>CM024766.1:83707371-84307371 GCA_014218235.1 Colocasia esculenta | reverse complement strand
GGCATACCCCTTGACGGCCTTTTGGACCACAAAGGATATGTCAAACTGGGAGAGGAAACTCTGCCAGCGTGCCAGCCGATCAGAAAGGACGGGCTTTTCAAGAAGATAACGGAGTGGATCCATCCTTGAGATCAGCTTGACCTCGTGGGCTAGGAAGTAGTGCTTGAGCTTTTGGACTACCCACACGAGTGCGGCACAAGTTTTGTCCGCGGTGGTGAGCTTGGATTCAGCGGGGTTGAAGAGCCTAGAGAGGTAGTATGCTGCCCTTTCTTTCCCAGATTCGTCATGTTGTGCCAGGACAGCTCCTAGGGAGTCCTCAATGACTGAGAGATATAGGATTAGCGGCTTTCTGGGTACAGGAGGCTGCAAGACTGGGGGATTCATGAGATAACTTTTCAGCTCATCGAAGGCTGCTTGGCATTTGTCATTCCATTCGAATTTTGCCCCTCCTTTCAAGAGATCATAAAATGGGCGACATCTTTGCAAATGCTGGGAGATAAATCTTCTGATGAACTACAAACACCCGATTAGCCCTCTTAATTGTGCGATGTTCTTTGGAGGCGGCATCTCTGCTATTGCCTTGGCCTTGTTAGGATCGATCTCAATACCCCGCTTACTGACTATGAAACCTAACAGCTTTCCTGATGAGACCCCGAACACACATTTTTTCGGATTCATTCTCAGCTGATACTCTCTAGACCTCTGCAACACCTTGGCTAGGATTTCGGGGTGTTCTCTCCTGGTTCTTGACTTCACCAAGATGTCATCCACGTATACCTCTACATAAACGTGCATCATATCGTGGAAAATGGCCATCATCGCCCTCTGATAAGTAGCGCCGGCATTCTTTAATCCAAACGGCATGACTACATAGCAGTATGTTCCCCAGGGCGTGGTGAAGGATGTTTTCTCTTGATCTTCAGGAGATAGACGGATTTGGTTGTATCCTGAATACCCATCCATGAATGAGAGGGTCTCATACCCAGCAGTATTGTCGATTAGCACATCAAGATGAGGAAGCGGGAAGTCGTCCTTCGGACATGCCTTATTCAAATCCCTGAAGTCGATGCAGATTCTGACTTTGCCGTCTTTCTTCATGACAGGGACTATATTGGCCACCCAGTTCGGATAAAGCACTACCCTGATGAATCTAGCCTTATGGAGTTTATCTACTTCGTCCTTCATCTTCAGGGCTGTGAGTGGATGGAACCTTCGGAGTTTCTGCTTGATCGCCTTTGCCCCTTCTTTCAGTACCAGTCGGTGCTCCACTAGTGAGGGGTCTAGGCCGGGCATGTCCTCGTAAGACCAGGCGAATGTGTCCTTGTACTCCCTCAGGATTTGCACCAGTTCCTCTTCTTCATCAGGAGGGAGATTTGCTGAGATAATCACAATCCTGGGATCTTCTTCTGTTCCAAGGTTGACTTCCTTAGTAGATTCATCCACTGCCGTTGTAGGCTCATCGAACCTCCTTACTCCACTGGCATATTTTTCGGCAGCGTCATCTACTTCGCTATCCTCTTCATCGACTGGGTCCTCATCATTCATTATTTCGTAGACACCAAACCCGTCGTCTATGAACACCCCATCCTGCTCAAACACCTCTTCGAATACCAGCGCTTCTCTCGTGAACTCCTCTATCAATAGCAGCGCTTGACACCGCCGAGCTAGCTCTTGAAGATATCTCCGGGGAATAGCTTTTCCCCGCTGCTTCCTAGGACGGTGTTGGAATTGGCGGATGGCGGGCTGACCTGACTCTCTATCCTAGGCCTATCTACTCTAGACTCACCTACCCTAGACTCTCTAAACTAGACGACTCTACAGGACTGGGGGAGGACATGGTGTCCTCGAAGAGGATGGCTCCTAATGAAGGAGCAGGAGGGGGACCCTCAGTCGAGGGGTGCCCCTGATCAGCAGAGTGCAGGACGTATGCCGGCTCCTCGACCTCAACATGCATTTGAAAGTGGACATTTTTTTTTGGGGATCGGAGGAGAGCATGCAACAGGAGAGGGTGACCTCGTGGTCACCTGGATCAGCTTGAAGGGCGGAGAGGACAGCCGGTGGGAGCTGGGGTGTGAGGAGGCTGTGCGCCGCCGTGAGGAGCTGAGGAGTCAGCTGGATCAGCAAAGGAGGAGAGGATGGGACCAGACTGGGAAGGAGGGAATCCAGGAGGGATGGGTGGATGGCTAGGCAGGTGCCTCTCCAGAGTTCATCAACAGTGTTCCCCTCCTCGTAGGGGATGTCCGGCTCTCCTACGTCTGAGGCATCGCTCATGAGCTGCCTTTTGGATGTGATAGCAACGGGTGGATCTAGCAATTCTTCCGCAGCTGGCGGCCAGGTTCTCTCCTCTTCCCAGAACAGTCGGCTGAAGGCGATGGTGATGTCTTCTATGTCGAACCATCTATACCACTCAGCCTCTGGGTCTCCGATCTTTCTCCTCCTGGTCGGACGGAGGGCTTCTAGGGCTCTATAGGTCAGCAACGGGGCCATGTGCCGAGAGAAGTTCCGGCCATGCACCTCGTGCTGTGAGAGTTCTGCCTCGACTACCACGGTGTTGTATCCAGGTTGGGTAGGCCCCCTGATAAAGTGACACCAGAGTGTCCAGGTGAGTGGCTCTCGGTCGGCCTTAAGAGTGGATGTGCTGGATGACCATGGTTTGGATTTCTCCCTGTACCCTAAGCCCCATCGGCTTTTCATGACGATGTCGGGGATGGGTTTGACTATACCTTGTAGCTCTGCCCCTAGGCCCTTGCCTTCTTCATACCCCAATTCATCATAATTTGCCACCCCTTTGTGCTTAGTGGCTCTTTTCTCTTGACCGCATTGACCTGGGCTAGGTTGACCTCTCGCTGGGACTGGAACGTGTAGCTCCAGGGGTAGTTGATGTCTAGCACTGAGACGATGGGTTTATTGGCTGGCCACACAGCTGGGAGGTGGGTATCGTGGAGGGCATCTACGGAGTGGGTGGTGGCTATGCTCTTGACCTTGATGATTCTCCCTTGGAACGGGAACTTCAGGCATTGGTGCGCGGTAGATGGCACAGCTCCTAGTGACTCTAACCATGGGCGCCCTAAAATAGCCTTGAACATGGGATCGATATCTAGGACGTAGAAGTCCACTGTGACGGCGAGGGGTCCCAGTTCGGCTTGCACAGTCACCATGCCGTGGCAGGATCTTCTGGAATTGTTGTATGCAGCAATGGTGGTGGGCGTCGGCCTCAGCATACCTTCTGACAGGTCACAAGCTCTTAGCGTACTCCGCGGGCAGACATTTATGGATGCCCCGTATCGACCAGTGCCGCTCCCACTGCTATATGGTTGATGACTAGAGTGACACAGAGGGGGAGCCTCCTGGATTCTGGGGGTGCTAATTCGCTTTCTGCAAATGTGATTGCCGGCCTGCGAGTCACCATGGCCAGGGCACTAGGTAGCTTGTCTGCCATCATGTCTTCATTCACAACCACCTTCTGCAGAAAATTCCTCAGGGCTTCCTGGTGCTCTTTAGACTTCTTTATCAGCTCCAGAATGGAGATCTTGGCTGGCACGTGGTCCAGGTGCTTGAGGATGTCATAGTGGGTTCCAGGCAGTGGCTCAATCAACCCCTCATCTTGCACTTGTTGCTGAGCTTGTTGTTGCTGTGGCGGCTGCAGGACCTGCTGGGGGTTTGTGGACGTGGTGGTGGTGGAGATAGGTGGGTACGGGCGGCGAAAGACTCGCCCGCTCCGTAGGGTGGTCGGATTGGTGGGTGGCTGTCTAGCGGAGGATAATGTTGCGGCGGAGGGTTGGTCCGGCCCAGGTGGTGGTAGGATGATGGGTGAGGGAGCAGGTATGATAGGGGGTAAGGGATGGAGACAGGTGGAGTGAAGGGTAAGATGATGGGTGAACTAGCGACTGGCGCATATGCTGAACTGGCGGGCAGTATGACGGCGTTGGCCATGGAAACTATAGGAGGGACTGATTGGGGAGCCGTGTAGGCTGGTTGTATTGTTTGGGATTGGATAGGATACTGGTTAATGGCCATCATCTGCTGAACGTCCAGCTCATCATCGTACGTCCAGTTTGCTTGTGGAGGCGGGTGGTGGACGATGGGGTTTACCTGGGCAGGTTGTTGTGGTGGTGGGTTCGGAGCTGGTGGATGGTTAGGTAAGGGGTTGTGGACGATCCCGAGGTCCTGCAGTGGCTGCTGATGTTGCTGCTGTTGTTGTTGTGGAGGGGGTGGTTGGCGCTGCTGCCTTTGCTGCTGTTGTTGTCTCTGCCTTTCTTTGATGTCTCCGATCACCTGCCGGAGGGCTGTCCAGTCTAACCTTTTCTGCTCATGCAAGTCATACACCAAGTCCTTAAATGTGAAGCACTGATCGATGGTATGACCAGGCTGCCTGTGGAAGACACAGTATCGGGTTTGATCCACACTTGGGTTCAGAGGTCTCTCAGGAGGGAGCCTAATGGCGTCTGTGGAGAGCAAGGCCAAGAATATGTCGGAGAGTGTCTCCTGGGGCCCATGGGACGCCTTTGTTGAGAGCCATCAGGAGGTGGTACTTGGTTGTATTGGCGCTGCTGCTGCCCTTGTGGCGGATTGGTAAGGTTTTGACCCTGGGCATTGTGTTGGCGATTTTGGCTCTGGCCGGTCGGGTTGAACGCGCTTACTTGCTCGTTCACTTGGACGCCTTCGGTGACAGGCCCCTGAGGCTTCCTTTGGAAACGAGACTTCTGGGGTTCAAACATGGAATGGATGGGAGAATCTTTGAGCTGGGTCTGGATGAACCGGGCCCGGCTGTAGAGCTGATGCATATTGGAGATGTCGTTCATCGCCAAAATGTTGCGGTAGGCAGGTGTGGCGTTGGCGATGATGATCTTCACCTTCTCCCCCTCTGGAAGGTACCCCGGAACTCTGGTGGCCATTTGCCTCCACCTATCGGCATATGCTGAGAAATCCTCATCCGGCTTCATCTTTTCAGCTATGAGATCCGTGAGGGAATATTCAGGCCCGACCCTGTCTTGGAATTGTTCGAGGAACTTGGCCTTCACGACAGCGAAGTCCTCAGCGTCCTCAGGTAGCAGGGAGTAGAACCAATCAAGAGCATGCCCGTCCAGCGACCGGCGAAAGAGATATGCCATGAGACGGCGGTCATGCTGGTAGGGAGCGGATCATAGATGAAATCTTTGATATGAGTGTAGGGATTGCCTGAGCCGTTGTACTTGCCGTACTTTGGCAGCTCGGATGGAGAGGGGACCCATAGGCCATTGAAATTTGGCATATGCACATCGTGGTGCTGCCTAGGGTCGACTTGCTTACGGAGCTCTTGGAGCTCCTTCTTGATGGACGCCCACTCGGACATCATGTCCGGTGCGGCGGATGGCTGAGCGTAGATGGACGAGGCACGAGAGGTGGGCCTGGCGCGTGGCTCAGGACGATGAGGGGAGTAACATGGCTGGTAGGGTGGAGACCGCGGCCTCGACTCACGGGGAATATAGTGCTCAGACTCGAATGGCGTAAACCGGATGGTCCGCGGTCGGATGGGGGTGTTGTCGGCTCGTCCCATGGTGACGTGGGGGCCGGATGTAGCTGCTGCGGGGCGTGACGCGCCCGCTCTGGGTGAGGGTGAGGAAGCGGCCTTTCCTTTGAGGGCCGTCATGAGGGTCTGGATTTGGGACTGATCAAGCTGAGGAATTAGGTGCAAGAGCTGAGCGGCTTGATCGTCCGATGAGGAGGGTGGGTGTTCCGAGACGGGCTGCCCTCGTCACGACGGCGACCCTCAGAGGTATGGACGGTAGCGACCCAAGGCCGGGTCACCTCGTCAAAGAGATCATGGGGGAGGGACTCTTCGTAATCCCGGGAATTCTGGAGGGCAGTGTCGGGATTCTCACTATTGTAGATTGGGTTCAAGAAAGACTCCATGCTCGGAAAGTGGGTGGAGAGAGATGGGGAGAGCCTTTCCAGACTTGAGAGAGAGACAACCTAACCTAGACAGACTCTTAGTTTCCTAAACAAACAATCCTATGCAGACAAAAGGAAAGAGAAAACGTCTCACCCAAAGCAAGCAGTTGGCAATGATGATGGTTACTTTTAATTGATTCGAATTTGCCTTTTAGTGATTTTGACTTTTAGCAAGTTCTCTCCAAATGAGGAAGGGTTTCCTAAATGGGAGAAGGCTTCCAACTTCGGGTAGGACTAGGGTTCTCTCTACCTTACCAAATGAATCTAGACTCGATCCTAGGTGGCGACGGGTACAACCAGCCCGGCGACCGTGTGGGAATCCACGGTCAGCGGGGACTTACGGAGGCCCTCGAGCGAGTGCTCTAGTCGGACACAAGGAGTATGTGGCCGAGAGAGCGAACGTCGCTGAGGAGGAAACCTATGCTACGAATATGGAGCGATGTATGCAAATCCTATGTGCACCGGAGTGCATGCAAAATTCTAACCTAGTACTAACAAAACAAGAATTAGGATTAATTGCTCTCAGAGAGGGAAGGCGACAAGGAAGATGTCGCTACCAAGATAGCGACAATCACCCTGTCGCGTTGCTTCTCGCAGTGGACAGAGGGCAATTAAGTCCTAATTATGCACGAAAAAGTCAAACAACCCTATAAAATACAAGAGTGGCAATCTCTCAAGAGCATGGAAAAGAGCATGGCATGATGAAATCTGAATGGAGTATGTGAAAGCAAACCCAAAATTGCAAGGAAACTCAATGAAACCAGAGTACTGACCTGATCGCGGCGATGCCCCTGTCGCCTTCTTTAAAGCGACGCAACCCTCGTCGCGTTCCTCCCAGACTTCAGCAGACTTTAAAATAATGGAAAAAGTGTATGGATAGAGGGCGTACTTGATTGCGACGTGCAGCGTGTCGCTACGCTGATCGCGACGCACTTGTTGTCGCCTTCTCACCCAGAACCGCAGAGCACTAACAAATTCAAAGGAAGAGCACAAAACAAGGAAAACTGACAAACAACACACCTGTTAGATGATAGGCACGGCAGGGAAAGGAAGAACAAGTGTGATGGGCACAAGTGGTCCCACCGTGATCGCCAAAAGGTGTAATCACGGGATTTGTATCCCCTTTTGAAGTTGATTGTGAAAGGTGTAGGGATTAAGAACTGACCGTGATCGCCACCAACGCAGTCGCCTCTTGATATTCAAGTGGAGGACTGACTACCTTGGAAAGGAAGGGTGAAGGAGAAGGCGTACCTGATAACGCGACAGAGGAGGCGTCGCTATGCTTTAACGTGAACGCGACGTAGGCACCGGCGCCTTCCTGATCGCGACACAGAGGTCGTCGCCTTCTTCTTCAGTGGATGGAGACTTGGGTTCTTCGTCTTCCTGCTCCTCAGCCGGCCAAGGGGCAAGAGCCTCACCTTGCTCTGACCTTTAAACACCTGCCAAAGTGGTTTAAACAAATAAAACACCCATTAGAACTCGTGTGTAGAAGATCTATTCAATGAAAAGCATGAAATCATGAACTATTATGGAGGGAACTCACGAGATTGGGGCTTTTAACCCCTGTGGGTGTTAAGAATAGGTGTGTGTGTCGTGATCTAATGCTAAACTAGAAAGAAAAACGAAGCTATGCATGCATGAAATCAAAGAAATAAAGAGAAGAAGGGAGGAAGAATTGTGTAGCCGATGGGAAAACGCCCTGGAGGGCTCTTGCTGATCGTCTGGAGGGAAAACTCTCTTCGTGGAAGATGGAGCTCTCTTGCTCAGCAAACCAAAGAATCTGGCCTTGCCCGAAAAGATGCAGAGACGAGGTACTTATGGGTGATTATTCCCAACTCGGGTCTGAGAGGAATAATGGGCAAGAGTCTGACTCTGGGCAAGTATGGCTGTGCAAGGGCTATTGGAACTCGGAAAGGAACACGTTAGGAAGGTCTGCTCCGAATTTGAGAGGATTTGGACTTGATTTGGACGTCCGAAACATGCAATTACCATCAATAGCATGGGTCCAAATTGACTTCGGATTGAGTTTCATGTTTAAGGCCCTAAACGCGACGGCCTTGGTGTCGCCTTCTGAACGCGACGGCTCGATACGTCGCCTTCCTCATATGAAAGGCTGACTTGAGTCGTTTCGCGATTTTCTGAGGATTTAAAATATGGAATTATGAACGCGACATAGGAGCTGTCGTCTTCAGGAAGGCGACCTAGGGCCTGTCGCCTTCTGGTCTTTTCTGCATTTCGGCACATAATGTGTCCAATCGGCCATGCACAACCTTAGGGATGAAACATCGGACTTATACTCAGAGAGCTTTTAGTGAAAGAGGTTGATTTGACCAGGAAGAGTCCTCCAGGGCGATGAAATAATGGGAATGATGTCATGATTGGAGAAAGCCAGCTTGACGATGATGAGCCAACGTGGGGCGTCAATGATTTGACAAGGGATTTTGCTCGACTTATAGGCCAGAAATGGGTGTCTACACTCGCGTCTGGTCCATGATCGGTTTTCCCCCTACATCTGACCCTAGCGGTAGAGAAGGGGCTCCACAGAGACCGGCTCGAAACCACCACAAGGAGTACGCACAGGACAGAGACGCTCGCAACATATTGGCTCACCGACGGAGGACCCCCACACGTCGGTCATCTAGATAGAGCGTCGCTCTATGTCCAGGTGACAAACAGAAACAGAAGCACGGTAACTCAACGCAAGTACAGACGGTAACACTCTCAACGTCTGAAACATCGTACAATAGACAGACACCTCGTGTCACGTCTCGACACAGTTAATTACGCATATGCACAGGCGGAGCCATACTCTAAGTCTGGCAAATTGTTAACAGGCGGACATCGCACGTCAACACCTTGAAACACAAACAGGACCAAGGCCTGCTGGGACACAAGACATTAACGGCAACATCGAATGTCGCCAATAAAGATGTAAACGGCACTCATATTGCCGCCAACACTTGGTTAACGACAATAGATCTTATCGTTAACGTCAACATTGAAGATCTCAACGTCAGCACATGTGGACGTTAATATCCTCAGCCCCCTGAACCCAGAACAGCGCCAGGTCAACCCAATTGGGCAAATCCACCCAACAACCATAAAATTGATGGAGGAAAACATCTCCTCACATCTTCTAACACTACCAAAACTTCGGAAATCCACGATCTAACACTTGGATCGCCCAAAATACCCAAAATCTCGACATGGCATAACCCAACCCCAGAATGCAACTAACATACTAATCTACACAAATAAGCATGCTAATTCGTTAAGGAGGGTTTAAGGGGTTAAGTCCCTACCTTAGAATGCCCCAAAAACTCCTAAACTGCCACCAATCGCGCCGGAACCCCTCGAAGTCTCCGCACGAATCACACC
This sequence comes from Colocasia esculenta, assembly GCA_014218235.1. Classification (NCBI taxonomy): domain Eukaryota; kingdom Viridiplantae; phylum Streptophyta; class Magnoliopsida; order Alismatales; family Araceae; genus Colocasia; species Colocasia esculenta. Next base: position 84,298,062 of record CM024766.1, on the reverse strand, counting down.
AAATCTTCGTGTTTCCCGCCCGATCTAACACCGCCACACGTACCAGGGTCTTCCCACGAGCTCCCATCAACCATCAGAAGTGGTGGAAATGAGCAAAGGTAGAAGTGGAGGGAAAGAGAGGAAAGGAAGAGGAAAGGTTGCTGCTCTCGGGCTGGCCTATTTCTACAGAAGCCACAAATAGACGTCCACATACCTCGCCACCTATTTGAACCGCCAATGGGTCGACGTCCGGACCGCTTGCCGTCAAGTTCAACGACAAACGTCCACATTGCTAGACGCAAAAACCAAGTCAACGGCTAGCCCCTGGCCGTCAATCACAAGTCAACGACAATGTCCATTGTCGTCAACCACATCCGAACCTCTACAAGACCCAATAAGGATCCGCTAAGACCCGAGACCTTACAAGTGCCTTGTGTTGTAAGCTTCTCAGAGCCAATGTAGTTGTTGCACTCTTGAAGCTGCTGGATTTTTGGTGTTTTCTCTTGTGGGTCTCTTGTGGAGAGCCCCATTATGTTGGCCTTGAGTCGTTTCAGGCTGTTGGTGCGGTTGTGTACTGCACTTGGAGCGTGTTTCTTTTTCGATGCTTTGTGTCATTGTGCCTTGAGGGTTCGTGGCCGGTGTGGTATGTTCTACCCTTTATGGCTTGCGGTTTCTTGTGGGAGGCTTTTGGCAGGTCTCTTATGGAGAGTCCTTCCTATTAGCTGTGTGGTTTCGGCCGTTGGTGCAACGATGTTGCATCTTGCCGAGTTTTGGTGCTTGTGGTGGCACCCTATGCTCATGCTCGAGTGGTTTGTTTTTCTTTCCGTCTGGAGCCCTGGTGCATTGTGTTGCACTTTAGGTGGCTCCTAGTGCTTGTGTGAGCACCGTGTGTTGTGTTGTTTTTCCTGATCATAAGCTTTGTGTGTCGTTTCACAAGTTTGCTCGGTGTTGGAGGCGTTGAACTTTCCGCCTCTGGGACACTTTGTGCTGGCCGATGCCTTGTGGCTGTACCGTTACCGCTGTGGGGTGGCTGCTTTGCCTTGTCTAGGTAGCCCTATCGGTGGTATGTCAGGCTTCGGCCTCAGCCTGTGTTCGAGTTTCCCCTCTCGCTTGGGAGCGAGGGTGTTCAGTTTGGGTCCCTTGAGGTCGACTCGTTGTCCTCTACCTCTGCAGTCGTTTCATTCCCCGTGTAGTTTTCTGACGTCTTGAGTTGTCTGGCCTTGCCAACCTCAGACGTCTTCCTTGGTTTTGTCTCTACGCGTGTGCCTGTGGAGCATGTGGTTTAACTTTCTGTGGCTCCACAGTTGTTGCATGTCCTGGGTGGACCATGAGGACGATCTAGGGGAGATCTAGTGGTACCAGCGGACACTGCCTGGCTTGCCATGGTTTTCTCCACGTGCGTGTTTTTCGCTTGGCTTTAGGTCACCCTTAAGAAGCTCTCGTTTGGCCTTGCCGTAGGTCCTAGTTGTCTCTAGTTGTGTGGAGCCATTCAGCGGAGTCTTATGGATGACCTCTTGGCATTTTCCTCAGTTTGCCGTCAGTAGTTGGGACCTCTGTCTAGCCGTTGGTGACAGAGTGAGTTACTAACCGGTTGGTCTCAACAACGTGGCCTGTTGAGGGTTCAGTCGCGTTGTTTCTGACTGGCGGTTTCAGTGTTTATGGTCGGCTTGGTGTGCGTTGCGCCTGTGGAGTTGTCGACATCTACTTGTGTGCTCTGCGCCGTTGTTGTGCTCCCTGTAAGCCGTCAGATGTTGGTTAGGCACTCCCTTTGTGGCAGGGTCATGGTGGCGACCACCGGGAAGTCGCATTGCGACTTAGTGGTCCCTTTGCACTTGTTGTTTCCTCCGACCGAGTTTCGCCCTTGATTTCCAGGACAAAATTATTTTTTTTTGTTGTTGGATGTATTGTAACATCTCAGGCTTTCCGGCTTTCCATTTGTGTGTGAGGGATGACTAGCCACCAACGCGTCCAGCCTTAGCGATGCGTTAGTGTCGTGATGGGGCTGCCCGTCGCGATAGTCATCCGGGTCGCGACCTCTCTGTGCGTCGCGTTATCGTCGCGCCCGGTCAACAGGTCGCAGCAAGGTTCCGCTTTTTGGTCTTCTAAAAGGCGTCTGCTGCCTGTCAGGGTGGCAGGCAGGTCAGGGCAACCTGTCAAGCTGTCGTGGCGTCCAGGTGGGATGCATTCTGGTCGCGGTCTGGGCGGCCTTCGAGATAAGGTTTATATCGCGACGCCCCGCCCCGTCGCGTTCTGGGGGCCGGAGGCTAAAAGCCTTGGCCGGTTTCCCCTTTCTCCTTTTCTCTCCTTCCTCTTTTTCCCTTCTCTCCGAGGAGGGGGAAGTCTTCCCCTTCCTTCTCTGGCATTCAGAGTGCGGCGGAGCGGCGGCGGCTCATGGCGGAGCTAGAGCGGGGTCGTGGGATCGAGGAGGAGGTGGCCGTGCATCGTGAAGGCCCTTGGTTGGGTTCAGTTCTTCCAAAATCGGTAGGGATTTCTAGAACTCTTTCCATTCTGGGTGATTAGGGGTCTCTTTGTGTGAATCCATGCTTTAACAGCTTTCACCATGCTCCCCTCCCCATTGTGTGTTTGGTTGTAGTGTGTGGGGGACCTCGGATGTAGCATCCTGGTGGTCGGTGTCACGTCTCGAGAATTACGCAGCGGATATTAATTCGAAGAATTCGAGTCGATATTCCGAGACGTGGACAGTCGGCAAATAAGCCTCTAGCTAGCGCGCACTAAATGTATATCAACACAACATCATAATAGGGCCCATATGTTGAACTCAATATAAATTGTATTCGAATCTAAACTCATTGTATTTCAAATAGAAACTATTACAGGACTAAGACTCAATAAAAACAAAAGTACATAATGCCTCACTTCCTACTACATTGATCTAACACTCAAAATAAACTAACTATAGATAGACTCATGTTTGGGACGCTCTTCACTCGGACGCATTCCCATCCTCGACTTGCTCTTCCTCTTACACTTCATAGTCACCTAGATTGGGTAAAAGTAGGGAATGAGCAAACTAGCCCAGTAGGATTTATATCTCAATGTGCAGGCAATGATATAAGTGATTAACATTTTAGAACTAGGCAAGTACGATGAATGATATGCATGTACGAATAAAAACTCGTTAAAACATGATATAAAAACAAGCTAGAGAGAGAGATCATGATAGAATAAGATTGATGAACAAGATGACAAGAGAGAACTAGAAATAGATCACTTTGTACAAGCACGCAAGATTTCACTTGATGTTAATAGCTTTCAAGAACGCAAGATATCACTAATTGCATTAAATGCAGGATGGCCATATCACGCAAGCAAGCAAGCAAGATTTCACAAGCACGATCAAGTAACACTAATCAGGCACGTAGACACCAATGTACACCAAGAAAAGATCCATCAAGAATGTACACCAGGACACGTGTATGTGGTTATGTATCTATCATTCAACACGCACGCACGATTTTCCCAGCGCAGATGCAACGCCAGTAATCATTATACCCCATGGTTAACAGTATATCTATGACTCGCCGTCATTGGGGCTAGATTGGAGCCCTTGGACACACGCCGTGCCCTGTCAGCATCTCACTTAAATTTTTAAATGTAGATACCCACAGTCATTAATAATGGCCAATGAGAGTTTCAAAACGTAGCATGTGTAATGTCATGTTCATGATGATGATGAGAAGAAGTAATAATTAAATTGAACATGATTTCATGAGAACAATGGTCAAGAGATAAATTCGGCAGCATAACGGTACAATTTATACTTTCGTTCAATCTTTACATTAATGGCTTTAGTCTAGTTTGTAAGTCACACTCACGAGATTAAGAAGAGAAAGGAAGTGCACGCTATCTCCAGGAACTTCAATGGTACAACCAACTCGTCGGCCATGTGGGAATCCATGGTCAGAGGAGATTTACGGAGGCCTTGGTGAAAAGGTCGCTAGTCTACCGATTCGGAATGACCGGTAGAGAGTTTCCAATTTCCCAAGAAAAGGCTACCTAACAGTGCTAGTGTGTAGTGCGGTACGCGTGTCTCAATTCTCAAACCATCGGTCTCAACTCGCAGGAAGCACTTGACAATATAACATGGAATAAAACTATGCACTTTAACTCATCATGGTTTGCAAGATTTTATGATAACTCTTATCATTTAAACGTGGAAGAACAGTAGGAAGATTAAATCACAAGTAGCACGAATGGATCATAATATTTAAGGAGCACTTAGAATAGCATTCATGTAATTAAAGCTTTTTAAATGAGTTAATCACTTTTAAGCCATTAAACAACAACCATGTAAGGATTAGACCCAAGACATGCAACTTACACAGTAAATATCATATTTAAACAGATCTTGGGTATATGCGAAAAACTATGCAGGAAAACACGTGGTTTCAGGTAAAGTTCTGAGATCGCGACATATCCCTATAAGGAAGGCGACAGATAGTTGTGAAGAACGCGACTGGGGCGGTCCGATTCAGGCAGCATGATCGCGACAACGGTCTTGTCGCAATCAGGTCGCGACATGCCGGGCTGTCGCGACGAGACCTCGGAAGGCGACACATCGAGCTGTCGCATTCACAGGATCTGCGCCTGAGTCCGACTGGGATCTGACATGCTCTTGGTTCAGACTTACCATGTTTTGACACAGGAGCAATATTCATGAAACGCCTATATCTCTCTATATGCTGACCTTTAGACAAAAATTTCAACATAGAAAATGTCGAGGACATCTATTGGAAGAACTTTGATGTTGGGGGTTTTACCTAATTCGGTCTTTGACCTTGTGAAAAATATGAAGAACTTAAAGTTAAATGCAACCAGAAAAATGCAGTATCATGCATGACTCTATTACGAAGTTTATAACTCTCAAACTAATGACATTTACATAAAACCTTTAACATAAAAGATGACCCTAACGACTAATAAAAGAACTTTCATGTTGGAGTCTTGACCTACTTCGGTCTTAAATCTCAAGAAAAACAGGAATAACCTAAGGCTAACTGCAAACCCGAAAACACAGTATTATGCATGACTCTCTTACGGGCTTCATAACTCTCTAAATAATGAGATTTAGACAAAACGTTCAACATGAAAGATGATCGTGACATCAAGTAGAATAACTTCCATGTTAAGATTTTACTCTAATTCGGTCTTGAATCACGTCAAACATATTAAGAATGGGAAAAGCCCTGACAGTGCGCGACTTTTGCAAAACGCTTATAAATCAAGATCTACTAAATGAAATTCGATGAAACCAGTGGGAAATGAAATCTAACTTGATGCTCTACACATTGGTATAGGATATGTTAAGGTTTGGCTGGAGAAAACCTACCTTTGGTCGACGTCAAGAGAGTGGTTTGTGCAGGTCGCAGCAGATGAGAAGGGGAGGAAGAACGGCTTCTTGTGGTCGTTCCACAGCTCCTCAGCCACCAAGAGCTCCTCCACACGACCCTAACAAGTTCTAAATTCGTTTCTAGGGTTTGGGTGAAGAGTATTTAAGTAACCATGGTGTTTAGGAGTCCTATTATAACTAGGAAAAGAGGATTTCGGGATTGGCATGTTTGGTTTCCTATTTTTGATGATTTCCTCCTCCCTTTGAGTGTGTGAGGCATTAGGAAACCTACCCTCATAGTTAGGCACGAATTTGGGTTGCCATGAATGCATGATTGCATCCCAATTCAACTCTAATTGCCTCTTTTTAATTTCAGCTTATTTATGGTTACGAATTTCTATGTATTTTCTAGCTTCATTTGATTTTTTGGGCCAAATGTTGTCCATTGGCCTGATTATGATAATGGGTCATCAATATATAATGTTGGAAGTCTCCCCAAGACTTTTATTTAATTTTTGATTGCGTCGTATTTCCGTGTTAACAGTTTTCCGACTTGTTTCCTTATTTAGATAATCGGTCGCAATAACTCTTAAACCTAGCCCAAATGATTTTTATTGAACCAAATTTCTTGATGGGTCATTATAGGATATTATTTGAAGTCCATTTATGATTTTTATTTAATTTTCTAACTCATTCCAGTACGTGTGATAATGATTTCCGACTTATTCATGAATTACGGTAATAAGTCGCGAAACACTTTAAACTTGGATAATCTGATTTTTTTGGCACAAATTTCTTTGTGAAATATTTAGTAATAATATTTAGGGTTGATTTATAATTTTATGAAATTTTCCGATGTGTTTTAGCACATATGATAATGATACGTATGTTTAAATACTTTTGTATTATGGAAATTATTTATTTCCATTTATTCGAATTTTTATGTAATTAAAAATTTCGGGGTGCTACAGTCGGCCTTCCTGCTGATGTCGTGACCGCCAAGTGCGTCGCGACATCAGAGGAGGCGTTGCCCCGGTCCGACGCGACCTTATCGCGGCGCGGTTGGCCGTCGCGATAAGGGTCATGTCGCGACCCGGTTGCCCGTCGCGACAAGCTGTTGTCACGACGCGCAGCCCTGTCACGATAAGCTTGTCGCGGCGCTTTGCCTTGTCGGGACAACCTGGTTGTCGCGATGCGTCTCCCGGGCACGACCCGCTTATCGTGGTTGCCCGTTCCGTCGTGATGGTATCGCGACGGGTGAGGAGGGCGCGACAAGACTGGGCGCACCTCGGGTATTTCCGTGGCCGCGGTTGGCGTGTTGGTGTGTGCCCCAGGGCAGTGTTGCTCTTAGGACCTTCTGGTAGGGAACGCGGCAGGTTGCCTACCTGCGTTCAGTGACCGAAGGTAACACCTTTGTGGCCGTGTCCTAGCGGCTGTGTTAGGAGGCTTGCGTCTGTCTAATAATCGATTGTCTGTCTGTCAATCGATTATTAGAAGAGCGGTGGTTTCTGTTCTGTTTGTGGTGTTGCAGTTTCTCGGGCCGTGCCTTGTGTGCCGGCATTGGCCGATGGCCCTTCTAGGGGTTTCTGGAGGGGGTGCCGTGCGTGCCTGTGCCTGCTGGGCTTGTCTTGGTTACAAACCAGCTGTGTTGTTTCTGTTGGTGGTTGCCATGCCATTTCTCTTTCGTCCGGTGCTCGGCACTTGAGGGCTTGTCCACGAGACAGGTTGTTACCATTACCTGGGACCCCTAGCCCCGCGCGCCTGTGTCAGAGGGTGTTGCTCCGGGTGGCGGGCGTGCTCAAGTCTCGGACTTGGAGCAGAAGGGGAAAATGGTGGGGGCAGCGGCATGAGCCATTTGTAGAGCTCTCTTAGCTGGTCTGGGTCTCCGAGGTGGTTCAGGCGCTCGTCCGGTGCGGACCAGCTAGTCCTTCTCACTGCCTCACTCTACGTTGGTTCCGGAGCCACGTAGGGAGGTCAGGCATGGGGCCGCAGTTCAGCTGGGCTGCGGTGTTTGTGGTTGTGTTCTTTACTGTGGCTCGCTAGCCTCACTCTACCTTGGGAGGTCGTAGGCAGGAGTCAGTGGCTGGCAAGCAAGAGGGGTGGACTATGTGTCCCTCTCTTAGCTGCCTATGGCGGTGGCCTGGTTGCTCTTGCTGTGACGGTTGCCTCAATTTCTACCACAATATTATTTGTCCTATCACCTTCAAACTTCCCCTGTTTGTCTAGCCAGTTTTCCATAGATGCCGTCAGGAGATTTGAATATGAATGTCTGCTCGATAGGGATGCATGAGGCATCATTTGACAAGGCGCATCTAGAGTCAAACACCCCATTGCATCGACGGAGTGCATATCATGACATATGGGGTATGGAGCTTAGTGAGTATTAAGTGTAGTAGCAGTACTATCACACATTCCTATTAACTTCATCAAGCTGCTCATCAGTGCTGGATCTGCTAAACTCAAGTGACTGTGGGCCGACTGTAGTGTCAATCATTCGGCTTGTGGAAGCCCTTGCCATGTTGATTGTTTTGAAGTCTCTTGACATGGATTCAAGGGTGAAATGCCCCCAGTGTGGCTTGACATCTGTCATGTCAATGTTGGTAGAATTTGGGGTGAGCTGATGCTGCCTTGCAATGCATTGACTGCGCTTTCTTTTCCTTTTAATGCCATGATATATTCATCTCTTTCTTGAATGTGCTTTCTCAACATTTCAATTTCCAGCTGGCATTTTTGTAACAAGACGATCGCAGTAGGATCATGTACAGACATGGTAGGGATGTTGGTTGCTGCCCTAACCGAAGTCTCTTTCAAGGAAATAGGTGGCAACTTGCTATCTTCCTCAAACATCATTGTCGTTGCAATCGTTCTTCTGACTATTGGAGTCTTTGGATCTTTACTTATGGTCTTTCCCTTTCTTGCAAGATAGTCTAACCTTTGAGTAAACTCTAGTAGTTCCTCTTCTTCCTGAGAGAAGACCCCAAAGTGACTAGACATGCCAGTCATATAACATGCAAGAATGTGTGAGGTGTCACTTTTCCGCTCTACCCTCCTTGTCGGCTTAGAGGAAAATTTGAGCTTTTGAAGGATAGAGACTCTAGAATTGCCCTCTTTTCAAGCCAGTGGCTGAGAGTAATACTTCTTCACTTTTTCTTCTTGTTTCCTTCCATAAATTATTTTTATTCTTCTTTTCTTTTGCCTTTTTTCATTTTCTTTTTCAACTTCATCTTCACAACATGATAAACCATCTTGGGCTACTCCCATATCTTACAACGAGCATTGTTGTCCCAGGAAAGTTTTAGTTGCATCATAGAAATAGTTGGACACTATCCGATTAACCCATTGGATGCTTGTATAAATGAAGGGACAAATATTACACCCCTCCACTACAGCAGGGGCATGTGATCCAAACGCTCCAGATTGGCTGCCTTGTTGTGGTATGCAGTGTAATAGAAAATAATCCCTTGTCGTGCATTAGATTTGAACATTGGCACAGAAGATGTTAGAGTTGGCTGATTGACATACATTTTGCCCTTTGCATTTATTTCTTTGCCTTTAATATGTTGTTGCTTTCTTGGTAAAAGGATCTGGGTCTTCTTGGGCACCCAAATTTGCTTGAATTTGGCTGGCTTTGGGGACAACTTGCTCTTGAAGGTATTGTACATTTCCTTCTTTTTTGCTGTAGCCTGGAATGAATTCTTTACAGGTATTATCAGTATAATTTGTTCTGGTTTAGCTTCAACATGTCCACTATGCAAGTGGATCCTCATGTCGCCAATCAGCACACTTTTCCCAGAGCTGGAGACACGTGCCTTACTGGGAGTGGCAGTTGTAGCCTTCACAGCATTGGCTTGATGTCCCCTAGGTCCCTTATCACTTCTTCCGTTACCACGGTCCATATGATGCACCTGGCAGCTGACTGTCTTTCATGCCTCTTCAGCTATCTCATCAGCATTGTTCTACAGTATTTCGACGAAAGCCACCCCGAAGAAGTTGGGGAATTCAACCATCAGAGGAAAATCTCTAAAGTGAGTCGGCACTGCAAGATAGCCATATCGGACATGGTCCTGAACAATTTGCGGTCCAAAATGCACTTCAACCATAGATCTATTAGTCACCTGCAAGTCAGTTCAAACTGGCAGTCAGTATGGAGTATGAAGGCCACAAGGTTTTATATTCTGGCGAAGAGATGAAGGGAAGTTTGGCACCACCGGGCATGCCACGCTGTGGAAATAGAAATAAATAATCCATCAAATTATTTTGAATTTATTTATCATGTTCTCATGTGTATATGGCTGCATATTGCAAATTCAAGTCCTGTCTAGTACTAAGCAAGCCACGAAGACGAAAGATGAATCCGCAATCGCAGAGCGCAGGCGTGCCAGTCACGTAAGTGACAAAGTGTTCTGCCTCCAAGAGTCGGAGAGCTTTTAGGTCTCTTTGCACATCGTTTGACTTCATCAAACGAAAGTGAATATCGGGTCGGGACCAATATCCCGCCATTGCCTAAGTGCAATGACGTTAATTACATCTTTCTAAGAGAGAAAACCCTTGATTAATCGCTAGAGTAGAAAGCCTTGTGGCCTGAGAAGGAAACATCTAATAAAAGGGCAGAAAAACATTTCAAAATTCATGATGAAGTTGAAGTTGGAGAGGATGTCTATTTGAGAGAAGTCAATTCATTTGCGATTTTTGGTCTTTTTATTTCCCATTATTTTATTATTTATTTATTTGTGCTTGTGAGATAATTTTGATGTACCTTTCCATTTTTACTTGAATATAATGCCCACAAACTTAATTTATGAGAGGGTGGTACATCGCTTGTTCATCAAAAGAGAGGAGAGAGCAATCGATGTGGGAAGCCACAATCGATGGGGCCACATAACAAGAGGCAATTGATATGGCAGGCCACATAACAATCGATGGGGGCACTTAAAAGGGAGGCAATCAATCAACAATTGATTGGGCCCTTTAAAGGGGGCAACTGATCGCGGATCAACTGGATCCTTTTAGAGGGGGGCAATCAATGTAGGGTTGATTGTGCTCTTTTAAAATGAGGCAATCGATCACAGATCGATTGTGCTTTTTTAAAAGGAGGCAATCGATCGCAGATTGATTGTGCTCTTTTAAAATGAGGCAATCAGTCGTGGATCGATTACGCTCTTTAAAAATGAGGCAATCGATGGTGGATCAATTATACTCTTTTAAAACAAGGTAATCGATGTGTAGCCCCTTCAAAGACAATCGATCTGGAGCCTCTGCCCTCTCCTTTCTTTTATTACCACCATTTATTATTATTATTATTGTCATCATCACCATTTGATCTTTTCTTTCATTTGGTTATTTATTGTTTGTTTGTTTCATTTATTTGTTTCTTTTACTTATAGAAGAGTTCCAATACATTCTCTTGGTTCTATTTAAAACATGCTTGTCAAGGTTCTATTCAAGAGTCAACACTATTTGATCATTGTGTGCTCAGTCGGTAGCATAGGCACAGTCCATTTGGCAAGGCATGCACAGAATTGGCAAACACGATTGAATCGGTGAGACCCGGCTGAATCGGCACGGCACAACTGAATCGACAGTCAGGACTGAACCAATAGAACACTGTTGAGAGGTTGTAGACTCACTCAAACAGTGCAACAACAACAGGAAAAACGCAACACTCATCCACCGCAATGGAGATGGCACCAAAAGGCAAGGTGTATGTCAAAAAATGACATCACCCAAATGGCATATGGTGCCGGTTCCCAAGGTATGCCTACGGGGGGACCGGTTATTACTGAGACCATAAATGAACTCGGACGACAATCGTGTGGTGTTTGAGTCCATGTAGTTGGGCATAGATATTGTGTAATCTAACCTAGGGTTTGATGGATCTCTCATTTCTGTTGATTCAGCAAGGTTCCTTAATCATTGATTCGGCAAGGTTCCTTTATTTGAATTATGAGATTTTTAGGTAGGCCAAATTGTGAGAAATTAGAAAGACGCTATTTTGATGGAATCGCCAAAATCACGTTTTTCTTCTTCGGTGGGAGAGTTGACTTTTTATTGGTAAGAGATATGATTTTTCTGATATTTTTATTGGATTCAAATGGGGGGTACTTCCTTATTTACATGTAATATCTTAAGTAAATGAAACATCAAATTATAACATGTAAATAAGGTATGAGTTTAGTCTTACAAGGGTCATGTTGACTCTTGTGACTGAACCTGCTGACTCTTCTGACTGAAGAAGGATCAGTTCATCATAGACTGCTATGTGTCGACAGCTAGGAAATGGCTGTCGACAGATAGCAACAGACAAAGCAAGGTTTTTCAGGTTCTGAGGGTATCTGTCGACAGCTAGGGAGTGGCTGTCGACAGTTGCTGTCATCCCAGAACCAGTTTCTGGGATCTGACACTATATGTCGACAGATCACAGTCGGCTGTCGACAGGTAAGTGCTGTCAGCCAACAGGTGAAGTCTAAACTTCCAGGAATGTGGTAGAACTACCACAGGTAATTTTACCAAGTATTTTTATGAGTCCTTACATTATTTTTCAACATCAAAAGGGTCTTATTTTCAGTTCTAACACCATATTTTATGAGGAAGACGAGTAGGACAATAGGGATATATTATGGCATTGAAATCTAAAAGGAAGATAATAACTAGAAGTGGAACACTCCCTAACAACCTTTTCTTGCTTCTGGGATGAGTTTCATGATATGCTTGAGTCATAGCACAAACTCTAGCTAAAACATGATTATAAGGAATAGAGCAACTCTTCTATGGTTGTTTCAAGTATGTGTGCATGGTAAACACTTTAATCATGAAGTTCTTGTGTAGGAATAAGAAGCAAGAATAGAAGAAGGAAACCAAAGGAAGGTGAATTCTAAAGAACATGAAACAATTAGTACATATGAGTTATACAAATAGGGAACCCACAAGCATGAAATTATGGAAGTGAAAATGAATTGCAGGAAGGAAACTATCTCTAGATATTCCATTCATACTCAATACAATCTATATCCAACTTTATTTTTCTACCATAACCTCAGGCTTTCTACCTATCCTCACAGGTCACTACAGGATGTTGAAGACCGAGAACTATTTGAATCCTCAACCAATGCTCTGATACCATTCTGTCACGTCCCGCCATTTAATATGTCTATAAATGCCGGAACGTGAGCGAACGAGAAATCAAGAGTAAAATTATACTGATTGAACAGGACATTTGCTCGGAAGCTCTACTAAATAAAAAAATTTGACAATTGTCGTTCTATGAATATTACAACATTTCCAGTTTACAATCTCAAAAGTAAAATGTCGTCAAGGATGGTCTCTCCACACACATATCCCGAAGTTCCCTCCTTCAAGAACTGTAGATACCTGAAAAATTGGATTTGGTGAGCTAACTAGCCCAGTAGGATTCAAATTCTCAAATCAAAAGGATTTAGCTATATAATGATCAAGGAAAACAAAACTAGACTGATATCACAGAAGAACATGTAAGAATCTTATCATGGCAGTTAAAGTGGAATAGTAGTACTGTAATACAAACATGCTCAGAAATTCACAATGTATCTCATAATTTGGCTCACATATATGTTCACATAGGACAGGTAACATGATGACCATAATCAGACAGTATTTGATGCTATGCCAAACATCCAGTTGCCCTTTATCATTCCGTACAATCAGAAAATGAATTCGGGTGCCCCTCCCAGGACTGGACCAGCCCTATTTGCACAGTAGTTGTCCTTTATCATTCCGTACGGTCAGAAAATGAATTCGGGTGCTCCTCCTAGGACTGGACCAGCCCTATTTGCACAGGCATATCAGTCAGGTGGGGTCCAAGGACCCAATAAATGTCATCATCAATTATTCACATCTCATAAGGTGTTCAAGCATATGAACTCTTAGGTAATCAGATTTTATAAACTCAGTTACCGAGTACCGAAGAATAGACTCAATCGGAGTGCTATTCGTAATTGACAACTTTAAGAATAATTCAAGGGTGAGTAAGGTACACCAAGAAGGTAATCTTTACAAGGGAATGATAGTAAACACTAAGGCAATTAGGGGGGGTAGCTTGGTAGGCTAATAGGGTGAACTTTAAGCAAGAGTTCTATCATGAAAAGTTGCTGAAATACAAGGCAGAACAGGTGCTGTCGACAGCCAGGAAGGGGATGTCGACAGATGGTAGCAGACATAGCTCAGGTTTGTTGGCTCTGTGGGTATATGTCGACAGCAACAAGAGGGCTGTCGACAGATACACACAGTCCCAGTTATTCATGAGTTCAGGAAGGCTGGCCTGTTGACAGCTGTGTGCTGCCTGTCGACAGCCGCCTGTTCTTCACTCATAAGGGACTTTGAATTCACTCTAAACACTCTAACCATGGAACATACGAATCAAAACATGATGTATATGAAATAGAAGAACCTATTTATAGTTTCTATAGCGAGTATATATGCTAAACAAACAAGATGGAACTTAAGGGATGCAATCCATACTTGTCTAACTAGAAGTGACATGACAAGGTACTGAAAGTATGGTCATGATAATCAAAGTTTGTTGGAGAGATTCCTACAAAGTGGACATTCTATCTCAAGGTATTTAAAGATCCAAATCAAGTCTTGAAGTACCTAACAACTAAACAGAGGTACTTACATAGTTCTAAAGATATTAAGACTTCTACATAACACTATAGCATGAACAAGGATCAGGGTAGAGGAAGAAGATAGGAATCAATTTCTAAAATAGAACCAAGTTATTCCTTTCCCAACAAAGATAATTCTATCATGACTGAAAAGAAAATAGAGAATCAAAAGTATAACAACTTATCTGTTCAACACGAATTCCTTGTTACATATGAAGAACCAAATTGAACCAGAGGGAGATGAATCCTATACATGGATAGCTAGGAACCTACTACCACATGATACTGGAAGAAGATCCTTTCCAAATGGGGATTATGTGAACTCAAAGAGTAGCTTCTACTACAACACAAGACATACATATGGTGCTAGAGGTGTTCATGACACTAGAGCATAAGCTTGAACATCCAAACAGTAGGTTCTAAAGCATGTCCAAGAACATGAGTTAGAGAAGAAGGAAAGAGGATCGAATCCTACTTGATTTTGAATTCTTCCTTTGGTATAAAAATCCACAATCCACCACGTATAGTAGATGGAAATATGGCCACAAGCAAAGGAGGAAGTCGTTGAAGCAGTAACAATTACTAAAGTTTGCTTCACTGGCTTCCCAACTACACGCAGCTGCAGCTCCAGTAGTATCTCGAACAGGACCAAGAGATGCACAAAGTGTAAACTAACCACTCCAGCTACACACCCATACTGAAGTCTCGTGAATCACAGCAGCAGAATAACAGGGAAGGAGTCAGAAAGATGGGTACGAAGAATGAGGGGGTGTATTTATAGCCAATTGGTCATTCCATGCATGACGATACGTACGCTTCCAGGTGTTGGGGTAAAACCCCATTTAACCACCCACAGCCACCTATCTCATGCACACAATCACACATCCACACATCGGCCATCAACGTGTAAGGACCTTAACCTACCATGACATGGGCTTGCGTAGCCCAGGATACGTCAGCAAGAAAAACTCCTAAAAATCCTTCCCGTAATTAGGCCATAATTCAGCTGGTCCGATAATCCTTGTGTAAAAGTATTCAAACGATGTCCGTTTGTGTTGAAATTTCAACCATAGACTAATGTAATGGTCTTACTAATTATGATTATTTTATTTTAATTTTTATAATTTATTTTATAGTAGGTGAAAAATCACTCGAAAAATAGTCGCGTCGACTTAATCCCAAAATTTGTATGTCGAAAAATTCAAATATTTACATTTCTGATATCTCTACATTTTTCTGAAAATTATGATGTTCTTGGATTTCATTTTCGTTACAGTTTTTCAGTGTCGCCCTGTGCGAGCGCGCACGTCCGAGTACGATACTAGGGAAATGTTCATTAATGCTAAACATTCCCAAATATCAATTAATTAAAATTAAGAATAAAGGTTAAGTCTAATAACCTTATTTTTCATGTTTCTCAACTAAATAAAAAAAAATTCGGGGTGTTACAACTCTCCCCCACTAAAAAGAGTTTGGTCCTCCAAACTTCTTGACTAGTTTGGATGGATCACAAAGATATAAGTTTTCAGTTTTTGAAACTTTATCTAATTCAGATTAGTTTCAGCAATCCCATCATGATTATTATGTCATATGATGTTTACACTCTCTATATAATTTATATCATCGTCAGTGAATGGGGATCTAAATATTAGCATCTTTAGATATTAAAAAGCCATATTGTGATTATAGGTTCAATTAGATCTAACCTTCACTATGTTTTTTATCACTGGCAGTGGTATATCATACTCAAAGTCTCCCCCACTAAGGAATAACCTTATTCCTTAGAGAGTTATGTAAATACATATTCTCTTGGAAAGGTTAATAAAGTATGACAAGAATGATGAGTGTGAAGAATATGGAGATAGACAACGAGAATTTTATTTATCACATAAGATTTCCATTACAGAACTCCATAATCAGCCTTGTGAAATTACATTGATTGGCAAAACTTACCAAGTTTTGACATACTATAACAACTAAATTCAAGTACTTCTCTCCATACTCTAGTCCTATTGACTTATACACAAGGATTATTTCTAACAACTTCATTCCATTCTCCTTATGGCTTAAGGTCTTCCTAGACTCTTGTCTTTGTCCTGAGGTGGTATAGACAATCTGAAATCCGATGCTTTAGACTTCCGCACCTCAAACATGCTCCTAGTCTCCGCCAACAATCTTCTTTGACATGGCCCAGTTTGTGACAATGTGCACAAGCTTCCTTAGGTTGTGCTTTGACTGTCTCTTGCTTGTTGGCTTTCTTGATCTTTTTGCTTTTCTTGTTCCTTTTCACCATCTTTTTGCCAGCTATTTCTCTATTACTAGGGAGAACTGTCTTTTTCCGTATAGATATAGTAATACTTATTGTTTCCTGAGAGTTTGGACTATTAATATTCTTATGCAGCTTCATTTTTCCTTGATCAACAACGGGAACTACCCGTTCTAAGGACTGAGCAAGGTTGTCCATTGCATGTTGAACCTCTTTCCAATGTACTTCTTCTCCCATTACGTGGGCTGAGTAAACAAATTTAAATTAAGATAATCAAAACTGCGATCACCTGATTGAGGTCAAGTGTAGAAAATATGGAGTTGATTCTTCTGAAACGTCCTACTGACCCAAGTCACATCGTCTGTGTGTGTTGACATACCAAGCTACTGATCAGTTGAAACAAAACCTTGGGATTTTACTTAACTTTAAAATAATTTATTCTTGTGTTACAATTAGAAGAGAAATTTGATGAGTTCAAACATAAAGAGAATGCTATTAAGAGTTCAAGAAATTATCTGACCAAATTCAAATTCTAGTGCAAAATGTTTGTATATTCCTACATTTCTTTAGAGATTTTCCTAGTTGGATTTTTTTTTTACTTCTCTTTTTCACTAATTTGTTTGGTTGTCTACTCCAATAGAAGTAAACAGATTCAATCTTACACTATGTATATAAGGTTTGTGAGATTTAAAACGATCTCAAAACTTTGAGTCATCAATTGTGTGAGTGTTCCACACATTTGAGTTATTTAAGAGTTTCACTTGATTTAGTGAGGGATGGAGATAAATGAGAATTGACTAATTCATTTCAGTGGTATAATGATTTAGAATTCAAGAAAATTGGAAAGTCAACGGAAAAATACATCACGAGGATAGTCATGAAATCTATATATCAATTGAACCATTCATTTACTAATTCTTATTTAGAGTTGGAGATAATAACATATCAAGATAAAAGTCATATTAAGGTAAAATAAAGAATGAGAAGGTTTGACTTTTCCTTCAATAGGAGAGGGCTCCCTTGGAGAAGTCATATGTGTGTTTATCATTTTTCACTGGACCTTGGATTCTTAGCATTCTACTAGGTTTATTTGAATTATGAGATTTTTAGGTAGGCCAAATTGTGAGAAATTAGAAAGACGCTGAATCGCCAAAATCACATTTTTCTTCTTCGGTGGGAGAGTTGACTTTTTATTGGTAAGAGATATGATTTTTCTGATATTTTTATTGGATTCAAATAGGGGGTACTTCCTTATTTACATGTAATATCTTAAGTAAATGAAACATCAAATTATAACATGTAAATAAGGTATGAGTTCAGTCTTACAAGGGTCATGTTGACTCTTGTGACTGAACCTGCTGACTCTTCTGACTGAAGAAGGATCAGTTCATCATAGACTGCTATGTGTCGACAGCTAGGAAATGGCTGTCGACAGATAGCAACAGACAAAGCAAGGTTTTTCTGGTTCTGAGGGTATCTGTCGACAGCTAGGGAGTGGTTGTCGATAGTTGCTGTCATCCCAGAACCAGTTTCTGGGATCTGACACTATCTGTCGACAGATCACAGTCGGCTGTCGGCAGGTAAGTGCTGTCAGCCAACAGGTGAAGTCTAAACTTCCAGGAATGTGGTAGAACTACCACAGGAAATTTTACCAAGTATTTTTATGAGTCCTTACATTATTTTTCAACATCAAAAGGGTCTTATTTTCAGTTCTAACACCATATTTTTTGAGGAAGACGAGTAGGACAATAGGGATATATTATGGCATTGAAATCTAAAAGGAAGATAATAACTAGAAGTGCAACACTCCCTAACAACCTTTTCTTGATTCTAATGGGATGAGTTTCATGATATGCTTGAGTCATAGCACAAACTCTAGCTAAAACATGATTATAAGGAATAGAGCAACTCTTCTATGGTTGTTTCAAGTATGTGTGCATGGTAAACACTTTAATCATGAAGTTCTTGTGTAGGAATAAGAAGCAAGAATAGAAGAAGGAAACCAAAGGAAGGTGAATTCTAAAGAACATGAAACAATTAGTACATATGAGTTATACAAATAGAGAACCCACAAGCATGAAATTATGGAAGTGAAAATGAATTGCATGAAGGAAACTATCTCTAGATATTCCATTCATACTCAATACAATCTATATCCAACTTTATTTTTCTACCATAACCTCAGGCTTTCTACCCATCCTCACAGGTCACTACAGGATGTTGAGGACCGAGAACTATTTGAATCCTCAACCAATGCTCTGATACCATTCTGTCACGTCCCGTCATTTAATATGTCTATAAATGCCGAAACATGAGCGAACGAGAAATCAAGAGTAAAATTATACTGATTGAACAGAACATTTGCTCGGAATCTCTACTAAATAAAAAAATTTGACAATTGTCGTTCTATGAATATTACAACATTTCCAGTTTACAATCTCAAAAGTAAAATGTCGTCAAGGATGGTCTCTCCTCACACATATCCCGAAGTTCCCTCTTTCAAGAACTGTAGATACTTGAAAAATAGGATTTGGTGAGCTAACTAGCCAAGTAGGATTCAAATTCTCAAATCAAAAGGATTTAGCTATATAATGATCAAGGAAATAAAAACTAGACTGATATCACAGAAGAACATGTAAGCATCTTATCATGGCAGTTAAAGTGGAACAGTAGTACTGTAATACAAACATGCTCAGAAATTCACAATGATTCTCATAATTTGGCTCACATATATGATCACATAGGATAGGTAACATGATGACCATAATCAGACAGTATTTGATGCTATGCCAAACATCCAGTTGCCCTTTATCATTCCATACAGTCAGAAAATGAATTCAGGTGCTCCTCCCAGGACTGGACCAGCCTTATTTGCACAGTAGTTGTCTTTTATCATTCCGTACGGTCAGAAAATGAATTTGGGTGCTCCTCCCAGGACTGGACCAGCCCTATTTGCACAGGCATATCAGTCAGGTGGGGTCCAAGGACCCAATAAATGTCATCATCAATTATTCACATCTCAAAGGTGTTCAAGCATATGAACTCTCAGGTAATCAGATTTTATAAACTCAGTTACCGAGTACCGAAGAATAGACTCAATCGGAGTGCTATTCGTAATTGACAACTTTAAGAATAATTCAAGGGTGAGTAAGGTACACCAAGAAGGTAATCTTTACAAGGGAATGACAGTAAACACTAAGGCAATTAGGGGGGGTAACTTGGTAGGCTAATAGGGTGAACTTTAAGCAAGAGTTCTATCATGAAAAGTTGCTGAAATACAAGGCAGGACAGGTGCTGTCAACAGCCAGGAAGGGGCTGTCGACAGATGGTAGCAGACATAGCTCAGGTTTGTTGGCTCTGTGGGTATCTGTCAACAGCAACAAGAGGGCTGTCGACATATACACACAGTCCCAGTTATTCCTGAGTTTAGGAAGGCTGGCCTGTCGACAGCTGTGTGCTGCCTGTCGACAACCGCCTGTTCTTCACTCATAAGGGACTTTGAATTCACTCTAAACACTCTAACCATGGAACCTATGGATCAAAACATGATGTATATCAAATAGAAGAACCTATTTATAGTCTCTATAGCGAGTATATATACTAAGCAAACAAGATGGAACTTAAGGGATGCAATCCATACTTGTCTAACTAGAAGTGACATGACAAGGTACTGAAAGTATGGTCATGATAATCAAAGTTTGTTGGAGAGATTCCTACAAAGTGGACATTCTATCTCAAGGTATTTAAAGATCTAAATCAAGTCTTGAAGTACCTAACAACTAAACAGAGGTACTTACATAGTTCTAAAGATATTAAGACTTCTACATAACACTATAGCATGAACAAGGATCAGGGTAGAGGAAGAAGATAGGAATCAATTTCTAAAATAGAACCAAGTTGTTCCTTTCCCAACAAAGATAATTCTATCATGACTGAAAGGAAAATAGAGAATCAAAAGTATAACAACTTATCTGTTCAACACGAATTCCTTGTTACATATGAAGAACCAAATTGAACCAGAGGGAGA
This sequence comes from Colocasia esculenta, assembly GCA_014218235.1. NCBI lineage: Eukaryota > Viridiplantae > Streptophyta > Magnoliopsida > Alismatales > Araceae > Colocasia > Colocasia esculenta. The sequence goes on along the minus strand of CM024766.1, from coordinate 84,277,801 downwards.
TGAATCCTATACATGGATAGCTAGGAACCTACTACCACATGATACTGGAAGAAGATCCTTTCCAAATGGGGATTATGTGAACTCAAAGAGTAGCTTCTACACAACACAAGACATACATATGGTGCTAGAGGTGTTCATGACACTAGAGCATAAGCTTGAACATCCAAACAGTAGGTTCTAAAGCATGTCCAAGAACATGAGTTAGAGAAGAAGGAAAGAGGATCGAATCCTACCTGATTTTGAATTCTTCCTTTGGTATAAAAATCCACAATCCACCACGTATAGTAGATGGAAATATGGCCACAAGCAAAGGAGGAAGTCGTTGAAGCAGTAACAATTACTAAAGTTTGCTTCACTGGCTTCCCAACTACACGCAGCTATAGCTCCAGCAGTATCTCGAACAGGACTAAGAGATGCATAAAGTGTAAACTAACCACTCCAGCTACACACCCATACTGAAGTCTCGTGAATCACAGCAGCAGCATAACAGGGAAGGAGTCAGAAAGATGGATACGAAGAATGAGGGGGTGTATTTATAGCCAATTGGTCATTCCATGCATGACGACACGTACGCTTCCAGGTGTTGGGGTAAAACCCCATTTAACCACCCACATCCACCTATCTCATGCACACAATCACACATCCACACATCGGCCATCAACCTGTAAGGACCTTAACCTACCATGACATGGGCTTGCGTAGCCCAGGATACGTCAGCAAGAAAAACTCCTAAAAATCCTTCCCGTAATTAGGCCATAATTCAGCTGGTCCGATAATCCTTGTGTAAAAGTATTCAAACGATGTCCGTTTGTGTTGAAATTTCAACCATAGACTAATGTAATGGTCTTACTAATTATGATGATTTAGTTTAATTTTTATAATTTATTTTATAGTAGGTGAAAAATCACCCGAAAAATGGTCGCGTCGACTTAATCCCAAAATCTGTATGTCGAAAAATTCAGATATTTACATTTCTGATATCTCTACTTTTTTCTGGAAATTATGATGTTCTTAGATTTCATTTTCGTTACAGTTTTTCAGTGTCGCCCTGTGCGAGCGCGCACGTCCGAGTACGACACTGGGGAAATGTTCATTAATGCTAAACATTCCCAAATATCAATTAATTCAATTTAAGAATAAAGGTTAAGTTTAATAACCTTATTTTTCAAGTTTCTCAACTAAATAAAAAACAATTCGGGGTGTTACAAAGATGGGACGGGGTGATATCCAAAACATGAACCGATTATGTCTAGGCCCAAATGCGGCATAGATATCATATTATCTAACCTTTTGTGTCTAAATCCTCAAGTCGATGCATTTCTGCAGCATTATTTATGCACGGTTCTCAAGGCGTGCAAGAGATCTGAGCATCAGGTTGGGATGATATAATGTCCAGCATGTAGTAGAGTCATATTGAGGCTTAAACAGGGCCTAGGTATTAGTTATCCAACCTTTCATGTTTAAAGCTCCTTTGAAATTGTGATTCTATAGCACACAGTCATGCTTAACAGGGGCTAAATATGAGGGGATCCAGTCACGAGGAGGAAAGGACCAAAGCCTCTGCGAGGTTCAGTTATAAACGGGTTACATTGGAGCCCAAGACAGAGCCTAGACATCGAATTGTCCAACCCTTATTGTTTGAGCTCACTGCTGTGATGAATCGGCCAGTAGACATTTAAATATGATGAACAGTAACTAATAGAAGATCTGATCGCAAGGAAGAGAAAGGGGTATGTGCTTCAGATGAGGCACTGTAGGAAGCAATACACCACGGTCATTGGAGAGAAAAAAGAAAAAATGCCCCATCTCAGCACAATAACGGAAAGATGGCCATTATAAGCTCGGTTCTCCATTGTCATTTCACATGGAACTTTATCAGAGAGAAAGAAAATATAGATAACAACAACAAAAACATTGCTAAGCATGTATCATGGTGGGCTGGAAAGGATCAAAGAAAACTCTATATATATATATTGGTTCCCTCTTGAGTGATGTTGGGTATTCATACAAATTTCCCAACTCATCGTTTTGGGAAACAAGCCCATCAACACCCTATATAGAAGGAGCAACAATAAACAAAAAGAAAGAGGAAAATATAATAAGACACAACCCACTCGGATGGGACTAGAAGGGTTGAGATGAACACATTAAACATATGCCATTGTGAAAGCATCCTCACATGGAGACTAAAGGCCGTAAATGCTTCACTGTAGAACAAGCTTCATTGTAACCGAGGCACACATGCAAAGGGAAAATTACAATATTCAAAAGAAAGGAAATATCATAAACAAAGGAAGGAAAAGAGATTTGGGGAAGAGGACAAATAGGGGTTCTCTCTCTCTCTTGATCTCATCAAACTCCTCACCCCACTCTCTTCTTTCTTTCTATATGCTTCTTCCAGACGAGGAAACAGAGCTTGTCGCTTTCTCCCTTGTCCAGCCCGAACCGTCGTCACCAAGAGGAAGACTACCTCTTATTTTGAAACCCCTTTTTTTCTTCTTGCTGCCCCCCCCCCCCCTTTCTTCTGCCACAAGCAACTTTTTTTAAAGGGGGGAGGTGGTGAAGAACAGCTTAAGCTCACCCCTCCCACTTGAGATGGGACAGAAACTCCCCTTTTGGTGGTGGATGTCTTGGGCCTCTTAATGGGCCTACAATTTGGGCTCCATTTTTTTTGACATTAATTATTTTTTTTCTAATGTCCACACAGCAACTTCATTTTGTTGAGATGCCTTTGGTGCTGAAAAGTTGTGCTCAATTCCTTAGTCTTCACTGAAACTTATGAACTCCTTGTTCTGAAATTCTTCTCCACGATCTGTCATTAATCCAATTATGCTGAATTTTTTATCTTTCTGTACCAGCTTATTGAACTTTACAAAGGTTTCGAATGTGTCATCTTTATTTGCTAAGAATGACACCCATCTAAACCTTGAGAAATCATCAACAATGACAAATCCATAATTCTTTCCTCCCAAGCTTGTTGTAGACATTGGAATAAGTCCATGTGAAGCAGCTCCAAAGGTTTGGTGGAGGTGACAATTGTCATTGATTTGAAGGAAATCTTGACATGTTTCTCTTTGGCACAAGGTCCACAGACCTTATCATAATGTGTGCTAATCTTTGGTAATCCTTCCACTAGCTCATACTTTATTAGTTTTTTTTTATCACATCTAAGCTAGCATGACCCAATCTTTTGTGCCATATCTGCATCAGTGTTTTTACTAACTGTTAGACATACATCTTGATCCTTTAAATCTTCAAGGTGTAGGATATATAAGTTATTTTAACTGTGTCCTTCAAGCATCACTTCTTCATCCTTGATGATTAGGCATTTTGATTTAATGAATTTTACTTGATGTCCCTTATCACAAAGTTTGTTGATGCTTATCAAATTGTGCTTCAAGTCTTTGACACAAAGAACTTCTTCAATTAGATTCTTATTCTTGCTGCCCACTATACCACATCCAATAACAGTCTATTTACCATTGTCTCTATAGGTAACTGATCCTTCTTCTTATTTGATTGTCTTGAATAGGCTTCTATCACCTGTCATTGCCTAACACATCCACTGTCCAAGTATTACTTGGATGCTCTAAGGCTAACCTGCACGAAATTCATTGAGATTTAGGTACCCAATTTCTTTTGGGTCCTTGGGGGTTAGTTTCATGATAAGCAATCTTTGGAACCCATTTCAGGTGTTTTGTTGTGCAGTACCTTATGATGTGACCAAGTTTGTTATAGTGAGAATAGTAAGGAATGTTTATGTTTCTTTGACTATTCTTTTCTGTTCTATTTTTGCCAAATTCTTTTCTTAAATTTTTATTTACATAAATCCCTTTTGGTATGAATTTTGATAGAGGATGTGTTTCAGGATATATTATTGTTTCATCATTTTTAGGTGGTGTATAACCTACACCAAATTTCTTTTTACCACTTCTTCTTTCACCTTTAAAAATTAGGGATGATTTTCTATTTGTTAGTTTATATATTGTAGAGTTTAGGTATTTATTATCTTCTATTAAGTTCTTCATTTCTTCATTTAATTTCTTTATTATGTTATCATTATCTAGAAGCTCTATTTTATTGCTTTTCTCTTTTAGATCCTTACATAACGATTGTTTTTATGTTTTAATTCTTCAACTTAATTTTCAAATTGTTCAGTTTCAGACTTCAGATATGAGTTAGTGTTTTCTAAACATGTAAAAAATTTCTTTAATAATTTTAGTTGCTTGGATACATCTCTATACTTTTTATATAGTTCATTAAATGTATCTTCTAAATTGTCATCATCATAATCTGAAAATGAATCAAAAGAGGTGTCCGAATTTACCTTATCATCATAATTTGCCATAAAGGCAAGATGAGCATTTTCTTCTTGTTGTTCATCTAAGCTTGAGTCTTCTGATGAGCTTTCATCATTATTCCAGGCAATTGTCATAGCCTTCTTCTTATAATACTTCTTGATCTTCATTGAATATTCCTTTTTTTTGTGTTCCTTTTACTTTAGCTTGGGGCAGTCTATCTTCAGGTGCCCAGGCTGCTTGTATTCATAACAAATAGGATCTATTTTCTTGACTGCTTTATCATTTCTAAAGAACATTCTCCTGTTGGATCGGGATGGAGCTTTAGATGTCCTAGGGGGGGTGAATAGGACTTCTTGCACTATTAAAAATTTCTCTGAAAATAAGATAACACTAGATAGTATCGTTAGTACTTAGTGTGGTGTATGTGAAACAAGTGAAAACTTGGCGAAAATAATCACACAAAGTGCACAGAGAATTTATCCTAGTTCGAATCTCCTATCAATTAGGAGTCCTACATCTAGTCCCTAAGCACCCCTTGGGATTTCCAATATCTGCTAAGAATACTTGGCATTCTCTCCACTGAGAGGTATGTTGCCCAGTTGACAAGCCCAGAGGGGGGGGGGGTGAATGGGTCTTTAAAAATTCTGTTTAGGTGACACCTGTACGTAAAAGTATACACAAAAACAATCTTCGATGTTGGTTAGTAGCGGTTAGTATAAATAACAAACTCACAAAGAATCAATCACACAATGCAAGGAATTATCCTGGTTCGGACCTCCTTTCCTTAGGAGTCCTACGTCCAGTCCCTGAGCAACAACTCAGATTTTCACTAACTAGGGTACAGTCCCCCTATGGACACTACAACACCCAGCTCAGCTGTTCTTCCTTCACACTAGAAGGGAATAACCACACCCTGGATACCTCACCAGGTCTTCCTTCACACACGAAGGGAAACACCGCAAAGAGAATAGAATGAATTCAAGCCCCTAGATCAAGCTTCTACAAGCCAAGATCTGAAGCAACAAGCACTGAGAGCAAAAGATCTAAACAATGCACACTCTCAGGGCTACACTGGCTCTCTTAGAGATTCTTTTACAGCACAGAGAGCGAAGAGCTAAAGGTGATGAGGAATGAGATTCTTGGCTCTAGACTTCTTGCAGAAGGATTTGAATGCTCGTATGTGAGATCTTGTTTTCCACACAGTTTTCCCGTCATTCTTCACTTCTGTCTTGTATTTATATCTCCTTTTGAAATATGGCCGTTGAAGTAACCGTTGTCTCTTAGATTGGTAGACGTTAGACTGCTTGACATTTGGAAGCTTCAACAATCTTTTATCCTTTTGAGCACGCAAAGAGATAGGGTCTTCTGGCTATATGGTCCAACGTTGTATGACCGAATGTCTTTAGGACCCTGCACACATTAAATGTTTGAACAGTAGACAGCTAGGCTGTCTCTTGTTGTCAGTAAACATTCACGTGAGTATTCACCAAAATAGCAATGCCAAATAGCTTGCTCTAAAAAATGTTGACAGAATATGCAAAAATAGAAAAAAGGATATCATCTACATGCATGTAGAGATACGTTCTGACTTCATTAAATGCACAACAATCAGACAGATAAGAGAAGACTTTGACTATTCAATGCTTTAAGAGATAAGATAAATGTCAAGTCGATATAAACCATGAAGTCATTGTCTATATGACTTATGAAATCGTTATGAATACTGACAAGTCATTATAGAGAGCAAATCGTTAAAGCAAGTTTATGTGTTCAACAAGGAAATCGTTATGAACACTTATCAAGTCATTATGAGCTTTAAAGAAATCATTGCGTGAAGTAAATTTTTATGAGTTCTAAAGAAATTGTTGCGCAAAGCAAATCGTTATGAGTTCTAAAGAAATCGTTGTGTGAAGCAAATCGTTATGAATTCTAAATAAATCGTTGTGATAACTTACGAAATCGTTACGGTGAGCAAGTCGTTGTGAATTCTGAAGAAATCGTTATGATGACTTAAGAAATCGTTACAGCGAGCAAGTCGTTGCGAGTTCTAAAGAAATCATTATGATAACTTACGAAATCGTTACGGCGAGCAAGTCGTTGCGAATTTTGAAGAAATCGTTATGATGACTTAAGAAATCGTTACGGCGAGCAAGTCGTTGCGAGTTCTAAAGAAATCGTTATGATAACTTAAGAAATCGTTATGGCGAGCAAGTCGTTACGAATTCTGAAGAAATCGTTATGATGACTTAAGAAATCGTTACGGTGAGCAAGTCATTGCGAATTCTAAAGAAATCATTATGATAACTTACGAAATCGTTACGGCGAGCAAGTCGTTGCGAGTTCTAAAGAAATCGTTATGATAACTTACGAAATCGTTACGGCGAGCAAGTCGTTGCGAATTCTGAAGAAATCATTATGATGACTTAAGAAATCGTTACGGCGAGCAAGTCGTTGCGAGTTCTAAAGAAATCGTTGTGATAACTTACGAAATTGTTACGGCGAGCAAGTCGTTGCGAATTCTGAAGAAATCGTTATGATGACTTAAGAAATCGTTACGGCGAGCAAGTCGTTGCGAGTTCTAAGGAAATCGTTATGATAACTTACAAAATCGTTACGGCGAGCAAGTCATTGCGAATTCTGAAGAAATCATTATGATGACTTAAGAAATCGTTATGGCGAGCAAGTCGTTGCGAGTTCTAAAGAAATTGTTATGATAACTTACGAAATCGTTACGGCGAGCAAGTCGTTGCGAGTTCTAAAGAAATCGTTATGATAACTTACGAAATCGTTACGGCGAGCAAGTCGTTGCGAGTTCTAAAGAAATCGTTATGATAACTTAGAAAATCGTTGTGAGAACGATTTGTTTGAAATCAAACGATGTCACAGTAAAGAAGTCGTTCAGACGCTTAAGAAATCATTATAGCACTAAAGGAAGTCGTTGTGACTTTCAACAGAAGTCGATGTGGACTTAGAGAAATATGATCTTGAAATAATTAATGCTTCAGAAAGATAATGCTTACCAATATTGGCTTGATTGACCTTTGGCCTTGGAGTATTTCCTGTACTTAAGACTTAGAGAACTTTGATAAGGTTTTGTTGATTACCAAAATACATGTATATTTAAACATTTCGTGGGGACAGACTGATCATCAATCTCCCCCTTTTTGGTGATGACAAAAAATTATTAATAAGCATGACTATTTCCATAAGGTATTTCAAACATGCTAATTTCTAAATCTAAAGATTTTCGAAATGTATTTCAGACTTGCTAATTTTCTCCCCCTTTTTGTCAGTAAGCAAAAAGATAAACTTCGACAAAGAAAGAAGAGAAAAGATGGAAAGGCAGACAGCCAACGTATATTGATTAGTTCTGAGGATTTACAGATAAGTAATGAGCGGGGGATAACAAGGAGCCAAAACGCTTGAGTACAGGGATTGTCTGGCGTTCTTGCTCTTCAAAGAAGGCTTGAAAGGCCCCAAAGTCTATTTGATAGGAGGGTCCCATAGTGGGAGCCATCCTTTTGATATGAAGTTGTCTTTGATCTGAAATGAAGTCCCCATACTTAACACGGCCAAGGGCTAACTTGTAAGTTAAGAAGGACCCAAAGCTGGCAAACTGAAGGAAAGCTTCAAGCTTGAGGGGATAGTCTATCTTAAGCGACCTAAGTTCTTGCTTTAAAGCAAAGAAAACCTTGTATCTTTCGACCCAGGTCAGATAGGAGTCCCTGATGAGGTGAAGAGAGTTGGCATCCAAAAATTCACCAGGAGACAAGAGAGGTTGATTTGAACTGGCCTGAGAGGCATTTAGATCGCTGAGCTGCTGAGCAGACAACGGATAAAGCTTCTGCCACTCTTCAGGAGACAACCGCTCGCATTCAGATAGAATAGGGGCTAGAACATCTGCCTTGATATGCCCCTGAAGATACTGCCGAAAGATGAATCTGGGGAAGGATAAGTCACGGCCATCTTGCACAAATAATCTGGCCATTACCCTTGCAACTTGCTCAAAGATAAGTGTTCCCATGGAAGAATCCATAATTAGAGCATGGAGAGGTGGAAGGAACATTACATCAGGAATAACCAGGGTGGCAAAATCGACCTGAAGGGGCTCAGTATCAGCTGTGCTTGAACTGAGGGCCCTGATGGCTGCACGAAATTGACCAACTGAGATTCTGGGAGGCGATGTACATAGCAGTAGTTACTATACATCTAATACTGTCGGATAAATTTGATTTCTTTCTGAATGAAGGGGCCAAACAGATTTTTATGGTGGATCTGGAACCATTTAGAAAGGGGAAGAGGAGCTTCCCTAGGGGGAAATCTGGCAGCTTGAGCTCGACAGAATTGAGTGTACAGATCTTTATGGCTCCGAGCCCACTGCTCTTCAGTTTTGGCTTCAGTCATGGAGAAGACTTTGGACTGATGAGCCTTAGAGAGATGGGTATAAGGAAAGATGGTGGTGAGATGTTCAGAAAGATTGTGGAAAGGAAGGCCAAAAATATGGGCAAAAACTACCTTTTGAAGATATTCTTCATAGATAGGTTTCTGCTTGTTGGAGATAGAGAGGGAAAACCATAGGGGAGGATAGCAATTTTCAGAAGAGACAGGATGAGTGGAGGTGAGCCTTCTCTTTTTAGAGACAGGACTAGAAGAGCATGTCCTGTGAGTGTGGGTTCCAACAGCCAGGACTGAACGAAGTATTGCTACTTCAAATTCATCATTGATATCCTGGATTTGCACATGTGCGAGTTGGGCACCCTCAGAAATAATGGTAATGAAGGAGGGAGGTGTAGGTGGATTAAAACTAGAGTCAAGAGTTTCAGTAGGAAGAGTAAAAGTGTCTGATGTAGAAGGGCCAGAAGAAGAGGTCCCTGCAGAAGAGGATGCTGGTGGAAGCTCAGGTGGAGAGGATGGTAAAGGTAAAACAATGGTGGAAGAAACAAGAGATGAGGCAAGAGAGGAGGTGGATTGAGAGGGAAAGGGTGTTGGTGAGGAGATGGTTCTAGGTTGAGGTTTCTTGAAAGTCTGTGGGGCAGGAGGTGCAGTGGAGGATGAAGGTGGAGATTGAGGAACTGGTGTTTGGGAAAAAGTGGGAGCTGGAGGCTCGGGAACCAAAACTGCTTCTTCAGCCAAATTCTGCACAAGTTCAAACTCCAATGACCCTGATGGCCCTGACATCTTCTCAGCAGGCCTTTGAGGCCCTTTATCCTGCTCAGCTGGCCCAAAAGACCCTTGCTCATTGACCTCTGCCTCTGCTGCTTCTGGTCCGAACACTGGAACAGATGACCCTGATGGCACTGATTCTGGAACTTGAGTTGTAGGAGGTGGATGAGGAGGAGTAACTTGAGCTCCAACCACCTTCAGAATCTCAGAGAGCATTGTCTTCATGCTGCTCATCTCGTTGTTGAACCATTTCATGGCATTTCTGATACTTGAAATCTCCTTGGAAGATGAAGCTTGGCTCATGAAAATGGAATTTACATCTGATTGGAGAGAGCATAAGATTGTACCTTGAACATTCAATCTCTCAATAACAGGCTTCAAATTTATGACTATTTTTTGTTTTACCTGCCTCGCAAAAGGAGTATCTGCTAAGAGTGGAACATCGGAAACCACTTCTTTTCCTTTCTTTCTTGCCTCTGAAGCTGGAGGCTGCTGATCATCATCTGATTCTGAGGAGCTGGCTGTCTCCCCATCTCTAGCATCATTCTGAGCATTAGGCAAGTCTTCATCAGCTGGTACACTGCCCATAGGCTCATCACAGTGAGCTGCTTCTGCTGGTCTTCCTTTGATTGCTCCCCCTGAACAGGAGCATCCCTTTCCATTGGCTCTTGCTCCCCCTGAATGGGAGCCTCTTCCAAAACAACATCTGCTGAAGCATCTGATTGCTCCTCCTGAACTGGTGCTGCAATTGATTCCTCAATGTGGCCTGATGCCACAACTTCTGCCACTGATTCTCCACCAGCCTCTGGAGTGACTGGAGTGGAGTGGATAGAATCCAATACCTCTTTGAGGATAGAGGCAACGATGGAGGTGGGCAAAGGATCTGCTGCACCTGCCATTGCTTCTTCTGCTGGTGCTTCTGGAGGTGGAGATTCAACAGCAATTACAGGTGATCCTGCTACCACTGCTTGCTCTGCTGCTTGTTCTGATGGTCCTGCTGCTGATTCTGGAACTGTCGGTGCTGCTGGCTCAACTGCTACTGAAGCTGCTACTGCTGGTTCTACTGCAGGTGTTACTGGCACTTCTACCTGATGATCAACTTGAGCGTCGCCAATGATGCTTCGCCCTCTGCTACTGAAGCTTTAGACCAGATACCATTATGTAATGAAAATCCGCTTTTCTTCAGGTTTCTGGACCTAATTGCTTGGCCCATCTTCTCAGTGACTGCCCCTGATAGATCAACACCAAAGTGTTTGAATACTTTGGTGAGCAGGTGAGCAGGTGAGCATAAGGCAGAGAGATGTTTAGCTTGCTCTTGGTATCCCAAATCTGTTCTCTAGCGAACTTCATCCTTTCTATCATTACCGCAGCCATATTGATTTCCCTGTTTTGGATGGCCCAAAACATTAAGTCTGAGTCGGCCTTGGTACAAGATGAGAAAGTAGCACTTCTCGGAGCCAAAATCTGACACACTATGAAATGTAAAATCCTATTGAAGGCATTTAGCTGATTGATGTCCAGCTTTCCATCTTTCAGCCTGAAGTCTGGACCAATGATACCTAGACCCTTTGCTTGAATATCCACTGAGTGGAATCCACTGTGACCAGATGTACATACACCAAATAGGGTTTTCAAAACATCACGGTCGATCCTGATTTGGGTTCCCTTGACAAAGGATGTCAGGGATCCATCTGCCTCTGATTTCAAACAAACATAGAAGGCCTTTACAAGGTCTGGATAGCTTACCTCTGAGAGGGTTGAGATTCCCATCCACTGCATCCTGATGATTGCGGCCACTACACTGTGCATCCCATCTTTCTTCAGATATGCAATATCAACCTCTTTATTCCCACACAGCTTCGTCTTTACATACTCTCCTGCTGCTCAGGAGTAAGGAACTCGGCGCTGTAGCCACCCAGACTCCCAGAAACGATGGATGCGGCCATGGAATCAGGTGAGGAGGTTTTCTGGAGGGTTGAGAAGGAAGGAGGAGAGAAATGTCCTCAAGAATTTCTTCGCGGGAAGAAGAGAGAAACTTCAAATGAGCAGAGAGAGATGTTGGAGTCGTTAGGGCATCGGCTCAGGCAACCAGACGAAAGAGGGAAAAGGTTGAAGACGGGAGATGAATCGTTCTTCGCATTGATTTTTGGGAATTAATAAATGTATTGGAAAGTGAGGCGCCAAAAGGCGGTAGAAAACGACAAAAGAGTTTGACTATTCAAACCGACTTTAAATACAAGAACGGTTATAGGGATAATTTGAATTTCTTTTGCTTAATGCCATGGAGAGAAAATTTACTTGATTCTGAAATTTTATGTGTCAGTTTTAAACAAACCTCTTTTCACAAATTGCACATGCCTAATTCCCTTCTAAGAGATGTGAATCTCTCTTCAGGTAAAGCTTTTGTGAAAATGTCTGCTAACTAACTATTTGTATCAATAAAGGATATTTCAATATTACCATTTGCAACATGATCACGAATGAAATGATATCTAACCTCAATATGCTTGGTCCTTCAATGTTGGACTGGATTTTTGGTGAGATTGATAGCACTGGTGTTGTCACACAATAGTGGAATCGATTTGATATTTAATCCAAAATCTTCAAGTTGTTGCTTTATCCATAGGAGTTGTGTACAGCAACTTCTAGCAGCCACGTACTCAGCTTCAGCTGTAGACAGCACCACTGAATTTTGTTTCTTTGATGACCAGGATATCAAACACCCTGCAAGAAATTGACAACAACCACTGGTGCTTTTTCTATCTACTTTGCATCCAGCATAGTCAGCATCAGAGTATCCTACTAAACTAATTTCACAGGAATTTGGATATCACAGACCCAAATCATGAGTTCTAGCTAAGTATCTAAATATTCTTTTTACAGAGATTAAATGAGATTCTCTAGGATCTGCTTGATACCTAGCACACATGCATACACTAAATAGAATATCGGGTCTACTAGCTGTTAAATAAAGCAATGAACCAATCATACCTCTATAGATCTTTTGATCTACTTTCTTACCATCTTTGTCACTGTCCATCCTTGTTGATGTACTCATGGGTGTTGACAGTGGCTTGGTGTTATTGAATCCAAATTTCTTCAAGAGTTCTATGGGTGCCATCTTTTCCTTGCTTGATTTGCAATCCAAGGAAATAATTGAGCTCTCCCATCATGCTCATCTCAAATTCTCCCAGCATTAACTTTTCAAAGTACTTGCAAAGGGATTCATCAGTAGATCCAAAGATAATATCATCTACATAAATCTATACAAGTAGTATGCTTTTAACTTTTGATTTTACAAATAGAGTGCTATCTACTTGACCTCTACTGAAACCATGATTTAGAAGAAAAGAACTAAGTCTTTCATACCAGGCCCTAGGTGCTTGCTTTAACCATATAATGCCTTATGAAGTTTAAAAACATGATTAGGAAATTCTGTGTCATCAAAACCTGGGGGTTGTTCCACATAAACTTCCTCTTCTATAAAACCATTTAAGAATGCAGATTTGACATCCATTTGAAATAGTTTTAAGTCTAATGCTGATGCATATGCAAGTAATATTCTAATAGCCTCAAGTCTAGCTACAGGTGCATAAGTTTCATCGAAATCTATACCTTCCTCTTGGGAATAGCCTTGAGCTACCAGTCTGGCCTTGTTTCTTAAGATCACACCAGCCTCATCCAATTTATTCCTGAACACCCATTTGGTGCCAATAACTGGATGGTCTGATGGTCTAGGAACAAGTGACCATACTTGGTTTCTCTTGAACTGATTTAGTTCATCTTGCATGGCCAAGATCCAAGATTCATCACCAAGAGCTTCATTGACTATCGTCGGCTCTATTTGAGAAACAAATGCTAAATAATCACAGGGTATCATGTTACCTCTTGTTCTTACCCCAATAGATGGATCACCGATAATATTCTCAGGTGGGTGATCTTTCTTGTATCTCCACTCCTTTGGAAGGTTTTCATGAGTAATTTCCTTTTGTTGCATATCTTCCAGAGGTGGATCATCCTTGTCCTCAATTGATGTATTCTTTAGCTTCTTGGACAGTTCATCTGCATTATCATCATCACTATTTTCTTCCTTTCTCAAGGAAGGGTTAGTTTTATCAAAAATAATATGTACAGACTGTTCAATTAATAGCGTGCGTTTAATAAATACTCTATAGCCTTTGGGTTTAGAGGTGTACCCCATGAAGATGCCTTCATCTGATTTGGCATCCAACTTACCAATGTCCATTTTTCCATTGTTGTGGATGAAGCAAGGACATCCAAATGTCCTGAAGTGGCTGATCTTTGGTTTCTTTCCTTTGAACAGTTCATATGCAGTCTTCTTTAGGATTGGCCTGATCATTACTCTGTTGATAATGTAGCTTGCTGTGTTGACTGCTTCAGCCCAAAAATACCTTGGCAGATCATATTCTGATAGCATTGTTCTTGCCATATCCAATAGAGTTCTATTCTTTCTCTCAGCAATTCATTTTGCTGTGGTGTCCTTGGTGCTGAGAAATTATGTTCAATCCCCTGATTATCACAGAATTTAGCAAATTTTTCATTCTGAAATTCACCACCATGATCTGATCGGATAGAAACAATACTGAACTTCTGATCCTTCTGGACTTTCTTGCTGAAACTAACAAAGTTTTCAAAAGTGTCATCTTTATGCTCTAGGAATGATACCCATGTGAATCTTGAGTAATCATCGACTATGACAAATCCAAAGTTCTTTCTTCCAAGACTGGTAGTCCTCATTGGCCCAAATAGATCCATATGAAGGAGCTCTAAGGGTTTTGAGGTGGTTACCATGGTTTTTGACTTGAAGGAGCTCTTGGTGTGCTTTCCCTTAGCACAAGATCTACAGACACCTTCCATTTTTGCACTAACCTTTGGTAGACCTTCCACACGATTTTTCTTTAGCAATTTTCTCATGCCATCTATGCTGCAATGACCCAGTCTTCTGTGCCACAGTTCAGTTGACTGGCTTCTATTTGCTGCCAGGCAAACATCTTGATCCTTGAGTTCTTCAAGATGAAGCGCATACAGGTTCTTCTCCCTATTGGCTTCGAAGATTACTGCTCCATCCTTTAGTATGCTGCACTTTGACTCTTGAAACTGAATCTGATGACCTCTGTCACAAAGCTGGCTGATGCTGATGAGGTTGTGCATCAGCCCTTTGACAAGTAATACATCTTCAATGACTATTTTTCCTTTGTTGCTCACAGAGCCACTGCCAATTACTGTGCCTTTCCCATTGTCTCCATAGCTAACTGTTCCTTCTTCAGCTTGGAGATGGGTGAATAGCTTCTGATTTCCTGACATGTGCCTTGAGCACCCACTGTCCAAATACCATTTGGATGCTCGAGTGTTACCCTGAAATAAAATCATCAAGCTTTAGGTACCCAAATTCTTTTGGGTCCTGATTGGTTAGTATCATTGATTTTACCTTTGATTATCCATTTCTTATGTTTTGTTAGGCATGTTGTTATGATATGTCCTAACTTGTTGCAGTGACTACAACAGGATAATTTGGTTACTTTTTCCATATATTTGAAGTTGGCTTTGTATGCTATATCTTATTCAGGTACAAATTTTAGTGTTGGATATGTTTTAGGATAAACTATGGTTTCTTCATTATCTGGGGGTGTATATCCTAATCCATTTTTCTTCTTTCCTGATCTTCTGACACTTTTTAATATGAGGGAGTTTTTACCATTTGTGAATTTTTCTAATGTGCTAGATAACTGTATATTTTCTTCTGTTAGTGTCTTGATTTCAGTTTTCAGTCCATCTGAACTTACTTGATTTTCTAATTCAGTTATTAGTTCATTCTTAGCTTTTAGATCTTCACATAACAGTTCATTTCTTCTTTTAAGTTCAGTTATTTGACTTTCTAATTGTTCATTTTTTGATTTTAGATCTGCGTTTGTATTTTCTAGACAAACTATGTTTTTCTTGCTTACTTTTAATAGTTTGGTTACTTCTGTATATTTACTGTATAGTTCGTTGAAAGCTTCTTCTAAACTATCGGAATCTGAACCATTACAAGAATCAAAGGATGAGTTAGAGGTTACCTTTTCTTCGGTATTTGCCATGAAAGCCAGGTTGGATTCTTCCTCATCACTGGTTGAACTTGACTCACTGTCTGAGTCGCTGCTGTTGCTCCATGCAGCTGCCATAGCTTTCTTCTTATATTTCTTGAACTTCTTGGAGCTCTCTCTCTTCCTGAATTCAGGCTTCTTGAGCTTTGGACATTCAGCTTTAATATGTCCTGGCTTTTTGCACTCGTAGCATATGGGCTCACTCTTCTTTTGATCCTTTCCATCTGGTTTCTTGAAGTCTTTATTTCTCTTGAGGTGTCTTCTACCAGATTGGAACTTCTTCTTCTTTGCTAAAATGTGTTGCAACCTTTTTGATAGCATGACTTCTTCATCTTCACAGCCACTTGAGTTCTCACCTTCAGCTGATGACTCATCTGACTTGTCTTCTTCTGCTTTAAGAGCATTTGAATGTTTCTTTCTGCTAGAGGACTCACCTAACCTTTCCATATTGATCTCATGGGCCATAAGGGACCCAATGAGTTTTTCCAAAGACATCCTTTTCAGATCATTAGCCTCTTCAATAGCTGTGACCTTTGGGGTCCATGAGGATGGTAAGGATCTAAGAATCTTTCTGACCATATCTCCCATTTCATAGGTCTTTCCTAGTCCAGCTAACCCATTTGTGATATCTGTAAATCTACTGAACATTTGGGTAATGGACTCACCTGATTGCATTTGAAATCTCTCGTACTGTGCTACAAGAATGTCTATTCTTGTTTCCTTTACCTTGTCTGTGCCTTCATAGGTGATTCTGAGCTTTTCCCACATTTCCATTGCGGATTTGCAGGCTGAGACACTGTTGAACTCCTTTTTACTAAGGGCACAGCACAAAATACTCTTTGCTTTACAATTCTGTGAGATCTTCTTCCTATCATCATCTGTCCACTGAGCTTTCTCATTTGTGTCCAGAAGATCACCTTCTTCTACTATGGACCATATCTGATAATCGTGGCCTTGCAGAAAGTACTCCATTCTTGTTTTCCAGTATGTGTAATCCTCTCCATCGAACAATGGTGGTCGGTTGACAGACTGACCTTCATTGTGACCTTGGGCTGCCATGGATCTTTACTCTTCAGATCGTTGGATCTTTTCTTTGTCGAAGAGACTAGCTCTGATACCACTTGTTGCCTAGTTGACAAGCCCAGAGGGGGGGTGAATGGGTCTTTAAAAAATTTATTTAGGTGACACCTGTACGTAAAAGTATACACAAAAACAATCTTCGATGTTGGTTAGTAGCGGTTAGTATGAATAACAAACTCACAAAGAATCAATCACACAACGCAAGGAATTATCCTGGTTCAGACCTCCTTTCCTTAGGAGTCCTACGTCCAGTCCCTGAGCAACAACTCAGGTTTTCACTAACTAGGGTACAGTCCCCCTATGGACACTACAACACCCAGCTCAGCTGGTCTTCCTTCACACCAGAAGGGAATAACCACACCCTGGATACCTCACCAGGTCTTCCTTCACACACGAAGGGAAACACCACAAAGAGAATAGAATGAGTTCAAGCCCCTAGATCAAGCTTCTACAAGCCAAGATCTGAAGCAACAAGCACTGAGAGCAAAAGATCTAAACAATGCACACTCTCAGAGCTACACTGGCTCTCTTAGAGATTCTATTATAGCACAGAGAGCGAAGAGCTAAAGGTGATGAGGAATGAGATTCTTAGCTCTAGACTTCTTGCAGAAGGATTTGAATGCTCGTATGCGAGATCTTGTTTTCCACACAGTTTTCCCGTCATTCTTCACTTCGGTCTTGTATTTATATCTCCTTTTGAAATATGGTCGTTGAAGTAACCGTTGTCTCTTAGATTGGTAGACGTTAGACTACTTGACATTTGGAAGCTTCAACAATACTTTATCCTTTTGAGCACGCAAAGAGATAGGGTCTTCTGGCGTCTATATGGTCCAACGTTGTATGACCGAATGTCTTTAGGACCCTGCACACATTAAATGTTTGAACAGTAGACAGCTAGGCTGTCTCTTGTTGTCAGTAAACATTGACGTGAGTATTCATTAAAATAGCAATGCCAAATAGCTTGCTCTAAAAGATGTTGACAGAATATGTAAAAATAGAAAAAAGGATATCATCTGCATGCATGCAGAGATACATTCTGTCTTCATTAAATGCACAGCGGTCAGACAGATAAGAGAAGACTTTGACTATTCAACGCTTTAAGAGATAAGATAAATGTCAAGTCGATATAAACCATAAAGTCGTTGTCTATATGACTTTTGAAATCGTTATGAATACTGACAAGTCATTATAGAGAGCAAATCATTAAAGCAAGTTTATGTGTTCAACAAGGAAATCGTTATGAACACTTATCAAGTCGTTATGAGCTTTAAAGAAATCATTGCGCGAAGTAAATTGTTATGAGTTCTAAAGAAATCGTTGCATAAAGCAAATCGTTATGAGTTTTAAAGAAATCGTTGCGTGAAGCAAATCGTAATGAATTCTAAAGAAATCATTGTGATAACTTACGAAATCGTTATGGCGAGCAAGTCGTTGCGAATTCTGAAGAAATCGTTACGACGACTTAAGAAATCGTTACGGCGAGCAAGTCGTTGCGAGTTCTAAAGAAATCGTTATGATCACTTACGAAATCGTTACGGAGAGCAAGTCGTTGCAAATTCTGAAGAAATCGTTATGATGACTTAAGAAATCATTACGGCGAGCAAGTCGTTGTGAGTTCTAAAGAAGTCGTTATGATAACTTATGAAATCGTTACGGCGAGCAAGTCGTTGCGAATTCTGAAGAAATCGTTATGATGACTTAAGAAATCATTACGGCGAGCAAGTCGTTGCGAGTTCTAAAGAAATCGTTATGATAACTTACGAAATCATTACGACGAGCAAGTCGTTGCGAGTTCTAAAGAAATCGTTATGATAACTTACGAAATCGTTACGGCGAGCAAGTCGTTGCGAATTCTGATGAAATCATTATGATGACTTTGGAAATCGTTACGACGAGCAAGTCGTTGCGAGTTCTAAAGAAATCGTTATGATAACTTAGAAAATCGTTACGGCGAGCAAGTCGTTGCGAATTCTGAAGAAATCGTTATGATGACTTAAGAAATCGTTACGGCGAGCAAGTCGTTGCGAGTTCTAAAGAAATCATTATGATAACTTACGAAATCGTTACGGAGAGCAAGTCGTTGAGAATTCTGAAAAAATCGTTATGATGACTTAAGAAATCGTTACGGTGAGCAAGTCGTTGCGAGTTCTAAAGAAATCGTTATGATAACTTACGAAATCGTTACGGCGAGCAAGTTGTTGCAAATTCTGAAGAAATCGTTATGATGACTTAAGAAATCGTTACGGCGAGCAAGTCGTTGTGAGTTCTAAAGAACTCGTTATGATAACTTACGAAATCGTTACGGCGAGCAAGTTGTTGCGAATTCTGAAGAAATCATTATGATGACTTAAGAAATCATTACGGAGAGCAAGTCGTTGCGAGTTCTAAAGAAATCGTTATGATAACTTACAAAATCGTTACGGCGAGCAAGTCGTTGCGAATTCTGAAGAAATCGTTATGATGACTTAAGAATCATTACGGCGAGGAAGTCGTTGCGAGTTCTAAAGAAATCGTTATGATAACTTAAGAAATCGTTACGGCGAGCAAGTCGTTGCGAGTTCTAAAGAAATCATTATGATAACTTACAAAATCGTTACGGCGAGCAAGTCGTTGCGAATTCTGATGAAATCGTTATGATGGCTTTAGAAATCGTTACGACGAGCAAGTCGTTGCGAGTTCTAAAGAAATCGTTATGATAACTTACGAAATCGTTATGGCGAGCAAGTCGTTGCGAATTCTGAAGAAATCGTTATGATGACTTAAGAAATCGTTACGGCGAGCAAGTCGTTGCGAGTTCTAAAAAAATCATTATGATAACTTACGAAATCATTACGGCGAGCAAGTCATTGCGAATTCTGAAGAAATCGTTATGATGACTTAAGAAATCGTTACGGCGAGAAAGTCGTTGCGATTTCTAAAGAAATCGTTATGATAACTTACGAAATCGTTACGGCGAGCAAGTCGTTGCAAGTTCTATAGAAATCATTATGATAACTTACGAAATCGTTACTGCGAGCAAGTCATTGCGAGTTCTAAAGAAATCGTTATGATAACTTACGAAATCGTTGTGAGAACGATTTGTTTGAAATCAAATGATGTCACAGTAAAGAAGTCGTTCAGACACTTAAGAAATCGTTATGAATTCAAATCGTTATAGCACTAAAGGAAGTCGTTGTGACTTTCAACAGAAGTCGATGTGGACTTAGAGAAATATGATCTTGAAATAATTAATGCTTCAGAAAGATAATGCTTACCAATATTGGCTTGATTGACCTTTGGCCTTGGAGTATTTCCTGTACTTAAGACTTAGAGAACTTTGATAAGGTTTTATTGATTACCAAAATACATGTATATTTAAACATTTCGTGGGGACAGACTGATCATCAAGGTATTACACCCACTTGCCCCCACACAAGTCTTCCCTCATAGAGGGGTATTACAACCACCTACCACCGTAGGTCTTCCCTTCTACCAAAGGGGAACTACAGGGAACAAACCCCCTGCTGGTACAACTCTGAATAGAAATGAAATGGGTGTGTCTGCTCAGAAAATAAGCAGACACCAAAGATCAAGAAGAGAGAACAAATGAAAATGAATGCTCTAACTCTTTCTAAATGCAAGAGAGCATGGAAGTTGCAACTTGATTAGATGGCTCTCTTGAGATCTTGTGTGCTCTTCTCACATTGTGAGTGTGGAGACTTCTCTTGTTTCTTGTAGTTATATGCACTCACGTATGTATATTTTGTCTTTCAAACTTCAGCTACTTATAACCTTCAGAGTTCTTTTCTTCCGTTAGGATTTAGTCGTTTGAATTTGAACGTTGAGTTTAAGACTTCTTGAGAGGTCCATCATCAGATCTCTGAGTCTCAACGACTTCCAGGCTATATAGATGGCTGCATGGTTCTACTTAGACAACTTTAATAGATATCTGCAAGCACCATACCATGTCTTTTCTCTATCTTGTGGTTAGACTTGTGAGAGATATAATAATAATAAAAAAAGTAAGAGACAAGTTGTTTGTAAGAGATATCTATCAGTTCCAGATAAATATTCTATCCTTTGAACAGTACTAGGTAGGTGAGCATTAAAAGAGGAATGGACACCTGCTTGGCGTGCAGTACAACTGCAAAAGAGCTTTTCCTTAAAATTTGGAAACTTGACATTTTGAAGGACGCTTACAGATGTCTTTTTAAGACATGTAGATATCTTGAAAATATACTATAAATCTAAACTTCAGATATGGTTATAACAGGAAATATTAAATAAAAGAGAGTAGAGTACAATCTTCATTATTGTTCAATAACAGAGAGAATATCACAGCATAAATCATATATTAATCTTGTTTATTAAATGATTCAATAACAATTAAAAGGTTAATCAAAATATTGATACATTAATAACTTTACAAATATAACAACAGTCATTAAAACATCAAGTACAATTGATAACAGAAGTTGATACCTTACTTCAACTTTCCAGGAGTCGAAGTAGGTCAACAATCGATATAACAGCAATCAATATGAATTATATAAGCATCGATGTTTGATTTACAAAGGCAATCAATATGAAACTTCGACTATAGAGAAGTCGAAGTAAGATCAACAATCGATACAACAATCCATACAGAAATGGTCAGCAATCGATAGGTTCAAAGGCAATCGATATACACTTCGACTGTGGAGAAGTCACAGTGAGACATCGACTGATGATCTTTATACGTCAATCGGTATCTAACTTCAACTTCATGAGACTCGCAGTGAGACGCTGACTTATGATTTTTATTCATCAATCGATATCTCACTTCAACTTCTTGGGAGTCGGAGTAGGACAGATTTGTTCATCAATCGATAGCACACTTCGACTTTTTGGGAGTCGGAGTCTGTATGATATATGTATAGTTTGTGTACTTAGAAAATTTTCTTTACGAGGGTTGACAGTGTGTGTCGACACCTAGGCTTAGTGTGTCGACACCAACTGACTAATGAGGTTTATACAATATAATACATGCATGCCTTTCCTTTAACACATCAATTACAATACAAAGTAAAGTGTGTTATAATTAAATGAATTTGTTTAACTAAAAGGATTTTGTCATAAGCAAAAACAATAAGCAAGCATTTGTAAAAGATAATTGCACAACAATTCTCCCCCTTTTTGTTAATGACAAAAACAATCTTTTATGTAGACAATGTAGACAAATTCACTCAAGCATGACTTTTTTTTGTGTGACTATGTATATGTTCTCCCCCTTTGTGGCATTAATAAAAAGGATAGAATAGAGGGAAAGAGAAAGAAATTCATAGAGATGAGTATGAACAGTGTATATTAATAACTAAAAGAGCATTTGTACAGAGTTCAGTAGGATTTGGGGAGATAAAGAGAAGGTGGGATTTGATCAAAGAAATGTTGGAGAAGATCCCACAACTTCTTCTCATTGTCAGGAAATACATGAGTGAAGACAGACTTATCTAAGTTGTAGGAAGGCCCTACTGAAGGAATCTTCCTATAGGATTTAAGGTGCCTGCAATGATACCAATGAAGCTTCCTGTGAAAGGCATCACTGCTCAGAGTCTGCCTTAATGGAGTGAATTGTCTACTAGTAGCTTTGTGCAAAAAGTCATGGATGGTGATGTTCCATTGAAGTCCCTGAGACTGAGTTGTTGCCTTGGCCTTGTAGTATACTCTGTATTTGTCTTCCCATTTGAGAGATAGAGACTTCCAAAGGGCATCATAACTCTTATTCAGATATGAAGAGGGATGAATTTTCCTCTTGTTGCACTCCTCAGCCTCTTCAAGATAACACAGTGCCCACTGTTCTTCTGATAATCTCTAAGACTCTGCAAAGCTGTGCTAAAATTCCTTGAGATAATATGTTGCCTTTGCAGCATGCATCAGGACAAACTTATGAAAAGATAGAGCTCTAGCATATTTGATTTGAAACCTGACAGCTAGCCTGATGTGCCGGTTGAAAACAATTTGAGCAAATTCCTTTATGGAGGAAACTACACCTATCAGGATGGGGAACAGATTAGAGGGTAATCCAACAATCATGGATGGAGTGATAGGTCTTTGCCCTCTAAGTAGCATGGCCCACTGACTCTTACTAACATTAACTAGATTTAAGTTAAATCTCTCTTCATTGAACTTCTTCATTCTATTGTAGCTGACTTGCTGTTCTTTTATTAGATTCCCAAATAGATTAAAAATCCCAGACTCAGATGGGAGGAAACATTCAATATGCCACTGCTTTTAGATTTGGCTTCTCTAAATTTTGCTACTTCTTCAGGGTAGACTGAAAAAAATTCCTCAGCTAAAAGACTATGACTCTTCTGAGTGATTAAATTTAAGACATCTAGAGGAACTTCATTAGCCCTAATCAAAAGGGGTAGCCAATCTTCAAATTTGTAACGAGGCAACCCATGGACTTCTAGAAATACTTTGATTCTCAAAAATTCTCCAAAGAGAGCAAAATGGTGCTCAAAATGATAGATGAAAGCATACCAAAAAGAAAGAAAAGTTAGGTGGAGTCTATGTTTACTCTTCTACCCAAGTTGAGATGGAAGGACCACACTGGGCACTGCCTGAGCTAGAGGGTGTGAGTGAGGATCAGCAGAGGGAGTAGATGAGGTGGGAAGAGATGAGAAAAAATGGGGTGCTAAGGTGTAGAGATTTGGGGTGTTTATAGGTGTTGGAGTGTAGGTATATACTTGAGGAAAAGAGGTATAAGAAGTGAGTGGTGGTGAGTGAGGTTGGAGAGCAGATGGGTGATCAGGATCAGAAGAGGGTGTAGGTTGAATGGAAGGAAATACAATAGACCCTGACTGACTAATTTTCTCTTAACTCTCCTCTTGAAGGTCTGAACATTAGACTGAGGTACCTCTCCCGAGGATGACTGTTCTGCTGGTTGTACCTCTGGCTGAGTCGGTTGCTCTTCTGGCTATGTTGTCTGTTCAACTAATAGTTGTTCAATTTGCTCATAAGGCTATTCAGGTTTTTCTAGTTACTGCTCTGGTTGTACTGGTTGTTTCACTGGTTGCTCAGTTGACTGATCTGGCTGATGTGCTTCTGGCTGAGTTTCTATGGTTGGAGTTGGAGAGCTACCCTTATTCTGCTGGCAAACAAACTGATATAGCAGATCCTTCATCTGCTGAACTTTATCTGACAAGAAATCAAATTTTACGTCAAGTTGATGTATCTGCATCTGAAGTACACCAAGCATATCTTGCTATCTGAGGACCAAATTCAAAATATCATCTATGGTCTCTACTGGTGGTGGAGAGACATTATGAAATCCTTCCATAGAAGGCTCAAAAGGTGTAGGACTTCGAGGATCTTTTTCATGAGCAACTGCTTTGCCTTTGAGATCCCTAAGTACTTGATCAATGGTTTCTTCAGAAGGATCTTGCTCAAAGGAAGGTCCTGCCTGTTCTTCTTCTCTGACTGCCTCTCTTCTATCTGCTATTGGCTGTAATGGAGGAGCAGTAGAAGAAGTACCATGCGCTTCATCAGGAAATTTGTCATGAGTGCAGTCTGGTACAGAATCCTTTGTCCAAAAATTCTAGGCTTTATCCTCTAATGTGTAGTGGCTTCTGCAAAAAGTAGATAGCCCAATCTTTTCTTTAACTGACACAGAGAGTTGTTCTACTAGATCCACTGAATATCTTCTAAAAATAACAGTTAGCAGAGGTCCATAAGGAAGTGATTCTTGAAGAAATCTGGACCCTACCATTTTCTCCATGATAACTGAGGCAAGATTCACTTGATGCCTATGAATGGCCCAAAAGAGAAAGTTGCCATCTTTGGCTGTGATGGACGAATGTGTCCCTGCTCTTGGCATCACTATAGTAGTGAGGATGGCATGGAGGAGCCTTTTCTCTGCTGCAAGCTCATTGATGAGAAGCCCTTTCCTAGAGATAGTGTCTAGGCTTCCAATAATCCCTAATTTCTATTTCTCCACAGACACAACATCACTGATTTTGTGCCCGGAGGTAGGGCAATCCAAAATTTCTACTATCAAATCTTCATAAAGGTAAATCTTATTACCTTTCACATACCCTTCCAGAGACTCGTCTGCAGAAACTTGGAGGGTCACATAGAAGGCCTTCACTGCATCTTCAAAGGTTGGTTCTTTGATCTCGCACAGTCTTCTTCATCCCATAACTTATAGTGTTTCTGCTACTGAACTTAGTCGGCCTGTCAACTGAGAGAAATCTACAACTTTTCTAGGACAGATTGAAGCTTTGGTGGAGTTTAGTCTCTGGAACTGCTCCAGAGTGAAGAAGGAAGCATCTAGAGCCCTAGAAGAGGCCATCTAGACAAATACGATAGAAAAGTTTAAGAGAAATTGTAAAGGAGGTGTGAGATGATCCCAATAGGGTCAAAGATCCTACCTTTCTTTCGAAGGATTGAGGAAATCGAGAGATTTACAGCACTGGTTTCATCCGGTCGAAAACAGACGGGGAACAAGGAAGAAGATGAAAGAGTCGGAGCGGTTTTAAATGGGTAATTTGGAAAGAGAAATGAAGAGTTTATATAAAGGTGGGAAATCTATAGAGGATCGCAGATCAGGAGATTAACGGCTGGGATCGAGTGAATAAACATTTATTATTTAACTCTCCCCCCAAAATGATAAAATTTGAATTTTTAAATACAACTAGTAACTTTGACTTCCTGAACTCCAACTTGTAAGAAGTCGATTGTCAAGGAGTTAAAAAAATGGTTGACAATAGATTGATCATATAATGTAGTCATAGAGTTTTAAGTATTTATTCAGGGTTGCACATTCATATTTCTCTTCTGATTGAAGTAAACATATCATCTGGAAGTGGTTTAGTAAGAATATCAGCTAACTGATAATCTGCAGCAACAAATTCAAGTAAAATATCATCATTACTTACATGATCCCTGATGAAATGATGTCTGACCTCAATGTGCTTGGTTCTTAAGTACTGGATATGATTTTGGTCAGATTGATTGTACTTGTATTATCACACAGCATTGGAATTTCATGTATTTTGTGACCCTAGTCTTCCAGTTGATATTTGATCCACAACAATTGGGTGCAGCAAACTTCCAGCTACAATGTATTCTACTTCTATTGTGGACTATGCTACTGAGTTTTGTTTTCTGGATGACCAAGAGATTAAGCATCCTGCAAGAAATTGACAAGTACCACTGGTGCTTTTTCTGTCTATTTTGCATCCAGCATAGTCAGCATTACTGTATCCAAACAATTTGAATTCAGAACATCTAGGATACCATAAACCCAATTTACTTATATTAATAAGATATCTAAAAATTCTTTTAACAGCATTAATATGAGATTCTTTTGGATCAGCCTAAAATCTGGCATACAAACATATACTAAACATTATATCTGGTCTACTAGTAGTGAGATAGAGTAATGACCCAATCATACATCTATAGATCTTTTGATCTACTTTCTTGCCAATTAGATCACTGTCTAGCTTATTCCTGAGCTCAAGGTGTACCTAAAGACTTACATATGTCAAAACCATTTTTTTAAAGCAAATATGATATATACTTGGTTTGACAAATGTGAGTGCCTTCCTTAGTCTGCTTGATTTGCATGCCAAGAAAATAATTAAGTTCTCCCATCATGCTCATTTCAAGCTCACTTTGCATGAGATTTTCAAAGAATTTACAAAGTGATTTATTTGTTGAACCAAAAATAATATCAACAACATATTTCTACAATCAAGACCCTTCTGAAAATTCTTAATAAATAAAGTGCTATCTACTTTACCTCTTGAAAAATCATGTGATAGAAGATAAGCACTTAGTCTTTCATACCAAGCTCTTGGAGCTTGTTTAAAACCATATAGTGTAGACACGCGAATTCGACTCCACTGCGGGCAAATTTCATATTGCGCCATAACGCCACAAATGTCCCTCTTTTTTCCTTGAAAGAGTAGTTTTCCCCACCATTCTGGATCACCCCCTTCTTCCCTGGTGCTTCCCCTTCATTTCCAGGGCCCCTCGGGAATTATAGGCATAAATTTCAAGTCGCGATGGATATGGCAGCCGCCTCTCTAAATGCGTCCAGTACTCCGGACGCGATTCAGGATACCTTGGCTTAATGCGACGGCCTTCATGGGCGCGACCTTAACGCGATAGGAAAGTCGGCCGTGACTATATGATTAACGCGTCGGTCCTGCACGACGTGACAATGAATTCTTATTTTATTTATGGAAACTGTCCTTTTCATGAACGCGTCCGCCATGAACGACGCGATTCTAATTTCACTTTCGGCAAAATTTTCATAAATAAATTAGGAAAGCTTATCGCGTCATGTGGTACCGACGCGATTCAATTTATAGTGGCATCCCTCCTACCGGACGCAATTCAAAGTCGGCTATGCATAGTCGCGTCCTGCTGATCGGACGCGATTCAATGTCGGCTATGGCCCAGAAAGTCGTTGCGCCCACGCTCATAATCATGAGAAAATCCTATAATCGCGTCCTTGCCAGCAGACGCGATTCAAAGAGGTCAAATCATAAAATCCACGTCAGCAGACAGCGCACGTAAGCGCATGCCTCGAATATTGCCCCTAAGGTAATCACGTGGGCCATGGCCGCCACGTTTCAAGTCGCGGCAGCCATGGCAGACGCAATTCTTTTCCTTATCGCGGCATCCTGACAGGACGCGATTAAGAAGCATGACGACAATCGCACGTATGTCTCATCAAACCGCCTTAGTAAATCTCGGCCTACTGTCCGGACGCGATTCAACTTCAAGTCGCGATCGTTGTACCCGACACGATTCAAAGGCTCCCAGTGCCTATAAATAGACCCCCTGGGGGATAACTATTCAGAATCCTCTCCCACCCCGACGGAGCCCTGCCAAATTCTTCCCGTGACTTCCCCCTCTACGGCGGAGCCCTATTGGACCGGCAGCTCAACGCCCTCCTTCCCCGGAGATCGGAGCGTCGTCGTCCTCCACGTGCATCGGAGCGGGACATGGGAAGCTTCTTCCTCTTCCTCCGACCATTCAATTGGCAGCGTCGCCGCGCCATTCGTCATTTGGGGAAGCACCTCCTTCTCCCTTTTCTTATTTGTTCTTTTTATCACTCCCTCCGGGCCCCACGTGGCTCTTCTATACTCTTCTTTTATACACGCACACGCATGCATACAACACACACACACACACCTACTTTAGGGGTTTAAAAGCCACCATCCAGTAAGTCGTTCCCCGCATTCCTTTATTCTTTCATTTCATTCATTTTGGATTGATATTGCACATACATGGCTAATCCCCTTTTATTCTTTTTTGTCTATTTTGTTAGGGTAATCAAACGAGAAAATGCCATCTACCACGGCCGGCCGTGCTCGTAGAGGAAGAAAGGACCCACATCCCCCGCGCAATCTCCCCATGCTCCAAAAGGTATTCTTCGCGATCACTTCTTCCACCCGCACCCCTCATCGTGCATCGCTCCATTTAGCACCCTCGCGTGCTTGGCGATCATGATCTTTTTCTTTTATTTCTCGCTTTCCACTCCATCTCCACACACACCACACTCATGCCTCTTTTTTTTCCTTTATTTACCCCCCCCCCCCTCTTTGTGGATTAAACGCCCGGGGTTCCCGACGGACTCGCGGCGGTGTCTACATATAGTACCTTCTTTAAACGAAAAAGATGATTTGGATATTTAGTATCTTCAAAACCTAGTGGTTGCTCAACAAAAACTTCTTCTCTTATGAAACCATTCGGAAAAGCACTCTTTATATTCATTTGATACAAAATTGATATTTAAAGAACATGCATATGCTAATAGAATTCTGATTGCCTCTAATCGAGCAATTGGAGCATATGTTTGATCAAAGTCAATGCCTTCCTCTTGGGAATAATCCTGAGCTACCAGTCTGACCTTGTTTATGGTGATCACCTGATTCATCCATTTTGTTTTGGAAGACCCATCTAGTCCAGAAGGTCTAGGTACAAGAGTCCAGATCTAGCTGCGCTGGAATTGGTTAAGTTCCTCTTGCATATCTAGGATCCAAGATCATCTGTCAGTGCATCATTGATTGTCCTAAGCCCAATTTGAGATACAAATGCAGTGTAATCACAGGGAATGGTCATACTTCTAGTTCTTACCCTATCTTGAGGATCATATTATATTTTCTCTTGGATGATCTCTGTGATATCTCAATTCTCTAGGAAGTCATTTCTGTGGTTCTTCTTATTGTTGAAGTTATTCCATTGGAGGATCTTCCTTGTCTTCACATTTTTCTTCTAAAGAGGCTTGTTCCAGATCCCTGCACAAGTCTTCAACAATATCTTCTTCTTCTTCTATTCTTTTAATATAAGGGTTAGTTTTATCAAATAAAACATGAGATGTTTGCCCAATAGTTAAATTTTTTCTGTTAAACACCTTATACCCTCTAGGTTTTGAAATATATCCTAATAGAAAACTTTCATCACTTTTATCATCTAATTTTCCTATATTATCTTTACCATTGTTTAAAATGAAACACTTACAACCAAAAGGTCAAAGATGACTAATATTTGGCTTTTTCTCTTTGTATAGTTCATATGGAGTCTTCTTTAGTATTGGTCTGATCATGCATCTATTGATAATGTAGCAAGCTGTGTTGACTACTTTTGCCCAGAAATATTTTGATAGATTATATTATGTAAGCATTGTTATGGCCTTGTCTATCAATATTTTGTTCTTTCTTTCTGTTACTCCATTTTGTTATGGTGTTCTTGGTGCGGAGAAGTTATGTTGAATGCCATTTTCTTCACAAAATTTGACAAATTCTTCATTTTTGAATTCCCCACCATGATCAGATCTAATGATGATAATTTGATATTTTCGGCTCTTCTGTACTAGTCTACTGAACTTCAGGAAAGCTAAGAAGGTTTCTGATTTGACTTCCAAAAATGATACCTAAGTGTATCTTGAATAATCATCTACAATTACATAGCCATAGACCTTTCCTCTAAAACTTACTATTCTTATAGGTCCAAATAGATCCATATGAATGAGTTCTAATGGTTTAGAAGTAGTTACCATTGTTTTGTTTGAAAATATGTCTTGTTCTGCTTTCTTTTACATAAGCTGTACAAATTCCAGATTTCTTCAATTTCAGCTTTGGAAGACCTTCAACTAGATCATACTTCATTAATTTCTTATCACTGAGGTGCTAGCATATCCTAGTCTTCTATGTCATAAATCAGTCTCTTCACTCTTTGTAGTTGCAAAGCACAAGTTGACTTCTTTCAATTCTTCCAACTGAAGAGTGTACAGATTCTTAACTCTAAGTGCCTCGAAGACTATTTTTCCATCTTTTTGAATAATACACTTGGAGTTCTGAAATTTTACTAAGTGACCTTTGTCACATAGTTGACTGATGCTAATAAGATTATGTTTTAGTCTTTCAACACACATGACATCTTTTATAAGATCTTTTCCTTTTATTCCTATTGTTCCACATCCTATCACTTTTCCTTTTCCATTGTCACCATATGTAACTTGACCAATTTCACTTCTGAAACTTGTGAATAATTTTTTGTCACCTGTCATATGCCTTGAGCATCCACTATCTAAGTACCATTTGGATGCTTTTAGGCGCCCTTACAAGCAAAATTAAGTTGAGACTTTTGGTACCCAAACTTTCTTGGGTCCTTGAAGGTTAGTTTTCGGAATCCAATGCAAATGTCTAGTGGTGCAAGTGCTTACAGTGTGTCCTAATTGATTGCAGTGACTACAACACAAATCATATGTATGCTTTGACTTTGTAGTGTTGTTAGTCTTAAATTTCTGTTTGTAAATATATTGATTAAGCTTTTTAGGATTTTTGAATAATTTTTCTTTCACAAACTTAGGAGTTGGGTATTGTTCAGGATAAACAATTTATCTTCGTCTATGGTGGTTATATCCTACTCCATACTTCTTTTTGCATGTTCTAGCACCTTTTAATTTTACCACTAAGGATGTTTTGCAATTTGTTATTTTGTCTATGGAAGCTCTTAAATAATCATTTCTTCTCTCAAATTTTCTTCATCTTTTAATTCATTAAGATTTGTTATTTGTATATGGAAGCTCTTAAATAATCATTTTCTTCTCTCAAATTTTCTTCATCTTTTAATTCATTAAGATTAGTTTCAAGTTCCATAATTTTACCATTTTTAGTTTTAAAATCTTCACATAACAATTCATTTGTTCTTTTGGTTTCAATTAAATGTTGTCCCAATCTTTCTACTTCAATTTTTAGAAAAGCATTGGATTTTTCTTGATTTATTAGATTTAATTTAAGAACTTTCATTTGTTTAACCAGTTTTATATTTATCATATAGTTCATTGAATGCATCTTCTAAATTATCGAAATCATATCCTGAATATGATGTAAATGAGGCTTCAGAGATTACCTGATCTAGTCCTCCCATGAGAGCTGGATTTACTTGCGCCTCTTCTGATTCTGAGTTTGATGTGTTTGAACTTGTTGCTTCTTCGTTGTCCCATGTAGCTGCCATTGCCGCATTCTTGTGTTTTCTTAACTCTCTTTCTTTGCCTTTCTTTTCTCATATTTTTCAAATGGATCTTTCTTTTTTAGTTTAAGACATTCTGATTTGAAGTGTCCTGGATGATTGCATTCATAGCATGTTGGCTCTTTCTTCTTTTCCCTTTTGAATATCTTTTTGAGCCAAACTTCTTCTTTTTGGCAAGGATTCTTTGAAGTCTTCTTGATAGCATGACTTCATCATCACTATCTTTAGACTTTTCTTTGGAGTCATCAGAAGATGAAGAATAAGAATTTGCAACCTTCAAAGCATTTGACATTTTCTTTTTCGAATAACTTTCAGAAAATCTTTCCATATTAATTTCATGAGCCATTAGAGAACCAATTAATTTATCTATAGAAAGTTCTGTAAGATCATGAGCTTCTTCAATTGTAGTAACTTTGGGAGTCCAAGAATAAGTTATGGATTTGAGAATTTTTCTAACTATTTCTTCATTAGTAAGGTTCTTACCTAGTGAACTTAAACCAATTGTTATATTAGTGAATCTATTATACATTTGAGTGATATTTTCATTAGATAGTATTTTGAACTATTCATACTGAGAGACAAAAATATCTATTCTAGCTTGTTTAACTTTATCAGTTCCTTTATATGTTACTTGTAACTTATCCCACATTTCTTTAATAGTTCTACATGTAGATAATCTATTAAATTCTCTCTTAAATAATGCACAACATAAATAATTTTTAGCTTTATAGTTTAGTGACATATTCTTTCTATCAACTATTTATAATGCAGAAGTACCATTAGCAAGTATAGCATAATCACCTTGTTCTATTACCTACCACATATCAAAGTCTGTGCCTCAAATGAAACATTTCATTCGCATCTTTCAGTATTGGTAATCTTCACCATCAAAGAATGGTGGTCTTGTTATAGACTGTCCTTCATAGTTGTAAGCTTCTGCTGCCATCTCTGATACCACTTATTGGATCCAGATGGAGCTTTAGATGTCCTAGAGGGGGGTGAATAGGACTTCTTACACTATTAAAAATTTCTCTGAAAATAAGATAACACTAGATATTGTTGTTAATAGTTAGTGTGGTGTGTGTGAAACAAGTAAAAACTTGGCGAAAATAATCACACAAAGTGCACAGAAAATTTATCCTGGTTTAGATCTCCTATCAATCAGGAGTCCTACATCCAGTCCCCAAGCACCCCTTTGGATTTCCACTATCTGCCAAGAATACTTGGCCTTCTCTCCACTGAGAGGTATTACACGCACTTGCCCCCATGCAAGTCTTCCCTTCACAGAAGGGTATTACAACCACCTACCATTGTAGGTCTTCCCTTCTACCAAAGGAGAACTACAGGGCACAAACCCATGCTAGTTACAACTCTAAACAAAACTGAAATGGGTGTGTCTGCTCAGAAAATAAGCAGACATCGAAGATCAGAAAGAGATTGCAAATGAAAATGAAAGCTCTAACTCTTTCTGACTGTGAGGGTGGACTAAAGAAAATCTAGAACAAGTGAACACCACCTAAAAGCTTCTGAATGCAAGAGAGCATGGAAGTCGCAGCTTAAACAGATGGCTCTCTTGAGATCTTGTGTGCTCTTCTCTCTTTGTGAGTGTGGAGACTTCTCTTGTTTCTTGTAGTTATGCACTTACGTATGTATATTTTATCTTTCAAACTTCAGCTCTTTATATAACCTTCAGGGTTCTTTTCTTCCATTGGGATTTAGTCGTTTGAATTTGAACGTTGAGTCTTGAGACTGCTCTTGAGAGGTCCATCATCAAATCTTTGAGTCTCAATGACTTCCAGGCCATATAGATAGTTGCATGGTTCTACTTAGACAGCTTTAATAGATATCTACAAGCACCATACCATGTCTTTTCTCTATCTCGTGGTTAGACTTGTGAGAGATATAATAATAATAATAGAAAGTAAGAGATAAGTCGTTTGCAAGAGATATCTATTAGTTCTAGAGAAATAGTATATCCTTTGAACAATACTGGGTTGGTGAGCATTAAAAGAGGAATGGACACCTGCTTGGTGTGCAGTATAAGTGCAAAAGAGTTTTTCCTTAAATTTGGAAACTTGACATTCTGAAAGATGCTTACAGATGTCTTTGTAAGACATGTAGCTGTCTTGAAAACATACTATAAATTTGAACTTCAGATAAATTTGAACTTCAGATATGGTTATAACATGAAATATTAAATAAAAGAGAGTAGAGTACAATCTTCATTATTGTTTAGATAACAGAGAGAATATCACAGTATAAATCATATATTAATCTTGTTCATTAAAGGATTCAATAACAATTAAAAAGTTAATCAGAATATTGATACATTAATCACTTTACTAATATAACAACAGTTATTAAAACATCAAGTACAATTGATAACAGAAGTCAATACCTTACTTCGACTTTCTAGGAGTCAGAGTAGGTCAACAATCGATATAACAACAGTCAATATGAATGATATAAGCAATCAATGTTTGGTTTACAAAGGCAATCGATGGAAACTTTTACTATAGAGACTTCGACTGTAGAGAAGTCGAGTAAGATCAACAATCGATACAAAAATGGTCAGCAATCGATAGGTTCAAAGGCAACGATATACACTTCGATTGTGGAGAAGTCATAGTGAGACTTCGACTGATGATCTTTATACGTCAATCGGTATCTAACTTCTACTTCTTGAGAGTCACAGTGAGACTCCGACCTATGATTTTATTCATCAATCGATATCTCACTTCGACTTCTTGGGAGTCAGAGTAGGACAAGTTTGTTCATCAATTGATAGCACACTTTGACTTTTTGGGAGTCGGAGTCAGTATGATATATGTATAATTTGTGTACTTAGAAAATTTTCTTAACGAGTGTTGACAGTGTGTGTCGACACCTAGGCTTAGTGTGTCGACATCAACTGACTAATGAGGTTTATATAGTATAATACATACATGTCTTTGGTTTAACACATCAATTACAATACAAAGTAAAGTGTGTTATAATCAAATTAATTTGTTTAACTAAAAGGATTTGTCATAAGCAAAAACAATAAGCAAGCATTTGTAAAAGATAATTGCACAACATCTCCCTGACTGGTATTTCTTCTTGGCCAAAATTCTTTATAGACATCTTGAAAGAAAAGCTTTTTCTCACTGTCTACACCACTACTCTCACTGGTCGTGGCTTCATCTGTGTTTGGTTCTTCTGCCTTCAGGGCAATACTGATATTTTTCTTTGAGATGCTCTCTCCTAGTCTTTCCATATTTATCTCATGAGCCATAAGAGACTCAATGAGTTTTTCTATCAACATTGAGGAGAGGTCGTTTGTTTCTTCTATAGCAATAACCTTTGAAGTCCACTGGTTTGGTAGTGATCTAAGAATTTTTCTTACCGTATCCCCAATGTTGTATGTCTTTCCCAATCCGACTAGACTATTTGTGATGTTAGTTAACCTACTGTACATCTAAGTGATGCTCTTTCTTGGTTTCATTTAGAACTTTCATATTAAGTGACTAGGATATCTATCCAAGTTTCATTCACTTTGTCAGTCCCTTCGTATGTGAGTTTTAATTTGTCCCACATCCCTTTGGCTGATTTGCAAGCTAAGATCCTGTTGAATTCTCTCTTTGTCAAGGCATAACAAATGAGATTCTTGGCTTTGCTATACTGTGATAATAATTTTATGTCATTGTCTGTCCAGTTTTCCTTAAGGAGAGGACAAGTAAATCTCCTTCTTCGATGATGGTTTACAGCTAATAGTCATATCCTTGAAGAAAGAACTCTATCCTTGTCTTCCAATAGTTGTAGTCTTCACTATTGAACAGAGGTGGTGTGTTGACAGATTTTCCTTCAGAGTATCTGAGTGCTGCCATTGATCTTTGCTCTTCGGACCGCTAAATCTTCTGATTTCTGAGAGACCCCGCTCTAATACTACTTGTTGGCACAGATGGCAAGCCTAAAGGGGGGGGGGGGGTGTAGACACCGATTCTGGCCCATAAGTCGCATCATATTTCTTGTTCTCTTAATGTGTCCCAAGTTGGTCACTCACCTTGAGCCCATTGATTAGCCACATTTTGAGCCCATTTAAGCCAAATTCTCAACTTATCTCGTCCAATCATCACTTCAAGAGTCCTTGTCCTAGGGTTTCAACCCTCAACCCTTAACACGACGGCCTTGAGGGTCGCGTTCATGCCAGTTAACCGATTAAAATTCCTAAATAATCGATTATATTTCCCAAATAATCGATTATAATATATAAAAGATGGGTTATCATTAATGTGACGGGTCTGGGCATCGGGTTAGCATCAAGGTCGCGTCCACTCTGGCCATCACGACAGCCCATGCATATCCATTCACGTGCTTTCAGTGTCGTGACCACCTTGGCCGTCGCGACAAGCCTTGTCACGTCCCTACGACCCGTCGCGACAATACTCTGCATGTGTTGGCTCCGCAACCACCTCCCCTTTATCTTCCATTGGACTCTATCCTCATCCACAACCACTCTCCAACCCCCAATCCGCGGTTTGAGGTTCCATCTCACCTTGGAACCTTTCTAGGACTCTTCCCATGTAGATTTACTTGGGTTTTTATTATTTTCATGGGCCATTATCACCTATGGATGGGATACTCTCTCTCCTCTCTATTTAAGTGACCCCTCTCTTTCAGAACGGGGTGGGGACCCATAGCTACCACGAAGTGCTGCCAAAATATTCCCAGAGCTCACCCTTAGCTCGTAGCCCTCCTATCTCCTCTCATTTTCCCATTATCCTCTTCATCAAGTCACACTCTTTCCTTCATGCATGGAGCTCGGTAGCTGAAGAGGGCGACACCCACAACCTTTAGAGGCTACTACAAGACCCAAGGAGCATCACTTTCAGCCAGGGAGTCACCCCTTTGGGGCCTTTCTTCCTTCCCTCTTTCTCATTTACTTTTTCAAGCATGTTGTTATTTCCTTTTTAAATAGTGGCATATCTCCATTCCCACATTTTATAGAACCCAAGGGGTTTCCAAACACCCCCAGGTTCATTCCCTTCATGCTTTCCTTCTCCCTTTTCTTTTTTGAGTAGATACTTCACTTAAATATGGTCTAACAGGGTTTCTTTATTTTGTTTTGATGTTTTGACAGGTTCTACAACAAGATCAGACAAGGGGCTCTCATCCTATGGCTGGCCAGAGGATGGGAAGGAGGTCCCCCCATTCATCTCCCGCACTGCTGAGAAGGCATCAAGCAACCCCGTCGTGACATCAAGAACATGACTGGTCGTGGTGTCGCGACATGCTTCGTATCACGATGGGTCTTTTCGTCACGACACCAGTAAGTGGCCCTTCTCGTTTCCTTTTCTTAGCACGTTATCCTTCGATCTTCATTCATATTCTAGGGCAACATGTTAGGTGGCGATCACATTCCCTATATCATGCAGTGACACTTCATGTTGTGTGTTTCGAGGGGCGCAAACCTCGTGATTACAGGGGGGTGTGAATGGGTTGATTTGAGTTTTTGAGATCTAAAAACACAAACACTAAGTAAGTTTGTTAGTACTATTAGTTAGTGTGCAACGAAAATAAACAAAAGCAATCAAACAAGAGGGCACACATATTTTTTCCTAGTTCGGTACTGAGATGCACCTCAACCCTACATCCAATCCCCAAGAATACTTGGGATTTCACTAAATTATCAAGAAAACCTTGGTCTTCCCTTCAACAAGGGGCATACAACACTTGCTCCCAAGAAAGTCCTCTCTTCTTCCAAGGAGTAAATACACCCAGCTCCCTGTTGGTCTTCCCTTCTACAAGGGGTATAAACGCTTGCTCAGCAAGTCTTCTCTTCCAAGAAGAGGTACAATCTATATCTCAAAGAGATTACAAGGTCCCTAGACCAAGCTTATAATGACAAGACTTGATCTAAGACAGTGCCCAAGAGAGTAGAGGAAGAATAAGGAAATCTTCTCTCATATACAAGCAGCTCACTTTCTCTTTCAGAAAGATAATCAGAAAACTGATAGAGAGAGAGAGAGAGAGAGAGAGAGAGAGATGAAGAAGAAAGTAAAATAAAGTGGCTTCAACAACTCTTGCTTTCTCTTCAGATTCAGGAAGAATGTCAGCGTTGGTGTGCTCCTAGAAACTTCAGATGTTTTTCTTGAGAGAGAGAGAGTTCTTTTCATGTGACTACATCCTTCTCTTCTTTTTATAGATTCTTGGCAGAAGATAGCCGTTGAGTCTATAGCTTCAGCTTCTTCTTCTTCTTCTTCTATTCTGCTTTTTTTTTCGGTTACACATCAGACCTTCTCGTTGCCTCTGTGAAATCTAGCTGTTAGACTCATCTTTAGTAGCCGTTGGATTTTCAATAGATGTTCTTGTAGGCTTTCTATACATTGGCTATCTTTTGAGTCCTTTATCTTGCATGTGTATTAAGCATTACAAGTATTTAATGCATAGAGAGGAAGATGTTAGGTGATATTTTAGCTGTCAGTCAGATACCCATACCTCTGCTACAGATGTCCACAGATTCTGCTAACAGATTGCTACTCCAGGTAGTTCCCTTTTTGCTTGATAGGAAAGAAAGGCTATCAGTGACATGTTCAAGGTGTGAACATACAACCTGGTTATGAAAAAAGGTTGACTACACATTTAATGTTAGAGATGTGTGGAGACCTTATGTAAAAACATGAGAGCCAAATTTCAAATGAAGCAGATTTGGGCGCCAAAGAAAATTGTTCATCAATCAATGTGAAACAGAACATAAGTGAACATCTTTCAAATGTTTGTAGACAAATAAGCATCAATCGGTATAAAAATAGCACCAATCAGAATAGAATAAGTATTTATTCACCAATCGGAAGGAAAATAACACTATTCAATAGAAACATGTGAAATAATATCAATCATTATGAGTTAAAGCTATTTGGTCACCAATCGATAGGACATAGTAAGTGGCCACCAATCGAAATAGCTTATAACACCGGT
This sequence comes from Colocasia esculenta, assembly GCA_014218235.1. NCBI lineage: Eukaryota > Viridiplantae > Streptophyta > Magnoliopsida > Alismatales > Araceae > Colocasia > Colocasia esculenta. The sequence continues at coordinate 84,239,685 of CM024766.1, read as the reverse complement.
CGATAGAATGTTCACCAATCGGAACAAATTTAATAGCAATCAATATTTTGATCACTATTCGATAGGATATAATAAGTAGTCACCAATCAGAATGGCTTATAACACCAATCAATAGAATGTTCACCAATTGGAACAAATATAACAACAATCGATATTTTGATCACTAATCGATAGGATATAGTAGGTAGTCACTAATAGAAACGGCTTATAACACCAATCGATAGAATGTTCACCAATCGATTGTATTACTACCACTGAAACTTTGACTGGATCAGAGTATAAGACAATCAGTCGATATGGGACTTCGACTGGACCAAAAATACAACACAGTCAGTTGAAATGAGACTTCATATATGACGAAGTGAGATTTCGACTGATGTCTCACTTCGACTGCTCATGATACAAATATTCTAGTCCATGTAGACTAAGAAAATTTTCATGAAGTAAATAGTATGGGAATAACTTGAGCCTTTTTAGAATTTTATAGTGATGATCCTTGGAGTCATGAAAAGACTTATTTGTCCTTTTGATAGACTTAATGAAAAATAGATATTAAAGCAAAGTATCATCAAGATTCATCAGGAATATGATAAAAGTTTACCAACAAGTATGAAAGTTTAAGTATGTGTCGACATATGATGTTCACAAGTCGACACGTGCTACACAAATCGACACCATAGATATCATGTGTCGACACCAGTAATGAGAATGAAGATGCAATTATGTTCACATGTCGACACATGTGCTACACAGGTCGATACCATAGATATTATGTGTCGACACCAATAATGAGAATGAAGATGCGATTGAACACATGATTAAAGACATGTAATTATGAGATTTTTGCTACCATTAAAATATATAGTCATGGAGATAAAAGAGTCAACAAATGCAACAACAAGGGAGCATGCTGGGGAGTTCTAAGGGTAGTTCCCTACATCAAATGCCGCAAGGTACGAAATAAAACCACCAAATCGCACCTCGGTGCACCACTTACCCTTCAAGAGGCCAATCCCCCAATCCGCTCCTTTCTCATGCAATCCAACGCCATCACAAGCACTATGAACCAGCCCACAGACTCCCGTCGGCCGCCGGAAGTAGTAGGGAAGGAATGAGGTGGAAATGAGGGTATGGAGAGGGAAAAAGGGTGGAAATGAGAACTCTCGGGTCTCCTTATAAAAACAAGTTGGACATAGGTTGACGTTAACATTAGTTGCTGCCAACCACACCGCTAGAACTTGGCGGCAACACCGACTGCCATCAAGTTCAAGCCTCAGAAGTTTCTAGAAAATCCAGGTTAGTGGCAATACCCTTATCGTCAGGTATGGTAAGCGGCATACACTACTACCGTCAACCACCTATAGACGACAACACATGTTGCCACCAAGACATTGTTGACGGGAATCGACGTTGTCGTCAACTGTCATCGCTACAAAAGGACCAATAAGGGTCCAATAAGGCCAATACCTTACATTGTTGAAGTTAGAAAAATTGAATTTCAATGTTTCAAAATAATGATGTGTTGGATAATTATTTATTTCTCTATGAATTTTATTAGCTGAACTATACTGCCTACCTTATATTTCAAATCAATGAAATTTGTTACAAATGTTATGTTTGAGCTCTTATCAGCTCATTATCAAATAGCGCTAATTAAAAAATAGTGACACACTAGATAAACGAAGGACAAAATATCCAACAATTGCACAAATATATCGTATGACTAATTAGATTAATATTGAATCTATGATATAACCATATGTATGGCATAAAATCATTGGTTGTTTACTCATGTTGGCGGAACTCCATATGTCTAACAGTGGTGTTCTTCTAAATATCAAGTTTGTGATTTAATTAATATTCAATTGATATGTAAAAAATAAAAATATAATTTTATAATTATACTAATCTGAGCAACACATAGAAATATAGTAAAACATACTTAGAAAAATAAATGGGCTAGTTAGATTGACTTGGTTTGGGCGATGGATGGATAAGACATATGTAATTTTTCTAAATTCTCTCCCCATATCTCTCTATCCCAAGTTAAGAAAGGTGAGAATTTTTTTATGTGACTTATTCCCACTCCTTATTTCTGTTTCCATCAAACGAAGAATGAAATTAAACTTTTTCTTATCCCTTAATCATATCAAACGATGTGTAAATAAAAGATAAAAATAACTTAACTTGAAATTACCAAAGTTTATTTATCAATCTCCTTATCCCGCTATCAAACGGTCACTAATAAGTGTTTCTCAACCCGCATGATGCGTGGACCTTCCATCATCATATGCCTTGGTGTTGCCACATGGATCGCCACGAGGCAGAAGGCGGCGGGTCTCATCGCGCCCCTTCCAGAAGCGTCTCGCTCTTCACCTTCGCGTTCGGTTATATATATCCTCCTCCCCCATTCTTCCTTTCTCTCACCATCAGGCTAAGCATCTTCTCGCCCAGTTCGGTCACTCCTCTCTCCTCAGGTCCGCCTTGCCACTGATCTGCGTAAAGCTTTTGCGTCTACCAACTGTGGTTTCTCCCAACTCTTGGTAAAGCTCGTCTCCTCTCCTTTTTGGTTCAGTGATGAGCAAGCCTTTGTTGCTGTGTTTCTAGTTTCGGCCTTGCTTTTCGCCGCATCTCGGACATGTGGCATTGTTCTGTTTTAGTGGCTAGAACATGTGTGCTCTGTAACCGGCTAGTCATTTTGTGAACTTGCGTTATGGTGGTGTTTTTGCAGTTTGAAGTGGCTTACTGCCTATGTTACTCTTTGGTATGGTTCTAGTATATCCTTTTTTTTGTCCTTTTTGGTTTTCTAGATAACGGCAAAGTGAAGATTCATTGTACATGCCCTGTTCATTGCTCTGATCTGACACAGTTGTGTATTTGCGTACTTGAGGAGGGGTCTACTTCTGAAGTTGGGCATAAATTCGATTAAAACATAGGCAAGTCTTTCGGTGCATTTTGATTGCTAAAGGTCAAAGTTTCTGAATGCCTACTTCCCGTTCTAGTTGGCGTTAAAGAACATTTTTAATTTGTCCTTGGGGATCTAACCGCTCCATTTGGTCCTTCATAGGTTTGGTGTAGTTTTGTTGCATTTGGACTCAAAAATTCTGAACCTTCATGCTTTGAGTAGGATGAAATATCCTATCATAACAGGTGAGAATAGAACAGAATCGAGTTGCTTCTTTTATTTGCTGGCGGTTCCTGAATTTGTGTTGCGTGTCTTGGCACGAACTTCAGCCTGGAGACTTGAACCAAAGCCATAATTGAAAGCAAATGCCAGGAGGATGTCACCTGATGAATTTCTGAAGCAACCACCGCCTCCACTGATTCCCGGGTTACCTTTTGATGCTCCATCAACATTTAGGCAAATACCATGGATGGGTGGTATCCACCGAACAAGCTTAGCTATGGACTGGCGGCATTTGTAAGAAAAACCAATAGAGCTGATAGCTTCCACCTGTTCTGCTGAAGGTTGAGTTTTAAAAGTCTGACCACGGATGGCATGATTAAGGAAGAAAAAAATATTATCAATGATCCTCCTACAGGGACGAGTGCTTGCTTCAAATCTTCTGCCACATCTTTCCTTCCAGATCTCCCAAGAAATAAGAATATACCATAGATGGCAATGAAACCGAAAGGTGAACTAATTCTGTGCTGCTCAATGTTTTTCCAAAGCCAGGAGGTAAAGTTATCATCAGGCAAAATTTTGTAGGCAAGGAAAGGAGAGAACCAGTGCCATAGATTTCCAGCAATATCACTTCTGAGAAAAAGGTGATTTCTGTCTTCATATTGTGGTGCATGACAACAAGAGCATTTAGAAGCTAAATGTATTCCAACTTCAGCAATTCTGGAGTCCACAGGAACAGCTCTGTTGATGATTTTCCAACAAAATAAGGATGCTTTTCTGTTGAAACTTTGATGCCATATCTTAGCAAACCGAGGTCTTTGAACACCTCGGGGCCGTAAGAGACTATAAGCAGATTTAGAAGTGAATTTGCCATCATTAGTAGGGGACCAAATACATCTATCCACATCAGAATTTAATTGCAGATTTTGAAGAAACTGAATACCAGGGAATGTTCTCCAGATTTGATGGTTTTCGTCATTGAGAACATCACTCACCAAAGCATGAGGGGCATTAGTAGGATCATCAAGAGATAAGCATAAAGGTTTGTCACCAGTCCACACATCATAAAAGAAATCAGCAGTCCTACCATTTCCCAGCAGCCATCTAGTGTTATCAGAGATGAGTTTATTGACAATGGTAAAGGCATTGGTAGGCAAACCAAACATGTGATGGGATTTCTTCCTGGCATACCTGGCCCAAAGGTCATTGCCATGGTATATGTTCCAGAGGTATTTAGTGGCCAAAGATAATTGAATTTGCCATAGGCTTCTAATCCCCAAACCACCCTCAATAGTGGGGCGCTGAATGACAGACCAAGGAACCCAGTGATGTCTCTGAATTCCATCAAGACCGCTCCAAAAGAAAGAGGCAAAGGACTTCTCAAGAGAACGAATAACGCCTTTTGGAAGAGTGGTTGCTGAAGTAGTATAGATCGGAATCGAATTAAGCACAGCATTTATAAGGACAATACGTCCCGCCTGAGATAAAATTTTGGATTTCCAACTGCTAAGTTTCCTATTTATTTTATCAAACAGATTTCTGAAATCTGCAATTCTGGTTCTCCCTTCTTTCAAATTGACGCCAAGATAAGAAAATGACTCCAATTGCTGCGAGAATCCAGTAGTATTCTTGACTTTGATAGCAGTGGCAATAGGAGTTTTCTTAGATAGAAAAAAATGGCTTTTTCTTTTGTTAATCTTCTGCCCAGAGGATAATTCATAAGCCTGCAGGAACTTCAATAAGACAGAGGTTTGAGGCATGTCCATTAGTAAAAATCAAAGTGTCATCTGCATATAGGAGATGAGAGATAGCTGGACAATGTCTAGGGCCTGCAAAAGGTTTCAGGGAACCATTATGAAGAAGATCCCGAAGACCCCTGCTAAGTACCTCCTCCATTATGATAAAGAGAGCCGGTGCAATTGAATCTGCTAGGATTCTGCAGGTTTTCAGAGAAGCGAATCAGGTTGCTGACGCCTTAGCATCCATAGGGTGTCAGGAACCTATGAGTAGGATCTTTACTTTTTACTATGCTCTCCATGTTGTTAAAGGTCCAACAGTCCTTGATAAGGCTGGCTTGCCAAATGTTCGATTTGTTAACTTTTAGTTTCTTCTTCAGGGGTATGCCCCGGAGTCTCTGTATCACCATTACTCTTTCTAAAATTATTATCGGCCCAGAGTATCCACTGGTGGAGTGAGAACATTCTCCTCTTTGGGGGAGGGTGCACTCTCCTAGTTCCGAGGACCTGAGGGCCGCTTTGGTTAAAAAAAAAAAAAAAAGTGTTGCGTGTCTTGGGGCCTTGTTGTTGTGCATGTTGACCAGGTGATTCAACCTCCATTAATTAGAAAGAAAAGAACCAAGTTTATCTGAAGTACAGATGCATGTGTAAGCCGATCGTTATTTCCTTCGGAATATAGACTTACTCATAGTTTCTTGCACTTGCAGCTTGCTTCTTCGTTCTATTACTTAGAGTTCCAAACCTTTTGCTCACGGTACTTTAAACGTACGAATGATGTGACAAATTTTGTTAGATGTCCAGGGAATAGAGATCGCTCTAGAATGTGTGAGATGGTTTTGTGTGCTGGGTATTATCATAGTTGGCAATATAAATATGTGAGGTAGGCTATCTGATATTTCACATTGTTGTATTTGGCAGTGTGAGTTTTGAAATTCTTTTTAGCTTCTGGAGCGATGAACTTTTTCCAATTTCATTTCTTTAAATGAATGCAAGTCAAGGTGCTTTATGACTAATTTACTCCCCCCGCTTGTTAAACAAATAATTCATTGATGACATCTCAACTAGGCTCAGTTATTGCCATCAGAGGTTCTTATAGTGTTCACTTCCAGCCTAGCTCATATGTTCATGTGTTGTTACTACTTTTATTTCAGTCACTTATGAGTGATGAAATGTTTGGCAGGGCAAATCATGGTTTGTCATGGCGGGGCGAATCGGCCCGATTCCCCGAATCGGAGCGGATCAGGGGTGGGCCGAGTTGTGATCCGCATGGATCCGCCGCCCGGCCGCGAATCGAATGGATCGATGCGATCCGATCCGATTCCCGATCCGCCACGATGCGATCCCTGATTCGCCCAGAATCGAGGCGAATCGGGTCCGATTCGCATATTATATATATATATATCGATATATTATATATATATATATATGATATTTATGTATGTGTGTCAGGTAGGGTTGTGAGGAGTCAGGATCCTCTTCAGGCAGGGTTGTCAGGATCCTCTTATTTACCTGAATATCATTTAAGTAAATGTTATAATTTGTTGTTTCATTTACTTAAGATATTACATGTAAATAAGGAAGTACCCCCCATTTGAATCCAATAAAAATATCAAAAAAATCATATCTCTTACCAATAAAAAGTCAACTCTCCCACGAAGAAGAAAATCGTGATTTCGATGATTTTAGCGAAATGCTAACTTTTTAATCTCTCATAATTTGGTCTATCTAAAATTTGATAATTCAAATAAACCATATGGAACACTAAAAATCCAAAGTCCGATAAAAAAAGTCAAAATGCATGTGACTTCTCCAAGGGAACCGCTCTCCTACTGACAGTACTCAGTCTGTTTGAGACCTCTTAAGATTTGGTCAAACCTAAACTATCATCATTCAAACTCATGAGAATTGTCACTTTCTAGTTTCTCACAATTAGAAAGTGAAAAATCTCATGAGTTTAGGTGATGATAGCTTAAGTTTGACCAAATCCTAAGATGCCTCGAGCAGATTAAGTGTTGTCAGTAGGAGAGTAGCTCCCTTGGAGAAGTCACATGCACGTTTGACTTTTTTTACCGGACTTTGAATTTTTAGTGTTCCATATAGTTTTTGAATTATCAAATTTTTAGATAGACCAAATTATGAGAGATTAAAAAGTTAGCATCCGCTAAAATCATCGAAATCGCGATTTTCTTCTTCAGTGGGAGAGTTGACTTTTTATTGGTAAGAGATATGATTTTTTTGATATTTTATTGGATTCAAATGGGGGGTACTTCCTTATTTACATGTAATATAACATTTACTTAAATGATATTCAGGTAAATAAGAGGATCCTGACAACCCTGCCTGAAGAGGATCCTGACTCCTCACAACCCTGCCTGACACACATACATAAATATCATATATATATATATAAAATAATCATGCGAATCGGACCCGATTCGCCTCGATTCTGGGCGAATCGGATCGCATCAGGGCGGATCCGATTCGCCTCGAATCGGCGATACGTCAAACCATGGGGCAAATAATGGTACAATTTGTTGTCTAGCAGAGTAAGCGATGTTACAATATGAAGATTCAGAATACCTTTTAGGTATTGTGTAACTTGTGTGTAACATCCTATAGTGAATCAATCCCCTTTTTAAGTGGTCTTGGTATCTGGAAGTCTGCATGTACTCTGACTAACTCATGATTATACCTGTACTGGAGCCATTCGACTTTAGTTGGTTTATGATTTAGGAGGCCTTTATGTTTCCAGTTACATAGCCTGCCTTGATGTGTCAACCTTCAAGGTTGATTGGCCTGTTTGGTGTCTAAGAACCCTACTTTCCATATGCTTGGAGTCTCCACTGAATTGTTGGGATTAATGTAACTGATCCATATTTTTAAAGGTAAATTAACTAAAACATGGTAACAGGCTGGCTAGGTCCGCTAGGCAGACTTCATGCCCACCGAGGTGGGAAGGCACCCTGACATGGTGTTGATTATCATGAAAATTTGATTATCAGAGATCTTAGTTGTGAATTAGTAACAGAAAAGTTATATGCACATATATAACATGAGAGAGAGAGAGGGTTCCATTGGCTAAGACAAATGCCACTTACTTCAAAGCCACATGACTAAGTCATCATTTTTTGCATCCATATCATTAAATGTGCAAGATTGCAGTTTGTGCTCTTATTAGCTATTTGCATTCCTTTCTTGTAGGTGAATCTAATGTCAACCTTGCTATTATAGTGTATTTATGTGAATTCAGTTTTGATGAATGGTGAGATTTATGGGCTCGTTAAAAAGGAAACCATCATGCCTTCAATCATATGCTTTTATCTATATCATCTTAAACAGTTCCTTGATCTGAAAGCCTATGCGAGAGGCAGTGGACTGTTGATCTGCATTTCTTCCATCTGCTGTTTATGTTTTACTGTACCTTTTTTAATGTGCTAATGCATTGAGCAGGATTGTTTCTATGCACACAGGCAGAGAGTTACATTCCAATAAAAAGAAAGTATATGTGATCATTGAATAACTTAATACGTGTTGATATGCATAGAGTCATAATCTTTCTTAATTTGCTGGTGTTCATGTATTCCGACTTTTATCCTGAATATTTTGGTCCATTTGGTTCTGTAGAAATGGCGGAGCAACCATACACGGTTGCATCTGACAGTGAAACGTCTCATGATGACAAGCAATCATCTTTCCTGACCTTGCCCTTGGAATTGATATTGGGACTTCGAAGTGCAGCGTTGCAATATGGAATGGTTCACATGTTGAACTTCTCAGAAACACTAGGAACCAGAAGTTGATGCGGTCTTATGTACTATTTAGGGATGAGATCCCCACTGGAGGAGTAAGTGAAGAGCTTCCTCATGACGACCAAGAAATATTTTCAGGAAGTGCAGTTTTTAACATGAAACGTTTAATAGGAAGAGTAGATACAGATCCAGTGGTGCATGCAAGCAAAAGTCTCCCATTCCTGGTGCAGACACTGGATATTGGTGTCAGACCTTTTATTGCTGCTTTAGTAAATAATGTTTGGAGATCCACATCACCTGAGGAGGTTCTTGCAATATTCCTGGTGGAGCTGAAGGCCATGGCAGAGGTCCAGCTGAAACGACCAGTGAGAAATGTTGTACTCACAATTCCTGTTGCCTTCAGCCGGTTTCAGCAAACCAGGATTGAAAGAGCCTGCGCAATGGCAGGTTTGCAGATACTAAGGCTAATGCCAGAGCCTACAGCTGTGGCCCTTCTATATGCACAACAGCAGCAGAAAGGCATCCAGGAAAACATGGGAAGTGGATGTGAGAAGGTTGCTGTCATATTCAACATGGGTGCAGGATATTGTGATGTTGCTGTAACTGCGACAGCTGGAGGGGTATCACAGATCAAAGCATTGTTAGGCTGTACCGTGGGTGGGGAAGACATGCTGCAGAATGTTATGCGTCGCCTTGTTCCAGATTTTGGGTCTCTTTGTTCAAATCATAGCATGGAAGCAATCAAATCATTGGGTTTGCTGCGGACTGTCACTCAAGATGCAATTCACAAGTTGTCCACCCAGTCTAGTGTTTCCATTAATGTGGATATGAGCATGGGACCAAAAATATGCTGCAGTTTGGACCAGGCACTGTTTGAAGCTGCAAATAAGGATGTCTTTCAAACATGTGAGAACCTTGTAAGGCAATGCCTGTTCGACGCAAAGGTAGGAGCTGAGGACATAGATGATGTCATACTTGTTGGAGGTTGCACAAGAATCCCTAAAATTAGGAGCTTGGTACTAGGCTTGTGTAAAAAAGAGAGTACCTGCGAGGGAATAAACCCCTTGGAGGCAGCAGTATGTGGTGCCGCTTTGGAGGGAGCCGTTGCTTCTGGAATCAGTGATCCATCAGGGAGCTTGGACTTGCTAACCATACTGGTCACTCCTCTCAGTTTGGGAATCCGCGCGGATGGTGACAAGTTCATACCAATTATCAACAGGAACACAGCAGTTCCTTCAAGGAAAGATATGCTCTTCACAACATCACATGATAACCAGACGGAGGCCCTCATTGTTGTTTATGAAGGGGAGGGCAAAACTACAGAAGAGAACCACTTCCTTGGGTACTTCAAGATCACAGGGATTCCTCCAGGGCCTAAAGGATCCGCGGAGATCAGCATCTGCATGGACATTGATGCCTCGAATGTGCTGAGAGTGTTGGCGGGAGCAATTTTTCCCTCCACTCAACTGCCTGCCTCTCCATTCATCGAGGTGAGGATGCCGACACTCGATGACGGGCATGGCTTGTGTGCCCAAGCACTGACGAAGATGTACGGATCAAGCCTGGGCCTGTGCACCGTAGAAAGGAAGATACCACAGTGAGGTTTCTTGCGGAGTGTTTTCTTGCTTCAGAATGTTGTACAATAATCTGCCCCTTGCATTGAATGATCTGAGTGGCAACCCGGCTGATGACTAATGTCGCCGTTCCTGGTGTCTGGTCATTTACTTGTAATGGATGTTGCTTCAGGTTGAGTCTCCTTGGTGAGTACATCTGTCGACAAAACCCTCAAGCTTTACAAAACTTTTCTGGAATCTAGATTTGTGTTGTTGATTCCTAAACAAATTTATCTCTGATGATTCAAGGTCGGCTGGGCTTTCTTCTCTTTTCATTCAAGGGTTCAACGGATTTTGACTTGTGGGATTATGGACATCAGAAGCCGACTCACTGTCTGGGTGCTCAAAAAGGTGGGGACGTGTTCTTGTGGGCGTCAATCGGCCTTCCGAGCACTCTCGAAAGCTCATCAGAAAAGGAGAAAATCCTTTTGATTAGGGGTTAAGCTATCCATAGTAGATTAGTTATCCAAAGATAGCATTTACTTCTCTATCCATCTTTTTGTGTGAGTGGATAGGCATACATGGATACCTTGAACTAGGGTGGTATAAATTTATCCATCTTTGTACATAGATAATTAAATTGAACAGTAAAGCGCCGTACTAAAGCAAAATAACTCTTAATCACCCTTCTATCCCCCCCCCCCCCCCCCCCCCCCCCCCACCACACACACACACACACACACACAACCTTTATACCACCTACCAAAGCAGCATATTAATTTAAAGATCCAAAATTTGCCGTTCCGGGGTCGCCGAGTCTGTACCTGGAGTTGAGCGGACAAGTTTCGTTTGGGTCGACAACGAACTATGGATCCTTCCGATCCGTTAAACGTTACCAATGGGCCAGCTTTGGTGCCTCTATGCGGTCAGCACACGGCCCAATTTACAAGAACGGACAGGGCTCAAGGACCAACCGATCAAGCGACCGGGGTATCATATATGCATGGGGAGCGCAAGTCCGCCAGGATCACATTTTTGAGTTGGCTTTGTGATGTTTTGGCACGACCATATTTTGTGTGGGAACTATTTCATCACTTCGTGAGCACAATGACACACATAATAACACATACATTGACAAATGAATGGGGCTATCGTTCATTTTGGTTGAACATCCATCCCAGCATACCTTCAATCGTGAAGTTTCACCTCACCTATAAGATCTGAACGCCGTACTTGAGGCACTGGCACCAGAAAAGACAGATGCTATCGTCTTTATAGAATCAGAAAGGCATGCGTTCAGCCCCAGCCAATATGCAGACGGTTCAAAATCTGTGCATTCCTTGCACCGTATAGAAGCTCCAGTGTCTTTCCCTCGATGACTTAAGCAGCTACTCAAGTTGCCTAAACAACGGCAGTTGTCAAATAACTGTCTGAAAGTTTGAGATGATGGAGACGCTCGTCCTTCCCCTGCCACAGTTTGATGTAGGCATCAGATAATGGGGAGGGCGGACCAATGGGCATTGGCCTTCTTTAGCAAGGAGCTGATCAGGGAAATGCCAATGCCATCATCTCGTATGCTAGCTTGCGTGCCCTTAAAGGGTATTTGAGGTGCTACATTATTGTAGATCATGTAAGATCATCGGTTATCTATAAGATAGACTATAAATTATTTATTTCATTAGGAATGCAAGTCTCTTCTCAAATGGGGTTTAGAAGCCCTCTTGACATTTATAATCTTTCGCCCTTTCTCTGGCACTTCTTCTTTTTCTTAGCTACCCTTTTTAACGACATGGAACTAGGAAGTCTTCGCATGATGTAACAATATTCCAGGAAGATGATACTTGAATGCAAAAACCTTTGGAAGATGACATCCCCAAAGTTTTCGGTAGGTGCGTGCTTCCGATGGTATTGCTAGGGCCCGATGTTAAGGTGGTGTTTAATAACACTTAAGTCTAAAATCTAAAATTATATTTCTTATCTATTCATTAAATCTAAAATTTAAAATATATAATATATATAAGATATTCATTAAAAATTATTTGATAATCAACTTAAGTAAAATTTGAATTCATATTTAATTTGACAAAAAATATTATTTAATTATTTTTGAACATCAGAATATAGGAAAAGACAGTCGACGATCTAAATTTGACTGTCAGACTGCCAAAATTTGGTGACCACAGAATTTGCGACTCCAATCATTGAATTTCGACATATGATAGGTGAAATTTAATGACTAGTGTGGAAATGGAAACAAAATTTATTCCATCACAATATTTTTTTTAAAAATTAAAAGGTCTTTTATCATGTTCTCATGTGTATGGATGGTATTGCGAATTCAAGTCCCGTCGAGTGCTACTTGAGCGATAGTGACGAGAGATGAATCCGTAATCGCATAGCGCAGTCGTGCCAGTCACCAAAGTGACAACGTGTTCTGCCTCCGAGAGTCAAAGGACTTTGGGTCTATTCGCGCGCCGCTTGACTTTGTCAAACGAAAGTGGAGATCGGGTCGGGACCAAGATCCCGCCGTTGCCTAAGCACAACGACGTTAATTATATCCCTCTAAGAGGGAAAACTCTTGATTAATCACTAGAATAAAGAGTCTCATGGCCTGTAACTAAAACATCTAATAAAAGGTATGCGTAAAGATATAAATTTATTTGCGCCTAATGCAAGACGACCAGAATATAACACCCAACGCATTTCTGATATTATTAGAGTTGTTTGAAAAGATTGAATTTGATTTGACTTCATTTAATTTGATTTTTTTTGTTCTGCTCTTTCATATTCTTTTAGCATGATTGATTTGCTTTGGAATTATCTTTTGTCCATTATTTATTGGTCTCTTGATTTGATTTGATTTTGATTATTTGGTTTGATGTGAAGCTTTTATCTTATTTCAGGTCTCTTTTCATTTAAATTTGTTTCTCTTTAATTTATTTGAATTTGAAATTTTTTTATTTAGATTTAATTCAAGGTTAAAATGTTTACACCAGAATTATTTAATTTGATTTTTTTGTGTTTAAAATTATTCTATTTGATTTTTTTTTAACTTTGGGTTTATTTTGGAATTATTATTTTTTGTTGTATTTTTATTTTTATGTGGTTGGATTTGGTGAAGATTATCATGCTTTGTTTTCTTTTGAATTTAATTGTAGGATTTAAACTTATTTAGATGGTTTGATTTATTCACTCCCTTTAATAATCGCTACCTGCTTGTTGTTTGTTTGTATTTTTTTTATTCATTAACTTATTAATGGGGAAGGAACCAGTAGGAGTATGTGTGTGCGTATGTGTGCATTTGAGTTTTAAAAGGGGCATATGTATGTAACTGGGATTGAAACGGTGGAGGGGAATTTAAATGCTTTTATATATGTGCGCACATAACCGGGTAAAAAGGGGGCTGTTAACCGGTAAGACTGGCTGTGCGTGGGTATGTTGATGCCGGGGGGGGGGGGGGGGGCCGTGGTGCTGAACGGTAGCCTTTATACTGTTTGGATGTGCATATATGTGGCGGCTGGGGCCTAAAACGGTGGAGACTATTTTATGGTAGTTGGGTATGCACATGGCAGATAAGGTGGAAACGGTGGCAGTTTAGGAGTGTTGTGTTGGTTTGTTTGGTTTTAAATGGGTTGAAACGGCGGCTGTTGGGAGTGACTTGAACGGCGGCCACATTTGAGGCTTGAACGGCGGCCACATTTGTGGGGGCTTGAACGGTGGGGGCTTGCATGGGAGTTTATGCACACATGAACGGTGGGTGTATATGTATAGATGATTGGGCAAGTGGAAGTTGAACGGTGGCTCTAGTGGAGTATGTGCATGTGTGTAGGGAAGGGCTGAACGGTGACTGCTGTTTGAGAGCTTGAACGGTGGCTTTTCTAAGTAAAAATAGGACAGTGGGAATTTAGCTGAAAATTTTGTTATTTATTTATTTATTTTAGTATTTTGTTTGTTTTCATTTCTTTTATCATTTATTCTTTTATTATTTATTTTTCCTATTCACTTGCTGTCTTTTTTTTGTTTATTACTTTTGTCATTTAATTTCTAATGATTTTCTCATTTATTATTTCTATTGTTTATTTCATTTTTCTTTGCTCTCGTACTTGATTTGTTGATCGAGTGACGTACACCACGTCAATATTTGTTCGTCTCATTCGTACACACATGCATACATATAACACAAGCCGATGAAATCATGGCTGAAGAAATAAAATTTAAACCGGCAGAAACCCGATCGTATGACATAACCTGACTTGATGGAAACCACCCCTGCCCACCATATGTCGGGGTGGTACCCAAGTACGCCCACCTATGGGCCCGAGGTGACACACACGGGACAATGTTCGCCGAACGGTGGCGACGAGATATTTGCCCATGGTGCCGGATCACAACACAAGTTATCCGGCGGCCATATCAGCATACATATATTCGGAGATTATCCTAGAAGCGGGTGAACATAGGACTCGCGTTAAATCTCATGACGTACGGGACGGTTGTTGGTTCACCGGGCCACCGATCCCAAGCGAAGGGGTCATGAAAGCAAGGCCGCCGGTTAAAAATGCGGGGTGAAAATCCGGCAGCACCTCCCCTCATCTGCACGTTGGGGGGGGGGGGGGGGTTGCACGACATACGTCCACCACGATGGAGACGGTGCCAACGACGATGTTGATGTCGGAGGCAACAACACCACAACATACGGCACCGGTTCCCGAGGCGTACCGAGAAGACTGATATATGCCGAGACTGAAAGATGGGGCAAAACCGATGAAACATCGTATCAGAATAAAATGCCATTTCTGTTTGACCTCTTCCAGCATATGTTCATGAATTGGCGACTTCGAGGGCCACCGGATCACGTATGCATTGGGAGGATGGTGCAGCAGCTGAACCGGTGGCACTGCACAAGCACTGCATAGGGCCACCGATCAAGCCTAAACGGTGGCTTCATAAAAGGCAGCAAGTGGCTTGGTTTGATGAGAAGGGCTTAAACGGTGGCACTACACAAGCACTGCGCAGGGCCACCGTTCAAGGCCTTCACACACAGAAATGCATGGTCTTATTTAAAGGGAAAGGCTTGAACGGTGGCACTGCACAGGCACTGTGCAGGGCCACTGTTCAAGGCCTTCACACCCAGAAACACAAGGTCTTATTTAATGGGAAAGGCTTGAATGGTGGCACTGCATAGGCACTATGCAGGGCCACCATTTAAGGCCTTCACACCCAGAAACGCAAGGTCTTATTTAATGGGAAAGGCTTGAACGATGGCACTGCACAGGCACTGTGCAGGGCCACCGTTTAAGGTCTTCAAACACCTAAGCTTGGTAGAAGCGGTGGTCTTGTTGTGGGGAAGGGAAGGTGAACGGTGGCACTGCGCAGGCACTGTGCTGGGCCACCATTCAAGGCTTTCAAGATGAAGGAAGTGATGGCTCAACGGTGGAGAAGAAGGATGAACGGTGGCATTGCACAAGCACTGTGCAAGGCCACCGTTCAAGGTCTTCAACATCCAACCAGAAGAAGTAAAAGCTGAAATAAAATTGGCTGTCTTTGAGATGTGGAACCAATGTCTCATGAAACGATTTTTGGGATTTGAGAACATTATTTTAGGGGCTTCAGTGGGGGTAAACTAGAAGAAGTATATATACGTATATGGTACAGGGCTGACATTCCTCACATGGGGGAGTGGGGGAGTCGGCTATGGGATCCACAAGATGTGGAACGGTGGGCTACTGTGGGTATGAACACCTTGCACAGAACCGATGGGGAAAAGATGAGAAATACAAAAAAAAGATATCAGACATACAGGAGACATGCGGGAAACCCCTTTCTTCTTGGGGCGAACCAGGGGAAGAGGAATCATCTTACCACCCTGATTATATGAGCTCCTATCATTCCGGAATGGACATGGGAGTTTCTCCAGCTGGAATAGCAAGAAGAGCTCCATTGTACGCAGGGAGCTTAAGAAATGGACTTAAAGAAATTCAAAGAAAAACTTAAACAAACAGTAATAGAACCCTTGGGGATTTTCCCCACCTTAATATCATTGAACGAATATACATAGAAATGCATGCGAAATGAGGTAGACTAATATATGAACAGAAGGGGAAACCAGGGGCAGCACAGACCATATGCATAGTAAGAGGCAGAACCAGTTATATAGATGAAGAAGAGAACATTACATATTGAAAAGAGGACAAATCACCTCTGAGGAAGAGAAGAAGAAAAGAAAAGAAGAAAAAATCTAAAGAAAATTTCCTCCCTCCTGTTGAACCCTTCTTCCTGCCCCCTTCTCTTTACCTACCCCTTTTTTTTTCTTTCTGCTCCCCTCATAGATCCCCAGGCCAAGAGATGCTGCAACATCCCTCTCCTCTTCTGCTGTTACCTTCCAGCCTGAGGAAAAACTCCTCCCAGAAGCTTCTTCCTCCCCTTTTCTGATGATGCTGGTCGTTCTCCTCCCTTCTCTTCATGGAGCCGAGTGGTGCATTTTAAAGGCCCTCCTTTTGAGGGCTGAGGTGGCAAAATCCCCAGCCTAACACAACCCTTCCTTTTTTAAAAAAAAATTGTTGCTCATGCCATTATATGGTCACAACCACTGCCTCTTTGCCCTCCTAGGCCGCCAGCCCAACTCATGGCCCAGTGGCCCAAAAACAGGTGCAGACAAATGCCCCCTACCTGGGGATGGTGCAAGTGAGGACCAAACGGAGCAATGTCCACAGGTGTACTTCCAACTGGTGAAAGCGTTGGGCCGGTGGCAATCCTGAGCTGGTGGAAGTATTGAACTGACGGCCTTCTTGATTCGGTGGAAGCCCTGTACTGGAAACTTCTTCGAATTGTAGAGATTCTTGGCCTAGTGGGACGTCTTTGAAGATAGGATTTTTGAATCAGAAGCCCCCTTGAATCGGCGAGATCCTTAAATCGGTGGTCTCCTTCATTTGGCGAGGCCATGTGAGCTGGAGGCCTTCGTGGGTAAGCCATCCATTGTGTTATGTTGGCCTATTGTATGAGTCAATGGGGCATGCTAGCTTTCTATATGATCCGGTAGCTCCTTCTGGACTCAGTAACAGACCATACTGCTTCCTTTATTTAGAGTTGTCTTGCCTATCGATTGCCTTGAAAATGTAATAATCTAAGCCCAAAATAGTGATGAAGCCTTAACAGGAAGGTGTAGACTGCTTCCACGCCATTGTCGCTGACTGTGGTGACCAAACCGTCGCCTTGGGGGTCCTGTAGCCCTTATCAGTGCCGCTTCGCTTGTAGTTGGATTAATGAGCCCTTATCTTCCTTTTTGACTTTTGTTTTCTATTGGTGTCGACCGACTTAGTCATTCGTCAACACCTGCTTCATTGGGTGTCAACAGATTCAGCCAGAGTGTATCATGTGTCGACCCCTGCGATTTAGTCATTTGTCGATACCATCATGTACTGACACCTACTTCTCTAGGTGTCGACCAACTTTTGGCTAGTATGGAGATGAGCTTCGATTGGCATGAAGACAAGGTACGATTGGCCCGAAGACAGGTTTTGATTGGAATTGAGATAAACATAGGCTGGCCAGAAGATAAGCTCCCACTAGCACGAAGACAAGCTTCGATTGGCATGAAGATAAACTTCAGCTAGCCAAAAGATAAGCTCTCATTGGCGCGAAGGCAAGCTTTGATTGGCATGAAGATGAGCTTCGGCTGGCACTGGTAAGCACAAGTTCTGTTGGGATTCCCTTTCTGGAGACTTGAAATCTGTCTGTCTTTGGCATCTGTCTTTGATTTTATTTTCTCCTTATCGAATTGAGCGCCCTTTCGGGTTTTCACCCAACTCGACCCCTTCTTGCTTTTGCCTACATGCTCTTTCGGGTTTTCATGTAACGGGGTACCCAATTTTGCCCACGATGCCCTTTTAGATTTTCGCAATGACTGAGTTTTAGCTCTTTTTACCCTTTTCCAGGGGAAACCTAGACAAGTCCAGCGAGGCACCTCTATTTTAAGCCTCCTTGTTTATTTTTTTTGTTTAATATATATATATATATATATATGTATTATAAAGAGAAGTTCATGAGTGGAATAGAACTCAACCACCCATCATACCATGATGTTGGTAGATGGTGTGAGGTTATTTGGGTTGATTACAAAACAACAACTTGGAAAACCTATGTGCTGGTTTCAACAGGGATTCTAAAGGTAAACATCTACTGGCCAGCCAAGGTAAGAAGTCAAGGCTGGACTTTATTTGAAATTTTGAAAAGGCAGTGGTTATCTAAACCTAGGGTCCTACTTGACAGGAGCAAGTATATATAAACGTGAGGCATGGATGGCAAGAGACAGCTTGTCTATGTTTTGAGGTTTTTTTTTTGACAAGAGAGTGCATTGCTGGATTTAGAGAATGCATAGCAAAAATAGGATTTCTTAAAAGAGCAGGGATGGAACTCCCCTTTCTTGTCATTTTAACATTTTGACTTCATTCATTTTCATTTTTTTACCACATTACTGACCCAAACGCCCTTTCGGGTTTTCACCGAAGTCAGCCCCTTCTTGCTTTTGCCTATGCGCCCTTTCGAGTTTTCACATAGAAGGGTTCCCAATTTTGCCCATGACGCCCTTTCGGATTTTCACCGTGGCCGGGTTTTTCTTGTCCTTTTTACCTCTACTCCGCAGTGAAACCAGAGTAGGTCCGACGTGCATATCTATTTTGAACCCTTTTGTTCATCATTTTTTTTTGTCATTTCATTTTTTTAATACAGAAATGTCGCAGGATATGCACTGCAAGCGTACATTCAATAGAGTACCCTCAGAGTTCTTGAACATGAAAGACTGGAGGGTGTATGTCTTCGAGGCAATGTAGAATTTAGCTCCATGAGTTTTGAATCCTCCTGACGTTGAAGCATAATGATGCCATCTCGAACCATCGACCAATGTGAAGGTGGCTCCACCATATTGTCTTGGGGGATCTTGGGCATGGAACGTCAAAACTCAAGGTTAAATTCCCCGGACCGCCACAAAAGGGATGTGATAATATACGATTCTTGCAAAATAATCTAGTTATAAAAACATCAAACATGGTAACCTGATTTTAACTCTTAAATCCTCGGAGATCTCACGTGGCAATTGTCCCACGGGCTGAGATTGAACTACAATGCTTATCTTGTAGTTGCAGCTCCTCGGAGATGGATGTTTATACCCTTGGAGACCCCAGATGTGGGAGATATTCCACAACTGAGAATGGACTACGACACTTATTTCGCAGTTGCTGCTCCTTTGAGAATGGTTTGTCTTGTATTCCTGGAGACCCCAGATGTGAAAGATATTCCACAAACTGAGAATAGACTATGGCACTTATTCCGCAGTTGTTGCTCCTTTGAGATTGGTTTATCTTGTATCCCTGGAGACCCCAGATGTGGAAGACATTCCACAAACTGAGAATAGACTACAACACTTATTCTGCAGTTGCTGCTCCTTTGAGATGGATTCTTATATCTTCGGAGACCTCAGACTTAATACTAATCCCACGAACTGAGGCTGGACTATGGTATTTATCCCGTAGCTGCAGCTCCTTGAAGACGGATTCTTATATCCTTGGAGACCTCAGACGCGGTATTGATCCCACGAACTGAGGCTGGACTACGGTATTTATCCCGTAGTTACAGCTCCTTGAAGATGGATTCTTATATCCTTGGAGACCTTAGACGCAGTATCGATCCCACGAACTGAGGATGGACTACGGTATTTATCCCGTAGTTGCAGTTCCTTAAAGATTAGTTTTTTTATATCTTTGGAGACCCCAGATGTGGCGACATTTCACGATCTGAGGCTGAACTACGGTACTTATCCCGCAATTATAGCTCTTGGTAGATTGATTAAGAATTCGAGTACGGGAGCCCAACACGTGAGCAGAGAGGCCCGACTTCTTAAATCAAATGTTCTCTTTTCTTTTTTTGCATTTCTTTTGTCATCTTCATTTTTGTCATTAATTTTCTCTTTATTTTTTTTGAAAGAAATTTCATTTCATCCTATTTTCAATCATTTCATTTTTTCCATTGATCACTTTTTTTACTTTCTTTTATTATTTTCTATTCATTTCATCTCTTTTTTTTGTATGTCTTTAGAGACCTCAAATGTGGTAAACGTTCCACAAAAGGAGGCTGGATTACGGTACTTATCCCATAGTGACTGTTTATAGGAGGTTAATTTTGATTTATATCTTTGGAGACCCCAGGTGTGGGAAACGTTCCATAGATTGAGAATGGACTGCGATATTTGTCCCGCAGTTGCTGCTCCTTTGAGATTTGTTTGTCTTGTATCCCTCGAGACCCCAGATGTGGGAGATATTCCACAAACTGAGAATGGACTACAACACTTATCCCGCAGTCGATGCTCCTTTGAGATTAATTTGATTTGTATCCCTAGAGACCCCAGATGTGGGAAATATTCCACAAACTCTACGTCACTTATTCAGCAGTTGCTGCTCCTTTGAGATTAATTTAATTTTGAATCCCTAGAGACCCCAGATGTGGGAAATGTTCCACAAACTGAGAATGGACTACGACACTTATCCCGCAGTTGCTGCTCCTTTGAGATTAATTTAATTTTGAATCCCTGGAGACCCCAGATGTGGGAAATGTTCCACAAACTGAGAATTGACTACGACACTTATCTCGTAGTTACTGCTTCTTTGAGATTAAATTGATTTTGAAATTCTTTTGCTTTAAATGTCATTTCTAGTAAGTTTTGAAAACGTTGGACACAGAGGCCCGATTTAAAATCATGAGGGTGTGGAAGCCCAATTTTGAAATTGTGAGGACATGTAAGTCCAATTTGAAACATGAGGGCGTAGAAGCCTGATTTTGAAATATGTGGACACAGAGGCCCAGTTTGAAAACATGAAGCGTGGAAGCCTGGTTTTGAAACATGTTGGCACAAATGCCTAATTTGAAAATATGAGGGCGAAGAAGTCCGATTTGAAATTGTGAGGACGTAAAAGTCCGATTTGAAATCATAAGGGCGTAGAAACCCGATTTTGAAACATGTGGACACAAGGGCCCAATTTGAAAGCACGAGTTGGAGTTTTGAAACATGGGTTTCAACATGTGGCTGACAAATATGAATTTTAAAATATGATTGACAAATTGTTAGTTTTGAAATATGTGATTGACAAATTATTAGTTTTGAAATATGACTTTTGAAACATGATTGGCAAATTACCACTTTTAAAATATGACTTTTGAAACATGATTGACAAATTGCCACTTTTGAAATATGACACTTGAAATATGGTTGGCAAGTTTCCGGCTTTGAAATATGACTTTTCAAACATGATTGGCAAATTGCCACTTTTGAAATATGACTTTTGAAACATGATTGACGAGATGCCATTTTTGAAATTTGATTTTTTTTTGAAATCATGAGAGACAAGCTTACCGATTTGAAAATATGACTTTTGAAAATATGATTGACGAGACGCCACTTTTAAAATATGAATTCTTTTAAAATCATGAATGACATGTTTGCCAATTTTAAAATATGGATTTTTGAAAACATGATTGGCGAGACGCCACTTTTGAAATATGATTTTTTTTTTTAAATCATGAATGGCAAGCTTGCCAATTTTAAAATATGACTTTTTGAAAACATGATTGGC
This sequence comes from Colocasia esculenta, assembly GCA_014218235.1. Classification (NCBI taxonomy): domain Eukaryota; kingdom Viridiplantae; phylum Streptophyta; class Magnoliopsida; order Alismatales; family Araceae; genus Colocasia; species Colocasia esculenta. Next base: position 84,217,902 of record CM024766.1, on the reverse strand, counting down.
GAGACACCACTTTTGAAATATGATTTTTTTTTTGAAATCATTACTAGCTTGCCATATCACGAGATAGCAAGTAAACTAGTCACGATAGCAAGTATGGATCGGTATTCTTTCAACCCCGAGTTCAAGTAAACAAATGATTGATTGATTGTCATAGATTAAATCTTGAGTGTCATGCGTTAGGTGTATGCCATCACCCAGATCATTAGACCCCCCCGAGTTATAGCCTTTCAGGTGCTCCTCCCAAGGACCAGATCGGGCCCTTATAATGTTGCCTAGCATAGTCATGTTTGTTATCTTAGACAATCAATTTGATGGCCAAATAGAGTACTAAGAATAGATGAGAGTAGTAGATGAACTAGATGAGAGTGCAGAGTGAAAGTGAACTGAGAAGAGTAACGAGATAGTAGATGAGATAGGGGTATAATCATAAAACATCGTTAAACCACGATAGTAACAGTTGCACGGCACCAGGTCGGGTACCGGCAGTCTGGTAGAAGTCACATCCACCCACTAGCCGTGCCATGAACACGGGCTAGGTGGTCCAGCATGAACTCAAGGTAAGAAGGAAAACACTAAGGCTGTTTGGATGTTACCGATCCCTAAGGGTGTAACAGGTGCTAAGGGTACAACCAGCTCGTCGGCTAAGGACGTGCGCCAAAGCCAAGAAGACTTACGGAGGCCTTGACAAGTGTTTCCCAACTAGCAAGCCCAGAGGGGGGGGGGGGTGAATGGGATTCTTAAAATTTGAGTACCTAACCCTGTTCACAAAAATGTTTACACAAAACACACTTCGATGACTGTTAGTCTTAGTAAAAAGAGGATAGCAAACACAAGGCAATCAAATACACGACACAAGGAATTTATTCTGCTTCGAACCTCCTCTCCACAAGATTCCTACGTCCAGTCCCTGAGCTACAACTCAGGATTTCACTACCTAAGGGCACAGTTCCCCTCAAGGACACTTACACACCCCAGCCGCAGCTGGTCTTCTCTTCACAACCCGAAGAGGAATTACAACACCCTGGATCCCACCAGGTCTTCCTTCTACACGAAGGGAAACAAACACCCTGGAACCCACTAGGTCTTCCTTCAACACGAAGGGAAAGTAAATAGGAATGTATTCAAGGGATGATACGCCCCTAGATCAAGCTTAAAGACCAACACTCGATCTGAAGCAACGACTGAGAGGGAAAGTTTTATGATGAGGAACACTCTCAGTACACAGAAGCTCTCAAGGCTAACACAATGAATGCAGAGAGCTAAGAGCTAGACAAGCAAAGGAGTGAAGCTTCGCTCTTTCAGATGCTCGCAGAAAGCTTGTAAAAGATTGTCGTAAGTGTTCTTTCAGTTTCTAGAGCTTCAGTCTTCGATATATGTCTTTCATTTGAAAATTGAACATTGAAGTGTCTGTTATCTCTAAGCTTTTGTTTATGTTAGACTGCATGGCACTGTAGAGCTTTCAGTCAACGGTCGTTAGCTTTCCATGCACTCAAAGAGAGAGAATCCTCTTTGATATCCTTCGGCTTCTATTGTGTCCAACGTTGTATCGAGATGTGCTGTCAGAGACCTGCACGCATTTAAAGCTTAAACGATAGACAGCTAAGCTGTCTCTCGATGTCAGTCATGTTGCCCAGTTGACGAGCCCAGAGGGGGGGTGAATGGGTCTTTTAAAATTAATCTAGAAGATACCTGTAACTAAAAACATTCACCCAAACGTTCTTCGAAGGAGGTTAGTGACTGTTAGTTTAAATATCAAACACACAAAGAAAACAATCACACGACACAAAGGATTATCCTGGTTCGGACCTCCTTTCCTTAGGAGTCCTACGTCCAGTCCCTGAGCAACTACTCAGGTTTTTACTAACTAGGGTACAGTCCCCCTAAAGACGCTACAGCACCTAGCTCGGCTGGTCTTCCTTCACACCTGAAGGAAATAACAACACCCTGAATACCCCACCAGGTCTTCCTTTACAACCGAAGGGAAACAACACAAAGAGAATGGAATAAGATCAAGCCCCTAGATCAAGCTTTTTAACAAGCCAAGATCTGAAGCGACCAGCACTGAGAGCAAAGAATCTATGCTAAGCACACTCTCAGAACTACACAAGCTCTCTCAAGATTTCACTACAGTGAGGAGAGCAAAGAGCGAAAGCTAGGTGGAATGAAGTTCTTGGCTCTGGACTTCTTGCCGAAGAATTTGAATGCTTGAATACGAGATGCTTGTTCTCTGCTTCATTTTTTTTTATTCTCTTCATTTTGTCTTTGAATTTATATCTTCTATTTGAAATACTGTCATTGAAGTAGCCGTTGTCTCTTGAATTGATGGACGTTAGACTGTTTGACATTTGGAAGCTTCAACTATCTTTTATCCATTTGAGCACGCAAAGAGATAGGGTCTTCTGACATCTATAGGTCCAACGTTGTATGATAGAAAGTCTTCAGTACCCTGCACACATTAAATGCTAGAACAGTAGACAACTCAAACTGTCTCTTGTTGTCAGTATACGTTGATGTGAGTATTCACTAGAATAGCAATCCCAAATAGCTTGTTTTAAAAGATGTATATAGAGTAAGCACAATAATGGATGATATTGTATGTATGCATGCAGAGATACGTTCAGAACTCATAAATGCAGGAGTGACAGATAGATATATGCGTGACTTTGACTAGTCAACGCTTCAAGAGATAAGATAAAAATCAAGTTCATATTAACTGTAAAGTCGTTGTCTATATGACTTATGAAATCGTTATGAATACTAACAAGTCATTATAGAGAGTAAATCGTTAAAGCAAGTGTATGTGTTCAACAGGGAAATCGTTATGAACACTTATCAAGTCGTTATGAGCTCTAAAGAAATCGTTGTGAGCGCTTAAAGAAATCTTTGTGCAAAACAAATTGTTATGAGCACTTAAAGAAATCGTTGCACAAAGCAAATTGTTGTGAGCGCTTAAAGAAATCTTTGTGCAAAGCAAATCGTTATGAGCGGTTAAAGAAATCGTTGCGCAAAGCAAATCGTTGTGAGCCCTTAAAGAAATCGTTACGGTAACTTATGAAATCGTTACGGCGAGCTAGTCGTTGCGAGTTCTAAAGAAATCGTTACGGCGAGCAAGTCATTGCGAGTTCTAAAGAAATCGTTACGGTAACTTACGAAATCATTACGGCGAGCAAGTCATTGCGAGTTCTAAAGAAATCGTTACGGTAACTTATGAAATCGTTACGATGAGCAAGTCGTTGCGAGTTCTAAAGAAATCATTACGGCGAGCAAGTCGTTGCAAGTTCTAAAGAAATCGTTACGGTAACTTATGAAATCGTTACGGCGAGCAAGTCGTTGCGAGTTCTAAAGAAATCGTTACGGTAAGCAAGTCGTTGCGAGTTCTAAAGAAATCGTTACGGCGATCAAGTCGTTGCGAGTTCTAAAGAAATCGTTAAGGTAACTTACGAAATCATTTTGACAGGCAAGTCGTTACGCTTTCTAAAGAAATCGTTGCGATGACTTATAGAATCGTTATGACAGGCAAGTCGTTACGCGTTCTAAAGAAATCGTTGTGATGACTTATAGAATCGTTACAACATCGACTTGTTTGAAACAACATGACTTTTCAGTCTTATAAGGAAATCGTTAAGATTTTCAACAGAAATCGATATGGACTTAGAGAAATATCATGTTGAAAAGATTAAAGCTTCAGAGAAGTAATGCACACCTTTATTGGCTTGTTTGATCTTGGTATTTTTCCTGTACTTTAAGACTTATGAAATATTCATTAGATATTATTGATACAAACTAGTTTGGTTTTGTTAATCACCAAAATACATATGTAATTAATTAAAATTACATAGGGACAGACTGATCATCAATCTCCCCCTTTTTGGTGATGACAAAACTGAACAATAAGCATGGATAAAAAATATCTGAAATCAGTCTGAAGATATGACATGCTAATTTGTTTCCTTAAAAAAAATATTGGAATGTATTTCAGACATGATAATTTTCTCGCCCTTTTTGTCATTGAGCAAAAAGACAACCTTCGACAAAGAAATAAGAGAGAAATAAAATAGGAGTACACAAAGAAGGAGATTTCATTAACTTTGCGGAGGTACAGGTAAATAGAAGGCAGAGGACAAAAGAGAGGCAAAATGAGAGATGGTTTCCCATGCTTGGGCTTCCTGCTCTTCAAAATAAGTTTTAAAAACTCCAAAAGGCAAAGAATAGGTTGGTCCCATGGAGGAAACCATCCTTTTGAGATGAAGATCTAGGTGTTTGTAGAGAAGATCAGCATAAGCCTCCTTATCCATAGTCATCTTTAGGAAACGACGAGTCCCAAAGCTAGCACAGGTAAGAAACTGATCCATGGACACAGGATAGTGATTGAGATTATCTCTGAGAGCTTTGTGACGAGCTACATATACCTTGTATCTTTCCTCCCAGACTTTGAAAGGGTCATTAACAAGATGTATAGAATTCATATCCAAGAAGGTGGCTGGAGAGATTGCAGGTTTGCCTTCCCTGGCTTGAGCTTCATTTAGAGAAAACAACTACTGAGCAGACAAAGGGTAGAACTTGGACCATTCTGAGGATGTCAGCCTTTCACATTCAGACAGAATGGGGGCTAGAACTTCAACCCTTACATGCCCCTGGTGATATTCCCTAAATAGGAATCTAGGAAAAGCAACCAGGCAGCCTTTCTGTACTCTAATTCTGCCCATTACTCTGGCAAAATGCTCAAAGATGATGGATCCTACAGAGGATTCCATAACTAGAAAATAGATTTGAGGAAGGGCTATCTCTTCAGGCACTTGGAGGGTAGCAAAATCTACCTGAACATCTGAAGTATGTGAGATATCCGGAGTTAGAGCTGAAATGGCCTTTCTGAATTGGCTAAGCTGAACCTCTGGAAGTCTATGGACATATCTGTAATTGTTGAATAGCATGAAATGTCTGATCATTTTGATTTCCTTTTGAATGAAGGGTGCCCAAAGTTCTCTATGATACAACCTGAACCATTCTGATAAGGTCAGGGAGTGGTCCCTTGGAGGGAATCTAGCAGATTTGGCAAGAATAAATTTCTTGAAGAGATCCTTGTGACCTTTGCCCCATTGGTCTTCTGATTTGGAGTGGGCAAGAGAGAAAATTCTGGTTTTTTCTGATTTTTTAAGAGAAGTGTAGGGTAGAATGGTGTGCAAATGATATGTGAGATCAAGAAAGGGAAGGTTAATGATAGTTGCAAGAACAACCTTTGAGAGATATTCTCTGTACAGTGGTTTATGTTTGTTGTCCACTGTGAGAGAAAACACAAAGGTGGGTATTTAGGTTCAGAGGAAATGGAGGAAGTAGAAGTAAGTTTCCTCTTCTTGGGGGCAGGACTGGAAGAGTCTGCCCTATGGACATGTTCTCCAACCTTCAACACAGACCTGAGGATCCCTTCCTCAAACTCATCCTTTATCTTTTCCATAAAGGGAGAGTTAAGTTGGGCTCTTTCAGGTATGATAGTAATGAAAGAGGGTGGAGGAGTAGGATGAAGAAAAGAATGTGAAGTAGTTGGGAGGTCATCAACTAGTCTAAGGGAGGGACCAGAGGAGGAGGAGGCTCCAGCTGAGGATGCCGGAGGGGCCTCAAGGATAGGAGAAGGAGAAGGAATTGTAGTAGAGGAGGCAGGAGATGAGGTGGAATGAGGAGGAAATGGAGTGGGAGAGGAAATTGGTCTGGATTGAGGCTTCTTGAATGTTTGTGGAGCAGGAGGAGATGTAGGAGCTGAGGGTGGAGTTGGAGGAATAGGTGTGTGAGAGGGAGAAGAGGGAGCTGGGGGCTTGGGTGCCAAGGACTCTTCTTCAGCCTCTGCCTGCACAGGTTCACTCTCCAAAGGCCCTGTTGGCCCTGACACTTGCTCAGCTTGCCCTGGAGACCCTTCAACCTGCTCAGCTGGCCCAGATGGCCTTTGCACATTTACTGCTACCTCTGCTAGTGTTGCTGCTGCTTCTGGCCCTGCCTCTTGAACTGATGGCCTTGAAGGCCCTGACTCCGGAACCTGGGCTGCAGGAGGTGGAGGAGGAGGAATTTGAGCTCCAACCACCTTGAGAATGTCTTCCAGCAAATTTTTCATGGTGCCCATTTCCTGGTTAAACCACTTCATGGCATTTCTTATGTTGGAAATTTCCTTTGAAGCTGAAGCTTGGCTCATGAAGATGGAGGATACATCAGATTGAAGAGAACATAGAATAGTTCCATGGGCATCAAGTCTCTCAATCACAGGCTTCAAATTTATCACTATCTTCTGCCTCATTAGCCTTTCATGTGGAGTGTTTGATAAGAGAGGTACTTCGGGCTCCACTTCTTTCCCTTTCTGCCCAGCCTCTGAAACTGGAGGAGGCTGATCAACATCAGAATCAGAGGAGCTTGCTGTCTCCCCATCTCTGACATCATCCTAATCATGAGGTAGGTCTTTATCAACTGGTACATCACCCATTGGCTCATCATGGTGAGCTGCTTCTTTTTCTTGACCTCCCTTGAATTGCTCCCCCTGAATAGGAGCATCTTTTTCCATTAATTCTTGCTCCCCCTGAATGGGAGCATCTTCCAAAACAACACTTGTTGGAGCACTGGACTGCTCCTCTTGAACTGTTGCTGCCACTGATTCCTCAATGTGGCCTGATGCCACAACTTCTTCTGCAATTTCACCAGTCTCTGAGGTGACTGGAGTGGTGAGAACTGAATCTACTACATCTCTGAGAATGGAGGCAATGATGGAGGTGGGCAGATTATCTGCTGCACCTTCCACTGCTTCTTCTACAGGACCTTCTGGAGATTGTGAAACTATTTGGACAAGGGGTGACCCTACATCCTCAACTGCTGCTTCTGCTAATTCTGCTGGAAGTGAAGGTACTTCTGGCTCAATCTCTATTCTATGTTCTACTGCTGCTTGGACTGCTGCTAGTTGCTTTGCTGCTGGTTCTGCTGCTTCTTCCTGAGCATCATGAATATCACCTATGATGGCCTCTCCCTCGGCCACTGTGGTCTTAGACCAAACACCATCTATAACTGAAAAACCATTTTTCCTGAGATTTCTGGACCTAATTGATTGGCCCATTTTCTCAACTACTGCTCTTGCCAGATCAATACCAAAGTGCTTGAAAACTTTGGTGAGTAGATGTGCATACGGAAAGGAAACATTGAGCTTGCTTTTTGTGTCCCAAATCTGATCTCTGGCAAAAGACATTATTTCCATCATCACTGCGGCCATGTTGATTTCCTTGTTCTGTATGGCCCAGAACATCATGTCTGAATCTGCCTTGGTACAGGTGGAGAAAGTGGCGCTTCTTGGAACCAAAATCTGACACACTATGAAGTGAAGGAGGCGGTTGAACGCATTCAGCTGGTTGATGTCCAATTTACCATCTCTTAATCTGTATCCTGGCCCTACAATGCCAAGACCCTTGACCTGGGCGTTTACGAAGTGAACCCCACTGTGCCCTGATGTTGTTACTCCAAACAACTCATGCAAAAGCTCACTATCTATCTTAATCTGGGTTCCCTTGACATATGAAACCAGGGACCCATCTTCTTGAGTCTTTAAGCATACATAGAAGGCCTTCACGAGGTCTGGATAACTTACCTCAGAGAAAGTTGTTACTCCCATCCATTGCATCCTGATCAAAGCTTCAACAACACTGCGCATACCATTCTTTTCAAGATTAGCAACGTCCACTGCCTTATTTCCACAAACTTTAGTCTTCACAAAGGTGAACCTTTCCTGCTGCTCAGGAGCAAGAAACTCGGCACTGTAGCCACCCAAACTTCCGGAAACGGCTGATGCGGCCATGGAATCAAGTGTGGAGGTTTTCTGGAGGATTGAGACGAAAGGAGGAGAGAGATCCCTCAAGAAATTTCGCGGGAAGAGGAGAGAATCTTCAAAATCTAGCAGAGAGTCGATGTCGAAATTGCTAGGGCATCGGCTCAAGCAACCAGACGAAAGGGGGAAAGGTAGACGATGGGATACGAATCGTTCTCTCATCGATTTTATGAATAATTAAAGCATTGTGAAAAGTGAGGCGCCAAAAGGCGGCAGAAGAAGACAAAAGAGTTTGACTATTCAAACTGACTTCAATGAGAGAGCGGTTACAAAGGATAATTTGAATTTCTTTTACTTAAAGACATGGAGGGAAAAAATTACTTAATTCTGAAATTTAATGTGCCAGTTTTAAACAAAACCTTTTTCACAAATTGCACATGCCTAATTCCCTCTAAGAGATGTGAATCTCTCTTCGGGTAAAGCTTTTGTGAAAATGTCTGCTAACTGACCATTTGTATCAATAAAAGATATTTCAATATTACCATTTTCTACATGATCACGAATAAAATGATATCTAACCTCAATATACTTGGTCCTTGAATGTTGAACTGGATTCTTGGTGAGATTGATGGCACTGGTGTTGTCACATAACAGTGGAATGGATTTGATGTTTAATCCGAAATCTTCAAGTTGTTGCTTTATCCATAAGAGTTGTGTATAACAACTTCCAGCAGCTACGTACTCAGCTTCAGCTGTAGATAGTGCCACTGAATTTTGTTTCTTTGAAGACCAAGATATCAAACATCTAGCAAGAAATTGACAACAACCACTGGTGCTTTTTCTATCTAATTTGCATCCAGCATAGTCAGCATCAGAATAACCTACTAAGTTAATTTCACAACATTTTGGATACCACAGATCTAAGTCATGAGTTCTTCCTAAATATCTAAATATTCTTTTCACAGAAATTAAATGTGATTCTTTAGGATCCGCTTGATACCTAGCACACATGCATACACTAAATAAAATATCAGGTCTACTAGCTGTTAAATAAAGGAGTGAACCTATCATACCTCTGTAGATCTTTTGATCTACTTTCTTACCATCTTTATCACTGTCCATCCTTGTTGATGTACTCATTGGTATTGACAGTGGTTTGGTATTATCGAATCCAAATTTCTTCAAGAGTTCTTTTGTGTACTTTGCTTGACAAATGTGAGTTCCTTCCTTTCCTTGTTTGATTTGTAGTCCAAGGAAATAATTGAGTTCTCCCATCATACTCATTTCAAATTCTCCTTACATCAACTTTTCAAAGTACTTGCAAAGGGATTCATTAGTAGAACCAAAAATAATATCATCTACATAAATTTGAACTAGTAGAATGTGTTTGACCTTTGACTTTATGAAAAGAGTACTATCTACTTGACCTCTACTGAAACCATGGTTTAAAAGAAAAGAACTAAGCCTTTCATACCAGGCTCTAGGTGCTTGCTTTAAACCATATAATGTCTTGTGAAGTTTGAAAACATGATTAGGAAATTCTGTGTCATCAAAACCCGGGGGTTGTTCCACATAAACTTCCTCTTTTATAAAACTATTTAAAAATGCGGATTTAACATCCATTTGAAATAATGTTAAATTCAAAGCTGATGCATATGTAAGTAATATTCTAATAGCCTCAAGTCTAGCTACAGGTGCATAGGTTTCATCAAAATCTATGCCTTCCTCTTGAGAATAGCCTTGAGCTACCAATCTGGCCTTGTTTCTTAAGATTACACCAGTTTCATCCAGTTTATTTCTGAACACCCATTTGGTGCCAATGACTGGACGGTCTGATGGTCTAGGAACAAGTGACCATACTTGGTTTCTCTTGAATTGATTTAATTCATCTTGCATGGCTATTATCCAAGATTCATCAGTAAGAGCTTCATTGACTGTCCTAGGCTCTATTTGAGAAACAAAAGCTAGGTAATCACAAGGAATAACATTACCTCTTGTTCTTACCCCTACGGATGGATCACCAATAATATTCTCAAGTGGGTGTGTAGACGGTTCATTTCCGCTCCGTCACCGGATCTCTCGGAAGCTTGCGGACGCCGCTAGACTCTCGTTGGCGATGAAGGGGTCTCCGGTTGACCACGTTGACCCTCCGGTTAACTGAGTTGACTAGAAGGAAAACGAAGCAAACAAGCGAAACAAAGGGGATTTGGTGATCGCCAGGGCCTTACCTGTGCCCAAGGGGTTGCTGTGATCATGTCGGTGCAGTGGCCTCGCGTTGCGGGTGATGGTGGGACTTCAACTTCTCCTCCTTCGGCCGGCCAAAGAAGAAGAACTCCGTAGTCTTTTGCGGGTCGTTCCTGCCAAAACAAAGACTCTATTAGACTCTAGGGAGTATAGTAAATGCTCAAAACGAAGTATGAAGAACCTAAAAGGAAAGTCCCGTACCGGTTGCGGACTTGAGAAGAGGGGTGGCCAAATGCTATGACCACCCTTCTTCCCTCCGTTTTTGGTTGAGAAACCCCTTTCTAGGTGTGTAGGAAGGTGACCTATGTGCCTAGGGTGAGTGGGAAGGTGTGTGCAACATGCAAACTAGCTAAAAAGTAAGTAAGAGAAGAAAGAGGGAAGGAGGTGTAGATCCTCATTGTTGATGTTGTAGCTCCTTGCAAGGACTACTCCAGCTCCAAAGCAAGCCTCTTAGACGTCCCAAGTGTGGAGAGAGTGAAGAGGATGAGTGGTGGAAGGTAGGGTAAGATTTTCTCTCTCCTCTCTCAAAGCTTCAGCATATGGACGTCCAGCCTCTCCTCCCTGGTTCAGAGGGCTCAAAGGGAGGTTATATAGACAGTGGAGCTCGGGGTTGAGAGCCTTGGATGCCCAAGTGTGAAGAAACACACTTGCACACTTGGCAATCCATGCATTAAAGGTCCAACCAATGGGGAGAGGCCAAGTAGGATTTTTACTGGGTCAATGGGGTGCCTAGGTGGCCCATATGCCTGTTGGGAACGGCTACATGCGTTGCATGGCCGAGAGAATGGTGTAAGTGGGCTGGAATCTCGGGGTAGTTGCGCAGACCAGGTAAACCCTGTTGACGTCCAGGGATCAGGCCGCCAACCACATGCAGGCGTTCAGGGATGTGGACATCTAGATGGGTCAGCATCCAGGGGGCTTGCCGCCAACCAGTAGTCGGCGGCCATCGATGCTGCCGTCTACATGGGATCCGAGGCTGGTCAACAAATGGTCAAACGAGGCTTAATGGGCCAAAGAGCCTTGCGGGAGATGGGCCAAATCTCGCGTCTACAAATGCCCCTCCGAGACATCCGGTCTTGCAAGGGAGTAGAGCGGACTGAAAGGTTGGTGTCTCGGTAAACAAAGGACGCGGAGATTCAATGGAAGGGCCATCTCCGAGTTTAGGAGTTCTAGCGAACCAAACGAAAGAGTCAGGCTAGAAACAGATGACGTATCGTCTGAGAGACAAATAGGGGTAAGAAAAGGGTGATCTACCCGTGTAACTACAACTATGACCCAATGGCAGGGTCCCTGGCATTACCGTGTCGGACTTTGACTAGTTTCTGGTGTGTCTGAGTCAAAGGAGTTGTAATATGACGGTTGAATCAGGAGGGTCTCACAACCGAAGCTCGTGGGCTCGCTGGCCTAATCAGGACGTCGGTCCCGAATTTAGGAGGTCATGGAGACAAGGAGTTGGTTGATCTCTCAAAGGATTATCAAAAGAGTCTAGCTGGAATCACATGCTTGGAAAGCCTGAAGTCCGGAATTAAGCTCGCGACTGGCGAAGGCTCAAATGACCTCAATAAGGCTGGAATGATCATTTGTGAAAGACACGGTGGGACAAGTGGAGAAGGGGGGACAACCAAGACCCGATATCAACCTGGATAGTCATGAAGGGCGGACCCAGTAGGCTACCTGAGCTGGGGGAGCCATGGAGCAATCATATGATCGAGGAAAATCACCATTTTTTTTTATAGTGTTAGTAAGAGAATGTTAGCAGTGAAGATGCATGCTGGTGTGGGTTGCCTATCTAAAATGCAAGTTAGCACCAGAGGGAAAATTCTAAAGGCCATACGAATAACTGAGAGATCGCAAACCCATCATGGTTTTTGGTGAAGGGGAACTCAGGGTTCACGGTCGCCAAGTTATTCGCCTCTGGTGGGGTCCTATGTTAGACATACCTGTAACGCTCAAGGACGCATGAGCATTCCGAATTTTTGAAGCGCAGCCTGTGCTTAAAAATGTCTGCAAAACAACTTGAAGCACAAGATATAATGGCCATATAAACAATATGACATTTAAAAGTATCCGGGGAGTAAACGTCCACATCGATGGCCGCCAGTACACTTGTTAACGTCCACAGATGTTGTCGTTAACACTATACTGACGTCCACCAATCTGGACGCCTACATGACAGCGGGTCAAGCCGAAAATATAGGTGATGGGAGTCCATAGGGACTCTACCATCTCCTACCTCCGTCCCTCCCTGCTCCTGCTGTGAACCAGAGAGCTGAGAGACAGAAAAGCACAGAAAAATGGCCTCCTCATCGACCGGACGATCCACAGGCGCGAACCCCGGAGTTTTGAGCGAAGTTTCGGGACACTTGAGCACGCGTCTGGCCAACGGGGAGGTAAGCAATGATTGTTTCTGATTCTTTCTAGGCTAAAAACGCCCCGAACAGGGTTCTCATAATACCCCACCCCTATGCAGGAGATCCCAGCATTCCCAAGCCAAGGCCAGGTACGGGCCTTTTCCTGGCTCGTGAATATGGTGAACGCTATTACACTGGACATGCGGGGCTTTGTTGGCATGTGGAACCTGAGCTTTATGGTAGTACTGGAGAAGAACATGAAGGACATGTGGTGGGGGTTTGACGCCCTGAGGGCGTTGATAGAGAGATGGCACCCACACACACATACTTTTGTGTTCCAGGCGTTCGAAGTGAGCGTCTTGCTGGAGGAGGTGGAGCTGTTCCTGGGATGGCGGCGGTGCCTGGAGTACAATGCAGCAACTCCTCTCCTCCCGTGGGAAGAGATCCTCGCGGACATCGTACGGGACAAGAAGGAAGTGCTACGGATGACGAACAAGAACGGAATCTTCCTGGACCGACTGGCCTGGTGGCTGATTCAGCATGCCAAGGAGATTGGCGGAGAGAGGGCGACGCGAGGGCTGACACTTTGTCTGGCTGGGGTTTTCTTGTTCCCCTCGAGTGGCGATTTCATCCTCTACGAGCACGTTGGAGTACTTTCTCTGCTGTGGCGCGGGCAGTCACTTGCCCCTGCAGTGCTGGCCCACCTGTACAGTTCGCTCACCATAATGAGCCTAGGCAGACGCACATGCGGGAGTTTGTTTCTGCTCCAGGTATGGATGGAAGCTCATTTAAAATTTGATTCTGCTGACAGGCAACCTTCCCCCTCCAGAATCTTCCTTCGGAGTTCGGTTCACTGTAGCAGGTCATGGTATGAGCCGGAAGATGAGATCAAGTGTGTGACAGCACACTTGAAGAGCAGAGATGCCTGGAGGGATCATTTGGCATTTTTGGGAATGGATGAATTCACCGTGAGGCCGCTGTTCATGAGAACCATTGAGTTCAGAGCCCGCACTAGGGAGGACAGAGATTTGTGGCTGATTGGAGCTGATCAGATAGTGATGTACCAGCCACACTGGTGTCATTGTCAGCTTGGGATTCCACGGGGAATTCCCACCTCATCCAACTACACCGATATGATAGTCACTGGAAGAAATGAGAAGTTGATGAAGAAGGCCATGAAGACTTGGGCAAGGTACACGGTGAGCAAAAAAGTGGGCTTGGCTATGCAGGAAAATTGGGAGGAGATTTGGAAATATGAGGAGTTTAATGATGGCATTTGCCCCACTGCTTGTGACTTCTTTATGGCCCGTAGGGCAAAGTGATGTATCTTTCTGTTTTGAATAAGTGTAACACAAATTTGATGAATAAGAGTGAGTTGCATTTGTGTTAAAGTAGCTTGAATTGCTTGATTTGTGGAATGTGTGGGATGAAATGGCCTCAAAATGGTCCAAAAGAGTGTGCTGTGAGAACTGAGTGCGGGGGCATTCGCGTCCACATCGATGGCCGCCCACAAGAGGTAAACGTCCTGGGCCTGTCGCCTACCACTGAGACAGAAGGTAGACATCCACATAGGTGGTCATCTATTTCAAACTAGACGTCCAGACATAGCCGTTTACCAAACTTCGAGGTCTGACATTGAAGAGACGTTGACGTCAACACCATGGCCGTCAAGAGTACGTCAGCGACCAGGGATTGACGCCAGAAAAAGTTAAACGGCCAGAGCTTGACGTTAAACCAGGAAATTGCCTTTTTTTGAACCGACGCCTTCTCCCGGGCGCCACTTCATCTTCCTAAGCGCCGGGAGAAAGAGAACCAAAACCCATATCCTTGCTCAAGATAATGAGGACAAGGGAGAAACGAAGTGTTCTCCGGGGCCGTCGTCAACCGGAGGAAGAAGAGGAAGAGGTGGAGATGGCCACGGCGGAGGAAGAGGAAGGAATGGCGGTGGAGGACGTCCCGGAGGGGGAAGACACGGCCGGAGACGATGGAGGAGGGGACGAGACGGAGGCGGAGGCACCTCGTCGGCCCAAGGTAGGCCTCTAAAACCTCTGTGTGGGTGTGTTTGTGATTTGGCGAAAAAGGAGGGAAAACAGGGGAAGTGTCGTCGGGTCAGACAGGAACTTGACGGCAACATCGGTTGCCGTCAAGTTCCACCCGACATCCAACCCCTTGCCGTCAAAAGGAGCTTGACGTCAAGGTGCGGGTCGCTGACAGAAGAACTTGACGGCCACCCCTGGACGCTGACTGAGGTAGACGGCATGCCCCTTGCCGCCAACTTAATATTAACGGCAATCGATGCTGACGTTAAATGATCTGTGTTTTTTGTAGGGCAAGGGCCGAATGAGGAGTAGAGTGACTTGGGACCTGTGCTGGGCGTGGTACAAGGCGCTTTCGGAGGCCCAGCAGGCCCAGATAGCGAGGATGGGGTTCGGACATCTCCTATCAGTACGCCCTTTCCACTTAGATGTCCCTTACTTAGAGGCGTTGAGGGAGAAATGGGAGGAGGACTGCAAGGCATTCATCATGCCTTGGGGTCACATGATACCCACATTGGAGGATGTGGCGTATCTGACAGGGTTACCAGTTCAGGGAGAACTGGTAGCTGGGCTGGAGAGGAGAGACTATTATGACGACATTGTAGAGCTGTTGGGGCCGGAGTTTGTGGTTGGTAGGAGGCGGCCGATCCGGAGCATCTTGCTCGGATCACTTTCAGAGGCCATGGGACTGAGAGGAGGGCGGAGAGGCCCCCTAGAGACCTTGGAGGAGATCTATGCAAGGGTGAGGGGTCTGCTGGATCTAGGAGGCCGGAGCGAGGAGCGCTGCGTCCGGATCTTCATCAGCTACTTCTTCGGGCGCCTACTATTCGCGACGCAGTCATAACAGATGAACTGCAAGTTCGTGCTGCTGCTAGGAGACTTGGCACAGGCGGGAAGGTACGCTTGGGGCACTGTGATGCTGGGACACCTTTTCTCTCTCCTCCCCAGCAGCTCACAGCGCTCTCAGAGCACAGGGGGCTTCACCCTCTTCTTACAGGTATGCAATTTTCTTTAAAGTTGATCTTGAATTTCAATTGATTAAATTGTTTGACTGACTTTCTGTTCCTTGCTGCCTTGCAGATCGGGGGGTACACCCGCTTCCCCATGGGGCGTGGGACAGTTGCAGAGGGGCGCCAAACAATGGTGCCTCTCATGGGGAGGTGGGAGGTGGCCCCGGACCCCAGGGTCACCGACAGGAGGGCCGAAGACGTGCGGGTCGCGCTCGACCACTACCCACACGAGTAGGTATGAAAATCTCAACTAGCTCTTGCATTCTTTCAATTATTGCTGCATTTGGTGTTACTGACCAGTGTTTTCTCATTCTTCTCAGGTGGTGTGGACCCCCTATGCGGGGGAGGCGGACGCCTCGCACCCGGTGGTGGCGGCAGGCCGGCCTCTTTTCGACCGCCACCTCCTTTTACTGTGCCTCGGGACATGTGAGGTGCTGTATTTGGAGTTGGTGGTACGGACTCTGGGCTGGAACCAGCCGGCCATTGAGGTGCCTTCCCTCGGGAGAGAGGGACACTCGCGCCGGCGGTTCTTCGCTGAGGACCGGGACTAGGGCGAGGAGCACGGGAGCACCGTCGCCTACTGGCGGGAGGGCGGCGAGCAAGTGCTCCAGTAGAGAGACCTCCAGGACAGCGCGGCGTACCTGGAGGGGTACCGAGCACGCTACGCCGGACGACTCCGGCTTGACCGGCGAGTGAAACTTCTAACTTTAAGCCTTGGTCGGTGGATTGGTTCATTTGATTCTAACCTTGAAGTGCATTTGGCAGATGCCGGAGTCACAGGCCATCCACCTTTTGGAGGGGCGACTGGCCGAGCAGGAGGTGGAGCTGACGAGGCTCCGGGCCGAGGTTAGGACACTGGTAAGTAGCGTTAATCCTATCTTGAAATTGATTTGACATTGATTTGATTTGATTTGATGACCAAGATATGTGAATGCAGAGAGCGGAGCAGCAGAGGGTGCGGACGAGCCGCGACGCGGGGGCGAGCTCGTTCGCACAGCCGATCGTAGGGGACTTGGCGGTCCGCCTACAGGGGGCCTTGGACCGGGCGGAGGCGAGGGTCCGGGAGTTGGAGGCTGAGGTAAGAGACTGCCACACCCTTTTTGCATAATTTGATTTGATTTGACTTGACCTTGGCATGACTTGCTCTTTATGCGCAGCGGGAGGGGAGCGGAGTGACGACTCTCCAGGCGCAGATGGAGGCTCTGCGGTTGGAGATGGAGACAGAGGTAAGGTACCAAATTTCCTCTTTCCTGGCATGTGTACAAAACTAATACCCCTTGTATTTGACGTGTAGCGGCGAACCATGGCGGCTACCATGGAGGAGCTGAGGGATGATCGAGCTACCATGAGGGGACGCCTGCTCGAGGCCAGGGAGAGAGAGAGAGAGAGACTGAGGCAGCTCGGGCGCGGATCGCCGCGGATTATGAGATTCTTAAGGACCGGGTGCTGAAGAAGCACCGAGAGCAGCAGCGGCAGGCCCAGCAGGTGACACCCGCGAGGACTGGATCAGCGTTCGCCTCCCTCGACGACATCGTGTCCTTGGGGGACCCTTCTGTGGTGCGAGGAGGGTTGCAGCGGCCCGAGGTGTCGACGGCGTCGAGGCCTCCTCTCCCAGACCGGCGTCGGGAGAGGGAGGAGGAGGAGGTGAGCAGCTCACGTAGGCAGAGGCCTAGTGAGGGGGAGAGGAGAAAGGAGTGAGCTTTTGTACCACCAGGGGTATGCCCCTATCATGACATGTGCAGGACTTGATCATTATAGTGGAATTTGTGGACTTTTGTCATTTGCACTTGAATGATTTGTTTCTGTTCTTTGGTTCCTGCATCCTGTATCCACAACACTTAAAGAAAACAGGTTAGTGTAGATCTGTTTTTAGCCCCTTACCTACGATATACCTTTCTTGAGATCTGGTCAAGGGGCTAATTTCTAATCAAAGATAGGAACATAATAAAATAACTGAAAGGGAAATATGCACATGCATTTTTTGTGTTTTGTTGTTTTCTTGATTTTTTTTGTTGTTTTTGTTTTTGATAAGAAAATAAGGAGAATGTTAGCATATATACATGGTACCACTAATTTTTTTGGATTTTGGATTTTTCTAATTTTTTTGGCTTTTGAAAATAAGGGAGAAATTTTGAGAGAAAATATGTACAATGTGAAATATATACATCAAGGGACTCTCTTTTTTGTTGTTTTTGCATTCTTGTATTTTTTTGGATTTTTGGACTTTAAGACACATATTCATCACATGTTGCGGTATAGGGTTTACACGGTCTACTTAACCACAGAGGCCAAGAGTAAGAAGGGACGTGCATGGAATTTTTGATGTTAGGCATTGCCCCTAACCTTCTTGATATTTTCCACCACGGGAGGTCTTATACAATCAAATTGCCCCTAGAGGGGGAAATGGGAAGAAAAGTATAGAAAATCATGTAGGACTTTGGTTCAAACTACTTTTTGTTTCCAAACCAACATCTCATATTAAACAGACTTGGTCAACCATTGCTTTCAGGGGGATTTTTTATTTTATTTTATTTCATTTCTGATTTCTGGGGTGGAGGCACGTACTTTTTGCTACCTCCTTGAGTTGGTCAGCCTTTTTCCGGGTACGTACTTTTTGCTACCCTTTTTTGACCTTTTGGATTTTCTTTCCCCTTTTGAGGCTTGATTTGACATTTTGCCCCTTGCTTTTATTAGTTGCCCCTTTTTTATGGTGACTTTGTCTTTTTAAAAGAGAGTGGGTGGTCCCCTACTCGTAGTTTGTTCCGCTTCCAGACACGACCGAGTGAGAAAAGAATAGGGGAAACATTTTGACCGGATGAGACCACCCGAGTGTACTTATGATTTTTCAGTTAGGGGTAGTACTCCAACATCGTGTGGTGTGTGAATAAACCTTTCCTTACTAGTGACCACGTGGAAGAGCAAAGAAAGTAGACCCACACCTTAACAGGTGATGAATGACCGACTTGACGGACTGACTGACTGTCACGCCCCAACGCGGAATATCGGGGCGCGAAGGCAGTTGCAAGAAAAGGTATAGAGCAAATGCTAGACATCAAACCATTGCACATTGAATAATACTAAATCAAAACTTTCTCATTAATAACTTCTCAAACGTCTAGCTACAACCACTAATATCAGAGCCAATCTATAGGGCCCAATTACATTTCAATAAAAGGAAATAACTAACTACAACTCTAAGATAACATAATGACTCGAGGGTACTCCTGGCTTCACTCTTGGTCATTCCCTTCCTCGTGAGTGTAGGTGTCATCCTCGGTCTCACCTGAGAACACAACATCAAATAACGTAGGGTGAGCGATAACGCCCAGTAGGACTTAAATCTCAGGCTCAAGCAGGCTTTAAATAATTAACGCATTTAATGGCAGAGTATCTAAAGATAGCAGGTACAAGAGAGTTAAAATATAGCAAGAGATAGCACAATCGCACGAGAGCGAGTATAGTTTCCAAAAAGAGCACAAGTATCGAGTATAGCACGAATAGCAGGATGGCCATAGCACAACTAGCACAAGTATAATGATAGCACGACGAGTATGGCACTTGTTTGTCATTCTAGACAACGAGAGAGTATAGCACGTTTTGTGTTTTGATTGTCATATAGATAGTCGAGATAGATAGCACTTGAGTGTAATGCCAAACACTCTGATCATTTAACTCCCATGGGCACTAGCACTTTCGGGCGCACATCCCAGGACCAGATCGGGCCCTTTATATATTGCCAAGCATTGGTTATATTGTTTATCTTTAGACAATCAGTCAATGGCCAATATAGAGTACCAAGAAGTAGATGAGAGCACTAGATGAATAGACGAGAAAGTGGAGTGAACGTGAATAGACGAGCGAGTAGAGTACAGATGAAAGCTAGGGGTCATTGCACGTAATACGACGAGTAAACAGGTGATAGTAACAGTTGCACAACACGCGCACGTCGTATTGGCAGTCAGGTGGAATTCACTATCTTCCCACTGGCCATGTTATGCACAAGTCCAGAGGTTCGACGTGATTCAAGGTAAGAGTGAACTCTAATAGCCGTTTGGATCATATAGATCTCTAAAGGGTATCATAGGTATTAGGGTACAACCGGCTCGTCGACCATGTGGGAATCCATGATCAGAGGAGACTTACGGAGGCCTTGTGCAAGAGTTCACTAGTTCGGCGAAAGGAATATCCGATGGAGAGTTCACCACAAGCCAAGTATAGTGTGTATATAAAATAGGTGCTCGACGTTCTAGAGGAATTCTAGGACAGTGGAGCGTCGATATCGGTACATAAACAACGCGAGAAATAAATACAAGTCCTTTCAAAATAGGGAAATTAATGTACTTCATTTCAATAAATTACCAAATACATTATGAGATACTTCCTTCAAGATTTCAGCCATATATAGATGGTTCAAGTGTGTGCAAGTGCAAGAGAAATCATAGATAGAAATAAGTCGTGAACATGTATTTTAAATCATTCAATATAGCACCATTTTTAAGTAGGGTTTTTACTGGGGGTATAACCGTAAGAAGGCGTAAGAATTATTTAGAAAGTGACAAAATATTTTATTTTATTTTTTTATGGGTTTTTCATCAAAAACCTGTGAAGGCGACATAGGGCTGTAAGGATGGCGACATGGGCCAGGCAGAACGCGACAACATCTTGCACAGGTCGCGACAGGGCATGCAAATCGGGAACTGAGAAAGCGACGGCTCACCTGTCGCCTTCTTGGTCGCGACAGGGAGGGTGTCGAAATCAGGCCTCAGAAAGCGACATGTCGAGGTGTCGCCTTCTGGTTGTCTGCGCCTGACTCTGACAGGAGTCAGACCAGACATTGGATTGCGGACCAGGGATTTCAACCTTTGATACAGGGTTGTTCAGAAATTCATAACTAATTATATACACGATGAAAAATCATGAAATCAGTGGCAAATGAAACTAGACATGCGAGGGTACTTCCAGTAAATAGGGATTAGAGAGAGAGCATGGTTTGAACATGGTTTGAGCATGAACAACAACGAGTAACACAGAACAAGACATAGAGAGCAAGACTGATTTAATTCGAGCAACATGCTCAATGAAATTTAGGCTTTTTAGGGGCAAATGATCCTAACAACGTGAAGTGTCTACAGTAAAACTTTCGTAGCATGGGATCAAGTATACATAGAGATTTGAATTAAACATGACACCTCGGGGTTATCATGTTTGCAGTTCTTTAGAAATTAAGAACAAAATATAGGATGGATGGAAAAATATGAAACTTGGGGGTTTCGTTCAAGAGGGTAGATAGAACCTACAGAAAAAGTTTCATGGTTTATGCTTGTGGGAATGCCTACCTTTGACTCGAATTGTCTTCTAGGGCTAGAACTTGAAGAACAAGGGAAGAAGCTTCAAGCTCTTCTTCTCTCCACGAAATCCTCTCCTCCTTAGCCTCCTCTCCACGTCCAGCAACTCTTGGCAACGAGCTAGGGTTGCCCAATAGAGTTTAAGAGGTGTATTTATGCAAGTATGTATTTCTATTCCTACTTTTACTCTAATTCCTTTTAAATTCCGAGATTTCCTTACTCCCACCTTCCTTCCTTGCCTTCCAATCTCTAGTTAGACTAGGAAGAGATCTAAATTCGTGCTAACCCATATGGGGTAGGTTTAGGAATCCAATTCCAACTCTAACTTCTCATTTAATGCATTAAATACCCCTTTTCTATTTAGGTAATAATTTAGTTACGAATTTAGGGTATTTTCCTACTATTCTCCCTTTGTAAATTCATATTTTGACCCAATAAATTCTAGAAGATCCATTAAGCAAAGCCCATTACTCTTTTCCATTTAATGGGTTTTATTT
Source organism: Colocasia esculenta (assembly GCA_014218235.1). Classification (NCBI taxonomy): domain Eukaryota; kingdom Viridiplantae; phylum Streptophyta; class Magnoliopsida; order Alismatales; family Araceae; genus Colocasia; species Colocasia esculenta. Next base: position 84,196,633 of record CM024766.1, on the reverse strand, counting down.
AATGCTCTATGCATTTAACTAAGTTTTAAATTCTTTATTTAAATTTTTATTTTTCGTAAAAATTCAGGTTGCTACACTGACTGACTAAGGTTAGAATTTCTTGAGGTAAACAGCATTCCAAGGGTGCGTTAGCTCAACTCCCTCGGCATCCACTAGCCTATAAGCGTTCCCTGAATAGGCCTCTTTGACAATGAATGGACCCTCCCAATTTTCTTGCAACTTGCTCCTGGGACCTGGTGCCTTTATGATTTTGCGTTTTAGGACCAATTCACCTACTTCGAACTTTCTCTCAAGAACTCTTTTGGCATAAAAACGTGCAATTCTCTGACGATAGACTTGTGCATGGTCGGCCGCTATCATTCTCCTTTCATCTAGGAGTTCAAGTTGTGCCAACAAGGCTTCCCGACGTTGATCAGGATCAAGTTCGGAATCCAATTGAACTCTAAGCGAAGGGACGAAGATCTCATATGGGAGTATCGCATTCGATCCGTATGTCAAGGCATAGGGAGTTTGCCCCGTGGGGGTTCGGACCGAGGTGCGATAAGCCCAAAGAGCTTCAACCAAGCGATCTGGCCAGTCAGCATTGTTGTGAGATTTGCATGTTTTCTTTATGATTTTAATGAGAGTTTTATTAGTAGCTTCAGCTTGTCCATTACCTTGTGGATAATATGGTGATGAATGATGCAAGTTAATGCCATATTTACCACACATGTCGCGAAGCTCCTGTGAAGTGAATTGCGGTCCGTTGTCGGTGACGATGTCCCGAGGCACGCCAAATCTTACAAGGATGTTGCGCTTGATGAACTTGACAACTGTTGAAGCTTTGACTTCTATGAATGCTTCTGCTTCGGCCCACTTTGTGAAGTATTCCGTGGCGGTCAGAATGAAGGACTTCTTACGGATTTCTCCGGTTCTGTCCGCGAGAGGACCGACCACGTCAAATGCCCACATGGCGAAAGGCCATGGTGCGATGAGAGGGTGAAGAGAAGAGGAAGGAGCATGAATTTTTTCACCGTGTAATTGGCATTTAGCACAGTGACGGACAAAATGGCGATAGTCCTCTTCCATGGTGGGCCAATAATAGTGTCTTAGCAATTTCTGGGCAATTGCTCTACCATTAACATGGCCACCACATTCACTAGAGTGAGCGGCTTCAACAACATCTTGAGATTCGATTTCATCAAGGCAACGGAGATAGACCCCGCTGAGAGACTTTTTGTACAGAATGCCACCTATGATTTTGTAATGCTCCGAGACGCGGCGAATTGCCCGTCTATCGGCAGCGGTGGCATAATCAGGGAAGGATCCATCTTTGAGAAAGTTTTCGATGTCAAAATACCAGGGATGGCCATCTTCAAGGTCAATTTCTGGCTCTTTGGAAAGCGCATGGACCCGAAGGGATGGAGAAGGATGCACGAGCTGAGAGAACCACGGATCGACATGGGAAGGGACTCCTAATCTCTGAACAGAGACGGTTTTGGAAGACTTTCCCAAAGGAATGGGAATGGAAGACGCGAGGGAGGCGAGTGAATCTTCTAGGATATTTTGGGCCCTAGGAGTGTGAACTAAAGTGAGCTTCCTAAACTGCCGGACTACTTTTCCTACCAACTCTTGGTATGGTTTCAGCTTGGGGTCCCGGGTCTGGTACTTGCTAAGAGATTGCCGGAGTATCAACTGCGAATCTCCAATAATCCTTAACTCCTTGACTCCGAGCAATAAAGCCATTTTCAGCCCAACTAGGAGAGGCTCGTACTCAGCCACAATGTTTGTGGCTCGGAAGGTTAATTGATAGGCGTGCGGAATGACTACCCCTTCCGGAGAGAGGAGGACTGCCCCTATCCCACACCCTTTAGAATTGAGCGCCCCATCGAAGTAAAGCACCCACGAAGGTTCACCATCGATAATGGCTCCTAACTCTTCATCGGGAAAGCTTTCATCAACGGGAGAGTATGAAGGTAAGGGGTGGTGGGCCAAATGCTCGGCAATAGCATGCCCCTTGATTGACTTTTGGTTGACATAGGTGATATCAAATTGATTGAGGAAACTTTGCCACCTCATCAACCGATCAGTCAGGACAGGCTTCTCAAGCAAGTACCGAACAGGGTCCATACGCGCCAGAAGTTTCACTTCATGAGCCAGGAAATAGTGCTTCAACTTCTGGGCAACCCAAACGACGGCCGCGCACGTTCTTTCCATGGCGGTGTACTTCTTCTCAGCCTCATTGAATAACTTGGATAAATAGTACACCGCTCTCTCCTTCTTCTCGTCGTCGTATTGGGCCAAAACCGCTCCAGTTGAGTCTTCAGTGGTTGACACATAGAGCAGTAAAGGCTGACCTGGGACCGGAGGAGCGAGAACAGGGGGATTAAAAGATAACTCTTCAATTCATCAAAGGCCTTCTGACATTTATCGTCCCAATTAAACTTCGCCTCTCCTCTAAGCATCTCGTAGAAGGGCCTACAGCGGATTGAATGCTGGGAGATGAATCTCCTAATAAACTGGAGTCTGCCAATTAGCCCTCTGACTTCTCTGATATTCCTAGGAGGAGGTATGTCAACTATTGCTTTGGCCTTGTTAGGATCAATTTCAATTCCCCGCTTACTTACTATGAACCCAAGCAATTTCCCCGAAGAGACACCAAAGACGTACTTCTTGGGGTTCATCTTAAGATTGTGCTCTCTAGAGCTTTGGAGAACTGCCCGGAGGACCTCAGCATGACCATGTCGAGTCTTTGATTTTACCAAGACATCGTCCACATAGACCTCCATGTGCACATGCATCATGTCATGAAAAATTGCCATCATTGCCCTTTGATAGGTTGCTCCCGCATTCTTCAATCCGAAGGGCATGACGACATAACAATAAGTCCCCCAGGGCGTTGTAAATGAAGTTTTCTCCTGGTCTTCCTCCGCCAAGCGAATCTGGTTGTACCCAGAGAAACCATCGATAAACGACAAAAGCTCGAAGCTGGCAGTATTGTCCACTAGGACATCTATGTGTGGAGAGGGAAATCGTCCTTTGGGCAAGCACGATTAAGGTCACGGAAATCTATACAGATCCTAACCTTACAGTCCTTCTTCATTACAGGGACGATATTAGCTACCCACTGTGGATATAGCACAACCCTAATGAATTTGGCTTTGTGCAACTTGTCAACCTCCTCTTTGATCTTGAGTGCAAGCTTAGGATGTAGCCTTCTCAACTTTTGCTTGACGGCCTTTGCGTCGGCTTTTAGGACCAAACGATGCTCGACCAAAGAGGTATCGAGTCCCGGCATGTCCTCGTAAGACCAAGCAAATCCGTCGGAAAATTCTTTAAGAATAGCTACCAAGGCTTCTTCTTCTTCAACACTCAAGTTGGCACTAATCAAAACTGTCTTCGGGGATTCTTCGGTGCCAAGGTTGACTTCTTTAGTAGGCTCGTCTGCAGCCATGGTTGGCTCGTCGAACCTTTTTGTGCTATCCACATAGGAGCTCACTAGGTCCTCTTCTCCTAACCCAGGATCTCCCGACTCACACTCCTCATCAAAATCTAACATATAAACTCCTAAGCCATCGTCTACGGAGTCACCTTCTTCAAAATCTGATTCTACGAGAACAGGGTCCTCAAGAAATTATGGCACCTGACTTAACTTAGCACATCTCTCAGCCAAGGCCATAACAAAACGGGCAGGAACTTGCCTACCCTTCTCCTTGCACACACATGGCTGAGAGGAACTAGACTCTCCTAAACTTAAACTAGACCCTAGACTAGCCTCTAGACCTGACTCTAAACTAGAATCTAGACCACTATTTACATGACTGCTATGTACAGAACTATGTACAAGGGAAGTGCCCCTAGAGGGGCTAGAGGAAGAGGAATTTAAGCCGGAAAGCGTCGGCCCCTGGCCGAGCGGAAGAGGTTCCAGAGAGGAGGGGTGCTCAATGGAGACCTCGGATTTCCAATTTTCAAAATTGGCTTTTTTTTTTTTGGGAGTCAAGGCCAAGAACCATGAGTTGCTGACTCAAGGTAGCCTCGACTGGCGAGATAAGGGATGGAGAGAGGACACGAGGAGAAAGAAAGGGATTAGAGGTGGATGGAGGAACTGAATTGTGTGGCGAGCACACAGCAGTGGAGGGAGATGGAGATGATGGTGATGATGATGGGGGAGAAGGGAGATCAGAGCCAAAGAGGGAGAGGAGGCCAAAATCGTCGAAAATGTCCTCTACTTGGGCATCCTCTTCCTCTTCTTCATCCTCACTCTCAGAGCAAGGAATTTCTTCTATTACGGGCTCCCTGGTCCCCAGCTGGGTTGGCCCTTGGACAAAATGCTCCTTCAAAGTCCAGGTAAGGGGTTGATACGGTATAAATGGGTCCGGATGGACAGGGTCTGGGTGGAAACCTAGACCGGCTTTGGGTAACAACCTCCTAATTGCCTGAACGCTCTGGATCTCTCCCTTTTCATCCGTGCCCAACCCGCGGCCATGAACATAGCCGATGTTGGCCATCACTTCCCAACCCTTTCCCAGGGGACATGGAACATGGGGTTCTATAACAGGCCGGGGAGGTTGGCTAAGCTCACAGGGTGTGGGGAAGTCAAAGAGAGACATGACTGGCTTCTTCCCCTTATCCGGAATGAAAAGGTGCGGCATTTGTTCAGTGGTGACCGCATTGAGGGTCTCCAAGATGGGAATGCTCTTGATCTTGATCACCCGCCCATTGAAAGGAAATTTGAAGCATTGGTGGGCGGTGGAAGGGACCCCTAGAGTCTATTCTAGCCAAGGACGACCAAGAATGGCCTTGTAGGCCGGATCGACGTCAAGAACTAGGAACTCAGTGGACATAGTGACAGGTCCGATTCCTAATTTAAGAGCAATTTTGCCTTTGGCAACCCTTTTGGAGTTGTCGTAGGCGGCGATGGTGGAGCAGCTTTTCTCCAGATTCTCTTCCCCTAAACCCAATTGCTTAAGGGTCTTCATCGGACAGACATTGATAGATGCCCCAGTGTCGATAAGAGTGGAGTCCACCGAAACCCCATTGAGGTTGATGGTGAGACAAAGAGGGAGCGAACAACACTCGGGAGTGGCGAGATCCTTGTTCGAGAAAGAGATTGAGGGTCCTTGGGTGAGGGAGAGAATGGCGCCGGTGACCCCACTAGGAGGGAGATCATCATTGACCATGATCTTTTGGAGGAATTGGAGGAGAGTGGATTGATGTGATGGCGACCTCCGAATCAATTCTAAAATAGACACCCTCGCGGGCGTTTTATCAAGATGCTGGAGAATATCATATTCGGTGCCGGCCGGGGGTGGAGGCCCATTATCCTCCTCATCTTGGGATGGCCGCAGAGGTGGAGGAACAATCCAGTTTCGGAGCGTGACATACACGGCCTCCTGAGACTGAGGACGGATGATCTGGAGGGGTCGGGAGGATGACTCATTGGAAAGGGGAGTGAGGATAGTGGGATGAGCATCTTGGGGAGGACGGATGAGCACTAATGGTCTCTCCTCTAGGAAGGCATCTACCGACGTGGAAGGCTCCTGAGACTCGGCCGTGGGACACGGGTACCATTCTTCGAAACCTTCTACCCCCCACTGTTGCTCTCTCCTCACAACCTGAGGTCCTAGGTGTACCATGGTATGCACGCTCTCATGGGTTTTAGAGGAGGGGTTGTTGGTTTGGTGAGTGGGGAGAGGGTTACTGAAAATGCCAAGGTCTTTTTGGTGTACCTAGACTTTGCTATGGCCACCTTGACGTCATCCCAGTTGATTCTACCTTGGTCATTCATATCATAGACCCAGTCACGGAAGGTAAAGCAATTGTTGATGAAGTGACCATGGGCCCTATGATATGGGCAGTACTTGGAGGTGTCGACCCTGGGATTGATGTTCGCCCTTTGTGGGGGGAGTTGAATTGCATCACAGGACATGAGGGTGAAGAATACGTCCTCGAGAGTCTCAAGGAGAGGAGGGTAGTGTGACCTTTTGGGGCCAGGTCGGGTGTATCCAGAAGGAGGGGGAACGACGGAGTAAGGCTTGAAGGGGTGAGATGGGAATTGGTGAGGGTTGGAAGAAGGGTTAGAAGGCGGATGGGAGGATTTGTTGGGAGGCCTCAAAGGCTGGCTGCAGGCACTGACAGACTCATTGATGGTCACCCCCTCGGTGGTGGGTGCCGCGGGAGCCTTACGTGCCTTTGGCTTCCCTTCGAAGAAATGTGGGAGAGAGGAGTCCTTGATCTGATTTTCAATCACCTAGCTCTGTTATAAAGATGTGAGAAGGAAGGGAACTTGAAGCGCTCGCATTGTTGATTGTGCAATTCCGTGTCTAGAGTTCCTTGCACATATCAACAAGCTCACCTCCTCTAAACTGTCTCACAAAATTAAAATAGTAAAAAGGAACTAGCACAATGGTGAGAACAGGTCATATCCACGGAGAGGCTGAATAGAACTTGAATTAAACTACTTTGACTTGAAATCATGCTATCAACAATGCATTAAAAAATAAATGTGTAAACAACACCAATCAAATTCCCCACACTTGACGAATTATACTCAATGAAAGAACAAGTAGAATTGAGAATCAAAAATTGGTATCACTGTACCCTCATAGCTCGAGGGATCAAATCGGTAGACAGAAATCTTTAACTAGAAACCAACGAACCAATTTACCCCTACAGCTCAGGGGATGAGCAATCTACAATAGTAGCTCACCACAACACCAGAATCACTGCCCTCACAGCTCAAGAATCAAACAAGAACTTTAGAAAAGATCGAACAGAGAATTCAGAGACAAAAAAATTAATGTTGCTAAATTAAACGCCTACTGCTACCTCAAGAAATTCAGATGTACCAGAAGTTAGCTGCCATCAGATCTTCACAGTCTCCACATAAGAAAAGAAACATAACACTGATCTCAGTAATTCACACAGAAGAAAGGAGAAAGAAGAAAACTCAAAGCAAATTAGAAATAGCAAGCTCCACTGGGTCGATCTCCTCAGCCCTCCGGAATCTCTCACAGAACTGAGGGAAGGAGGAAGACAAAAACACCTCGGATTGTTCCCATGCAGTAGCAGAAACAAAACTCAGATGCAATACTCAACTCTCCCGGATGCCAAATCACAGCCCAATCATTCATAGAAGAACAGAAATCCCAACCCTTACAGATGCTGAACCAGAGAAATTTCCCAGAAAATATCGTACCCTTACTGTAGAAGAAATAATAGAACAATTCACTGGATTGGAATCTAAAACACTGAAGAAATGGGAAGATATTGCGTCTCATCAACCCAAAAATCCCAACAATCTGAACTCTCCAACCTCTGCTCTGCTTGAAAGAGGAAAATACAGAAGAAAATGGCAAGACTCAAATCTGAACCGGCGAATCCCTCACTGCTCTGTTAAAAGGAAGAATACAGTAAAAAGCAAACTGAAAGAAATCTCTGAAAACTCAAACTCCAATAGCTCCAATGCTCAAACAGAAATGAGAAAGTTGAATCTAAATTGCTAAAGTAAAATTCTCAACAATAAGAACTATAAATCTGATGCTCAAAGAAAATACAGAGAAAATGGCAAGGAATTAAGCTAGAATGTGAACAAGAGAATCCCCAAGCATCTCCACTCGTCTCACTCACTACTCTGCTCAAAAGAAAAATACAGGAAATGGAAACTAAAATCTGAAAAAATTAGCTAACTCCCCGGAGAAGAGGACTTGGGGTCCTTTTTATAGGCGCTCGGGCTCCATCGCACAGCTCCTTCCCGCTTCCTGGATGCCGCCTTCATATCTCACTAGGATCGCCACCTCAGCTGGTCTGGATCGCCACCTCAGCACACCCAAACCGCCCTCCATCACCATCGCACCAAGCCCTGCACTGCCATCTCACACCGCCGCCATGCACAGATGTTTCCAGCGCCTGCGCCTCCACAGCACCCCGGTCCATCCGCGCCCTGGTCTTCCTGGCATCACACATCCACAGCCCGGATCGGGCCTCCATCGCGTCCAGGGCACCATCACACACATCGCCGCGCCCTGATTCTGCCTCAGCCACCAGCCGCATCGCGCCAGCTCCCCTGCAGCACCGCCTCAGCACACCACGCCACCTCAGCCACCCTGCTGCGCACCTGCATCACCCAAGCCAGCCGCCCATCCACCATCTGCCATCGCTGCCCATCTACCAGGGCTTCCATTGGCCACCTCAGATCTGGCCCAGCATCGCCATCACCTGGGCACACCCAGCCCGCATGGCATGTCTGCATCGCACCAGCTCCTCCCGCCATGCCCCAGCTAGATCGCCTTCCTGCTTGGCCTCGTACGCACCTGGCCCAGCTCCTGGCACCGTCGCCGCGCACAGGACCTCCAGCCGCACCACACAGCCTGCATCAGAGCACATCAGGCGCACCTCCATGCCCAAGCCACAGCACCCTGGCCCATCTGACCTCCAAATCGCCAGCGCCAGCAAATCGCCATCGCCAGAGACCCAGAGCTCCAGCCGCCTGCGGATGCTTCTATCAGCTTCCACACACACCGACACCAAGACTGATGGAGAAGAAAGGAAAAAAGGGTTAGGTAGGGGTATGTGTCATATCGGGATTGGGTGTGGTGAAGTATTTGTGAAAAAAAAAAATTATTTATTTATTTATAGGGATTGGGTGGGATTTAAAATTTTATTTATTTAACAACTCCTATTTATTTACTACTAAAGATATTTACAAGAATATTATTGTAACAATATTTATTTACAAATGGCTTTTATTATATTATTATTATTTTTCAAAGTGAATAAAAGCAATGACTTGTTAAATGAAAATCTAACATGTGTTCTATCCCAAAAATTTAACTAAAATGCTCGAAAATTTATCCATGGATGAGATAAAAATTAAATCAAATACACATTATTTATAGACAATAGATGTCTAAACTCAACTATATATATGAGATTTAACGCTAAAAAATTTGCAATTATCACTCCCCCCTACTTGAATATTGCTAGTCCCTAGCAATAAAAATTATTTCTAAATATAGGACTAGAAGATACAATGTCTCATGTTAACCAGCCATCATGTAAAAGATTAACGTAAAGATATATCTTTCCTAATTGTAAGGGCTTATGGCAAGAAATTAGTGCACAAATAGTAGCTCACTTAAGAGTTCACATCAGCCCTCCTGAAGCTCCTCTGCCTATCTAGTGATTGAGATTAGATTAATTCGAGGGAGAAGAAAAGATTTGTGAAATAAGATCTTGCTCAGTCAGATCGGGTTGTTTCTCTTAGTTCCATTCTGCCCATCTTCCTTGAGGATTATTTCTCTGAGTTTGAGGACTTTTGTCCCTTTATTTGCACTTTGTGCTCTCAGAATTTTTTTTCTTTTCATCCATAATACTGCACAACCCATCACTTTTCAAGAGTAGCGAGTCCAACTTTACTCAGATCCGGGGCATTTTCATGGATATATTTTTCTTTTGCTTTTGCTTTTGCTTTTGATTTTCCTTTCCTCTTTATGGAAGGATGAACAGTCAGGTTCCTTGATCACATTCCTTCACTTCCTTTGCAGTTCACTTAAGGGAGGGGAGAAAACCAATCGCCTCTCTCCTACTAGCCTCGACAAAATTGCTACATTCAGGTTCAGCTAGTCTAAGTGGCTGTGTAGTGTGTGTATGAAAACTTCTTGCCATAAATCCTTACATAAGGTAGACAATAAGTACATGCAATCATTTACTAGATGCTATCTAACATGGATATTTGCAAAGGGATGTGACAACCACAAAATTTTAATGGTTAAAGATCAGACACATAGTCTGTGAAATGACAAGCATTTTATTCAAACATTGTAAAATTTTTTTTTTTGTTTTTATTGCATATGTACAAGCTAAAAATAGAAATGAAGCATTGGTTAGGGGTGGGGACTATGCATGCTTTATTGTACCTCTCCCCCCTACTTATTTGCAAGAAAAGAAAGCAAGATAGAAAATTACCTGATAAGGAAAATCTGTACACTTGGGTTGCCTCCCAAGAAGCGCTAAGTTTATTTCGTCTTCAGCCGGACGCAATTAGGCTTCGTTTGGCTCAGCTAGCTTGGTAGAATCCATTTTTAAAGAAGGTGGGCTTTTAAAAAAATGTTTTGACATCTGCCCATTAACAGTGAATGATTGTCTAATTTTTAGATCAAGAATAATGACAGCACTATTGTCACAAGTTTTGACAACACTGTAAGGACCATCCTGTCGGGCCTTCAATTTTCCCGAAAACAGATGAAGCTGAGAATTAAATAACCAAACCTTATCATGCACTTGAAAAAATTTTCGATGTATTTTCAAAACTTCAATTAGTTTCTTTTCGTGCCCTTCCTCAAGATTATTAGCAATTATGATGGGCCAAATCTCGTTCTCTCTTAGAAAGACATATTTTAAATTAGCAGGGAGTGGTTTTAGCTCAACCTTAGGAGGACACTCAGATGGATTTGATGGATCACTATTTGAAATAAGGAATTAAATTGTCCTTCCTCTCCCTCAAACCCTAGAGCACAGGGTTGGTCTATTGCTTTTTCCTCACAAGATTCTTCCAAGAGTTCTTCATTACCAGTTGATTTGTTTTCAGATTTTGGCTTTAAAACTTCAGAAAAATGGACTCTTGGAATGTAATGACTTGGGTCTTCATTTATTTTGATTATGTCTAGAGGCTCTTCAAATATTTTCTCTTTTTCCTTGAATTTTTCAACATTCTCTTCAACCTCTTCTTCAATTTCATTCTCAATTTCATTTTCCTTATCCTCATGCACTGTTGACATGTGTGGGTGAAGATTTATCAGATTTTTTCACTTCTTATTGTAGACGTTGTTTCCATATTTTCCACTTGGGGACCCCTAGCTTGGGCAGGAGAATGGTCCTGTTGTATAAGTTGATTTGAATTGTGGTGCTGAAATATTTTGGACAGAAGTTTGATGTGTTTTGTGGTAGAGGTACATTTGGTCGTCAGGTGGTCTGTACCCCTGACCTTGATAGTATTGCTGGTCCTCATAAAATCCAGAAGGGTTGTTCCTTGGGTTTGTTATAGTTTGACTTGGCAACTGACCCAATTCCTCCCTACACACCTCAGCAATCTGAGACTCTATCCTATCCAAATTTTGTTGCAAATTTTGGTTCTGATTTTGATATTGATTTTGTTGTTCTTGCATAGTTTGGCAAAGAGTCATCATCATGTTTTGAAGTTGATTCATTTTATCTTCCCAATTGGGTTGAGAAGATGGTGGTTGATTGTATGAATGTTGCTGAAAATTGATATGAGAAATTCATCGAAGTTTTGACTTCCTTGAAATTGTTGATGTCTGGAATAAGAAGATTGGTCGAATCCCGGATTTGATTTGGATAGGATTGACCGTACATGGATTGGTTGAAAGAAGTTTGAGACATTTGTTCATATTGATTTCTCCAAGAAAAATTTGAGTGATTTCTCCAACCAGGATTGTATGTGTTAGAATATGGCTCATGAGGGGGTTGGTAGAAACCTTGGAAAGTTTGAACTTGTTCTTGATAGGCCATGGGTTGAAAGGATCTCTCAATCGATAGGTTGAGCCAAATCTAAGCTGAATGATCGTCTACCAAGCATACACAGATTGAAAACCTCTATTTATGATTTTTGAATTTTTTAAAATTTTTTATTGATTTTTGATGAATTTTTAAACAAACACAAGCAAACAAACACTTTCAAATCAAATTAACCTACCACTACGTGTTCCTTGGACTTATGTTATTTTTCTCAAAATCAGATTTATACTTGCTTAAGTCCAATCCTACTCTTCTTGTACTGGCCAGGTAAGAGGTGGAGTAGAGGGAGGCCCCCCTTGCTTTCGCAAGGACCCAATTAAGTAACCTCTAGCTCGATTAAGCGTAAGCTTTTTAACCTCTAATCCTAGACACCAGACTTAAAGAGAAGTTTTAGAATTAAGAAAGAACAAATCTAATGATGAACCCTAGGGCCAAGTCTACTGGTTTTTTATTGAAAGTTTAGGACAATGCAAGAATGTAAAATTTTTTTTTTTTTTTTTGTGATTTTTGGGCAAAGGAAAGGGTGATGAAATCCCTCACCTTATCTTTTTATTCTAATGGGTGAAGCCCTTAAGCAGTCCCATTTTCAAATATGAAATGCATATCAAGTTGAAACAAGGATTTTCTAATGCTAAGTCTAATGCATGAAACAAGTGGTGGAAGTCTTACCTTTCCCCCGCTCTCTTCAATGCAAGAAAAAAATGAAATGACAATTAAAATGATGAATGTCCTAAAACATGTGTTTCTAATCTTGAAAGGATGGAAATTTTATTTACAAACAAACGGCTAACATGAAAGAGCGATTTGGAAAATTTTAGAATTTAGAATTTTTTTGAATTTTTATTTGGTTTTTTTTTTTAAACTGAATGAAATGAAATTTAACTAAGAAAATATGAAGTGGTACTATAGACTAATGCCAAACCAATCAAACCACCAAGAGGCCAATTATTACATGCCAACAAGAAAGAAATCTCTGTACATGCACATAGAGTACATCAATCCTCACTACAAGCTTCACTCACACTCTTTCTATCTAAAATTCAGAATTAAAAGCAATTTAAAAAAAAATTTCAGCAAGCTTCTCCTCCAATGGGCTTCAAATCTCCAAGCCCAAATCTCCAAGTCCCACTCCAAGTGTGCAAATCTGAAATGAAAGCCCAATAACAAGTCAAATGAAACCTCAAAGTAAATGAAATCAAATCAAAACAGAATTAAATCAAACTCTAATGGCTCCCCGGCAACGGCGCCAAGATGAAGCGCTCGCATTGTTGATTGTGCAATTCCGTTGTCTAGAGTTCCTTGCACATATCAACAAGCTCACCTCCTCTAAACTGTCTCACAAAATTAAAATAGTAAAAAGGAACTAGCACAATGGTGAGAACAGGTCATATCCACGGAGAGGCTGAATAGAACTTGAATTTAAACTACTTTGACTTGAAATCATGCTATCAACAATGCATTAAAAAATAAATGTGTAAACAACACCAATCAAATTCCCCACACTTGACGAATTATACTCAATGAAAGAACAAGTAGAATTGAGAATCAAAAATTGGTATCACTGTACCCTCATAGCTCGAGGGATCAAATCGGTAGACAGAAATCTTTAACTAGAAACCAACGAACCAATTTACCCCTACAGCTCAGGGGATGAGCAATCTACAATAGTAGCTCACCACAACACCAGAATCACTGCCCTCACAGCTCAAGAATCAAACAAGAACTTTAGAAAAGATCGAACAGAGAATTCAGAGACAAAAAATTAATGTTGCTAAATTAAACGCCTACTGCTACCTCAAGAAATTCAGATGTACCAGAAGTTAGCTGCCATCAGATCTTCACAGTCTCCACATAAGAAAAGAAACATAACACTGATCTCAGTAATTCACACAGAGAAAGGAGAAAGAAGAAAACTCAAAGCAAATTAGAAATAGCAAGCTCCACTGGGTCGATCACCTCAGCCCTCCGGAATCTCTCACAGAACTGAGGGAAGGAGGAAGACAAAACACCTCGGATTGTTCCCACGCAGTAGCAGAAACAAAACTCAGATGCAATACTCAACTCTCCCGGATGCCAAATCACAGCCCAATCATTCACAGAAGAACAGAAATCCCCAACCCTTACAGATGCTGAACCAGAGAAATTTCCCAGAAAATATCGTACCCTTACTGTAGAAGAAATAATAGAACAATCACTGGATTGGAATCTAAAACACTGAAGAAATTGGGAAGATATTGCGTCTCATCAACCCAAAAATCCCAACAATCTGAACTCTCCAACCTCTGCTCTGCTTGAAAGAGGAAAATACAGAAGAAAATGGCAAGACTCAAATCTGAACGGCGAATCCCTCACTGCTCTGTTAAAAGGAAGAATACAGTAAAAAGCAAACTGAAAGAAATCTCTGAAAACTCAAACTCCAATAGCTCCAATGCTCAAACAGAAATGAGAAAGTTGAATCTAAATTGCTAAAGTAAAATTCTCAACAATAAGAACTATAAATCTGATGCTCAAAGAAAATACAGAGAAAATGGCAAGGAATTAAGCTAGAATGTGAACAAGAGAATCCCCAAGCATCTCCACTCGTCTCACTCACTACTCTGCTCAAAAGAAAAATACAGGAAATGGAAACTAAAATCTGAAAAAAATTAGCTAACTCCCCCGGAGAAGAAGAGGACTTGGGGTCCTTTTTATAGGCGCTCGGGCTCCATCGCACAGCTCCTTCCCGCTTCCTGGATGCCGCCTTCATATCTCACTAGGATCGCCACCTCAGCTGGTCTGGATCGCCACCTCAGCACACCCAAACCGCCTCCATCACCATCGCACCAAGCCCTGCACTGCCATCTCACACCGCCGCCATGCACAGATGTTTCCAGCGCCTGCGCCTCCACAGCACCCCGGTCCATCCGCGCCCTGGTCTTCCTGGCATCACACATCCACAGCCCGGATCGGGCCTCCATCGCGTCCAGGGCACCATCACCACACATCGCCGCGCCCTGATCCTGCCTCAGCCACCAGCCGCATCGCGCCAGCTCCCCTGCAGCACCGCCTCAGCACACCACGCCACCTCAGCCACCCTGCTGCGCACCTGCATCACCCAAGCCAGCCGCCCATCCACCATCTGCCATCGCTGCCCATCTACCAGGGCTTCCATCGGCCACCTCAGATCTGGCCCAGCATCGCCATCACCTGGGCACACCCCAGCCCGCATGGCATGTCTGCATCGCACCAGCTCCTCCCGCCATGCCCCAGCCAGATCGCCTTCCTGCTTGGCCTCGTACGCACCTGGCCCAGCTCCTGGCACCGTCGCCGCGCACAGGACCTCCAGCCGCACCACACAGCCTGCATCAGAGCACATCAGGCGCACCTCCATGCCAAGCCACAGCACCCTGGCCCATCTGACCTCCAAATCGCCAGCGCCAGCAAATCGCCATCGCCAGAGACCCAGAGCTCCAGCCGCCTGCGGATGCTTCTATCAGCTTCCACACACACCGACACCAAGACTGATGGAGAAGAAAGGAAAAAAGGGTTAGGTAGGGGTATGTGTCATATCGGGATTGGGTGTGGTGAAGTATTTGTGAAAAAAAAATTATTTATTATTTATAGGGATTGGGTGGGATTTTAAAATTTTATTTATTTAACAACTCCTATTTATTTACTACTAAAGATATTTACAAGAATATTATTGTAACAATATTTATTTACAAATGGCTTATTATTATTATTATTATTTTTCAAAGTGAATAAAAGCAATGACTTGTTAAATGAAAATCTAACATGTGTTCTATCCCAAAAATTTAACTAAAATGCTCGAAAATTTATCCATGGATGAGATAAAAATTAAAATCAAATACACATTATTTATAGACAATAGATGTCTAAACTCAACTATATATATGAGATTTAACGCTAAAAAATTTGCAATTATCAGAACTCACTTAGTATCAAGATGGAACGGAGAGCGGGGGTGGTGTTGGTAACCAACATGGTTATGGCCTCGGACTCCGGGATAGGAATATCTGCCCTCGAGGCCATGGACCTCCATCGGTTGGCATAAGTGACAAAGTCTTCGTTCGCCTTCATCTTTTCCGCCACCAAGTCGGAGAGTGTAGGGACTTGAGTGGCCATGTATGAAAAATGCGAGATGAAGCGTTCGGAGACTATGTCAAAGTTAACAAGATCTGATGTGGGCAAAGAGGTAAACCACCTCAAAGCCTCCCCTTCTAACGATTGTTGGAAGAGGTGGACTAAGAGGACCGATCGTACAGCCACCGATGGGAGTCCATGGTGAAGCCAGCAAGATGGAATTGGGGATCGGAGGTCCCGTCGTACTTGCGGTACTTCGGGGCCTTGAAACCCGGAGGGAAGTAAGCGTTGGGGAGCTTGCAGTAGTTTTGAAGTGAATGAGGCTTGGAAAGGTACAGAGATTCAGCCAAGAGTTTCAGAATAAGACCCTTTGTCTCCGACTGGGACATGGATTCGGATTGAGCGGGAGGAGTGGTTTGGACATAGGATGGGTGGATGGGTGGAGGAATTGGGGTAGAAGTAGGTAAAGGAGTGGGAGGAATAGGAGTGGAGATAGGGATAGGGGGTACAGGAATTTGGGAAGGGGTGAGAGGCCTAGGAGCGGGCCTAGATGAGGAAGCATGGAAAGGGGAATGGGCTGGAGGGGAAGGAGAAGCCGCTGCCCGAATGGTATGCTTGGAAAGCATAGAAATGATATCGTCGGGCGAATAGAGGGACATGAGTTTGGAAAACTCAGGGTCCTCTTGAGTACTTTGGGGATGAGTGGGGTTGACCCTCAAGCTGACTTCCTCATTGTCGGCCTGGGAGGATGATTTGACTGATTCCTCGGGCTGATTGTTAGTGTTTATCATACCGACAACTTCATTGACATTATCATCATACTCAAATGTCGGTTCATTAGCCATATTTACAGGATCCAACCAAGTGTCCATTAGCACACAACCTACTTTTTTGAAATGGTTTAAGTTGAAGTGATTACACTATTTTCAGCAGAAGTATGGATTTCTACCAAACAACGTTATCAAACAACGTCCCCAAACTTTTAAAGATCAAAGTTGTGTATTTACTTGTCTTGATTTAAAAGGCTGTTCTCTCAAGTCTCACTTGAATCCCGGTGAGTAGGTGAGCTAGACAGAGAGGGTAAAGGTCCTCCTGCCCCGTACCGTGAGGGAATCCACGGAATTTAGGGACTTACAGAGTTTTCCTTAGAGCCAACCCGATTTACCCGAGAGGGAATCCCCGAGTAAAAGGTTGTAAACCAAGGAAGGGTGATCCTAAAATGTGAGGGGAGGCTAGAACAGATGAGAGGAAGGGACCCCCCGTGATTGAGGACTGTTAGAAACAAACAGGAAGCAAACAGAAAGCAAAATCAGATCAAAACAGCAAAAAAAAAACAGTTTCTGTGAAGTAAACGACATGCATATGGACGCTCAGTTCATCAGGAACAGGTTGACGGCATGATCGACGGACGCTAAGAAACAGTAAACGACGACCTATGTGGATGGTAAAACACACTAAACGGCAGGAGATGTGGACGCTTACCTGGATAGGCGGCAAGCTCGCTTGCCGTCTACCTGGATTCACAGAGACCGCAGCAGCACTAGTCGTCCCACCATGATCGCCAGAAGAGAGCTGTAGATGGTTCGTTTCCGCTCCGTCACCGGATCTCTCAGAAGCTTGTGGACGCCGCCGGACTCTCGTTGGCGATGAAGGGGTCGCCGGTTGACCACGTTGACCCTCCGGTTGACTGAGTTGACTAGAAGGAAAACGAAGCAAACAAGCGAAACAAAGGGGATTTGGTGATCGCCAGGGCCTTATCTGTGCCCAAGGGGTTGCTGTGATCACGTGGGTGCAGTGGCCTCGCGTTGCGGGTGATGGTGGGACTTCAACTTCTCCTCCTTTGGCCGGCCAAAGGAGAAGAGCTCCGTAGTCTTTTGCGGGTCGTTCCTGCCAAAACAAAGACTCTATTAGACTCTAGGGAGTGTAGTAAATGCTCAAAACGAAGTATGAAGAACCCAAAAGGAAAGTCCCGTACCGGTTGCGGACTTGAGAAGAGGGGTGGCCAAATGCTATGACCACCATTCTTCCCTCCGTTTTTTGGTTGGGAAACCCCTTTCTAGGTGTGTAGGAAGGTGACCTACGTGCCTAGGGTGAGTGGGAAGGTGTGTGCAACATGCAAACTAGCTAAAAAGTAAGTAAGAGAAGAAAGAGGGAAGGAGGTGTAGATCCTCGTTGTTGATGTTGTAGCTCCTTGCAAGGACTACTCCAGCTCCAAAGCAAGCCTCCTGGACGTCCCAAGTGTGGAGAGAGTGAAGAGGATGAGTGGTGGAAGGTAGGTTAAGATTTTCTCTCTCCTCTCTCAAAGCTTCAGCATATGGACGTCCAGCCTCTCCTCCCTGTTTCAGAGGGCTGAAAGGGAGGTTATATAGACAATGGAGCTCGGGGTTGAGAGCCTTGGATGCCCAAGTGTGAAGAAACACACTTGCACACTTGGCAATCTATGCATTAAAGGTCCAACCAATGGGGAGAGGCCAAGTAGGATTTTTACTGGGTCAATGGGGTGCCTAGGTGGCCCATATGCCCGTTGGGAACGGCTACATGCGTTTCATGGCCTAGAGAATTGTGCAAGTGGGCTGGAATCACGGGGTAGTTGCGCAAACCAGGTAAACCCTATTGACGTCCAGGGATCAGGCCGCCAACCGCATGTAGGCGTCCAGGGATGTGGACGTCTGGATGGGTCAGCGTCCAGGGGGCTTCCCGCCAACCAGTAGTCGGCGGCCATCGATGCTGCCGTCTACATGGGATCCGAGGCTGGTCAACAAATGGTCAAACGAGGCTTAATGGGCCAAAGAGCCTTGCAGGAGATGGGCCAAATCTCACGTCTACAGGGTGATTTTTCTTGTGTCTCCATTCCTTTGGAAGATTTTCATGTGTAATTTCCTTTTGTTGTAGGTCTTCCAGAGGTGGATCATCCTTGTCCTTAATTGATGTATTCTTTAGTTTCTTGGACAGCTTATCTACATCACCATTATCACTATCTTCTTCCTTTCTTAAGGAAGGGTTAGTTTTATTAAAAATAATATGTACAGACTGTTCAATTAATAAATTATGTTTATTAAATACTCTATAGCCTTTGGGTTTAGAGGTGTACCCCATGAAGATACCTTCATCTGATTTGGCATCCAACTTACCAATGTCTCTTTTTCCATTGTTGTGGATGAAGCAAGGACATCCAAATGTCCTGAAGTGGCTGATCTTTGGTTTCTTTCCTTTGAACAGTTCATATGCAGTCTTCTTTAGGATCGGCCTGATCATTACTCTGTTGATAATGTAGCTTGCTGTGTTGACTGCTTCAGCTAAAAATACCTTGGCAGATCATATTCTGATAACATTGTTCTTGCCATATCCAATAGAGTTCTATTTTTTCTCTCAGCAATTTCATTTTTCTGTGGTGTCCTTGGTGTTGAGAAATTATGCTCAATTTTCTGATCATCACAGAACTTAACAAACTTTTCATTCCGAAATTCACCACCATGATCTGATCGGATAGAAACAATGCTGAACTTCTGATCCTTCTGTACTTTCTTGCTGAAACTGACAAAGTTATCAAATGTGTCATCTTTATGCTCTAGAAATGATACCCATGTGAATCTTGAGTAATCATCGACTATGACAAATCCAAAGTTCTTTCCTCTAAGACTGGTAGTCCTCATTGGCCCAAATAGATCCATATGAAGGAGCTCTAAGGGTTTTGAGGTGGTCACCACTGTCTTTGACTTGAAGGAGCTCTTGGTGTGCTTTCCCCTAGCACAAGGTCTACAGACACCTTCCATTTTTGCAAAGACCTTTGGCAGACCTTCTATAAGATTTTTCTTCACCAATTTTCTCATACTGTCTATGCTACAATGTCCTAGTCGTCTGTGCCATAATTCAATAGATTTTTCTTTGTTTGCTGCCAGACAGACATTTTGTTCTTTGAGTTTCTCAAGATAGAGCACATATAAGTTCTTTTCTCTATTTGCTTCAAAGATGACTGATCCATCTTTCAGTATGCTGCATTTCAATTCTTGAAACTGCATCTGATGGCCTCTTTCACACAGTTGGCTGATGCTAATGAGATTATGCTTCAACCCTTTGACAAGTAACACATCTTCTATAATTTTTCTTCCTTTATTATTCACAGAGCCACTGCTAATTACTGTTCCTTTCCCATTATCTCCATAAGTAACTATTCCTTCTTCAGCTTGGAGATGAGTGAATAACTTCTGGTTTCCTAACATGTGCCTTGAGCACCCACTATCCTAGTACCATTTAGATGCTCGAGGGTTAACCTGAAATAAAATCATCAAGCTTTAGGTACCCAAATTCTTTTGGGTCTTGATTTGTTAGTATCATTGATTTTACTTTTTATTATCCATTTCTTATGTCTTGTTGGGCATGTCGTTATGATATGTCCTAACTTGTTGCAGTGACTACAACAGGATAATTTGGTTACTTTTTCTATATATTTGAAATCAGCTTTGTATGCTATATCTTGTTCAGGTACAAATTTTGGTGTTGGATATGTTTTAGGATAAACTATAGTTTCTTCATTATCTAGGGGTGTATATCCTAATCCATTTTTCTTCTTACCTGATCTTCTAGCACCTTTTAATATGAGGGAGTTTTTACCATTTGTGAATTTTTCTAACGTGCTAGATAAATTTATGTTTTCTTCTGTTAGAGTCTTAATTTCAGTTCTTAGTTCATCTACATTTTCCTGTTTTATTAATTCTGTTATTTGTTTATTTTTATCTTTTAAGTCTTCACATAATAATTCATTTCTTCTTTTAAGTTTAGTTATTTGTTTTTCTAACTCTTCATTTTCTGTTTTCAGATCAGAGTTAGTGTTTTCTAAACAAGTACTGTTTTTCTTACTGGCTTTTTTTAGTTTAGTTACTTCTTTATATTATTATATAGTTCATTAAATGCTTCCTCTAAGTTATCTGAATCAGAATCATTACATGAATCAAAAGAGGAGTCAGAAGTTACCTTATCTTCAGTATTTGCCATGAAAGCCAAATGGGCTTCTTCTTCATCGCTGCAAGAGTTTGACTCACTGTTTGAGTCACTACTGCTTTCCCATGCTGCTGCCATCGCCTTCTTCTTGTACATTCTGAACTTCTTGGAGCTGTCTTTCTTCCTGAACTCCGGCTTCTTGAATTTTGGACACTCAGCTTTAATGTGTCCTGGCCTCTTACATTCATAGTAGATGGGTTCTCCTTTCTTCATCTCTTTTCCATCTGGCTTCTTGAAGTCCTTATTCCTTTTGAAGTGCTTTCTACCAGATTGGAACTTCTTCTTCTTAGCCAAAATCCGCTGCAATCTTCTAGATAGCATTGCTTCCTCATTCTCGCTGTCCATATCACTTTCACTGTCATCTAAACTTGCTTTTGGTGAATCTTCTTCAGCTTTTAAGGTGTTGTAGTGCTTCTTTCTGCTAGAGGACTCTCCTAGCCTTTCCATGTTGATCTCATGGGCCATGAGGGACCCAGTGAGCTTTTCTACTGACATCCTCTTCAGGTCATTAGCTTCTTCTATAGCTGTGACCTTTGGGGTCCATGAGGACGGTAAGGATCTAAGTATTTTACTCACCATGTCTCCAATCTCATAGGTCTTCCCTAGACCAGCTAGTCAATTTGTGATGTCAGTGAACCGACTGAACATTTGAGTAATGGATTCACCTGATTGCATCTGAAATCTCTCATACCGAGTGACAAGAATGTCGATTCTTGTTTCCTTTACCTTGTCTGTGCCTTCATATGTGATCCTGAGCTTTTCCCACATTTCCATTGAGGATTTGCAGGCTGAAACTCTGTTGAACTCCTTCTTACTTAGAGCACAGCATAAGATGCTCTTTGCTTTGCAATTCAAGGAGATCTTCTTTCTGTCATCATCTGTCCATTGTGCTTTCTCATTTGTGACTACTAGATCACCTTCTTCTACTATGGACCAAATTTGATAGTCGTGGCCTTGTAGAAAGTATTCCATTCTGGTCTTCCAGTAAGGATAGTCTTCACCATCGAAGAGAGGGGGTCGGTTGACAAACTGACCTTCAAAGTTGTCTTGGGCTGCCATGGATCTTTACTCTTCAGATCGTTGGATCCTTTTTCTTTGTCGAAGAGACTAGCTTTGATACCACTTGTTGCCCAGTTGACGAGCCCAGAGGGGGGGGGGGGTGAATGGGTCTTTTAAAATTAATCTAGAAGATACCTGTAACTAAAAACATTCACGCAAACGTTCTTCGAAGGAGGTTAGTGACTGTTAGTTTAAATATCAAACACACAAAGAAAACAATCACACGACACAAAGGATTATCTTGGTTCGGACCTCCTTTCCTTAGGAGTCCTACGTCCAGTCCCTGAGCAACCACTCAGGTTTTTACTAACTAGGGTACAGTCCCCCTAAGGACGCTACAGCACCCAGCTCGATTGGTCTTCCTTCACACCTGAAGGGAATAACAACACCCTGGATACCCCACCAGGTCTTCCTTCACAACCTAAGGGAAACAACACAAAGAGAATGGAATAAGATCAAGCCCCAAGATCAAGTTTTTTAACAAGCCAAGATTTGAAGCGACTAGAACTGAGAGCAAAGAATCTATGCTAAGCACACTCTCAGAACTACACAAGCTCTCTCAAGATTTTCACTACAGTGAGGAGAGCAAAGAGCGAAAGCTAGGTGGAATGAAGTTCTTGGCTCTGGACTTCTTGCCGAAGAATTTGAATGCTTGAATACGAGATGCTTGTTCTCTGCTTCATTTTTTTTTATTCTCTTCATTCTGTCTTTGAATTTATATCTTCTATTTGAAATACTGCCGTTGAAGTAACCGTTGTCTCTTGAATTGATAGACGTTAGACTGTTTGACATTTGGAAGCTTCAACTATCTTTTATCCATTTGAGCACGCAAAGAGATAGGGTCTTCTGACATCTATAGGTCCAACGTTGTATGATAGAAAGTCTTCAGGACCCTGCACACATTAAATGCTAGAACAGTAGACAACTCAAACTGTCTCTTGTTGTCAGTATATGTTGATGTGAGTATTCACTAGAATAGCAATCCCAAATAGCTTGTTTTAAAAGATGTATATAGAGTAAGCACAATAATGGACGATATTGTCTGTATGCATACAGAGATATGTTCAGAACTCATAAATGCAGGAGTGACAGATAGATATATGCGTGACTTTGACTAGTCAACGCTTCAAGAGATAAGATAAAAATCAAGTTCATATAAACTGTAAAGTCATTGTCTATATGACTTATGAAATCGTTATAAATACTAACAAGTCATTATAGAGAGTAAATTGTTAAAGCAAGTGTATGTGTTCAACAGGGAAATTGTTATGAACACTTATCAAGTCGTTATGAGCTCTAAAGAAATCATTGTGAGCGCTTAAAGAAATCTTTGTGCAAAGCAAATCGTTATGAGCGCTTAAAGAAATCGTTGCACAAAGCAAATCGTTGTGAGCGCTTAAAGAAATCTTTGTGCAAAGCAAATCGTTATGAGCGGTTAAAGAAATCGTTGCACAAAGAAAATCGTTGTGAGCGCTTAAAGAAATCGTTACGGAAACTTATGAAATCGTTACGACGAGCAAGTCGTTGCGAGTTCTAAAGAAATCGTTACGGCGAGCAAGTCGTTGCGAGTTCGAAAGAAATCGTTACGGTAACTTACGAAATCGTTACGGCGAGCAAGTCGTTGCGAGTTCTAAAGAAATCGTTACGGTAACTTATGAAATTGTTACGGCAAGCAAGTCGTTGCGAGTTCTAAAGAAATCGTTACGGCGAGCAAGTCGTTGCGAGTTTTAAAGAAATCGTTACGGTAACTTATGAAATCGTTACGGTGAGCAAGTCGTTGCGAGTTCTAAAGAAATCGTTACGGCGAGCAAGTCGTTACGAGTTCTAAAGAAATCGTTACGGTAACTTACGAAATCGTTATGGCAGGCAAGTCGTTACGCTTTCTAAAGAAATCATTGCGATGACTTATAGAATCGTTATGACAGGCAAGTCGTTACGCGTTCTAAAGAAATCGTTGTGATGACTTATAGAATCGTTACAACATCGACTTGTTTGAAACAACATGACTTTTCAGTCTTATAAGGAAATCGTTAAGATTTTCAACAGAAATCGATATGAACTTAGAGTAATATCATGTTGAAAAGATTAAAGCTTTAGAGAAGTAATGCATACCTTTATTGGCTTGTTTGATCTTGGTATTTTTCCTATACTTTAAGGCTTATGAAATATTCATTAGATATTATTGATAAAAAATAGTTTAGTTTTGTTAATCACCAAAATACATATGTAATTAATTAAAATTACATAGGGACAGACTGATCATCAAGTCAATGTTAAGAAAGGTTTTATACCGAAATGGAAATTCCATTCTGTTCTTCTAAAAAGACGTTTACAATATAAGCATGGAAATAGAAGATATCGTTTGCATTCAGTGCAGTGATATGTTCAGTCATAATAAATGCATGGATGTGAGAGAAAAGCGAGGGAAGACTTTGACTTACAACCTATTTAAATATTAAGTCGTTATGAACCAAGGAACTATTGTGAGCATGACTTATAAAATCATTGTGCAAATGAGTCGTTATCTATGTGAATCGTTGCACATTCATAAACAAATCGATGCAGATATAAATCATTAAACAATCATAACCAAATCGTTGTAGAGAGAAATCGCTATGATAGTATAAGCAAATCGTTATGAGCAAGTCGTTATAATCAAATCGTTATAAACGAATCGTTGTGAAATATTGTTATAAGCAAATCGTTGTTTCACTTATCGAGTCGATGTAGTGAACAAATCGTTGTTTGCTGTATCGAATCGTTACGGCGACCAAGTTGTTGTTGTAACTTATTGAATCTTTACAGTGCCCAAGTCGTTGTTGTAACTTATCGAATCGTTATGAAAGATCAAATCGATATGTGACTTAAAGAATCGTTATAAAAACCAAATCGATGTGCACACTTATCGAATTGTTCTGAGAGCAAATCGTTGTGATCTCTTAGCGAATCGTTATGAGAGGCAAATCGTTACGATCTCTAGCGAATCGTTATGAGAGGTAAATCGTTGCGATCTCTTAGGGAATCGTTATGAGAAGTAAATCATTGCGATCTCTTAGCGAATCGTTATGAGAGGCAAATCGTTGTGATTCCGAAATCGATAAGAAACTTATGAAATCGTTATAATACCCAAATAGGTAAAACACAAAGTCGTTATGAAAGTGAGGAAATCGTTATGACTCTACTGAAATCGTTACACTTCATAGGGACTCGATGTGTACTTAGAAAAAATTATATGGCCTGAACTTTAAATTGCTAGTATGAAGAATACTTACCAGTTTAGCTTTTTTTTCATTGTTAGATTTCCTGTGCTCAAATCTCATAGAAAATATGTTAGAAATGCACATTGTCTTAGTTCTGTTAATCACCAAAATAGATATGTAATTCATTTAAATTACATGGGGAAAATCTGATCATCAACAAAGAGTCCCTGGCCCAGTCAGGAGTATTCCCAGTGGAGAGGTGGTCCATGTCAAGAAAGTGTGTAGAAAACAAGTGTCTGTCGTGCCTCGAGTGCTCGAAGGACGAGGAAAGCGATCACGGTATTCAAATCACACGATTAAATTGAAGACAAGTGTAAATAATTAAATAGGGAAATTTAGTAATTAATTTTACTTAATTACCAGATACATTATTGAGTTATTTAATAGGGTTTAATGGCAAACATGTTTGTTAAGTGTGTGCAAGTGTAAGAAATCAAGAGAGCATGTATGATTGTGCACATGACTTTTAAATTAATGAATTTCTTGTATTAATAACCAATTTACAAGTAATCAGTCGTTATTAGTCATGTCAGTATTTATTTAGGGTTAAATAGGTTAAATACCGCATACAACAGGGGTATAAGTGTAATTTCAGATCCTGGCCACGACTCTGAGGTCGCGACGCAGATGGCTGTCGCGTTAAGGTCGCGACGCCAGGCCCGATCGCGTTCCTTTGAACCGGCCGCTAGGGTGAACTGGGGGCAGATCGCGACCAGTCGACCCATCGCATTCAGAACGCGACGGATCCCCGTGTCGCGACCCCCTCTGAGATCGCGACGAGTCGGGCCGTCGCGACTCCAGAAGGTGGCCCGAGCCCAGAAAAAGTGGTTTGCCCTTTTTCCAGGTGGGTTCCATCCCTCCCAATCATGCTATAGGGTACTTCAAAAATCGATATAAAATCGCACAGTGATTCAAAAATCATGAAACTAATTTTAAACGAAAATAGACAAGGAGATCTATTACTGGGTACGATTAATTAGAAAACAAACATGTATAGGGCATGCTTTGATAGGGTCACATTACAGTGACCTAAATATGCATAGTTAAGGAAAAGCAATTTTATTGGCAATGGATATAGCATAAAAATTGGGGCAAATTGGGGCGTTTGAATGCTAAGAGCATGTAGTATTTATGAGAATATTTACAAGACATGGGATCAAGTACATGCGAGGATTGCAAGCAAACTTTAGGGTTCGGGTACAAGATGATGACAGGGATTGATACATTTAATACTCTTTCATGGAGCCACGAAAAATAGGGAAATCATGGCTTTCAAAGAGGATCATGCAACCTACCTAGGGTTAAATTTACATGATTTGTGCTTGAGAGATTGCCTACCTTTCACACGTTTTAAAAATCCTAGGGTTGATGACGAGGCAGAAGAAGAAAATCCCACTTGTTCCAGCCTTCTCCTCCAAGCTCCTTCGTCCACAACTCTTCTTCATGACCTCCAAAGCTCCAGCAACCATTCTATGGGTTGATAGGGCCAATTTGGGGGTGTTTTGTTTGGTTTAAGAGTCCTTAACCATTAAAACTCTCCTCTTCTCCTCCAACTCCGAAAATCCATAATTATCTCCATTATTTCTAGCATTTATCCAGCTAAAGGGTAGGGAAGAGACCTAATTTCGTGGCCAAGGGGTTAGGATGGGATGTGGTCTCTTGTTTTAGATAATTATGAGTTATTTTAATACTTATCTTTAACCCCTTTAATTTACTAATACATTAGATACGAAATTAGCTTAATTATCTCCCATCCCATGATGGGCTTTCCACATTTGGGCCCATTTTCTCATGCTTGGGCCATTTATACAACCCATTCTAATTTAGCTTAATGGGCATTGATTTAATTCCCTTTTATTTCAATTATTCTCTCTTTAATCCAATTTAATTCTATTTATCACATTTATTAAATCAATTTTTATTTTATTTGAGATTTTTAAAAATCAAGGTTGCTACAGGTCCACCCTGTACTCGCCCACTTGTAGCTTCTCTTTTCTTATTAAAGTCTCAATTTTGTCTTTGAGGACGTAGTAGTCTTCTGTAACGTGCCCCGGTAGTTGATGATATAAGCAGAATCGGGGATCGTCTTTCTTCTTGATATCCTCTGTCCTTCTAGGCTCAGGTGGGACGATTTTGTTATGTCGACAGGCCCATTCAAAGAGAGTCTGTGTCTTTTCTTTTGGGAAAGAGTAGGGCTTTTGCATCTTCTCTTGCTACGAGCACTTTTTACTTCGCTTCATCGGCTTGGCAGAAGAGGAGCCAACTTCCTCCCTATTTTTATTTCCTTGTTGTCCAAAGCCTTTGATATTTATAGTGTGAACCTCCTTAGGTGCTGGCCTTTTCCTGAGCGACATGCTTCCTTGACTCGATGCATGAATAGGGGGATACCTAGAATGGAATTGTTCAATCTCGACCACAACTTTGTTTAGCCGGTCGAAGGACTTGATCTCAATGCCGATCATCTTTTCTAGGACATGCCTGCCCAGGTTTTGCTTGCAAATTTGAACGGCGTCCTCTCGATATAGTGGTCGTCTGTATCTCATGCTGAGATCTCTCCACCTTTTGATATAATCTACAGCTGACTCGTTATCTTGTTGCCTGGTTGCATATAACTCGACCAATGTGATTTCTCTTTCACCAACATAGAATCTTTCTGTAAACTTCCTTTGCATATCTGGCCAGTCCATAATGGACCCGACTGGTAAATTTGAATATCATTCGAAAGCCAGTCCAGTTAGGGAAGACCCAAAGAATTTGAGCAAATATGACTCATCAGTAGCCAACTCCCCCATGATGTTAACATAGTATGCAACATGCTCTTTAGGCGATCCTTGCCCATTGATTTTTTTGAACTTTGGTGGCTTGCTGATGCTAGGAGGAAGTCTTTTTGTAGCATGATGCACAGGATGCAGAACCTGGTAGATGTCAAATGGGGTTTGATTAGCATTCCCCCTTTTCTCCCAGTTTCGCTTCTATCATTTATTCCAACATCTGTCTATCCATAATCGGTGTTTGGACCGTGTTTGGATGAGGAGGAGCCGACTGTATTTGAGCTCTGGTGGCAGGCCCTTGATGTGCTGCTTGGCGGGCTATGGGCTGCTCTGGAGCTATTTGACATGGGATGCCCCCAGCCGTGCCTAATGTTGGCTGGAGTCTTGTTGGATGCAATAGAGTGCCGGGGAAGTTGGTGTCAACTTGCGATGTTTCCACCGTACCCCTTGCTTCTCTTGGTGCAAGAGCATGTGCATCTCTTTCTTCAATTTGCTTCTTCAGCATTTCAATTTCCTGTTGGTATCTCCTTAGCAGTGCTGTCACAGAAGGATCATATGCATGTCTGCCAAGGATATCATATATAACTTCAGTTGGAGCCCCTTATGGAGGGATAGGTGGCAGATTGTTGATATTATCAGCTTCTATTATATTTGTAGCCCCTTCTTGGGCCACTGAGACTATCGGGGCTTTGCCCTTAGCTTCTTCTCTCCTAACTAGAGGATCTGACCCTTCATTGAGCCTTGACAATTCATCCTGCTCAATAGCTAGTGCCCCATGTCGACCGACCACACCAGTCATACAACATGTGTATATTTGCAAGGCTTTGCTCGCTCTTTTTGCCTTTTCATATTTTGCCCTTCTTTTAGATGTTTGTAGTTTCTTAGCCTTGTCTTGACATATATCATCCAATTGCATTGGCTCTGGCATTATAGAAGATTCATTCCCCTACCCTTGTGCTTCATGAGCTTGCTCATTTGAGTTGGTTGCCTCTCCAGACATCAAGGGCTTGGCAAACAGTGAGGAGGCATTTTTGGCCATTGGGGCTAGATAGGTTGAGGGAAGGATCTGTTGGCCCTTTTGGTACGGCAACAAGCTAACCTAGAGGGGGGCGGGTGAATAGGTTTTTCTAAAATCTGAAATAGAAACGTAAACACAGAAAATTATCACTTGAAAGTTTGGTTAGTTTAGTGTGATAAAGGGTAGCAGTGTGGAAGTAAATAAACAATCATACAAATAACACAAGAGATTTATTCTGGTTCTGCCCTTCCCACATAGATGCCCTACGTCCAGTCCCCAAGCAACCTCTTGGGATTTTACTAACCAAGGGTACAGTCCCCCTCAAGGACAATACAACACCCAGCACCCCAGCTAGTCTTCTTCTCTTTCCCGGGCAAGAAGGCAGCCCACTTCTCTTACAGGTGAAGAAGCCAACCTCCTGGTACAAACCTCAGTGCGGTTCTGGTAGACACAAATCCCTAGCTAGGTTCTACACTATATACAGTCCTACAGCTAGACATAAGTCTTTCTTATAAAAGAAAGAACAAAGCTGAGAGTTGGAACAGATGAAAACCAACTAAAAGAAACTCTCAGCGAAAAGACTCTCTCCCCCAGATTACAAAGATGCACACAGAGAGAGTGAAGAGAGAGAAGGAGCTTGAATGCTTGAGTGCTTCAGTTGCTTGAACACTTCTTCTTGGGCTCGGGCTCTTTCTCTCTTTTCTTTTGAGTGTATGTGGAGTTGAGGTTCTTCACTGGTTGTACACTCCTTGAATGATCTTCAGGAAGGCTCTTCTTGTTCTTCAGTCTTGCTTCATCTTTTATATGAGCAATTTGAATAAATCCGTTGGAGTTCTAGTCGTTGCTCATCTTCTCTTTCTTCTGATATTTTGTGGTCTACGAGGTCTGCAAGTATACAGAAAGTGTTTAGTTAAAATAGTGTTTCTGTCAAAAAGGTTCATACCTTTATGTTTCCTGTTGTCTCCCAGAAGTGGTAAGTGACCACCTTTTGTTGACAGGAAAAGAGATCTAGAGAGATAAGTAAAAAGATCTCCTATCAGAAAGATAGAATATTACGCAAATAAAAAATATTTGACTTTTTTCACTAGATGTCAAAAAACATTTTGAAATATAAAGGGAATCTATGTTTAAGTGATCAAATCCATGTTTTCAAGCAAATCCATATTTTCAAGCGAATCTATGTTTCACTTATCAAATCCTTATGAGAGCAATTCGATATGAGAGCAAATCCATGTGAAAGCAAATCCATGTGAGAGCAAATCCATGTGAGAGTCACTTATCAAATCCTTATGAGAGCAAATTGATGTGAGGGTCACTTATCGAATCCTTATGAGACCAAATCGATGTGAGGGTCACTTATCGAATCCTTATGAGATCAAATCGATGTGAGGGTCACTTATCGAATCCTTATGAGACCAAATCGATGTGAGAGTCACTTATCGAATCCTTATGAGTCCAAATCGATGTGAGGGTCACTTATCGAATCCTTATGAGACCAAATCGATGTGGCACTTAGTGAACTGAAATCGATGTATATTGAATGAACATCGATTTAGCTTTTTACTGCAAATCATACGGCAATACTGTCATAAATTTATATTTATTAGAAAAACATAATATTGAATATATTTAATAATATTTAATTAATCATAAGTCTTGTTATCACCAAAATACCATAAATTTGACATGATATTAAATATTTTTAATAATATTTAATTAATCATAAATTTTTTATCACCAAAATATAAGGGTAAAATATAGGAGTGGTTCAACAATCTCCCCCTTTTTGGTGATGACAAAATTTATGAGAATTTTCTGACAAAAATACTTAAAGCATAGAAAATACAGAAAATTCATAGATAATTCGCTCCCCCCTTTTTGTCACTAACCAATAAGGAAGGATCTTACCATACATTTTCTCCCCTTTGTGAAAATTTCTTACCATTGAGGGGTTCAACAATGATTGACATTAAAGAATAACTCCCCCTTAGTCTGTGCTCCCCCTGAATGTTTTCTCCCCCTAAGCATAAGGCTCCCCCTGACAAAGAGGGTCCTCTTGAAGATTCTTTACTTGTCTGTCGACAGGTGTTTCTTGGTGTGTCGACCTGTTGATCTCTTGAGTCGTCTTGTTGACCGGTTGTTTGTCAAGTCTTCAAGATTTTTATCTGCATAGATCTTAGAAAAACTTGCAAACATTGTTAGTAGCAATATAAAATTCAATATTTGTGACTACTCCCTCTTCAGATAAGAGTTGGATGAAGAGTTGGCAGTCACCCTTCCCTTGAGCATCCTAGATGCTCCAAGGCTATCCTGCAAACAACTTATTCAGAAGTAGGTACCCAAATCCTTTTGGGTCCTTGATGGTTAGATGCATAAAAATATCCTTTCAGAATCGAAACTAAGTGCCTTGTTGTGCAGGTATTTACTGTGTGTCCTAACTTATCACAATGAGAGCAGCAATGAATATAATTTGATTTACAGTTCTTATTTTCTTTGTAATGTCTATTTGGAACATAATTTTTGGAAACGTTTTCTTTTACAGGGGCCTTTTTCTAAGGCAACTTGGTTTCTTTTACAAATTTTGGTAATGGATATTTTTCAGGAATTATGGCTTGTTTTCCTTTTTCAGGAGGTTTGTATCCAAGGCCTTATTTATTATTTCCAGATTTTGATCCTTTTAAACACAGAGCTAGAGATGTTTTCCCTTTAGTTAATTTTCTAACTGATTCTTTTAAATATAGATTTTCTTCAGTTAGAGTTTTTAATTTTTCTTCTAACTCTAACTTCTCATTATTCTTGCTTTTCAAATCTTCATTTAAAAGATAATTATTATCTTTACAGTTTTTTAATTGTTCTTCTAATTGTTCCATTTCTGATTTAAGATCAGAATTAGTGTTTTCCAAACAAGTAAGGTTGTTCTTGATATTTTTCAATTCTTTTACAACCACCTTGTGTTTATCATAAAGTTCATTAAAAACTTGTTCTAAATCTTAAGAGTTTGATCTTGAATCTGTGCAACAATCAAAAGAAGAGTTAGAATGTACCTCATCTAGTCCTACCATGAGAGCTAGATTTACCTGCTCCTTTTTGGGATCAGAGCTTGATGATTCTGAAGTTGTGGCTTCATCATTTTCCCAAGCAGTCGCCATGGCTTTTCTTTTAAATTTCTTGTGCTGCTTCTTGGATTTTTCTGGCTGACCAGTCTTCTTAATTCTTGGACAATCTGGTCTCAAATGTCTAGGTTTTCTGCATTCATAGCAGACTTGTTCTTTCTCCTTTTTCTCTTTCTTTTGAATCCTTCTTGATCCATTTTTCTTCTTCTTGAGAATTTTATGAAGCTTGGACAGTACATCATCTACGTCCCTGTCTTCAGAATATGCATTTTTGGAAATAGAAGAAGAAGAAGTGGAAGGAGCAGCTGCAACTTTAAGAGCATTAGTACATTTTTTCTTTGATGAGCTTTCAGATAGTCTCTCCATATTAATTTAATGTGCAATGAGGGAACCTATTAAGTTATCAATAGAAAGTTTGGTTAAGTCATGGGCTTCTTCAATAGCAGTTACTTTTGGTGTCCATGAAAGAGATAAAGACCTAAGTATCTTTCTAACAGTTTCCTCATTAGAAAGAGTTTTACCAAGGGAATTTAAACCTACTACTATGCTTGAAAATCTATTATACATAGTAGTAATGTTTTCGTTTGGAAGCATTTTAAATTGTTCGTATTGTGAAACAAGAATATCTATCCTAGTTTGTTTTACTTTATCTGTTCCTCCATAAGTTATTTGAAGTTTGTCCCACATTTCCTTAGCAGATTTACAAGCGGATAATCTACTAAATTCCTTTTTACATAAGGCACAACATAAGTAGTTCTTAGCCTTAAAGTTTAAAGATAGTTTATTCTTATCAGTGCTGTAATAGTAGCAGTATCTGCAGCAGGAACAACAACAAAATCACCTACCTCTGTTACCTGCCACAGATCAAAGTCTGTGCCTCGAATGAAGCATTCCATTCTCACTTTCAAGTATTGGTAATCTTCTCCGTCGAAGAGTGGAGGTCAGATGACTGATTGACCTTCAGCAAATCCTTGAGCTGCCATGGATCTTCTCTAAGATCATTGGATCTTCTTGATTGATCAGAGAACCCAGCTCTGATACCACTTGTTGGCCCTTTTGGTACGACAACGGATGATCAGTCTATCCCCATGCAATTTTAATTAATTGTATATATATACATATTTTGATGATTAACAAAACCAAACAAGAATTTATCAATTATATCTGCTGAATATCTCCTAAGTCTTAAGTACAGAAAAAATTACCGAAGTCAAACAAGCCAATAAAGGTATGCATTACTACTCTGAAGCTTTAATCTTTTTAACATGAGATTTCTCTAAGTCCATATCGACTTCTGTTAAAGTTCACAACGATTTCTTTAGAACTCGCAACGACCTACTTGTTGTAACGACTTCATAAGTTATCACAACGATTTCTTTAGAACTCGCAACGACTTACTTGTTGTAACGACTTCATAAGTGATCATAACGATTTCTTTAGAACTCGCAACGACTTGCTTGTTGTAACGACTTCATAAGTTATCACAACGATTTCTTTAGAACTCGCAACGACTTTCTTGTTGTAACGACTTCATAAGTTATCACAACGATTTCTTTAGAACTCGCAACGACTTGCTTGTTGTAACGACTTCATAAGTTATCACAACGATTTCTTTAGAACTCGCAACGACTTGCTTGTTGTAACGACTTCATAAGTTATCATAACGATTTCTTTGAACTCGTAACGACTTGCTAGCCGCAACGATTCTTTAGTTCTCGTAACGATTTCTTTGATACTCGTAACGACTTGCTAGCCGCAACGATTTCTTTAGTTCTCGTAACGATTTCTTTGATACTCGTAACGACTTGCTAGCCGCAACGATTTCTTTAGTTCTCGTAACGATTTCTTTGATACTCGTAACGACTTGCTAGCCGCAACGATTTCTTTAGTTCTCGTAACGATTTCTTTGATACTCGTAACGACTTGCTAGCCGCAACGATTTCTTTAGAGTTCATAACGACTTGATAAGTGTTCATGACTCACAACGATTTCTTTAGAGTTCATAACGACTTGATAAGTGTTCATGACTCACAACGATTTCTTTAGAGTTCATAACGACTTGATAAGTGTTCATGACTCACAACGATTTCTTTAGGATTCATAACGACTTGCTTTGTGTAACGATTTGTTAAGTGTTTCACATCGACTTCTTTAGAATCAAAATGACTTGCCATAATTCATAACGATTTCTTATATCCTCTGTCATAGAACGATTTGCTATAACTCATAACGATTTCATAAGTCATATAGTCTTCAACCTCATATTTTGATATCTTATTCATCTAAAGCATTGACCAGTCAAAATCCACGTAGACATCTCCTGACGCTTTTGCATTTATGAGATCTGAACGTATCTCTGCATGCATGCAGACTATATCTTCCTTTATCGTGCTTATTCTGATAACGTCCTTTAGACTTAAGCCAGTTGGTATTACTATTTTCTTGACTATTGCTACTGACGTTGACTGACATCAGAGACAGCCTATCTGTCTGCTGTTTGAGCTTGACATCTGTGCAGACCTTTGATGTAGCTTCATTGTACAACGTTAGACAAATAAAAGCCAACGGATCTCTGTGAAGATTTCATCTCTTTGCGTGCTCAAGTGATCAAAAGACTGAGACAGGAAGCTTCCAAGACTCCAGATGTCATTCAGTCTAACGGCTACTCAAGAGAGAGACAACGATCTCTTCAACGACTAGATTTCAAATTGAAGATATATATAGAAGACAGAAGAATAGAAAAAAAGATCTTCGAGAGACTATTTTTCAAATTCTTCTGAAGAAAATTAAGAGCCAAGATCCTTCACTCCGTTTTTGCTCTTTTGCTCTCTTGCTCTCCGCTAGTTCTTGAGAAAATCTTGAGAGAGCCTGTTCAGTTCTGAGAGTGTGAATAGTTCTTAATCTCTTCGCTCTCAGTTCCAGTTGCTTCAGATCCTCTCCTATCAAAAGCTAGATCTAGGGGTGTGAAAGTCTTTTTCATTCTTCTCTGTGTTGTTCCCTTCGGGTGTGAAGGAAGACCTGGTGGTATCCAGGGTGTTGCTCCCTTTGGTTGTAAAGGAAGACCTGGTGGCATCCAGGGTGTTGTTCCCTTCGTGTGTGAAGGAAGACCAGCTGAGCTGGGTGTTGTAGCGTCCTTAGGGGGACTGTACCCTAGTTAGTGCAATCCTGAGTTGTTGCTCAGGGACTGGACGTAGGACTCCTAAGAAAAGGAAGTCCGAACCAGGATAATCCTTGTGTTGTGTGATTGTCTTCATTGCGTAATTGTTATTTAAACTAACAAGTAACTAACGTAGTTCGAAGATCGTTTGTGGGATTGTTTTTGGTTACAGGTATCTCCTAGATTGAATTTATAAAAACCCATTCACCCCCCCTCTGGGCTTGTCAACAGGGCAACAAGTGGTATCAGAGCGAGTCTCTTCGACAAAGAAAGGATCCAACGATCTGAAGAGTAAAGATCCATGGCAGCCCAAGGTAATTTTGAAGGTCAGTCAGTCAACCGACCCCCTCTCTTCGATGGTGAAGATTACCCTTACTGGAAGACCAGAATGGAATACTTTTTACAAGGACACGACTATCAAATTTGGTCCATAGTAGAAGAAGGTGATCTGTTAGTCACAAATGAGAAAGCACAATGGACAGATGATGACAGAAAGAAGATTTCCCTGAATTGCAAAGCAAAAAGTATCCTATGCTGTGCTCTAAGTAAGAAGGAATTCAACAGAGTTTCAGCCTGCAAATCATCAATGGAAATGTGGGAAAAGCTCAGGATTACTTATGAAGGCACAGACAAAGTGAAGGAAACAAGAATTGATATTCTTGTCACTCAATATGAAAGATTTCAGATGCAATCAAGTGAGTCCATAACCCAAATGTTCAGCCGGTTCACTGACATCACAAATGGACTGGCTAGCCTGGGGAAAGTATATGAAATGGGAGATATGGTAAGAAAGATACTTAGATCCTTACCGTCCTCATGGACTCCAAAAGTCACAGCAATAGAAGAAGCTAATGATCTGAAGAGAATGTCTGTAGAAAAACTCATTGGGTCCCTTATGGCCCATGAAATCAATATGGAAAGGCTAGGAGAGTCCTCTAGCAGAAAGAAGCACTCCAACGCCTTAAAAGCTGAAGAAGATTCACCAGAAGCAAGCTCAGCTGAAAGTGAAAGTAATACAGACAGCGAAAATGAAGA
Source organism: Colocasia esculenta (assembly GCA_014218235.1). Lineage (NCBI taxonomy): Eukaryota > Viridiplantae > Streptophyta > Magnoliopsida > Alismatales > Araceae > Colocasia > Colocasia esculenta. The sequence goes on along the minus strand of CM024766.1, from coordinate 84,160,625 downwards.
AGCTATGTTATCCAGAAGGTTACAGCGAATCTTGGCTAAAAAGAAAAGGTCTCAATCTGGTAGAAAGTATTTCAAAGAAATAAGGACTTCAAGAAACCAGATGGAAAAGAAGTGAAGAAAGGAGAACCCATTTGCTACGAATGTAAGAAGCCAGGACACATTAAGACTGAGTGTCCTAAGTTAAAGAAATCAGAATTCAGGAAGAAGGACAGTTCCAAGAAGTTTAAAAGTTCAAAAAGAAAGCAATGGCAGCAGCATTGGGAAAACAGTAGCGACTCAGATAGTGAGTCGAGCTCCTGCAGTGATGAAGAAAAAGCCCACTTGGCTTTCATGGCAAACACTGAAGAAAAGGTAACTTCTGACTCATCTTTTGATTCATGCAATGGTTCAGACTCCGATAGTTTAGAAGAGGCTTTCAATGAACTTTATGAAAAGTATAAAGAAGTAACTAAACTATTAAAAGTAAGTAAGAAAAACATAGTCTGTATAGAAAATACAAACTCAGATCTAAAATCAGAAAATGAACAACTAGAAAGTCAAATAATTGAACTTAAACGAAGAAATGAACTGTTATGTGAAGACCTAAAAGTTAAAAATGAACAAATAACTAAACTAGAAAAACATGAAAGTACTGATGAATTACGGAAAGAAATTGAAAACTTAAATGAAGAAAATGATAAACTATCAAGCACACTAGAAAAATTTACTAATGGTAAGAACTCTCTAATATTAAAAGGTGCGAGAAGATCAGGTAAGAAGAAAAATGGATTAGGATATACACCCCAGATAATGAAGAAACCAAGGTCTATCCTAAAACATATCCAACACCAAAATTTGTACCCGAACAAGATATAGCATACAAAGCTGATTTTAAATACATAGAAAAAGTGACTAAGTTATCCTGCTGTAGTCACTGCAATAAGTTAGGACATATTAAAACTACATGTCCAACAAGACACAAAAAATGGATATTAAAAGATAAAGTTAATGATACTAACCAATCAGGACCCAAAAGAATTTGGGTACCTAAAGCTTGATGTCTCTATTTCAGGACAACCCTCGAGCATCCAAATGGTATTTGGACAGTGGGTGCTCAAGACACATGTCAGGAAACCAGAAGTTGTTCTCTCATCTCCAAGCTGAAGATGGAACAGTTACCTATGGAGATAATGGGAAAGGAATTGTAATAGGCAGTGGCTCTGTGGAAAACAAAGGAAAAACAGTCATAGAAGATGTGCTACTAGTCAAGGGATTGAAGCACAATCTCATTAGCATTAGCCAGCTGTGCGACAGAGGCCATCAGATCAAATTTCAAGAGTCAAAGTGCAGTATACTAAAGGATGGAACAGTCATCTTCGAAGCTAATAGAGAAAAGAATTTGTATGTGCTCTATCTTGAAGAACTCAAGGTTCAAAATGTTTGCCTGGCAGCAAATAAAAATAAATCCACAGAATTATGGCACAGACGACTTGGACACTGCAGCATAGATGGCATGAGAAAATTACTAAAGAAGAATCTTGTGCAAGGTCTACCTAAGGTCAGTACAAAGTTGGAAAGTGTATGTAAACCTTGTGCTAAGGGTAAGCACACCAAGGTCTCCTTCAAGTCAAAGACGGTGGTGACCACCTCAAAACCCTTGGAGCTCCTTCATATGGATCTATTTGGGCCAATGAGGACTACCAGTCTTGGAGGAAAGAATTTTGGATTTGTCATAGTTGATGACTACTCAAGATTCACATGGGTATCATTCCTAGAGCACAAAGATGATACTTTTGAGAGTTTTGTAAGCTTCAGTAAGAAAGTTCAGAAAGATCAGAAGTTCAGCATTGTGTCTATCAGATCAGATCATGGTGGTGAATTTCAAAATGAGAAATTTTCTAGATTTTGTGATGATCAGGGAATTGAGCACAATTTCTCAGCACCAAGGACACCTCAACAGAATGGCATCGCTGAGAGGAAAACAGAACCCTATTGGACATGGCAAGAACTATGCTCTCAGAATATGATCTGCCTAGATACTTTTGGGCTGAAGCAGTCAATACAGCAAGCTATATTATCAACCGTGTAATGATCAGGCCAATCCTGAAGAAGACTGCATATGAACTATTCAAAGGGAAAAAGCCTCAGATCAGTCACTTCAGAACCTTTGGATGCCCTTGCTTCATTCACAACAATGGAAAAAGAGATATCGGTAAGTTGGATGCCAAATCAGATGAAGGCATCTTCATGGGGTATACATCTAAACCTAAAGGCTATAGAGTGTTTAATAAACGTACCTTGTTGATTGAACAATCTGTGCACATTATTTTTGATGAAACTAACCCTTCCTTGAGAAAGGAAGTAGATAGTGACGATGATGATGCAGAAGAACTATCCAAGAAACTAAAGGATGCATCAATTGAGGACAAGGATGATCCACCTCTGGAAGAATTACAACAAGAAGAAGTTACTCATGAAAACCTTCCAAAGGAGTGGAGATACAAGAAAGATCACCCACTTGAAAATATCATTGGTGATCCATCCATTGGGGTAAGAACAAGAGGTAATGTTATTCCTTGTGATTATTTAGCTTTTGTCTCTCAGATAGAGCCTAGGACAGTCAATGAAGCTCTCTCTGATGAATCTTGGATAGTAGCCATGCAAGATGAATTAAATCAATTCAAGAGAAACCAAGTATGGTCTCTTGTTCCTAGACCATCAGACCATCCAGTCATTGGCACCAAATGGGTGTTCAGAAATAAACTGGATGAAACTGGTGCAATCTTAAGAAACAAGGCCAGGTTGGTAGCTCAAGGCTATTCTCAAGAGGAAGGCATAGATTTCGATGAAACCTATGCACCTGTAGCTAGACTTGAGGCCATTAGAATATTACTTGCATATGCATCTGCTTTGAACTTGACACTATTTCAAATGGACGTTAAATCCGCTTTCTTAAATGGTTTCATAAAAGAGGAAGTTTATGTGGAACAACCTCCGGGCTTTGATGACACAGAATTTCCTAATCATGTTTTCAAACTTCACAAGGCATTATATGGTTTAAAGCAAGCTCCTAGAGCCTGGTATGAAAGGCTTAGCTCTTTCCTTCTAAACAATGGTTTCAGCAGAGGTCAGGTAGATAGTACACTTTTTATAAAGTCAAAAGTCAAACAAATCCTACTGGTTCAAATCTATGTAGATGATATCATTTTTGGTTCTACTGATGAGTCTCTTTGCAAGTACTTTGAAAAGCTAATGCAGGGAGAATTTGAAATGAGTATGATGGGAGAACTCAACTATTTCCTTGGACTACAAATCAAACAAGGAAAGGAAGGAACTCACATCAGTCAAGCTAAGTACACAAAAGAACTATTGAAGAAATTCGGATTCGAAAATACCAAGCCACTGTCAACACCAATGAGTACATCAACAAGAATGGACAGTGACAAAGATGGTAAGAAAGTAGATCAAAAATCTACAGAGGTATGATAGGTTCACTTCTTTATTTAACAGCTAGTAGACCTGATATTTTATTTAGTGTATGCATGTGTGCTCGATATCAGGCAGATCCTAAAGAATCGCATTTAATTTCTGTGAAAAGAATATTTAGATATCTAGCAAGATCTCATGACTTAGGTCTATGGTATCCAAAACAATGTGAAATTAGCCTAGTAGGTTACTCTGATGCTGACTATGCTGGATGTAAATTAGATAGAAAGAGCACCAGTGGTTGTTGCCAGTTCCTTGCAGGGTGTTTGATATCTTGGTCCTCAAAGAAACAAAATTCAGTAGCACTCTCTACAGCTGAAGCTGAGTACGTGGCTGCTGGAAGCTGCTGCACACAACTCTTATGGATAAAGCAACAGCTTGAGGACTTTGGATTAAATATCAAGTCGATCCCGTTGCTATGTGACAACACCAGTGCCATTAATCTCACCAAGAATCCAGTCCAGCACTCAAGGACCAAACATATTGAGGTTAGATATCATTTTATTCGTGATCATGTTGCAAATGGAAATATTGAAATATCTTTTATTGATACAAATGGCCAATTAGCAGACATTTTCACAAAAGCCTTACCTGAAGAGAGATTTACATCTCTTAGAAGGGAATTAGGCATGTGTAATTTGTGATAAAAGTTTGCTTACAAGTGGCATATTAAAGTTCAGAATTAAAGCAATATTTTTTTCCCTCCTTGGCGATAAGCAAGAAAAAATTCAAATTTTATTGCAATAAATTCTCTCTCATTGAAGTCCAGTTGAACGGTCAAAATCTTTTGTCGTTTTCTCCGCCGCTTGGCGCCTCACTTTCCACGTAGCATTAATTTATTCATAAAATCGATGTCAGAACGATTCGTGCCTCATCGTCTACCCTTTTTCCCCTCTTTTAGCCTGCCGCTCGAGCCGATGCCCTAACAACTCCATCTCAATCCTCTGCAAATTCGAATCTTCCTCCTACTTCCCGCAAAATTTCTTGAGGACTCTTTCTCCTCACCTTCCGTCTCCACCCTCCGTGATCTTTCCCACCTGAATCTATGGCCGCTCCTATCATCGCCGGCAGTTTGGGTGGCTACAGCGCCGAGTTCCTCACTCCTGAGGAGCAGGAGAGGTTCACATTTGTGAAGACGAAGCTCTGTGGCAACAAAGCAGTAGATGTAGCTAATCTGCGGAAAAGTGGAATGAGCAGCTTAGTAGAGTTGATCAATCAGATGCAGTGGACAGAAATTTCCACCTTTTCAGAGGTCAGTTATCCGGACTTGGTAAAAGCCTTTTTTGTGTGTATGCGAACAGAGGAAGATGGGTCTCTGGTTTCGTCAGTAAAGGGAACTTTGATTAGAATAGACCCTGAGTTGCTGAAAGTGTTGTTCAATGTAAAGACTTCCGGATTTAGTGGGATTCACTCTGAGGATGCTCAAGTGAAAGGTCTGGGAATTATAGGGCCAGGATTCAAGCTGAGAGACGGCAAGATCGACATAAATCAACTATCAGCCTTCAATCGTCTTCTCCATTTTATTGTCTGTCAAATCCTAGTTCCTAGAAGTGCAACGTTTTCATCTTGCACAAAGGCTGATTCGGACATGATGTACTGGGCCATTCAGAATAAGGAAATAAATATGGCCGCAGTGATAATGGAAAGAATGAAGTTTGCAAGAGATCAGATTTGGGACACCAAGAGTAAGTTAAATGTGTCCCTGCCTTATGCCCATCTACTCACCAAAATTTTCAAACACTTCGGTGTTGATTTCTCTGGGGCAGTTGTAGAGAAAATGGGCCAAGCAATCAGGTCCAGGAATTTGAAGAAGAGTGGTTTCTCTGTGGAGAATGGTATTTGGTTCAAGGCTTCAGTGGCCGAGGGCGAGGCCATCATTATCGACACTGCAGTTGTTCATCCGGAGATGGAATCAGCAAATATGGATCCAGAACTGCCAGTGGAGTCAATTTTAGCTCCAGCAGTTGAAGCAGCAGAATCTTCAGGACCCTCCATTGCAGAAGTTCAGTATGAAAGTGCAGTAGAAGAAGAAAGGGTGATTGCAGAAGCTTCAGGATTTCCAGAAGAACCAGTTCAAACCTTTGCAGAAAGGCGCATTGAGGATCTCCTCCCAGAGGACATTACTCCTATTGAGGACCCACATCCCTCAATTGTAGTTGCATCAATTCTGGCAGACATCTTAGATTCCATTCCTTTTATTTCCAGTGCTCCAGAAGCAAGTAGCAATGTTGCAAAAGAGACTGTGGCACCAGGCCACATTGATGAGCAGATGGAAGATGTTCCAATCGAAGTCGAGCACCAAGCTGCCCAAGGTGACTCACAGGTGGAACCTGCTCCCAGTCAGGGGGAGCAAGTATCAGATGCAGAAAATGCTCCTATTGAGGGGGAGCTATCAAAAGAAGGTCATGAAGGTGCATCTCCAAATGTTGAGAAGGTTGAAGAGCAAAGAGATTTTTCCAATCTGGATGACAGAGAAGGAGTGACTGCAAGCTCTTCGAGCTCAGATGATGATGTCCCTCCCCCAGAAAATCAAAGTAAGAAGAAAGGAAAAGCGGTTGCCTCTGGAGCTCCCCTCCTGGCTGATTCTCCATTTCAGAGGAAGGCTAAGAAGAAAATTGTCATACATTTGAAGCCAGTAATTGAGAGGTTAAATGTTCAAGGTGAACTTCTATGTTCTCTCCAGTCAGATGTCAACTCTATTTTTATGAGTCAAGCTTCGGCTAACAAAGAGTTGGCCCAAATCAGAAATGCTATGACTTGGTTCAACCAGGAAATGCGCAGCATGAAAGGGATGCTCTCAGATATTATCAAGGTAGTTGGAGCTCATGCTCCTCCTCCTCAAGAAGAAGCAGTTTCACCAGGAGCAGCAGCAGCATCAGAAAATGCAGGGCCAACAGGGCCAGATGTTCCAGATGCAGGGCCAACAGGGCCAGATGTTCAGGATGTGGGGCCATCAGGGTCATCTGTGCAAGATTCCAGACCATTGGAGAGTGAGCCTGTGCAGTTAGAGGCAGAAGAGATCTTGGCACCCAAGCCCCCAGCTCCCTCTTCTCCCTCTCACACACCTATTCCTCCCACTCCACCATCAGCTCCTACAGCTCCTCCTGCTCCCCAAACATTCAAGAAGCCTCAATCTAGACCCATTTCATCTCCTACTCCATTTCAGTCCACCATTCCTTCTCCTTCATCTGAGGCCCCTCCTGGATCCTCAGCTGGAGCATCATCCTCCTCCTCCGGTCCCTCCCTTGGACCCACTGATGCTCCTCACACTACTTCACATTCTTTTCTTCATCCTACTCCTCCACCATCTTTCATCACTATCATACCTGTACATGCTCAACTCAGTTCTCCCTTTATTGAAAAGATAAAGGATGAATTTGAGGAAGGGATCCTCAGGTCTGTGTTGAAAGTGGGAGACCATATTCACAGGACAGATCCTTCTGTTCCTGCCTCCAAGAAGAGGAAACTTACTTCTACCTCTTCCTCTTCCTCTGAACCCAAATACCCTCCTTTGTGGTTTTCTCTCACAGTGGCCAACCACCATAACTCACTGTATAGGGAATACCTTTCTAAAGTTGCTTATGCCACCATCATCAACCTTCCTTTTCAAAACCTTACAGATTATCTGCACACTATTTTTCCTTATACTTCTCTTTCAAAAACCGAAAAATCCAAAATTTTCTCTCTTGCTCACTCCAAATCTGAAGAGCAGTGGGGCAAAGGTCACAAGGATCTTCTCAAGAAGTTCACTCTTGCCAGATCTGCCAGATTTCCTCCAAGGGACCACTCCTTGACTCTCTCTGAATGGTTCAGGATGTATCACAAAGAACTCTGGGCACCCTTCATTCAATCAGAAATCAAGATGATCAGGCATTTCATGCTCTTCAACAACTTCAGATACATTAATAAACTTCCAGAAGTTCAGCTCTGTCAGTTCAAGAAGGCCATTTCAGCCTTGTCTCCAGTTCCAGCTCACTCTTCAGATATTAAGGTAGACTTTGCTACTCTTCAAATACCTGAGGAGATAGCCCTGCCTCAAATTCACTTTCTAGTTATGGAATCCTCTGTAGGATCCATCATTTTGAGCGTTATGCCAGGGTTTTGGGCAGAATTAAAGTACAGAAAGGATGCATGGTTTCCTTTACTAGATTCCTCTTCAGGGAATATCACCTGGGCCATGTCAAGGCTGAAGTTCTCTCCCCTATCTTGTCTGAATGTGAAAGGCTCACATCTTCTGATTGGTCCACATTCTACCCTCTGTCAGCTCAGCAGTGTCTGCACTCAATGAAGCTCAGGCCAGGGAAGGCAAACCAGCTATTTCTCCAGCCACTTTTTTAGATATGAACTCCATCAATCTTGTTGATGACCCCTTCAGGGTCTGGGAAGAAAGATACAAAGTGTATGTGGCTTTGCACCAAGCTCTCAGAGCTAACCACAATCACTATCCGGTCACCATGGACCAGTTCCTCTCCTGTGCCAGCTTTGGCACCTCTCGGTTTCTCAAGTTCAACATGGACAAAGATGCCTATGCTGATCTTCTCTATAGGCATTTAGATCTTCATATCAAACGGATGGCTTCCACCATGGGACCATCTTACTCTGTGTCTTTTGGCGTTTTTAAGTCTCTTTTTGAAGAGCAGGAAGTTCAGGCATGGGAAACCATCTCCCATTTTGCCTCTCTGTTGTCTCCTGCCTTCTATTTGCCTGTACCTCCGCAATGAATGCCATGACTCTATGTGTATTCTCTCCTTCTCTTTCTCTCTTCTTTCTTTGTCAAAGTGTTTCTTTTTGCTTAATGACAAAAAGGGGGAGAAAAGTACAAAAAATTCAGATATTTTTTTTATGCTTATTGTTCAGTTTTGTCATCACCAAAAAGGGGGAGATTGATGATCAGTCTATCCCCATGCAATTTTAATTAATTGTATATATATACATATTTTGATGATTAACAAAACCAAACAAGAATTTATCAATTATATCTGCTGAATATCTCCTAAGTCTTAAGTACAGGAAAAATTACCGAAGTCAAACAAGCCAATAAAGGTATGCATTACTACTCTGAAGCTTTAATCTTTTCAACATGAGATTTCTCTAAGTCCATATCGACTTCTGTTAAAGTTCATAACGATTTCTTTAGAACTCGCAACGACTTACTTGTTGTAACGACTTCATAAGTTATCACAACGATTTCTTCAGAACTCGCAACGACTTACTTGTTGTAACGACTTCATAAGTGATCATAACGATTTCTTTAGAACTCGCAACGACTTGCTTGTTGTAACGACTTCATAAGTTATCACAACGATTTCTTTAGAACTCGCAACGACTTGCTTGTTGTAACGACTTCATAAGTTATCACAACGATTTCTTTAGAACTCGCAACGACTTGCTTGTTGTAACGACTTCATAAGTTATCACAACGATTTCTTTAGAACTCGCAACGACTTGCTTGTTGTAACGACTTCATAAGTTATCATAACGATTTCTTTGATACTCGTAACGACTTGCTAGCCGCAACGATTTCTTTAGTTCTCGTAACGATTTCTTTGATACTCGTAACGACTTGCTAGCCGCAACGATTTCTTTAGTTCTCGTAACGATTTCTTTGATACTCGTAACGACTTGCTAGCCGCAACGATTTCTTTAGTTCTCGTAACGATTTCTTTGATACTCGTAACGACTTGATAAGTGTTCATGACTCACAACGATTTCTTTAGAGTTCATAACGACTTGATAAGTGTTCATGACTCACAACGATTTCTTTAGAGTTCATAACGACTTGATAAGTGTTCATGACTCACAACGATTTCTTTAGGATTCATAACGACTTGCTTTGTGTAACGATTTGTTAAGTGTTTCACATCGACTTCTTTAGAATCAAAATGACTTGCCATAATTCATAACGATTTCTTATATCCTCTGTCATAGAACGATTTGCTATAACTCATAACGATTTCATAAGTCATATAGTCTTCAACCTCATATTTTGATATCTTATTCATCTAAAAGCATTGACCAGTCAAAATCCACGTAGACATCTCTCTGACGCTTTTGCATTTATGAGATCTGAACGTATCTCTGCATGCATGCAGACTATATCTTCCTTTATCGTGCTTATTCTGATAACGTCCTTTAGACTTAAGCCAGTTGGTATTACTATTTTCTTGTCTATTGCTACTGACGTTGACTGACATCAGAGACAGCCTATCTGTCTGCTGTTTGAGCTTGACATCTGTGCAGACCTTTGATGTAGCTTCATTGTACAACGTTAGACAAATAAAAGCCAACGGATCTCTGTGAAGATTTCATCTCTTTGCGTGCTCAAGTGATCAAAAGACTGAGACAGGAAGCTTCCAAGACTCCAGATGTCATTCAGTCTAACGGCTACTCAAGAGAGAGACAACGATCTCTTCAACGACTAGATTTCAAATTGAAGATATATATACAAGACAGAAGAATAGAAAAAAGATCTTCGAGAGACTATTTTTCAAATTCTTCTGAAGAAAATTAAGAGCCAAGATCCTTCACTCCGTTTTTGCTCTTTTGCTCTCTTGCTCTCCGCTAGTTCTTGTGAAAATCTTGAGAGAGCCTGTTCAGTTCTGAGAGTGTGAATAGTTCTTAATCTCTTCGCTCTCAGTTCTAGTTGCTTCAGATCCTCTCTTATCAAAAGCTGGATCTAGGGGCGTGAAAGTCTTTTTCATTCTTCTCTGTGTTGTTCCCTTCGGGTGTGAAGGAAGACCTGGTGGTATCCAGGGTGTTGCTCCCTTTGGTTGTAAAGGAAGACCTGGTGGCATCCAGGGTGTTGTTCCCTTCGTGTGTGAAGGAAGACCAGCTGAGCTGGGTGTTGTAGCGTCCTTAGGGGGACTGTACCCTAGTTAGTGCAATCCTGAGTTGTTGCTCAGGGACTGGACGTAGGACTCCTAAGAAAAAGGAAGTCCGAACCAGGATAATCCTTGTGTTGTGTGATTGTCTTCATTGCGTAATTGTTATTTAAACTAACAAGTAACTAACGTTGTTCGAAGATCGTTTGTGGGATTGTTTTTGGTTACAGGTATCTCCTAGATTGAATCTATAAAAACCCATTCACCCCCCCTCTGGGCTTGTCAACAGGGCAACAACAACAAGCTAACCTAGAGGGGGGGGGTGAATAGGTTTTTCTAAAATTAGAAATAGAAACTTAAGAATAGAAAATTATCAGTTGAAAGTTTGGTTAGTTTAGTGTGATAAAGAGTAGCAGTGCGGAAGTAAATAAACAATCACACAAATAACACAAGAGATTTATCCTAGTTCGGCCCTTCCCACATGGAAGTCCTACGTCTAATCCCCAAACAACCTCTTGGGATTTTACTGTTGCCCAGTTGACAAGCCCAGAGGGGGGAGGGGTGAATGGGTCTTTAAAAATATTTGATTAGTACATGTACTTAAAACATTCACACAAAGACGTTCCTCGATGAAGGTTAGTAACAGTTAGTTTAAAGAGCAATCACACAAGAAAAACAATCACAGAACACAAGAAATTATCCTGGTTCGGACCTCCTCTCCTTAGGAGTCCTACGTCCACTCCCTGAGCAACAATCAGGATTCCACTAACTAGGGTATAGTCCCCCTATGGACACTACAACACCCAGCTCAGCTGGTCTTCCTTCACACGAAGGGAATTATACCACCCTGGATACCCCACTAGGTCTTCCTTCATAATAGAAGGGAACAACAACACCTGGAAGCTCTACTAGATCTTCCTTCAACACAGAAGGGAACAACCACAACAAAGGTAAGCAATAAAAACAAGCCCCTAGATCAAGCTTCAACAAGCTAAGATCTGAAGCAAGCAGGACTGAGAGTAGAAGATCTAAGAACACAGTAGACTCTCAGATCTACATGAGCTCTCTCAAGATTTTTACTACAGTGTGGAGAGCAAAGAGCAAAAACAAGGAGGAGTGAAGTTCTTAGCTCTAGAATTCTATCAGAAGATTTTAGTTGCTTGTACGTTGATCATTCCTTCTCTTCTTCTGATCTTCTGTCTTGTATTTATATCTCCATTTGAAATATGGCCGTTGAAGCAACCGTTGTCTCTTAGATTGGTAGACGTTAGATTGCTTGACATTTGGAAGCTTCTAGTCAACAATCTTTTATCTAATTGAGCACGCAAAGAGATAAGGTCTTCTGGCGTCTATATAGTCCAATGTTGTATAACAAGATATCTTTAGGACCCTGCACATATTCAATGTTAGAATAGTAGACAGCTAGGTGTAGACACCCATTTCTGACCCATAAGTCGAGCAAAATCCCTTGTCGTATCATTGACGCCCCACGTTGGCTCATCATCGTCAAGCTGACTTTCTCCGATCATGACATCATTCCCATTAGTTCATCACCCTGGAAGGCTCTTCCTGGTCAAACCAATCTCTTGCTATAACTCTCTGAGTATAAGTCCGATATTTCATCTTGAAGGCTGTGCATGGCTGTTTGGACGACCAAACGTAGAAAAGGCCAGAAGGCGACAGGCCTTAAGTCGCCTTCCTGAAGACGACAACCCCTATGTCGCGATCATAATTCTATATTTTAAATCCCTCAGAAAATCGAAAATGACTTGAAGTACCTTCTATATGAGGAAGGCGACATATCGAGCAGTCGCATTCAGAAGGCGACGCGATGGCCGTCGCGTTCAGGGCCTTAAACTGGAAACTCAATCCGAGGCTGATTTGGACCCATGCTATTGATGGTAATTGCTTCTTTTGGACGTCCAAATCGAGTCCAAATCCTCTCAAATTCGGAGAAGACCTTCCTAACATGCTCCTTTCCGAGTTCCAATGGCCCTTGCACAGCCATACTTGCCCATAGTCGGACTCTTGCCCATTATTCCTCTCAGACCCGAGTTGGGAATAATCACCCATAAAAACCTTATTTCTCCATCTTTTTGGGCAAGGCCGGAGCCATTAGTTCGGGAATCCAGAGAGCTTCATCTTCCAAGAAGGGAGTTCCTTCTCCATACGACTCAGAAGAGCCCTCCAGGGCGTTTTCCCACCGGCTATCCAATCTCCTCTCCCCTTTTCTTCTTTCTTTCATCAATTTCATGCATGCATAGTTCGTTTTTCCTTCTAGTCTAACATTAGAACACGAAACACACACCCATCCTTAACACCCCTAGGGGTTAAAAGCCCCAATCCTGTGAGTTCCCCCCATAATAGTTCATGTACATGTACTTTTCGTTGAATAGAGCTATTGCACACGAATTCTAATGGGTTTTCTTTGTGTTTGAATCATCTTGGCAGGTGTTTGAAGGTTAGAACGAAGTGAGGCTCCTGTCCCTTGGCCGGCTGAGGAGCAGGAAGACGAGAATCCACAACTCCGTCCCTCTGAAGAGAAGGCGACGAGCTTCCTATCGCGTTCAAGAAGGCGCCGTAGGCCCTGTCGCGCTCAGAAGAAAGGAAGGCGACACTGCATCTGTCGCTTTACCAGGTACGCCTTCCCTTCATCCTTCTCTTTTCCAAAGTAGTCAGCCCTCCACGTCTACATCTCCGAGGCGATTACTCTGGTGGCGATCACGGTCAGTTCTCAATCCCTATACTCATAATTTTTAATTCAAAAGGGGATACCAATCCCGTGATTACACCTTTTGGCGATCACGGTGGGACCACTTGTGCCCATCACGCTCGTTCTTCCTTTCCCTGCCGTCCTTGTCCTCTAACGGGTGTTGTGTTATCAGTTTTTCTTTGTTTAGTTCTGTTCCTTTAGGTTTGATTAGTGCTCTGCTGGTTTGGGTAAGGAGGCGACATCCTACACGTCGCCATCAGGGTAGCGACGCGGCATACGTCGCGATCAGGTTAGTATACAGTTTACTTTCCCGTTGTCTTTCTGCGATCTGTGTTCTGTGAAGAAGGCGACGGGAGTAGTGTCGCGATCAGGAAGGCGACCGGAGCATCGTCGCTATCAGGTACACAGTCTGTCCGTACACCTGTCTTCTTTGGTTGAGTGTTGTTTGAGCCTGTGAAGAAAGCGACGGGGTTGTTGTCGCTACACAGAAGGCGACAGGGTACTAGTCGCATTCAGGTCAGTGCCTTGGTCCTTTCACTTTTCTTGCAAATTTGGGTTTGCTTTCACATACTCCATCCAGATTCCATCATATCATGTCTCTTCCATGTTATTGAGAGATTTCCAGTCTTGTATCTTATAGGATTGATTGATTTTTCGTGCATAATTAGGGTCTAATCACTTTCTGTCCACTGCGAGAGGTAAAGCGACAGGCCTTGTGTCGTGACCTTGGTAGCAACATCCTGCTTGTCGCCTTCTTTCTCTGAGGGTGATTAGTCCTAATTCTTGTTGTGTTAGTACTAAGATTAGAATTTTTTTTTGCATGCGCTCCGGTGCACATAGGACTTGCATACATCGCTCCATATTCGTAGCATAGGTTTCCTCCTCAGCGACGTTCGCTCTCTCGGCCACATACTCCTTGTGTCCGACTAGAGCGCGCACTTGAGGGCCTCCGTAAGTCCCCGCTGACCGTGGATTCCCACACGGCCGCCGGGCTGGTTGTACCCGTCGCCACCTAGGATCGAGTCTAGATTCATTTGGCAAGGTAGAGAGAACTCTAGTCATACCCGAAGTTGGAAGCCCTCTCCCATTTAGGAAACCCTTCCTTATTTGGAGAGAACTTGCTAAAAGTCAAAATCACTAAAAGGCAAACCTGAACCAAATAAAAGAAACCATCATCATGTCAACTGCTTGCTTTGGGTGAGACGTTTTCTCTTTCCTTTTGTCTGCATAGGATTGTTTGTTTAGGAAACTAAGAGTCTGTCTAGGTTAGGTTGTCTCTCAAGTCTAGAAAGGCTTTCCCCGTCTCTCTCCACCCACTTTCCGAGTATGGAGTCCTTCTTGAACCCAATCTACAATGGTGAGAATCCCGACACTGCCTTTCATAACTCCCGGGATTACGAGGAGTCCCTCCCCCATGATCTCTTTGACGAGATGGCCCGGCCTTGGGTCGCCACCGTCCATACCTCTGAGGGTCACCGTCGTGACGAGGGCAGCCCATCTCAGAACACCCACCCTCCTCAGTCAGATGATCAAGCTGCTCAGCTTCTGCGTCTAATTCCACAGCTTGATCAGTCTCAAATTCAAACTCTCATGACGGCTCTCAAAGGAAAGGCCGCCTCCTCACCCTCACCCAGGGCGGGCGCATCACGCCCTGCAGCAGCTACTTCCGGCCCCCACGTCTCCATGGGACAAGCCGACAACACCCCCATCCGGCGCGGACTATCCGATTCACGCCCTTCGAGTCTGAGCACTACATTCCCCGTGAGTCGAGGCCCCGGTCTCCGCCTTACCAGCCGTGTTACTCCCCTCACCGTCCTGAGCCACGCGCCAGGCCCACCTCTCGTGCCCATCCATCTACGCTCAACCATCCGCCGCACCGGACATGATGTCCGAGTGGGCGTCTATCAAGAAGGAGCTCCAAGAACTCCGCAAGCAAGTCGACCCTAGGCAGCACCACGATGTGCACATGCCTAATTTCAACGGCCTGTGGGTCCCCTCTCCATCCGAGCTGCCAAAGTACCAAAAATACAATGGCTCAGGCAATCCATATATCCACATCAAGGACTTCATCTATGAGTCCGCGTCTTACCAGCATGACCGCCGTCTTATGGCATATCTCTTCCGCCGGTCGCTGGACGGGCACGCTCTAGATTGGTTCTATTCCCTGTTACCCGAGGACGCTGAAGACTTCGCTGTGGTGAAGGCTAAGTTCCTCGAGCAATTCCAAGATAGAGTCGGCCCTGAATATTCACTCACAGATCTCATGGCCGAAAAGATGAAGCCTGATGAGGACTTCGCCACATATGCCGATAGGTGGCGACAAATGGCCACCAGAGTCCCGGGGTACCTTCCGGAAGGGGAGAAGTGAAGATCATCATTGCTAATGCCACACCTGCTTTTAGAAATATTCTGGCGATGAATGACATCACCACCATGCATCAGCTTTACAGCCGGGCCCGGTTCATCCAGACCCAGCTCAAGGACTCCCCGATTCACTCCATGTTCGAACCCCAGAAGCCTAGGTTCCAAAGAAAGCCTCAGGGTCCAGTTACCGAGGGCGTCCAGGTGAACGAGCAAGTGAGCGCGTTCAACCCTGCCGGCCAGAGCCAAAACCGCCAACCATACAATGCCCAGGGTCAGAACCTCACCCAGCCACCCCAGGGGCAGCAACAACGCCAATACAATCAAGTGCCGCCTCCTGATGGCTCTCAGCCAAGGCGTCCCATGGGTCCCAGAAGAACCCACTACCCACCGTTGCCGGAGACCCTCTCCGACATATTCTTGGCCTTGCTCTCCACCGATGCCATTAGGCTCCCTCCTGAGAGACCCCTGAATCCGAGCGTAGATCAAACTCGGTATTGTGTGTTCCATAGGCAGCCTGGTCATACCATCGACCAGTGCTTTACGTTTAAGGACTTGGTGTATGACTTGCATGAGCAGCACAGAATAGATTGGACAGCCCTCCGGCAAGTAATCGGAGACATCAAAGAGAGGCAGAGACAGCAGCAGCAGCAAAGGCAGCAGCGCCAACCACCCCCTCAACAACAACAGCAGCAACAACGCCAGCAGCCGCTGCAGGACCTCGGGATTGTCCACAACCCCTTACCTAATCATCCACCAGCTCCGAACCCACCACCACCACAACAACCTGCCCAGGTAAACCCCATCGTCCACCACCCTCCTCCGCAAGCAAACTGGACGTATGATGATGAACTAGACGTTCAGCAGATGATGGCCATTAACCAGTATCCTGTCCAATCCCAAACAACACAACCAGCCTACGCGGCTCCCCAGTTAGTCCCTTCTGTAGTTTCCATGGCCAACGCCGTCATACTGCCCGTCAGTTCAGCATCCGCGCCAGTTGTTAGCTCACCCATCATCTTACCCTTCACTCCACCTGTCTCCATTCCCCTACCCCCTATCATGTCCGCTCCCTCACCCATCATCCTACCACCACCTGGGCCGGACCAATCCTTCACCGCAACATTATCCTCCGCCAGACAGCCACCCACCAATCCCACCACCCTACGGAGCGGGCGAGTCTTCCGCCGTCCATACCCACCTATCTCCACCACCACCACTTCCACAAACCCCCAACAGGTCCTGCAGCCGCCACAGCAACAGCAAGCTCAGCAACAAGATGAGGGGTTGATTGAGCCATTGCCGGGAACCCATTATGACATCCTCAAGCACCTGGATCACGTGCCAGCCAAGATCTCCATTCTGGAGCTGATAAAGAAGTCCAAAGAACACCAGGAAGCCCTGAGAAATTTCCTGCAGAAGGTGGTAGTAAATGAAGATATGATGGCAGACAAGCTACCCAGTGCCCTGGCCATGGTGACTCGCGGGCCGGCAATCACGTTTGCAGAAAATGAATTAGCCCCCCCAGAAGCCAGGAGACTCCCCTCTGTGTCACCCTAGTCATCAACCATATAGCAGTAGGAGCGGCACTGGTCGATACGGGGCATCCATAAATGTCTGCCCGCTAAGCACCCTGAGGGCCTGCGAGTTATCAGAAAGTATGCTGAGGCCAACGCCCACCACCATTGCCGCATACGACAATTCTAGGAGATCCTGCCACGGCATGGTGACTGTGCAAGCCGAACTGGGACCCCTCGCCATCACAGTGGACTTCTACGTCCTAGATATCGATCCCATGTTCAAAGCAATCCTGGGACGTCCATGGTTAGAGTCACTAGGGGCTGTGCCGTCTACCGCACATCAGTGCTTAAAGTTCCCCTTCCAAGGGCGAATTATCAAGGTCAAAAGCATAGCCACCGCCCACTCTGTAGATGCACTCCACGATACTCACCTCCCAGCTATGTGGCCAGCCAATAAACCCATCGTCTCGGTGCTAGACATCAACTACCCCTGGAGCTACACGTTCCAGTCCCAGCGAGAGGTCAACCTAGCCCAGGTCAATGCGGTAAAAAGAAAGGAGCCACTAAGCACGAAGGGGTGGCAAATTATGATGAAGTTGGGGTATGAAGAAGGCAAGGGCCTAGGGGCAGAGCTACAAGGTATAGTCAAACCCATCCCCGACATCGTCATGAAAAGCCGATGGGGCTTAGGATATAGGGAGAAATCCAAACCATGGTCATCCAGCACATCCACTCTCAAGGCCGACCGAGAGCCACTCACCTGGACACTCTGGTGTCATTTTGTCAGGGGGCCTACCCAGCCTGGATATAACACCGTGGTAGTCGAGGCAGAACTCTCACAGCACGAGGTGCATGGCCGGAACTTCTCCCGGCACATGGCCCCGTTGCTGACCTATCAAGCCCTAGAAGCCCTCCGTCCGACCAGGAGGAGAAAGACTGGAGATCCAGAGGCTGAATGGTACAGATGGTTCGACATAGAAGACATCACCATCGCCTTCAGCCGACTGTTCTGGGAAGAGGAGAGAACCTGGCCGCCAGCTGCGGAAGAACTGCTAGATCCACCCGTTGCCATCACATCCAAGAGGCAGCTCATGAGCGATGCCTCAGACGTAGGAGAGCCGGACATCCCCTACGAGGAGGGGAAAACTGTTGATGAACTCTGGAGAGGCACCTGCCTAGCCATCCACCCATACCTCCTGGAGTCCCTCCTTCCCAGCCTAGTCCCATCCTCTCCTCCTTTACTGATCCAGCTGACTCCTCAGCTCCTCACGGCGGCGCACAGCCTTCTCACACCCCAGCTCCCACCGGCTGTCCTCTCCGCCCTTCAAGCTGATCCAGGTGACCACGAGGTCACCCTCTCCTGTTGCATGCTCTCCTCCGATCTCCAAAAAAAAAACGTCCACTTTCAAATGCACGTTGAGGTCGAGGAGCCGGCATACGTCCTGCACTCTGCTGATCAGGGGCACCCCTCGACTAAGGGTCCCCCTCCTGCTCCTTCATTAGGAGCCATTCTCTTCGAGGACACCATGTCCTCCCCCAGTCCTGTAGAGTTGTCTAGCTTAGAAGAGTCTAGGGTAGGTAAGTCTAGAGTAGATAGGCCTAGGATAGAGAGTCAGGTCAGCCCGCCATCCGCCAGTTCCAAGCACCATCCTAGAAAGCAGCGGGGAAAAGCTATTCCCCAGCGATACCTTCAAGAGCTAGCTCGGCGGTGTCAAGCGTTACTATTGGTAGAGGAATTCACAAAGGAAGCACTGGTGGTTGAAGAGGTATTTGAGCAAGATGGGGTGTTCATAGACGATGGATTTGGCGTCTACGAAATCATGAATGATGAGGACACGTTCGAGGAAGAGGATAGCGAAGTAGATGACGCTGCCGAGAAATATGCCAGCGGAGTCAGGAGATTTGATGAACCCACAGCGGCAGTGGATGAACCTACTAAGGAAGTCAACCTCGGAACAGAAGAAGACCCTAGGATTGTGATAATCTCAGCAAACCTCCCTCCTGATGAAGAAGAGGAATTGGTGCAAATCTTAAGGGAGTACAAGGATTCATTCGCCTGGTCTTATGAGGACATGCCTGGCCTAGACCCCTCTCTAGTGGAGCACCGACTAGTACTGAAAGAAGGGGCAAAGGCGATCAAGCAGAAACTCCGAAGGTTCCACCCACTCACAGCCCTGAAGATGAAGGACGAAGTAGACAAACTCCATAAGGCTAGATTCATCAGGGTAGTGCTATATCCGAACTGGGTGGCCAATATAGTCCCTGTCATGAAGAAAGACGGCAAAGTCAGAATCTGCATTGACTTCAGGGATTTGAATAAGGCATGTCCAAAGGACGACTTCCCGCTTCCTCATCTTGATGTGCTAATCGACAATACTGCTGGGTATGAGACCCTGTCATTCATGGATGGGTACTCAGGCTATAACCAGATCCGTCTCGCTCCTGAAGATCAAGAAAAGACATCCTTCACCACGCCCTGGGGAACATACTGTTACGTAGTCATGCCATTTGGGCTGAAGAATGCTGGTGCTACCTACCAGAGGGCGATGATGGCCATATTCCACGATATGATCCATGTCTATGTTGAGGTCTATGTGGATGACATCTTGGTGAAGTCAAGGACCAGGAGAGAACACCCCGAGATCCTAGCCAAGGTGCTGCAGAGAGCTAGGGAGTATCAGCTGAAGATGAATCCAAAGAAGTGTGTGTTCGGGGTATCATCAGGTAAGCTGCTAGGCTTCATAGTCAGTAAGCGGGGCATTGAGATCGATCCGAACAAGGCCAAGGCAATAGCAGAGATGCCTCCTCCAAAGAATATCGCACAATTAAGAGGGCTAATCGGGCGTTTGCAATTTATCAGAAGATTTATCTCCCAGCATTCGCAAAGATGCCGCCCATTTTATGATCTCTTGAAAGGAGGGGCAAAATTCGAATGGAACGATAAATGCCAAGCAGCCTTTGATGAGCTGAAGAGCTATCTCATGAATCCCCCAGTCTTGCAGCCTCCTATACCCGGAAAGCCGCTAATCCTATATCTCTCAGTCATTGAGGACTCCCTAGGAGCTGTCCTGGCACAACATGACGAGTCTGGGAAAGAAAGGGCAGCATACTACCTCTCTAGGCTCTTCAACCCCGTGAATCCAAGCTCACCACCGCAGACAAAACTTGTGCCGCACTCGTGTGGGTAGTCCAAAAGCTCAAGCATTACTTCCTAGCCCACGAGGTCAAGCTGATCTCAAGGATGGATCCGCTCCGTTATCTTCTTGAAAAACCCGTCCTTTCTGATCGGCTGGCACGCTGGCAAAGTTTCCTCTCCCAGTTTGACATATCCTTTGTGGTCCAAAAGGCCGTCAAGGGGTATGCCATCGCCGAGCATCTAGCCCATCTCCCGCTCCCTCACAGCGACTCCCTCCGAGAGGGATTCCCCGATGAGGAACTCTCAGTCATAATCAAAGACCCCTTCTGGTCCCTCATTTCGATGGTGCACTCAACTCTCAGGGACGGGGCATTGGAGCCGTGCTGCTTACCCCGGAAGGTATCACCATCCCCTTCGCATATCAACTCACCTTCCCCGCTACCAATAATATGTCAGAGTATGAGGCTCTCCTCGCTGGTCTCAAGCATGCTTATCTGCTGGGGGCATCACACCTCAGAATTATAGGAGATTCTCAGCTCGTCCTGCGGCAGGTGCTCTCAACTTACCGCACTCGTGACCCAAAGCTCAAGCCATATCAAGACCTGGTCACGTTGCTGGCAAGGCAGTTCCGTAAGCTTATCTATATCCACACTCCTCGTTCTCAAAATATCCTGGCTGACGCACTGGCGTCGCTAGCCTCATCTCTATCCTTCCCTTTGAGCCGGCGGACTGAGACAATCATCGTCCAGCGTCTCGATGTCCCATCCACCCAGGACCCTTGGTTTAGCGACCTTAGGGCAACCTTAGAAGAAAGGGCTAGGAAGAAAGGAGCGCAGCAAGTCATGTTAACTGAGCTCGAGGAGATCTTGAATGAAGAAGAACTGCCGTGGTACTTTGAGATAGAGCAGTACTGCAGGGATGGAACATATCCTGAAGGGGCAAGTGGAGAAGACCGTAGGGCCATCAGAAGAGCCGCCTTAAGGTACACAGTGGTCGGAGAAGTTCTGTACAGGCGAGCCCTTAATGGAGTCCTTTTAAGGTGCCTTACCGATGACGAAGCTTGGAAGGTGGTGGAAGGGGCCCATGCTAGCGAATGCGGCGGGCACGTCAACAGTCAGATGCTAGCAAAGAAGATCATTAGGCAGGGCTATTACTGGCCGACCCTAGAAGAAGACTGTGCCATCTACGTCCGTAGGTGTGTCAAGTGTCAACTCCATGCCGACAAGATCCATGCCCCTTCCTCCTCACTACACCCACTCTCTACACCATGGCCATTCTCCATGTGGGCTTTCGACATTGTCGGTCCTCTTGGTGATTCTAATGCTCAAACCAAACAAAAGTCATTTATCCTAACTGCGACTGAGTATTACACCAAATGGGCGGAAGCTGAAGCCTTCACAGAAATCAAAGCATCCACGGTGTGCCGCTTCATCATGAGAAACATCATCTCGCGGTTCGGAGTGCCAAGCAGCATCGTCACGGACAACGGGCCGCAATTCATCGCACAAGAGCTCCAGGACCTCTGTAAGAAATACAACATCACGCTGCATCATTCATCACCGTATTACCCACAAGGCAATGGCCAAGCTGAAGCAACTAACAAAACCCTTCTTAAAATCCTAAAGAAAACCTGTGAGTCGCATAAATTCGCCGACTGGCCAGAGAAGCTAATAGAGGCTCTATGGGCCTACCGCACCTCCGTCCGCACTCCCACGGGGCAGACCCCGTACGCTCTCACCTACGGGATGGAGGCGGTAGTTCCGTACGAGATCCTAATCCCTTCACTAAGGGTCCAATTAGACAAGGAACTTAATCTTGATGAACGTCGAGAGGCGTTACTAGTCCAATTGGAACTCTTAGACGAAAGGCGGCTTATGGCAGCCGACCATGTGCTTTCCTACCAAAGGCGAATCTCAAGGTCCTTTCAAAAGAAGGTAATTGAACGAAAATTCCAAGAGGGTGATATGGTCTTGAAACGCATCTTTATCAAACCCGGAGGTCCTAGGTCCAAACTGCAACCCAATTGGGAGGGTCCGTACGTTGTGAGGGAGGTCTACCCTGGAAATGCCTATCGCCTAATCAATGCTGAGGGCGTCGAATTATCACATCCGTGGAACGGGCTGTACCTCAAACGTTTCTATCCCTAGGACTATAGGCGTGAGGCTGCAACACCTAGATCGGGGAGTAGCCCCATGTTGGGAGTCTAAGATACCTCTCTAATCGCCAGGGGTTGCTCTAAGTTCGGATCAACACACACGCACACGGCAAGCCCGGATAACTACACTCGGTAGGTGCTGCAATTATGCGGGCCCTGCTCTAGCGATGCATCGGCCATTCTCTCCTAATCGGTCGAAGTGTAGGGGCAAAAGGGTCGTAAGGGTAAGGTCATCAACCTACAGCATACCCTGACAAGAGGAAGTCTCAAACAGGGACGGTCAGAATGACAAAAAGGGCAAAGAAGCAAAGAAACAAAACGAAAATCCATGTTACAATAGGGGCATGGCAAAGAGTGGCAAAGTCCCCGCGGGACACTAATGAGCCCGGTCGTACGCATGCCCCAAAGCAAGGCAAGTCCATAACAAAAGACCATAAAGTCCCTCCACAACAGACCCAATCTCCGAATGGTATGCTGTAGGAAGTAGCCGAACCCAACGTCCTCGTACCCACACAAGACTTTCCTTAAATAATCTTCCGCTTCTCCCTATAAGGCTGAGTCACCTCTAAGGTGGGGTTTAATTAGTCACAGCATTAACCCAGGGTAGGTTTTCCGAGGCGTTGTCACACCTTATGCACGTCCTAACTTAGAAAGCCCTGTGGCGAGAACCAGAGGAGATCAAGATTCCTAACCAGCGGCTCGAAATCAGTTTAAGTGTTGTGGCCCGAAGATGCGAGTACCTTCCGTCTCGCGTGTCTTATTTTAGGAAGGGCTAACGCCGGCTTTAGGCGCTAACAAGAAACTCCTCAAAAAAATCAAATATTCTCAAAACTCAAAAAAATCAAATATTTCCAAAACTCAAAAAATCAAATATTCCCAAAACTCAAAAAAATCAAATATTCCCAAAACTCAAAAAATCAAATATTCCCAAAACTCAAAAAATCAAATATTCCCAAAACTAAAAAAAATCAAATATTCCCAAAACTCCAAAAAATCAGATATTTTCAAAACCCAAAAAATCAGATATTTCCAAAACCCCCAAAAAAAAAAAAAAAAGTCAGATATGCCCAAAAAAATCAAAAATTTCCAAAAATCAAAACATTCCAAGCCGTTTGCATACATACATTTCATTTGTTTATTCGCATCTTTTGCCTATTTAATAAGGCTTAGCCCCTTGACAAATTGTCAAGGTCGCTCACTCGTCGTTTGTTTAAAGCAAGGGGCTAAGCCTAAGAACAGATCTGACTTGTTTCGTGGTTGTTTAAGTGTGCAGGACGGAAAAGAAAGCGGCACTCATATCTCACTCGTCACTCTCACTCAGTCACAAAACATAAAAAAACAAAAGAGTTCTATTCCATTCTATTCATATCATGTACAAAAGGGGGAAGACCCAAAAAGTACAAACCCTCAGCCGCTCTCCCCCGTACCCTCAGGCGGGCGGGGAGACGGAGGGGCCATCGCTCTCGGCCCTGTCTCACTCCCCTCAGGCGCCCTCTCGCGCCGTCGCCGCTCCTCCTCCTCGTTCCTCCGCCGTCCGGAGGAACCTGTCAAATAATGCCCAGCGGACCCGCTCGGGATGCCGCTCCGGCTGGTCACTGATCGGCTGCGCCCGACCAGCGCCAGGGCCCTCTCTAGCCCCCTCATCTCGGATCGCAGCATGTCGCTGCGATGCCGCTCCTCCCCGAGCTGCGTGCGAAGGTCACCAGCCTCGGCGCGCAGTCGCACCGCCTCCTCCGCGTCCTGCTGCCAGCGCGCTGCCGCCTCCGCCTCCTGGCGCCACCGTGTCGCCTCCGCTGCCTCAGGGCGTAGGCGTAGCTCCGCCATCTCCATCTCCAACGCGGTCGTCCGCGCCAGGGCGGTCCTCAGCTCCTGCTCCTGCAATGCCAAACATCCTGTCAGATTTCACCAAAAGAACAAACACAAGGGGCATCTAGAGTAAGAAACCTACCCGCTCCCGCAGCTGGGCGAGGGCGTCCTCCGCTCGGGCCGTCGCCGCCACTAGCTGGCCCTCCAAGACGGAGCGGCCAGGGTCCTCCCGAGAGGAAGAGGCACCGCCCACCATCTGCTGGGCCCTCTCCAACTCCCCCCTCTGCAAAAGAAACACCACAAGGTCAGTCAACCAAAATCAGGATTAGAAGGGAAGGGCGCAAAGATACTTACCAGCTGATCCACCACGGCCTGGAGATCATCCCGCTGCTGGATAGTGGAGTGGAGGACGCCCTCGAGTGAGGCAATCCGTCCCTCGGGGTCAAGCTGCGAAACACAAGTCAAAATCGGTCACATAATTAATTGAAGAATTTAAAACAGACTGAAAGCAGTAAAACTCACCGGTCGTCGGGTCCCCCTGTACACCTGGGCCCCGTACCGCCGGGCATAGGCCCGGTAGTAGTCCTCGTCACTGGCAGCCTCAGAGGCCACCTCCTTCCCTCGCCGCTCCCAATCATCCAGCTGCTCCCGGACCCGGACCGTCCAGTCCGTGACCTGCTGGATTCCTCGGAAGCTGCGACCGGGCCTCTCCCACGATCTTTGTCGGGTCGGAAACTCCACCACCGCCTGGTGGAGTCCCAGTGTCCGCGCCACCAGCCGGTGGTGGAGCGGGACCACTGTGTTATAACAGTGAAGCCAAATGTCCCTACCGAAGTAAGGACAGCCCCGCTCCACCCACGGCTGGGTGGCGTCGTCCTCCCCGACGTAGGGAGTCCACTGTACCTGCGCACCACAAGTCAAAACACATCAGTCAACTACCAGAAGAGCAATCAAGGTAGAAGGGTTAAGGGTAGAAGTACTCACATGACCGAAGGGGATGGTGTCCATCGCGTCGTGAATCATGGTCACCTGGCGCCGCAGGGACCGCTCATCTCGGCAAAACCGCCAGCGCTGTAAGAGCGGTACGGCGCCGTCGTCGCCTCGCCACCCCACGGCCTAGGGAGGGGAGGTGGTAGTAAACCCATACCTACAAGAGCAACACAAGTCAGTGCCACAGTCAATAAACAAGCAGGAAAAGCAGCAAAGGGCAAGGGTAGAAACGTACCTGTAGAAGTGGGAAGAAGCCCGCGACACCCGTCACCCTGCTAGAGGTGCCCAGACTGTCGAAGAGGTGGGCCAGGAGGGCCGCACCCCACGCGTAGTTGCCCACGCTGGACAGATCCTCCAGCAGGGGCAAGCAGCGGCAGCTCACCGGGTCCCCTCTGGTCCCCAGGATCAGCTTCCCGATCACCAGCGTCAGGAATCGCCGCAGGTCCCTGTCCGCTGCCTCTCCCTCCTCGTCCGCCATCGCCGCTCTCGCATCGTCGGTCATCCGCTCCATGTGCTCCGCCTGCCCCTCGCCCGTCTGGCGGCGTGCACTCGCACGCCCAGGCTCGCCTGCAGCGCCGTCCGCTGCACTAGCGAGGATCTCTCTCCCCGCACCTCCAGTCCCAGTAGCCTCTCCACCGGCTCCTGGTAGCTGGTATAGGTGGTCCCCGTCACCGCCTGGCATCCACTCTCAGGCCGGTGATCCGCACTACATCTTCCAACGTAGGGACCATGTGTCCCCACGGGAAGAGGAAGGCGTGGCACTCTGGGTCCCACCTCTCCTTCAGCGCCTGGATGAGTGCCACATCCGGCGCCAACTCCTCCAGCCTCAAGAACGGCCCGAATCCCATCCCCTCCAGTCGACGTACCTGGAAGTCCGGAAGGCCGTCATAGATTGCCCGGATCACTGCCCATCCGAGCCGGGACCGCAACTCAGTCTGCAAGGCAAACACCGAAAGGGTCAGAAATCGGAGGAATGAGCCAAAACGCTCTCTATCCTGTTAAAGCGACAAGGGACCTGTCGCCTTCTGAAGGCGACAGACCCCATGTCGCTTTAATAAGTCTCTCATCGCGACAGACCCCCTGTCGCCTTCTATAAGGCGACAGGATGGCTGTCGCCTTCTGTCTGGTAATACGACAGGGATCCTGTCGCATTACCAGAACCGACCCGAACGGAGTTTTTCCCCGTTTTCCGGCCGTCCCACGGGGCGAATCGCCCTACACACATCTTGCTCTATCCCCCACACCCACATTCAAGGTTTGAGGCTTCGAAGACCTACCTTTTTGGGCCCGACCGGCTCGTCGTCGTCTCCCGCCGCCGGCGCAACGTCCTCCTCCATCGGGACAACCGGGGGCGGATCTTGGGCCGCCGCCGATGTCCCCTCGCCCGCTTGCCTCCGACGGATGGTCTTCTTCCGTCGTCTTCCGCCGCCCTCGCCTCCTTGCCCGCCGCCATCACCGCCCTCCATTGCCGTTTGCCGGAAGGAAGAAAAGGGGGAGGAAGGTTATGAAGAAGAAGGAGAGTGGGGAGAGGGAGCCGCCGCCGCCAGGGATCGCCGGAGATGGGGGGGTCTCGCCGGAGTTAGAAGAGAAAGAGAGGAAAGGAAAAGGGATTTCGGTTGGTTCGGTTGGAGGGAAGAAAGAAAGGGGAAGGAAGAGAGAGAAGAGAAGAAAAGGAAGGAAGAGAGAGATGCGCGTGGCTCGGTTTCAAAAACCGCCTCGGGAGCTGTAAAGGCGACACAGGCCCCGTCGCCTTCTTCTATAATGGTCGCGACACATAGTCTGTCGCTTTTACTTTAGTCATGGCGACACAGTATATGTCGCCTTCAGGGTGGCGACAGATGCTATGTCGCCTTCCTCAGCCAGTGCCCCAAAACGCTTAAAATTCCCATTGCAATAAATCAATCCTTACATCAAATAAAAGCTCTAAAAACCAAGTGTCTCACTGCCATTACATCAAACTCAACCCATCAAGTCTCATCAAAAGCTCAAAAGTACAATCATATCTCTCTCCCCGGCCCACGGTCCGCAAGGGGCCGAAGCTTCTCGTGCTCCAGGAGGTACGCCTGGTACGTCTCCCGGTCCTCGTCAAGTCTCGGCGGGAGTGCATGGGTAGCGCACGCCCTCCACAAGGCCAGCGTGCTCCGCACAGCTTGCTCATCCCCGGGGTTCCCCAAGCGTCGCTTCTTCACAGGAGGTAACTGCGATGGTGGAAGTACTCTCGTCCTTGGCTTCCCGATCTGCAGGTAGCACCGCTGCGGGTGGTAGAGCACGGTCGCCATGTTCCCGATGAGTTGCAAATCCAAGCCGCGTCCGAGTGGCAGTCGGATCTCCGCTCCACGAAGTGCCACTATGCCCAAAGCGAAGTGCTCCACTGGTAGGGTGCTGAAGTAAAGGCGCCATGCACTCCTCGTCTTCTTGTCGGCCGTCCTGCATAAAACTTTGTCCGAAAACTTGGTCGCGCCGCCAATGAAGTTCAATGGATGGCACCCGAAGATCCTACTGTCGGTGGTGGGGTTGTCGACCGGTTTAAACTTTATCCTCACACCCAACCAACACTCTAGGAGGATCATAGAGCCGTAAAGGAAACCTCCCGTGGAGGCCGAGGTGAGACCCAAGTAAAGGTACGCCAGGACGGCGTGAGAGAGTGAGAGTCCTCGCCATGCCCCACTAATCGCACTAAGGCTAGCATAGTCTATGAGGTGATCCCCGGACGGGAAGAGCACCACCCCGCATAAGCATATGGCCACGGCCTTTGCGATTTCCCGGTGGTCCACGCTCTTATCCTTGCACTTGGATATGACCCACTTAGACAATGGTACTAGATGGATGAATTGTGGGCTAATTATGGTGTAGACATCCCCCGGATCGGTCATGAACTCTCCAAGGATAAGCTTCGGGTTGATGGGCTCAATCGTATAGCTTATATTTTGCTCATCCCCCGGTTTTGTCTTAGGAAGAGCAAGGAAGGCTTCGACCTCCTCTAGAAGGACGGTCGCCTCAAATTTAGGGAAGATGAAGGTATGGGTTTGTGGGTGCCATAATTCTATGAGGGCCGTGATACTATGCCAATCAAAGGAAACCTTATGGTAGTTGTGAGCCGCTATCAAAACACCACCCAAACCCCACTCTCTCAAGAACCTAATGACATACATGGGTAAGGCTTTGATCATCGGGGCGATCCAAGTGAGCTTCGAGTAACGGCGAGAGCCGGGGAAGAGCTAGAGAAGAAAGGAAAATAAAAAGAAGAAGGAGAGGAAGAACAGAAAATTTAATGAACAAATTCGGAGTTAAAATCATTGAAAATTCAAAACATCACAAACTTACCTCTCTCACTTCCTCGCTCCGGCTCAGATGATTGGGGATGTCCGTCACCCTCATGAGAGCTTTGTACACCGTCCGAGCACGCTTCGGACCTTCATAAGCCGTCTCCCCATCCATGGAAGCAAGAGGAGCTCTCTTCATAGCCATGAGAGCTTACAAAGCTTGAAGAAGAGAAGAGAGAGATGAGAGCTCCGAATTTGGCCTCTCCTCCCCTTTATTTATAGAGCATAATACTTCTATTCATGCTAGGAAAGGGTAGGGAAGACCCATTAGGAGTAGGACCTTGAGTGGGAGGCAATAGGAGTCCAAGTAGGGGTCAAAATCAGATCATATGCTGGAGGCTTTTGAGCTCGGGCTGAGAAAACTGCGAATGCGACATATCGACCTGTCGCCTTCAAGGTGGCGACAGGTCTTGTGTCGCCTTCTTCAGTTAAGCATAGCGACAGGCCCCATGTCGCCTTCCGACCAGTCTGTGTGTCTTGCTTATTCTTCTGTAACTGTTCGTAATATTTGCACATATGCTTTGATGTCATTATTTGGTGCATTGTGTCATATCTATCTTATTGCTTTGATTATTGAAAATCCATAAAAATTAAGAAAATGCAGGAAAATCCATGAAAAAATAGAAAATCCAGAAAGACATCCGTCAGGTAAGTCAGGTAAGTATCTCTAACCTTAATCCCTTCGCATTACTATATGGTATCTACGCTATTATATCAGCTCAAGGACTGGCTGGTTCCCAGTATGTTTCAGGATCTGAGTTCCCCTCCATCAAAAACGAGGATGATCTAGATGCACGCTGCTAATCGCTGGATAGGCCGTTGGGTGATATGACTCGGGGACGACGGATTCTCTCGCACGTCGGGGATGCGAAGTGTCTTGACCCTTGCTTATATTGTCTAGCAATATTATCCTTGAATATTTGTTATTTTCTCCTTTCTTTGCATTCGTTTTTATGATTTCCTTTTTATTTTAGCCCAGCATGCATCATGTAGGAATTTTTTTGAGCTTCATGAATCATGATTTGTCAAAGTCAGCTTCCCAATGATGTCCCAACACAGATCCTCATTTCCAGACAAGAACACCATTCCGAATTTGAAAGTTTTCCTCGAGCTTGTGCTCGGTTCAGTCCGCCGATGATGGTTCCTATGCAAGATTCCTCTCATCCCCATTCATTATGACAGTCATCCCTTTATCCCCGATCCGCTCATTAGTCGTGACCCGCTCGAAGGCCAGAGTCGAATCGACCCGCCGGTAGCACCTATCCCCTAATGAACGAAACCTGCACGCTAAAATAGCCAGGGTACCTCTTGAATCAGGAGGTTGATCATTCTTTTCTTTTGACTTTTATTCGTCCCAAGTAGGAGCCATCCTCGCGTTCTGTTCTTAACCATGTTTGGGGTTAGCCGGATAATTCTTGCTGCTTATTCGTCTAGAATGGGTGTCTCTTTACCTTGATGCCCGCTTTTCAGCTCAATCCGCTTCACTCCGCTACATCGTCGTTTCACGCCATTTTCGCTCCATCACCGCTCCACTCCCTTGCAAAGCAGGCATCAAGGAGGGGCAATCTGTAGACACCCATTTCTGACCCATAAGTCGAGCAAAATCCCTTGTCGTATCATTGACGCCCCACGTTGGCTCATCATCGTCAAGCTGACTTTCTCCGATCATGACATCATTCCCATTAGTTCATCGCCCTGGAGGGCTCTTCCTGGTCAAACCAATCTCTTGCTATAACTCTCTGAGTATAAGTCTGATATTTCATCTTGAAGGTTGTGCATGGCTGTTTGGACGACCAAACGTAGAAAAGGCCAGAAGGCGACAGGCCTTAAGTCGCCTTCCTGAAGACGACAGCCCCTATGTCGCGATCATAATTCTATATTTTAAATCCCTCAAAAAATCGAAAATGACTTGAAGTACCTTCTATATGAGGAAGGCGACATATCGAGCAGTCGCATTCAGAAGGCGACGCGATGGCCGTCGCGTTCAGGGCCTTAAACAGGAAACTCAATCCGAGGCTGATTTGGACCCATGCTATTGATGGTAATTGCTTCTTTTGGACGTCCAAATCGAGTCCAAATCCTCTCAAATTTGGAGAAGACCTTCCTAACATGCTCCTTTCCGAGTTCCAATGGCCCTTGCACAGCCATACTTGCCCATAGTCGGACTCTTGCCCATTATTCCTCTCAGACCCGAGTTGGGAATAATCACCCATAAAAACCTTATTTCTCCATCTTTTGGGCAAGGCCAGAGCCATTAGTTCGGGAATCCAGAGAGCTTCATCTTCCAAGAAGGGAGTTTCTTCTCCATACGACTCAGAAGAGCCCTCCAGGGCGTTTTCCCACCGGCTATCCAATCTCCTCTCCCCTTTTCTTCTTTCTTTCATCAATTTCATGCATGCATAGTTCGTTTTTCCTTCTAGTCTAACATTAGAACATGAAACACACACCCATCCTTAACACCCCTAGGGGTTAAAAGCCCCAATCCTGTGAGTTCCCCCCATAATAGTTCATGTACATGTACTTTTCGTTGAATAGAGCTATTGCACACGAATTCTAATGGGTTTTCTTTGTGTTTGAATCATCTTGGCAGGTGTTTGAAGGTTAGAACGAAGTGAGGCTCCTGTCCCTTGGCCGGCTGAGGAGCAGGAAGATGAGAATCCACAACTCCGTCCCTCTGAAGAGAAGGCGACGAGCTTCCTGTCGCGTTCAAGAAGGCGCCGTAGGCCCTGTCGCGCTCAGGAGAAAGGAAGGCGACACTGCATCTGTCGCTTTACCAGGTACGCCTTCCCTTCATCCTTCTCTTTTCCAAAGTAGTCAGCCCTCCACGTCTACATCTCCGAGGCGATTACTCTGGTGGCGATCACGGTCAGTTCTCAATCCCTATACTCATAATTTTTAATTCAAAAGGGGATACCAATCCCGTGATTACACTAGGTTGTCTCTTGTTATCAGTAAACTTGATGTGAATATTCACCAAAATAGCAATGCCAAATAGCTTGTTTTAAAAGATGTTGACAGAATATGCACGATAATGAAAAGATATCATCTGCATGCATGCAGAGATACATTCTGTCTTCATTAAATGCACAGCAGTCAGACAGATAAGAGAAGACTTTGACTATTCAACGCTTTAAGAGATAAGATAAATGTCAAGTCGATATAAACCATAAAGTCGTTGTCTATGTGACTTATGAAATCGTTATGATCGAGTGTTTACTGAAGAAATCGTTATGAATACCAACAAGTCATTATAGAGAGCAAATCGTTATAGAAAGCAAGTTGATGTGTTCAACGAAGAAATCGTTATGAATACCAACAAGTCATTATAGAGAGCAAATCATTATAGAAAGCAAGTTGATGTGTTCAACGAAGAATAGTTATGAACACTTAACAAATCGTTATGGAAAGCAAGTTGATGTGTTCAATGAAGAAATCGTTATGAACTCTAAAGAAATCGTTGCGCAAGGCAAATCGTTATGCGCTAAAGAAATCGTTGTGTGAAGCAAATCGTTATGAGCTCTAAAGAAATCGTTGTGCAAGGCAAATCGTTATGAGCGCTAAAGAAATCGTTGCGCGAAGCAAATCGTTATGAGCTCTAAAGAAATCATTGTGCGAAGCAAATCGTTATGAGCTCTAAAGAAATCGTTGTGCGAAGTAAATCGTTATGAGCTCTAAAGAAATCCTTATGAGCGCTAAAGAAATCGTTGCGCGAAGCAAATCGTTATGAGCTCTAAAGAAATCATTGCGCAAGGCAAATCATTATGAGCTCTAAAGAAATCGTTGCGCGAAGCAAATCGTTATGAGCTCTAAAGAAATTGTTGCACAAGGCAAATCGTTATGAGCTCTAAAGAAATTGTTGCGCAAGGCAAATCGTTATGAGCGCTAAAGAAATCATTGCGATAACTTAAGGAATCGTTACAACGGGCAAGTCGTTACGAGTTCTAAAGAAATCGTTGCGATAACTTAAGAAATCGTTATGACGGGCAAGTCGTTACGAGTTCTAAAGGAATTGTTGCGATAACTTAAGGAATCGTTACGACGGGCAAGTCGTTACGAGTTCTAAAGGAATCGTTGAGATAACTTAAGGAATCGTTACGGGAACGACTTGTTTGTAACACTATGATATTTCAGTATTATAAAGAAATCGTTATAGCTCTATTGAAATCTATACACACATAAGGAAATCGTTGTGACTTTCAACAGGAGTCGATGACTTAGAGAAATATGATCTTGAGATAATTAAAGCTTCAGAAAGATAATACTTACCAATATTGGCTTGTTTGACCTTGGTATATTTCTTGTACTTAAGACTTATGAAGTATGTGTTAGAACTTTTTTATAGGGTTTTGTTTGGTTTTGTTAATCACCAAAATAAACATGTAATTAATTAAAATTACATGGGGACAGACTGAACATCAATATCCCCCTTTTTGGTGATGACAAAACTTAGTAATAAGCATGAATAAAGAATCTGAATATTTGCAGAATGTATTTCAGACAATATGAATATTTATGGAATGTATTTCAGACATGCTAAGTATTTTTCTCCCCCTTTTTGTCATTAAGAAAAAAGATAATCTGAGATAAAGAATGAGGAGAAAAGATAAGCAGAGACAAGCAAATGTAGTTCATTCATTCTGAGGAGGTACAGGTAAGTAATAAGCAGGAGATAAAAGAGAGGCAAAATGAGAAATAATCTCCCAGGCCTGCTCTTCCTGCTTCTCAAAGTAAGTCTTGAAGGGTCCAGGGCCAACAAAATAATTTGGTCCCATAGAGGGAGCCATTCTTTTTAGGTGAAGGACCAACTGAGCTTCAAGGAAATCATGGCACGGATCTCTGTCCAAGGATACCTTGTAGTAGGTGACTTTTCCAAAGCTAGCACAAGCAAGAAATTGAATAATAGAAATAGGATAGAAGATCTGCCTATGCTTCAATTCCTGGCGCATGGCGACATAGACTTTGTACCTTTCCACCCAAATTTGAAGAGGATCATTTACAAGGTGGAGGGAATTCATGTCCAGAAAGGTTGCAGCTGAGATTGGAGGGCAGCCTTCCCTGGCTAAGGTTGCATTTGTATCCGACAATTGCTGAGCAGATAAGGGATAGAACTTGGCCCAACCTGCAGGTGTCAGTCTTTCACATTCTGACAAGGCAGGGGCTAGAATCTCAGCACAGATGTGGCCTAGGTGGTACTCCCTAAAGATAAATCTATGGAAAGCTACCACACTGGCCTTCTGAACTTTGATTCTGCCCATCACTCGTGCAAAACGTTCAAAAATAACTCAGCCCACTGGTGTATCCATGAGCAAAGAGTGAAGGGGAGGAAGATATGTAGCCTCTGGCAGGTGAAGAGTAGCAAAGTCCACTTGAATTGCTTCAGTGCCACGCTCACGTCCAAGATTTCGGATGGCTTGCCTGAACTGACTGAGCTGGACTTCAGGTAAACGATGAAGATACCTATAATCATTAAACAACTTGAATTGCCTGATCATCGTAATCTCTTTCTGAATGAAGGGAGCCCAAGTGTTGGTATGGTGGACTAGAAACCAGTCTGACAAGGTGAGAGAGTGATCCCTGGGAGGAAAAACTTCAGATCTGGTAGTGAGAAACTTGTTGTAGAGGACTTCATTTGAGCGTGCCCATTCTTCTTCAGATAAGGATTAAGCAAAAGAGAAGATCTTGGTCTTGACAAACTTGGTAAGAGAGGTGTAAGGTAGGATGGTTTGAAGATGGTCAGAAAGGTTTAGGAAAGGAAGATTGAAGAGGGTGGCAAAGACAACCTTGGTGAGGTATTCCCTGTAGAGAGGCCTATTTTTAGTGACCTCTGTGAGAGAAAACCACAAGGGAGGATACAACGGATTGAAAGATGAAGAAGAGGTTTTTCTTTTCTTAGAGGGAGGACAGGAAGGATCAGAGACATGAATATGCTGGCCAACTTTGAGAACAGAGCCAAGAATGGTGTCCTCAAATTCGTCTTTGATGGGGCTCAGAGAGGGACCATCAAGTTGAGCTCCTTCGGGGATGATGGTGATGAAGGAGGGAGGAGGATGAGGATGAAGAAGGGATGGTGGATGAGAAGAGGTGTGAGGAGATGGTCTAGCTGATGATGAGGGACCAGAGGAGGAGGCTCCAGCTGATGATGAGGCTGGAGGAACCTCAAAGATAGGAGGAGGCGGAGGAAAGGGAGTTGAAGATGCAGGAGGTGAGGTGGATGGAGAGGAAAAAGGTGCTGGTGAGGAGATGATTCTAGGGTGTGGTTGCTTAAAGGTTGGAGGTGCAGGTGGAGCAGTGGAGGTTGAAGGAGGGGATGGAGGAGCAGGGGTTTGAGAGGGAGAAGAAATTGGGGGCACTGGATCTACAACAGGTTCTTCTGCTGGAATCTGCTTGTCCCCTGCCGGCTCGGATGGTCCTGACCCTTCAGCTGGAGGCCCTGATGGCCCTTGCTCCTGAATTGAGGGCCCAGATGACCCTGACTCCAAAGGTACTTCTTCTGAAACCACAGATGGCCCTTCCATTTCTGCAGCTGATGTAGGAGGCTCAGAAGATGGAGGTGCTTGAGCTTTTATAACTTGCAGAACTTCTGAAAGTAAGGCCTTCATGGATCCCATTTCCTTATTGAACCATTTCATTGCATTCCTTACTTGTAACATCTCTTTTGAGGTGGAGGCCTGGCTCATGAAAATTGAATTTACATCAGACTGTAAAGAGCACAGGATTTCTCCTTGAACATCTAGTCTTTTTATGACAGGCTTCAGTTGTATCACAATCTTCTGCCTCTGGGTCCTTTGAAATGGAGCATCTGCAAGAAGAGGAAGTTCTGGAGCAACTTCCTTCCCTTTCTCCTTGGCTTGGTTCACAGGAGCCTGTACTTCATCAATATTGGCATCCTCATCAGATTTTGAGGAGCTAGCCGTTTCCCCATCTCGGAAATGTTCTTCTGGGGGGTTTTTAGTGCTCTCCCCCTGAGGTATGCCTTCATTTCCTTCCAATGAAGTGCCTAAACTGGAGGTATCTGCCATTGGTACAGAGGTTTCTTCTGGGATATTTGGGCTGACAGACTGCTCCCCCTCAATAGGAGCATCTGCTGCAACACTTCCTTGCTCCCCCTGAATGGGAGCTTCTTCCATCACAGTGTCATCGGGAACAGTTGTTTGCTCCTTCTGAATGGGAGCTTCATCCACAGACACTTCAACATTGTGGCCCACTGCCACGGACTCTGAAATTTGAGGCTCACTAACAATTTGCTCCTCATGGCTGGGAGCATCGTCTACAGCTGCTTCTTCAAGGTGGCCGGATGCCACAGCTTCTTCCACTACAGCTCCTGCTGGTGCCACTGAGGCTTCCTCTGCACTTTCTCTTTCCAATTCTACTGCAACTGATGATTCTGGTGCCTCTTCTACAGCAGATGCAACTTCAGCTGGTGCTCCTGCTGCTGGTTCTACTGAAAATTCTGGCTCAAAAACTGCTGCTTGAGTTGTAGTTGATTCTGGTGCATCTGGTGTCACTGCTGCTGCTGCTACCACTTCCTCTGGCTGGACTTCAGGGGCTTCGCCAATTATAGCCTCACCCTCAGCCACTGAGGTCTTGGTCCATACCCCATTTATGATTGAGAAACCACTTTTTCTAAGATTTCTGGACCTAATGCTCTGGCCCATCTTCTCAACTACTGCCCCAGACAGGTCAACACCAAAAGTGTTTGAAAACCTTGGTGAGCAAGTGAGCATAAGGCAGAGATACATTGAGCTTACTCTTGGTGTCCCAAATCTGACCACGAGCAAACTTCATCCTCTCTATCATCACTTCGGCCATGTTAATCTCCTTGTTCTGTATGGCCCAGAACATCATATCTGAATCTGCCCTGGTACAGGTTGAAAAAGTTGCACTTCTAGGAACTAGAATTTGACAAACAATAAAGTGCAGAAGACGGTTGAATGCATTCAACTAATTGATATCTATTTTCCCATCTCTCAACCGGAATTCAGGACCAATGATTCCGAGACCCTTGACCTGGGTATCCATAGTGTGGATTCCACTGTGACTAGTCGTGCTGACATCAAACAGAGTCTTCAGAAGATTGTGATCAATCTTGATCATGGTTCCCTTGACTGAAGATGTCAGGGACCCATCTGCCTCTGATTTCAAGCAAACGTAGAACGCCTTCACAAGGTCCGGATAGCTTACATGTGAGAGTCACTTATCAAATCCTTATGAGAGCAAATCGATGTGAGGGTCGCTTATCGAATCCTTATGAGACCAAATCGATGTGAGGGTCACTTATCGAATCCTTATGAAACCAAATCGATGAGAGGATCACTTATCAAATCCTTATGAGACCAAATCGATGTGAGAGTCACTTATCGAATCCTTATGAGACCAAATCGATGTGAGGGTCACTTATTGAATCCTTATAAGACCGAATCGATGTGGCACTTTGCGACGACCCTCATTATACCGGTACGGTTATACCAACCCACGTCGGTATAGCAAGCGTCATCACAGTGGGACATTTACCCAACAATGACATTCAGCTGAGATACACGTGTATATAAGAACAGAGTAGCGGAAGTAAAAGAACCACTGTTTTCATTTCATTCATCATCCACATTTAACATACATGTTTCGATAACATTTAAAGAGCTAAAAGTCCACATAATTTAAATTGCTGAAAATCAAATACATAGATGTCCATACTTATACATTCTTCCATGATAATGCTAGTACAATGTTCAATTTACATACTATGAAAATCACAAAATGTCACTAGTACTCCAACACTCTAATCTCCACGCTCGGAGTCGGTCTCCAACGTCTCCTCCACAAGTGTCTCGTCACCAACTACACATGTACGCCGAAGCAAGTAGTGAGTCTAAGAGACTCCGCAAGTACTTCTACACATACCGTACATGCACATATCATAGTAGGTTCTACATACACATTCACAAGACACAACATGTAGCATGCTTGACATTAAATTTCACAACCTATCATGGTGAATCTACAATTTAAACACATGGACTATGCTTTCAGATTTCCTAAAATAGAATCACCTATCACATGCTTTCTATTCATTCCTCACATAAAAATCTACCTTCAACCAACTAAGACATGGAAGCCATTAATGTGACGGCCCTCGTTACACCGGTATGGTTATACCAACCCACGTCGGTATAGCGAGAGTCCTCACAGTGGGACATTTACCCAACGATACAAACAGCTGAGATACACGCGAATATATATAACAGAGTAGCGGAAGTAAAAGAGAACTATCTCCATTCATTCATCATCCACATTAAACATACATGCAGTTTACAATTTGCAAAAAGGAACTAAAATTCACATGATTTAAATTGCTGAAATAGAGATACAAAATGTCCACATATTACATTCTTTTAATGATAGTTCTAATACAATGTCCAAGTACATACTAAGAAGTACACACAATCACAAGGATCTCAAAAGCTGGCTAGTCTCCACGCTCGGAGTCCGTCTCTGCTGCCTCCTCTGAGGGTACGGTGTCACCAACTAGACCTGTACGCCGAAGCAAGGAGTGAGTCCAGGGACTCAGCAAGTAACACTATGCATGATATACACGTACAAGTCCTAGTGGTTTCTACAAGCACATATACAATTAGCAACACATAGCATGCTAGTCCATTTAAGTTTTCAACCTATCATGAAGGTTCTACAATTTTATACATAACGCATGCTTTCAGATTTCAAAAATATAACATTCACCTATCACATGGTCTCTAATCCATTCACTTATGAACTTTAACCTTATAAAGAACCAAACATGAGAGTTATCAACATGGACAATTTACATACATGAACGGGGAATAGTTAGCATGGATTTCACATGTTCTTAAGTACCTACATAACTTTTTCACATGCTTTAGGTTGCTGATTTCGCATGGTTCAAAGACTATAAACCTACACATGAAAGCTACAATGTGGCTTAGAACATAACATATGAACAATCCATCATGCCACTTTGCACACATACTCATTAATTGTTCCAAATCATGGATTCTAAACACTTTGCACACATAAACATGGAATTGCTAACATGCATTTGCTGAATTCATACGGTTTCAGATTTAGCCTCACATGATTTCAATACACATTTTACACATCTAGAATTTCACATTTCTTTTTACACAATTTCCTCTTTTCACATGGTTACACTTTACACATGCACATTCACATATCACTTACACAATTACACATGGTCACATACACTTTACACATTACACTTTACACATATTTTAGTGCCGTGACACATAGTCCAAACCACCAAAGAAGGACACATTCACATCACATAACACATAGACACCATCTAGGCAATTCAATGGTGACTCTTGGACTGCGCAGACCGGGAGAACAAGTCTCCACCCTAACCAGTGGTACTTGTCCACCTCCAGGATTTCCCCCTAATGCCCTTAGGGTCACTTAACACAATGAACTTTCTCAGGGGGACTTTTCCCTGATACAGCTCCACTGCCTTCTCGGAAGCAGTATCACATTGGCACAGTTTACACTTTTACACATTTACCGTTTTACACATGGTTTTACACTTGACACTCTTCATTTCATTCACACTTTCTTACTCACATGAACACCTCTGTTTTCCTAACATGGTACTACAGAGTTTTCAGGATTCAACACATAGTAAACACACAATCATGCTGGGTTTAGACAAAATCTAATCACGTTTCGATCATATGTACGAATTATTCATAATTCACATGAAAACACATAACTTTTTATTTACTGTTCCAATTAACCTGAAATTTTAACCACATGCTGTTTTCGGGTTCAAAATCATACTCTCAATTTTTCAGATTTTTCTGAGCTAAATAGGATTTACAGAAAATCAAACACCTAATTAGCACATTATTCACAATTTACGTTAACATGGAATTTACACATCATGCAATTTACCACTTTCTGTTTAGCCATAAGCTACCAACATTTGCATGAATTTAGAGTACAACATTTCCCTAATTCATACATCTATGGATTTAACACTACGAATCATTTTTGCATACTTCTATTCTATCGAACCGAAACTATTAACAAATTGCACAATCATGGATAAGTTTCCTAAATTTGCAAACACACATGCTGACCCACAATCTTCATGATTAAAACCGAAATCAAGGCATTCACATTAATCTAAATCCTGAATCATGGGTTTTGCAAAATGGTCTACAAGTCATGCTCACATGTTTACAAGATATTATTATCCCACATTTGCCAACACAACTCACATACATCCACAACCAAAATGCACAATATACATAGCTTATAGGGATACCATATATCCTCATCACGAAAATCATAACGAAATTAACGTATAGGAGGGACAGAACAACTCACTGTTCTGTCCTGAAGAACTAGACGGCGGTCTCTGGCCACTGACTCAGAGTCAGCGGCATGGTCGATGGACGCCAATCTCATCACAGGCGTCCAGGGACCTTGCCGTTTACTCAGGTCTGTGCAGAAACACAGACCCGCTCTGAAATTTGGGTGAAATGGAGGGTCTAGGACTCGAGGGAAATTCCATAAAAATCATAAAAACCTCCTAGACTCATACGGGGATACCATAGATAGGTCACTTGCCTCTCTAAAAATCCTCCAAGAGTTTTATGGCTCGAAGAAGACCTCCTTGGGCAGTTCCAAGAAGTTGCAGAAGCACCTCCAGATCGCCTTCCTCCGAGCTCCTGGGTGATCTCCACGCCGAGGGGATGATGGGGAGCCTTCCCCTTTGCTTCAGCTCCCTCCTTGATGCAGAAGATCTCCAAAACCAGCTTCAAGGGGTCGGATTTTTAGGGTTCTAAAGTGGGGCTTTCTCACATAATGCTCTAGGGTTTTCTCTCCTCTTCTCTCCTCTGCAAGGGTGAAAGTGAGAAGTGGGGAGAGGCCATTTCGGGTTCAGCATGTAGGAGAGGCCCTCACCCACTCACCATGCCGATTAGACAGCCCTAGAGCCGTTGGGGGACATCCCCCCAATGGTTGTCATGCCTTGTTTCAGAAGATAGCAGCTCTGCTGCGCATGCAGGCCAGAGAAGTTGGCGTCCAGATCGCTGGACGCCGGAGTTAGTGTTGGCGTCCAGGGCTGGACGCTGACACTGGCTCAACGTCCGGGGATTGACGCCAATAGGGTCTTCGGCCAGAACCCTAATTCGTGCAGAAAACCATGCATACCAAACTTCTATACATGCAATATGTACATGGTATTATATCCACACTATCATCATGCAATATATACATTATTTATGTTTAATATAAACACATGCACACGTATTTATACTATTTTAATATCCACGTAAATACTACATACGTACTCAACACAATATACACACATAAATACGAAAAATACGACAGAAATTCGAGGGTCTTACAATGAACATGAATTCCCGAGCATGCATGAAAGGAAACATACCTAACATGGAATCTACACATTCCTACGCATATACGTAACCATTTTACATGCTTTAAGCTTGCTGGTTTTACATGCTTTAGCAATCATAATCTAACACATGAGAGCTACAACAACGATTAAATCACAACATATGAACAACCAAGTATGGAAGTTGTTTATATATGCTTAACAATTATCCCTAGCATGGATTCTAAGCAATTTGCATACATAAACATGATCATAACAAAGTAAAGTTACTGTTTAAGCATGATTTCAGATTGTCATAACATGGATTACAAACTCACATCCTCACATTTTGGTTTCACATTTTTACACAATTTCAAATTCGTATATTTCGCACTTTACACATGCACTTTTACACATTGTTCACATTCACTTTTTTCACATGAACACATACACATTTACACATTCAAATTTAGTACCGTGACACATAGTCCAAACCACCAAAGAAGGACACATCACATCACATAGACGCCATCTAGGCAATACAATGACGACTCTTGGACTGCACAGACCGGGAGAACAAGTCTCCACCCTAACCAGTGGTACTTGTCCACCTCCAGGATTTCCCCCTAATGCCCTTAGGGTCACAACACATTGAACCTTCTCAGGGGGACTTTTCCCTGATACGGTTCCACTACCCTCTGTGGAAGCAATGTCACACTTGGCACAATTTACACATTACACGTTTTCTGATTTAAGCACTTAGTTTAGCACATGACACTCACATCTCACTCATTCACTCATTCACACACATGGTGCTCTGTTTTTCCTGACATGACACTACAATTACAGAAATTTAGTGCTCAGGAAATTTCACTAATCAGGTTGCTATATACAAAATCAAATCATTTTTACAACGGCATGCATTAGTTTCACTTTTTTACATGGAAAATTCATATTGCATCATATACTGGTCCAAATGACTTGAAATTTTAACCACAAGCTAATTTTGGGTTTAGGGTTCTTCATACAAAATTTCAGATTTTTCTAAGATAAAACGAAATTACAGAAAATCTAACATTAATTCCACATGCTATCCACAATTCAAGTTAGCATGGAGTTGAACACCAATCACAAATTTAACAACTCACTGTCTGAACCCTAGCATGCATAGAGCCACCTGATTTATTCCCGAATTTATTGGGCAATACACAATTTACGGAAGATTTATCGTGACCTACGCATGATTTCTATTTCCCAAAACAGAAAATGAAATAAATCATACAAGCATGGAAAATTCCAGAAATTCAGAGCACAGACAGGGTTGTACATACATGGTCTAACAAAATTAGGGCAACATGATTTTACCACGGATTATTAGGATAATGGTGAGAACATACACATGAACATTCTTCCACATGCTTTCAAATATGTAAATAAGCTCTACCATCCACCAAATAAGTGTACATTCACATTCCCATCCATCACATTAGCTAGTATACATAGCATATAAGAGATTACATTATATCGCTATCGTGAAACATATCGAAATTAATCATATAGAAGGGATGAACAACTTGCTGTTCTGCTCAGATGAACTTAGCGTCAAGCTATGGCCGCTAATTAATGTTAGCGGCATGATCGCTGGACGCTAAGCATGATCTTAGCGGCAAGGGATATTGTCGTTAAGGTCAGGTCTGTGCAAAACACAGACTCGAGCTCCAAAGATGGGGTGAATTTGGGGGTTTAAGACACGGGGGAAAATACATAAAAATGGTAAAACCATCCTAGACACATACATGAACACTATGGGTAGGGTACTTGCCTTTTAGGTATACTCCAAAGGGATCAAAAGGCTTGGTGAAGCTCTCCTTGGGCTGTCCCAAGAAGTTCCCAACCAGCCTCCAAGATGGCCTACCTCCGGGTTCTTGAGCAAGCTCCAGTGCAATCCGAGGTCGGGGGTGCCTTCCTTGATGATCCAGCAAGCTCCTTGATGCAGCAGGTGGCCGGATCAAGCTTCAGAACTTCAAATTTCGGGTTGCAAAGGTGAGGGTTTCTCACAGTCCGAAAATAGGGTTTCACTCCTTTCTCTTCTTCCTCTCTTGCAAAGGGGCAAAGAGAAGGCTTAGGGTTCTGAAAATGGCTTTGTATATAGCCAAAGACCTCTCACCCACGCAGGAGGTGATGTGATACCCCTTTCAAACCATTGGGGACAGCTCCCCAATGGTTGGGGTGGCTTGCTTTCGGAATTTCGGGTCTGCAACGCATGCAGGTCAGAGAAATTGGCGTCCACATCGCTGGACGCTGGACTTAGTGTTGGCATCCATGGGGTTGACGCCGACACAACATCGATGTCTACTGATATTGACTCCAATCTGGCCTTCGGCCAGAACTCTAAAACATGCAGAAACCATGCACATCTTACACCTATATACATGCCATATGTATGTATTAACATGTACACACTACCATCATACAATAC
Source organism: Colocasia esculenta (assembly GCA_014218235.1). Classification (NCBI taxonomy): domain Eukaryota; kingdom Viridiplantae; phylum Streptophyta; class Magnoliopsida; order Alismatales; family Araceae; genus Colocasia; species Colocasia esculenta. The sequence goes on along the minus strand of CM024766.1, from coordinate 84,117,465 downwards.
ATACATTATTTATACCCTAATTATACACATACATACATAAGTATACTAATTAATACATACGTAGATACATACATACGTACATACACAACATGAATTATTCACATGCAATTCAATAATATAACAAAATTCGAGGGCCTTACACCCTCTCCCCCTTAAAAGAAACTTCGTCCTCGAAGTTAGAACGACGCTACTCAGACAAAAGGGGATACTTCTTCTTCATCGCATCCTCAAGCTCCCAAGTAGCCTCCTCTCGCGAGAGGTTCCGCCAAAGAACTTTCACCGACGCAATACTCTTGTTCCGAAGATGCTGAACCTTCCGGTCAAGAATAGCTACTGGTTGCTCGACATACGACAGATCTGGCTGAATCTCCACTGGCTCATGACTAATCACATGAGACGGATCTCGGACATACTTCCTGAGCATCGAAACGTGGAACACAGGATGAACACTAGCCAAAGCTGGGGGTAAGGCTAGCTCATATGCCACGCTGCCTAAACGTCTGAGAATCTCATATGGGCCAATGAACCTAGGGCTCAACTTACTATGCCTGCCAAATCTGACGACTCCTCGAGTAGGCGATATCTTCAAGAAGACATGATCACCAACCTCGAACTCAAGATCCTTCCTCCTATTGTCGGCATAGCTCTTCTGCCTATCCTGTGCCGCAACAAGCCTCTTCCTGATAAGCTGGACCTTATCCGAAGTCTCCTGAACTAACTCCGAACCGATCAACTGCCTATCACCAGTCTCCTCCCAACATAAGGAGATCTGCAGAGCCTACCATACAACGCCTTGAATGGAGCCATACCAATACTCGCATGAAAGCTGTTGTTGTATGCGAACTCCACTAGAGGTAGATGACGCTCCCAATCATCCTTCCAATCCAAAACACACGCTCTCAACATATCCTCGAGCGTCTGGATAGTCCTCTCGGACTGTCCATCAGTCTAGGGATGAAACGCCGAACTGAGCTTCAGCTCCGAACCTAAAGCATCTTGAAGACCCTTCCACAACCTCGAAGTAAATCTCGGATCTCGATCCGAAATGATCGACTTCGTCACACCATGCAATCTAATGCACTAACATACAATCTAGCTAAACTCTCTACTGACTGCTTCTTCTTCATAGGCAAGAAATGAGCAGTCTTCGAGAATCTATCTACAACTACCCAAATCGAGTCATTGCCCCTTCTAGATCGAGGCAAACCCGAAACAAAGTCCATAGTGACAGCTTCCCACTTCCACTGGGATGTCCATCCTTTGCATAAGGCCGGATGGTCGCTGTCGCTCGGCCTTCACTTGCTGGCATACTAAACACCGGGATACATAATCCGCTACATCCCTCTTCATGCCAGACCACCAAAAGGATCTCTTCAAATCCTGGTACATCTTTGTGTTACCCGGATGAATAGAGAATCGCAATCTATGAGCCTCCGCTAACACATGCTCGCGGACATCTACTAAATCGAGGACACAAACACGATGCTGAAATCTAATCACGCCGTCCTCATCACGAGCAATGCCTGCCTTGCCCACTAACTCTAAGAGTCTAGGGTCGGCTCCCTGTTGCTCGATCACCTCATCCAAAACCGAGGACCTAAGAGATAACTGAGCTACAAAAGCCTGGCATAGCGATGGCTCTAACTCAGTCAACGCGCAAGCCGCATCTTCCAACATCTTCCAATCCTGCTGGAGAGATGGCCTCTTTCTACTCAGAGCATCCGCTACAACATTCGCCTTTCCAGGGTGATACTGAAGGTCGAAGTCATAGTCCTTCAAGAACTCAATCCATCTTCTCTGCCTCAGGTTTAATTCCTTTTGGGAGAAAAGATACTTTAAGCTCTTGTGGTCGGTAAACACCTCAAATCTGACACCATAAAGATAGTGCCTCCAGATCTTTAGTGCATGATAGTTCTTCTCATGCTCCTTCAACTGACGAGAAGCATAAGCCACTACCTTTCCTGCTGCATGAGTACACAACCTAACCCAATCCGAGACGCATCCGTGTAGATAGCAAAACCCTCTACACTGCTCGGTAAGACTAACACCGGGGCTGTCGTGAGCTTAGTCTTCAATAATTGAAAACTACTCTCACACTTCTCGGACCAAACAAACCTCACTCCCTTTCTGGTAAGCTGAGTCAAAGGGGCGGCGATGGACGAAAATCCCTCAATAAATCGCCGATAGTAACCAGCTAAGCCAATAAAACTACGAATCTCCGAAGGGGTCTTGGGAACCTCCCAATCCATAACTGCCTGGACCTTCGCTGGATCAACTGCTACACCAGCGCCGGAGATCACATGCCCGAGAAAGTGAACCTCGCGCAACCAGAAATCGCACTTGCTGAATTTTGCATACAGCTTGTGCTCACGAAGAACCTCTAACACTAACCTCAGATGCTGACGGTGTGTGGCCTCGTCCGGAGAGTAAACCAACACATCATCAATAAACACCACGACAAAGCTATCTAAATAAGGCCTAAACACCCTGTTTATGAGATCCATGAACGCTGCAGGGGCATTGGTCAATCCGAAAGGAAGGACCAAAAACTCATAATGTCCATAACGGGTTCTAAACGCCGTCTTGGACACATCCTCACTCCGAATCCTCAACTGATGATAACCAGATTGCAAGTCAATCTTAGAAAAGACTGATGCATCTCGCAACTGGTCAAACAAGTCATCAATGTGAGGTAAGGGATACCTGTTCTTCACAGTCACTTGGTTCAGCTTCCTGTAGTCGATGCATAACCTAAGTGACCCGTCTTTCTTCTTGACGAACAATACAGGTGCGCCCCAAGGGGAAGCACTAGGGCGAATAAATCCCTTAACTAGCAATTCTTGCAACTGCTTCCTTAACTCGGCTAACTTCGCAGGTGCCATCCGATGTGGAGCCTTCGAGATAGGAGAGGTGCCCGGAAGCAACTCTATGGTAAACTCTATCTCTCTATCCGGTGGCAAACCAGACAATTCATCAGGAAAGTCGTTTGGAAAATCCTGCACTACCTCAATCTCCGCAAGAGTAGGTGACTCATCAGCCTCTGGCACTAGTACCACGCTGGCAAGAAAAGCGTCACAACCCTTGTTTACCATGCGCATCGCCTTCATGGCAGAGATGACTAACTTTCCCGCCAAGTTCCTTGGCAAGGGATGAGAGAACTCATCCTCACCAGGAATGCGGAAAACAATCCTCTTCCGGCGACAATCCACTAACGCATAGTGCTCCTCTAGCCAATCCAGACCAAGAATAGCATCATAGTCCTTCATCTTTAGCAAGAAGAAACACCCATCTAGGATTCTATCCTCAATGCACACAGGTAACGACGGATGCACTTCCTAGTCGATACCGTACCCGCAGGGGTGTGCACAGACAAAGGGACCTCTAAATCCTCAGACTCTATGCCTGACTCTAGGGCTAACTCCCTAGCGAACCGCTCGGAAATGAACGAGTGGGTAGCACCCGTATCAAACAAAACCCGAGCGTGCACACCTAAAAGCAAAACCGTACCTTCGGTGACATGCTCCGCCTGCTCGGCATCCTCGCGAGCTAAAGCAAACACTCGAGCTGGGGCTCGAGGCCTTCCTGGTCTTCTTGTAGCTGGCGTTGTTGCCGCTACAGCCGCAGGGGCTGGCGCTCTGCGTTGGACTCCCTGCTGAAGTCTTGGGCAATCCTTGATCTTGTGGTCGCTGCTTCCGCACTTCAAGCACTTGCCCGTAATCATTCAACATTCGGTACCACCATGTGTCTTCCCACAGTGGGGACACTCTTTCTTCACACCAGGGGAACGTACAGAGGGTACCTGAGAACTGCCGACTGCCACGGATCGCTGCAGTGTCTGGTACACTGCTTTCTTCTTGTCTTGCCATTGGAATGTCATTGCTGGCCTCTTCTGTGAAGCTTTCTTTTCTTCCAGGTATTGCTCCATCTCTCCCTCCTGCCTACAAGCAGCACTGAGGGCCTCGTCCAACGTGCAGTGGTCAAATGCCACGAGTCTCATCCGCAGTGATGGCTTGAGTCCCATCACGAACTTCTTTGTCTTCCTGCGCTCGTCTGCCACGATGTGAGGTGCATATTTAGAGAGTTCAGAAAATCATGCCTCATATTCCAGCACAGTCATGGAGCCTTGAGCCAAAGATAGGAATTCCTGCTCTATCCGATCTTGCACATACTCGGGGACGAACTTGGCCCGAAAGAGCCTCACGAACTCGTCCCAAGCAACGTCGATAGCTCCGTCCTCAAACCGGGTACGCAGCAATGAAGCCCACCATACATCAGCTCTTTCCTGCAGTACACCGCTCATAAGCACCATCTAAACAAATCTAGCTTAACAAACATACAAGCATATAAACTAAAGCATACCTGTAGCATGTAGGTGGCCAATGTAACCTTATCCTCATTTGCACACCTGATGGCTCGGAAGATCTTTTGTATCTCCCTCATCCAGCTTTCAGCCAACAACGGATCGCTCTCCCCCTTAAAAGAGGGTGGCAGCATCCTCTTGAATCTTTCCATGGTAGAAGGTCCACCATGGTCCTGAGCTGGTACTTGAGCCTGCTACATCACAGCAAACAATACACAATCAACACAATATCACATAATTAAATACAACAGACTATTAATCCTTTTATTAGTCTAACCTGAGCCTCCAACTGATCCTGGAGTGCTGCCTGGGTATGAGCCTGTGTCTGCATGGCTTGCACCAGACCTTGCATGAATACTCCATAATCCACAGGCGGTGGTGGGGGATGTACAAGACCTTGTGGTGCCCGGGCTTGCTGCTCCGCCAGCTCGTCACGTCTCGGCTCGTCCTCACGGGTCGGCACTCCGCCACGCCTACCTCTCGAAGCCATGGCTGTAATAAATTTCAGCCACCATTAGAGCTAGGTTACTAAGTTTTCTAACCATTTTCTTATCTACTTTTCATTCATTATTAATCAATTTTACACGTGAACATTCCTATGTAGACTTAGCATGTAATGGGGATGATGACTTAGGTATATTCATGTGCAATCTCAACCGGTTGCTCTGATACCAATCTCTGCGACGACCCTCATTATACGGGTATGGTTATACCAACCCACGTCGGTATAGCGAGCGTCATCACAGTGGGACATTTACCCAACAATGACATTCAGCTGAGATACACGTGAATATAAGAACAGAGTAGCGGAAGTAAAAGAACCACTGTCTTCATTTCATTCATCATCCACATTTAACATACATGTTTTGATAATATTTAAAGAGCTAAAAGTCCACATAATTTAAATTTCTGAAAATCAAATACATAGATGTCCATACTTATACATTCTTCCATAATAATGCTAGTACAATGTTCAATTTACATACTATGAAAATCACAAAATGTCACTAGTACTCCAACACTCTAATCTCCACGCTCGGAGTCGGTCTCCAACGTCTCCTCCACAAGTGTCTCGTCACCAACTACACCTGTACGCCGAAGCAAGTAGTGAGTCTAAAAGACTCCGCAAGTACTTCTACACATACCGTACATGCACATATCATAGTAGGTTCTACATACACATTCACAAGACACAACATGTAGCATGCTTGACATTAAATTTCACAACCTATCATGGTGAATCTACAATTTAAACACATGGACTATGCTTTCAGATTTCCTAAAATAGAATCACCTATCACATGCTTTCTATTCATTCCTCACATAAAAATCAACCTTCAACCAACTAAGACATGAAAGCCATTAACATGAATTCCCAAGTATGCATGAAAGGAAACATACCTAACATGGAATCTACACATTCCTACGCATATACGTAACCATTTTACATGCTTTAAGCTTGCTGGTTTTACATGCTTTAGCAACCATAATCTAACACATGAGAGCTACAACAACGATTAAATCACAACATATGAACAACCAAGTATGGAAGTTGTTTATATATGCTTAACAATTATCCCTAGCATGGATTCTAGACAATTTGCATACATAAACATGATCATAACATAGTAAAGTTACTGTTTAAGCATGATTTCAGATTGTCATAACATGGATTACAAACTCACATCCTCACATTTTGGTTTCACATTTTTACACAATTTCAAATTCGTATATTTCGCATATTACACATGCACTTTTACACATTATTCACATTCACATTTTTCACATGAACACATACACATTTACACATTCACATTTAGTGCTGTGACACATAGTCCAAACCACCAAAGAAGGACACAACACATCACATCACATAGACGCCATCTAGGCAAGACAATGGCGACTCTTGGACTGCGCAGACCGGGAGAACAAGTCTCCACCCTAACAGTGGTACTTGTCCACCTCCAGGATTTCCCCCTAATGCCCTTAGGGTCACAACACATTGAACCTTCTCAGGGGGACTTTTCTCTGATACGGTTCCACTACCCTCTGTGGAAGCAATGTCACACTTGGCACAATTTACACATTACACGTTTTCCGATTTAAGCACTTAGTTTAGCACATGACACTCACATCTCACTCATTCACACACATGGTGCTCTGTTTTTCATGACATGACACTACAATTACAGAAATTTAGTGCTCAGGAAATTTCACTAATCAGGTTGCTATATACAAAATCAAATCATTTTTACAACGGCATGCATTAGTTTCATATTTTTACATGAAAAATTCATATTGCATCATATACTGGTCCAAATGACTTGAAATTTTAACCACAAGCTAATTTCGGGTTTAGGGTTCTTCATACAAAATTTCAGATTTTTCTAAGCTAAAACGAAATTACAGAAAATCTAACATTAATTCCACATGCTATCCACAATTCAAGTTAGCATGGAGTTGAACACCAATCACAAATTTAACAACTCACTGTCTGAACCCTAGCATGCATAGAGCCACCTGATTTATTCCTGAATTTATTGGGCAATACACAATTTACGGAAGATTTATCGTGACCTACGCATGATTTCTATTTCCCAAAACAGAAAATTAAATAAATCATACAAGCATGGAAAATTCCAGAAATTCATAGCACAGACAGAGTTGTACATACATGGTCTAACAAAATTAGGGCAACATGATTTTACCACGGATTATCAGGATAATGGAGAGAACATACACATGAACATTCTTCCACATGCTTTCAAATATGTAAATAAGCTCTACCATCCACCAAATAAGTGTACATTCACATTCCCATCCATCACATTAGCTAGTATACATAGCATATAAGAGATTACATTATATCCTCATCATGAAACATATCGAAATTAATCATATAGAAGGGCAGAACAGCTTGTTGTTCTGCTCAGATGAACTTAGTGTCAAGCTATGATCGCTAATTAATGTTAGCGGCAAGATCGCTGGACGCTAAGCATGATCTTAGTGGCAAGGGATATTGCCGTTAAGGTCAGGTCTGTGCAAAACACAGACCCGAGCTCCAAAGATGGGGTGAATTTGGGGGTCTAGGACACGAGGGAAAATACATAAAAATGGTAAAACCATCCTAGACAAATACATGAACACTATGGGTAGGGTACTTGCCTTTTAGGTATACTCCAAAGGGATCAAAAGACTTGGTGAAGCTCTCCTTGGGCTGTCTCAAGAAGTTCCCAACCAGCCTCCAAGATGGCCTTCCTCCAGGTTCTTGAGCAAGCTCCAGTGCAATCCGAGGTCGGGGGTGCTTTCCTCGATGATCCAGCAAGCTCCTTGATGCAGCAGGTGGCCGGATCAAGCTTCAGAACTTCAGATTTCGGGTTGCAAAGGTGAGGGTTTCTCACAGTCCGAAAATAGGGTTTCACTCCTTTCTCTTCTTCCTCTCTTGCAAAGGGGCAAAGAGAAGGCTTAGGGAATGGCTTTGTATATAGCCAAAGACCTCTCACCCATGCAGGAGGTGATGTGATACCCCTTTCAGACCGTTGGGGACAGCTCCCCAATGGTTGGGGTGGCTTGCTTCCGAAATTTCGGGTCTGCAACGCATGCAGGTCAGAGAAATTGGCGTCCACATCGCTGGACGCTGGACTTAGTGTTGGCGTCCATGGGGTTGACGCCGACACAACATCGACGTCTACTGATATTGACGCCAATCTGGCCTTCGGCAAGAACTCTAAAACATGCAGAAACCATGCACATCTTACACCTATATACATGCCATATGTATGTATTAACATGTACACACTACCCTCATACAATACATACATTATTTATACCCTAATTATACACATACACACATAAGTATACTAATTAATACATACGTAGATACATACATACGTACATACACAACATGAATTATTCACATGTAATTCAATAATGTAATAAAATTCGAGGGCCTTACATACTTAGTGAACTGAAATCGATGTATATTGAATGGACATCGATTTAACTTTTTAGTGCAAATCATACGGCAATACTGTCATAAATTTATATTTATTAGAAAAACATAATATTGAATATATTTAACAATATTTAATTAATCATAAGTTTTGTTATCACCAAAATACCATAAATTTAACATGATATTAAATATTTTTAATAATATTAATTAATCATAAATTTTGTTATCACCAAAATATAAGGGTAAAATATATGAGTGGTTCAACCGGATCTGTGCCTCTGACTTCCAACTTATGAATTATGTTTCTATTGAAGAGTGGAGAGTGCCCCCATAATGACACTCCCTTTAACAATTCGCCCTCTAGTTGAGGCTCTTGTTGGGCTTCAGATTGTATCTCCTCAAATAGTTGTTGGTGGAGAGAAATCATATTCATAGTCTTCTGTTGAGCTAAGGTTTCATGCAGACGTGGTGGGTATACCCTGTATTCGCCCATTTGCAGCTCTCCTTTCTTGATCAAGGATTCCATGACATCCTTGAATACATAGCAGTCTTCTATGATATGCCCCAAGACTTGATGGTATGGGCAGAACAGAGGGTCATCCTTCTTTCCTGCTTGCTCAGGTCTTTTGGGCACCGGTAGTGTAATTTTGTTGTATTCAGTTACCCATTCAAATAGTACCATTGTATTTTCCTTGGGGAATGAATAGGGTTTTTTAACTTTGTCTTGGAAAGGAATAGTACGCCTCGAGCCTTTGGTCATGGTACTAGAGGATCAAGTTGTAGATTTATTTACATTTCTCAATAGCTCAAAGGCCTTAAGATCTTCAGTGTGTACCTCCTTTTTAGAAGGCTTCTTATTAACTAATTTCCCCATTTGTCCCACAAGTTAATTACTAGGATATCTTGCCAGAAATGCCTCAACTTCTGCCATAATATTATTTGTCCTTTCACCTTCAGACTTCCCCTGTTTGTCTAGCTGATCTGCCATAGATGCTGCCAGGAGATTTGAATATGAATGTCTGCTCGACAGAGATGCATGAGGCATCATCTGGGAAGGCGCATCTAGAGTCAAACGCCCCATTGCATCGATAGAGTGCATATCATGACATATGGGGTATGGAGCTTGGTGAGTATTAAGTGTAGTAGCAGTACTATCACACGTTTTTGTTAACTTCACCAAGCTGCTCATCAGTGTTGGATCTGTTAAACTCAAGCGACTATGGGCTGACTGTAGTGTTAACCCTTCAGCTTGTGGAAGCTCTTGCCCTGTTGATTGTTTCGAAGTCTCTTGACATGGATTCAGGGGTGAAATGCCCCCAGTGTGGCTTGACATCATTTGTGTCACTGTTTGGTAGAATTTGGGGCGAGCTGATGCTGCCTTGCAATGCTCTGATTGCACTCTCTTTTCCTTTTAACACAATGATATATTCATCTCTTTTTTGAATCTATTTTCCCAACATTTCAATTTCTTGATGGCATTTTTGTAACAAGACTATCGCAGCAGGATCATGTACAGACATGGTAGGGATGTTGGTTATTGCCCTAACCGAAGTCTCTTTCAAGGAAATAGGTGGCAACTTGCTATTTTCCTCAGACATCATTGTCGTTGCAGTCGCTTTTCTGACCATTGGAGTGTTTCTGTCAATCTTTCTTCTTCTGGCAAGAGGACCTGGCACTTCAGTGAATTTGGGTGGCTCCCCTTCTTCTTCAGGGGGAACCCCACACCGGCTAAGCATGGTAGCCATATAGCAGGGGAGGATGCGCAACGAATCATTTTCCTGAGCCAGTGGCTCACGACAATTTCCTTTTTCTCTTTCTTTTTATTTTCTCTTTTCAAATACTTTTACTCTTTCTTTATCATTTCCATTTTCACAACATGATAGACCATCTTGGGTTGCTCCCATAGTTTGCAGTGAGCATTGATGTCCCAGAAAAGTGTTAGTTGGATCATAGAAATAGCTGGACACGATCTGGTTAACCCCATTGGATGCTTGTATAAATGATGGGACAAATATGGAACCCCTCCTCTGCAGCAAGGGCATGTGATCCAGACACTCCAGATTGGCTGTCTTGTTATGGTATGCAGTATAACAGAAAATAGTCCCTTGCCGTGCATAAGATTTGAACACTAGCACTGGAGGTACTGGAGCTAGTTGATCAAAATCTGTTTTGCCTTTTGCATTTGTTTCACTGTCTATGTCATGTTTTTGCTTCATTGGTTGAAGGGCTTGTGTGATGTCCTAGCATGCCATCTACGGTTCTTAAAGCAGTAAACACATCACACGACACACACACAGTAATTCCATAAAGAAAAAGGGTAGAATCTCCCTACTTTGATGAAGAACACCTAAACGGGCGATAACCTGGCGTTTTCTCCCGCTCCACACGTGATCCTTGCGGCGAGAACACGACCAACCAAATCCCACGAGCTCAAATTGCCCAAAAACCCACGAGCAAAACCTCCCCTGGCCGAGCAGAGCTTGTGAAAGCTCTGTTCTGCCAGGGTTTCTTAAAAACGCAGCTCGGTTGAGAATGCGACATATTGCGACGTCGCGACCAGGCCGCGACGCGGATACTCATCGCAATCCGCCTATTGACGTCAGCACGCCCGTCCAATGCGCGACACGCGGCGCGCATGCAAACGGCGAGCCAAAACAGCGGCAACCTGAACGCGACATCCCCGAGTGTCGCGATAAGAACGCGATGAGCCCCTCTGTCGCGTTCAGGGACAGAGAACAAACCTACATTTTGGGCCAACCAGCCGGCCCACAACGCCCCGAAAACCTGTGAAAGCACCTTCTACTCACAAAGTGGGCCACACACTGGCCACCACAACGAATATAAGGCGATCCGAACAGTCGATATGCTACAGCTTGGGTCTTCTTGGGCACCCAAACTTGCTTGAATTTCACTAGTTTTGGGGGCAGCTTGCCCCTAAAGGTGTTGTACATCACTTCCTTTCCAATCAAGGCCTGAAAAGAGTTCTTTACAGCCACTGGTATAACTTGTTCTGGCTCGACTTTGCTGCGTTTGTTGTGTAGGTTGATTCTCACCTTCCCCACCAGTACGCTCTTTCCAGAGTTGGACAGACGAGCGTTATAGGAAATGATTCTTTTATCCGCCATTGCTCGCTGGCGGCTTCCCTTGGCTCTTTTGTTATATTCTCTTTGTCGTGGTCCACATGGCGAACCTAGAAACTCAGCTCCTTTGTAGTCTCTTCAGTCTCATCTTCGGCCTTCGGATGCAGTACGTCCACGAAAGCAACCCCCAAGAAGTTGGGGAACTTGACCACTGGAGGAAAGTTTCCGAAGCGAGTTGGCACGGCGAAATAGCCGTATCGTGCATGGTGTTGGACGACCAGAGGTCCAAAACGCACCTCAGCCATCGGTCTGTTAGTACCTGTCAGTTAGTTCAAACAGACAGTCAGTATCGAGTATAAGGGTCATAAGGCTTTCTATTCTGGCGAAAAGATGAAGAGAAGTTTGGTCCCACCGGGCGTGCCACGCTGTGGAAATGGAAAAAAATTTATTCCATCATAATATTTTTTAAAAATTAAAAGGTCTTTATCATGTTCTCATGTGTATGGATGCGTATTGCGAATTCAAGTCCTGTCGGGTGCTACTTGAGCGATAGTGACGAAAGATGAACCCGTAATCGCATAGTGCAGGCATGCCAGTCGCCAAAGTGACAACGTGTTCTGCCTCCGAGAGTCAAAGGACTTTGGGTCTATGATGACCAAACTTTCCCCATATAAATTACTTCACTTATTTATATACATTAATTTTGATGATTAACAAAATAGTACTAATGAATTACTTGACCTTTGAGAACAGGAAATAAAAGAAAAATGAAAGTTCAAGACAATCAGGTAAATCTCATTTCATGCTTTGTCCAAGTCTTTGTATCGACTTCTATTGATAAGCAGAACGATTTCCTTCTGACCGAAAAGTTCAATCAAATCGATACCGCAACGATTTCTTAAAGATGTCGCAACGATTTCTTTAGTTCTCGTAACGATTTCTTTAGAACTCACGACGACTTTCTAGCCGTAACGATTTCGTAAGTTCTCATAATGATTTCTTTAGAACTCATAACGACTTGGTAGCCGTAACGATTTCTTTAGTTCTCGTAACGATTTCTTTGAAACTCGTAACGACTTGATAAGTGTTCATAACGATTTGCTTTGCGCAACGATTTCTTTAGAGTTCATAACGACTTAATAAGTATTCATAACAATTTGCTATGACTCATAACGATTTCATAAGTCATACAGTTATCGATTTCATATCTTGATATCTTATTCATCTTAAAGCATTGACCAGTCAAAGTCCACGTAGATATCTCTCTGACGCTTTTGCATTTATGAGATCTGAACATATCTCTGCATGCATGCAGACCATATCATCCTTTATCGTGCCTACTCTGATAACGTTCTTTAGACTAAAGCTATTTGGCATTACTATTTTCTTGACTATTGCTACTGACGTTGACTGACATCAGAGAAAGCTTATCTGTCTGCTATTTAAGATTGACATCTGTGCAGACCTCTGAACTAGCTTCATGGTACAACGTTAAACAAATAGAAGCCATCGGATATCTTTGAAGATCTCATCTCTTTGCGTGCTCAAGTAATCAAAAGACTGAGGACAGGAAGCTTCCAAGACTCTAGATGTCATTCAGTCTAACGACTACTCAAAAGAGAGACAACGGACACTTTAACGTCTAGATTTCAAATTGAAGATATATATACAAGTCAGAAGAACAGAAGAGGATAATGTTCAAGAAAAATATTCAAATTCTTCTGAAGAAAGTTTTGAGCAGAAAACTTCATTCCTCTTAGCTTTTGCTCTTTTGCTCTCTCTAGCTAGTGAAAGATCATTTGAAGAGAGCTTGTGTAGTTCTGAGAGTGAGTCTAGATTTAGATTCTTTGCTCTCAGTGCTAGTCCTTCAGATCATTGCTTGTTGCAGTTTGATCTAGGGGCTTGTCTTTCAAATCTCTCTTTGTGTTGTTCCCTTCTGGTGTGAAGGAAGACCTGGTGGTATCTAGGGTGTTGTTCAATTCTGGTGTGAAGGAAGACCTAGTGGTATCCAGGGTGTTGTTCCCTTCGGGTGTGAAGGAAGACCAGCTGAGCTGGGTGTTGTTGTGTCCTTAAGGGGGACTGTACCCTTGATTAGTGAAATCCTGAGGTATTGCTCAGGGACTGGACGTAGGTCTCCTGTGGGAAGGAGTTCCGAACCAGGATAAAAATCCTGCTGTCTTGTGGTTGTATTTTGTGTGATTGTCATCTCATTTCCTCTAACTCTAACCTTCATTTAAGTTGTTGTGTAATCCTTTTAGTGAACAAGTTTTCAATCAAAGATCAAATTTTTTAATAACCCATTCACCCCCCCTCTGGGCTAGCTAGCTCGGCAACAAGTGGTATCAAAGCGAGTCTCTTCGACAAAGAAGAAGATCCAACGATCTGAAGAGCAAAGATCAATGGCAGCCCAAGGCAACTTCGAAGGTCAGTCAGTCAACAGACCACCTTTGTTCGATGGTGAAGATTATCCATATTGGAAGACCAGAATGGAATATTTTCTACAAGGCCACAACTATCAAATCTAGTCGATAGTAGAAGAAGGCGACCTGGTTGTCACGAATGAGAAAGCACAATGGACAGATGAAGACAGAAAAAAAATCTCCTTGAACTGTAAAGCCAAGAGCATTTTATGTTGTGCTCTAAGCAAGAAGGAGTTTAACAGAGTCTCAGCCTGCAAATCCTCCATGGAAATGTGGGAAAAGCTAAGGATCACATACGAAGGTACATACAAAGTAAAGGAGACAAGAATCGACATTCTTGTCACTCAGTATGAGAGATTTCAAATGCAGTCAGGTGAGTCAATCACCCAGATGTTCAGTCGATTCACTGACATCACAAATGGTTTAGCCAGTCTAGGAAAGTCCTATGAGATTGCAGATATGGTAAGAAAGATTCTCAGATCCTTGCCATCTTCATGGACACCAAAGGTTACAGCCATCGAAGAAGCTAATGACCTTAAGAGAATGTCAGTAGAAAAGCTCATCGGGTCCCTCATGGCCCATGAGATCAACATGGAAAGGCTAGGAGAATCATCTAGCAGAAAGAAGCACTCCAATGCTTTGAAAGCATAAGAAGAGTCATCAGAAGCAAGCTCTAGCGGGAGTGAGGTAGACAGCGAAAATGAAGAAGCAATGCTCTCTAAGAGATTGCAACGCATCCTGGCCGAGAAAAAAAATTTCAATCCGGCAGAAGGTACTTTAAGAAAAATAAAGACTTCAAAAGATCAGATGGCAAAGAAATGAAGAAAGGAGATACCATCTGTTATGAATGCAAGAAGCCTGGACATATCAAGGCAGATTGTCCAATGCTAAAGAAAAATGATCACAAGAAGAAGGATAGCTCCAAGAAGTTCAGAAGATACAAGAAAAAGGCAATGGCAGCTGCTTGGGAGAACAGCAGTGACTCAGACAGTGAGTCAAGCTCAAGCAGTGATGAAGAAGAAGCCAACCTGGCTCTCATGGCCAACATCGAAGAAAAGGTAACCTCTGACTCTTCTTTCGATTCTTGTAATAATTCTGATTCAGATTCTGACAATTTGGAAAGCGCCTTTAATGAACTTTACGACAAATATAAAGAGGTGTCTAAATTACTTAAGATTAGTAAGAAGAATAATACATGCTTAGAAAACACTAACTCAGATTTAAAAACAGAAAATGAAGAACTAGAAAAGCAATTAATCGAACTAAAAAGAAGAAATGAATTGTTGTGTGAAGACTTAAAAGTTAAGAATACACAAATAACAAAATTAGAAAAACAAGAAAGTGTAGATGAATTAAGTATAGAGATTAAAAATCTGAATGAAGAAAATGAGAAATTAGCAAGCACATTAGAAAAATTTACAAATGGTAAGAATCCCTTAATATTAAAAGGAGCTAGACCCTCAGGTAAGAGAAAAGATGGTGTAGGTTACACACCACCTGAAAATGCAGAAACTATAATTCCACCTAAGGTGTATCCAACTCCAAGATTTGTTCCTGAGGAAAATACAGCCTATAAAGCTAATTTTGAGTATATTGAAAGAGTAACAAAAGTATCATGTTGTAGTCACTGTAATAAGCTAAGTCATTTAAAATCCACCTGTCCAACAAGACACAAGAAGTGGATAATGAAAGTAAAAAATTAATGATACTGACCCATCAGGACCCAAAAGAACTTGGGTACCTAAAGCTTGATGTCTTAATTTCAGGTTAATCCTCGAGCATCCAAATGGTATCTGGATAGTGGGTGTTCAAGGCACATGACAGGAAACCTGAACCTATTTTCCCATCTCCAAGCTGAAGAAGGAACAGTCACTTATGGAGATAACGGGAAAGGAACTGTAGTAGGCAGTGGATCAGTAAATAGCAAAGGAAAAACAGTCATAGAAGATGTGCTTTTAGTCAAAGGATTAAAGCACAACCTCATCAGTATGTCAACTATGTGATAGAGGTCATCAAATCAAGTTTCAAGAATCAAAGTGCAGCATACTAAAGGATGGAGCAATAATCTTTGAAGCAAATAGAGAGAAGAATCTGTACGTGCTCTACCTTGAAGAACTCAAAGAGCAAAATGTGTGTTTGGCAGCCAGCAAAGACAAATCAACTGAGTTGTGGCACAGAAGACTAGGCCACTGCAGCTTGGACGGATTGAACAAGCTCAGAAAGAGGAATCTTGTGGAAGGTCTACCAAAAGTCAATGGAAAATTGGAAAGTGTTTGTAGACCCTATGCTAAGGGAAAGCACACAAAGAGTTCCTTCAAGTCAAAGACAGTGGTGACAACCTCAAAACCCTTAGAGCTCTTACATATGGATCTATTTGGACCAATGAGGACTACCAGTCTTGGAGGAAAGAATTTTGGATTTGTCATAGTAGATGATTACTCAAGATTCACATGGGTATCATTCTTAGAGCATAAAGATGATAGTTTTGATAATTTTGTCAGTTTCAGTAAGAAGGTCCAGAAAGATCAGAAGTTCAGTATTGTGTCCATTAGATCAGACCATGGTGGTGAGTTCCAAAATGAAAACTTTGCTAGATTCTGTGATGATCAAGGAATTCAGCACAATTTCTCAGCACCAAGGACACCACAGCAAAATGGTATAGCTGAGAGGAAGAACAGAACTCTCTTGGATATGGCAAGAACCATGCTCTCTGAATATGAGCTACCAAGATATTTTTGGGCTGAAGCAGTCAACACAGCCAGTTACATTGTCAACCGAGTAATGATCAGGCCAATACTTAAGAAGACTGCATATGAGTTGTTCAAAGGAAAGAAGCCCAAGGTAAGTCATTTCAGAATCTTTGGATGTCCTTGCTTTATTCACAACAACGGAAAAAGGGACATTGGCAAGTTAGATGCCAAGTCAGATGAAGGCATCTTTATGGGGTATACTTCTAAACCCAGAGGCTATAGAGTTTTCAATAAACGCTCACTATTAATTGAACAAACTGTGCATGTTATTTTTGATGAAACTAACCCTTCCTTGAAAAAGGAAGTAGATAGTGATAATGATGATGCAGATGAACTGTCCAAAAAGCTTAAAGATACATCAATTGAGGACAAGGATGATCCACCTCTGGAAGAATTACAACAAGAAGAAATTACTCATGAAAATCTTCCAAAGGAATGGAGATACAAGAAAGATCACCCACTTGAGAATATCATTGGTGATCCATCCATAGGGGTAAGAACAAGAGGTAATGTAATCCCCCGTGATTATTTAGCCTTTGTTTCTCAGATAGAGCCCAAGACAGTCAATGAAGCTTTAACTGATGAATCTTGGATAATAGCCATGCAAGATGAATTAAATCAATTCAAGAGAAACCAAGTATGGTCACTTGTTCCTAGACCATCAGATCATCCAGTTATTGGCACCAAATGGGTGTTCAGAAACAAATTGGATGAAACTGGTGTAATCATAAGAAACAAGGCCAGATTGGTAGCTCAGGGCTATTCTCAAGAGGAAGGCATAGATTTCGATGAAACCTATGCACTTGTAGCTAGACTCGAGGCTATTAGAATCTTACTTGCATATGCATTAGCTCTAAACTTGACACTATTTCAAATGGATGTTAAATCAGCATTCTTAAACGGTTTTATAAAAGAGGAAGTGTATGTTGAACAACCTCCAGGTTTTGATGACACCGAATTTCCTAATTATGTTTTCTAACTCCATAAGGCATTATACGGTTTAAAACAAGCACCTAGAGCCTGGTATGAAAGGCTTAGCTCTTTTCTGTTAAATCATGGTTTCAATAGAGGCAAAGTAGATAGCACATTATTCATAAAGTCAAAGGCCAATCACATACTATTAGTTCAAATCTATGTAGATAATATTATTTTTGGTTCTACTGACAAATCTCTTTGCAAGTATTTTGAGAAGCTTATGCAGGGAGAATTTGAAATGAGTATGATGGGGGAGCTAAACTACTTCCTTGGATTGCAAGTCAAGCAAGGGAAGGAAGGCACCACATCTGTCAAGCCAAATACACCAAGGAACTCCTGAAGAAGTTTGGATTCGATAATGCCAAACCACTGTCAACACCAATGAGCACATCAACCAGAATGGACAGTGATCAAAACGGTAAAAAGGTAGATCAAAAGAACTATAGAGGTATGATAGGGTCTTTACTTTATTTAACAGCAAGTAGACCAGACATCTTGTTTAGTGTATGCATGTGTGCTAGGTATCAAGCAGATCCTAGAGAATCATACCTAATTTCTGTAAAAAGAATATTTAGATATTTAGCTAAAACTCATGATTTAGGTCTTTGGTATCCAAAATCATGTGAAATAGATTTAGTAGGATATTCTGATGCTAACTATGCTGGATGCAAGATAGATAGAAAGAGCACCAGTGGTTGTTGTCAATTTCTTGCAGGATGTTTGATATCATGGTCTTCAAAGAAACAAAACTCAGTGGCACTATCAACAGCTGAAGCTGAATATGTAGCTGCTGGAAGTTGCTGTACACAACTCCTTTGGATAAAGCAACAACTTGAAGACTTTGGATTAAATATCAAATCAATTCCATTACTGTGTGACAACACCAGTGCCATTAATCTGACTAAGAATCTAGTTCAGCACTCAAGGACAAAACATATTGAGGTTAGATATCATTTTATTCGTGATCTTGTTGCAAATGGAAATATAGAAATATCCTTTATTGATACAAATAGCCAACTAGCAGATATCTTCACAAAAGCCCTACCTGAAGAGAGATTTACATCTCTTAGAAGGGAATTAGGGATGTGCAATTTGTGAAAAGATTCCTGTATTTAAAATGGCATATAAATTTTTCAGAATAAATGAAGATTTTCTCTCTCTCACTTAAGCAAAACTCAGTTTATTTACTCTTCCTTGACCGCTATTGTGTTAAAAGCAGTTTGACTCGTCAAACCCTTTTGTCGTCTTGTGCCGTTACCGCCTTTCGACGCTTCCTATTTTCGATAAAATAATCCTATTTAGTCAAATCGTTCTGTGAACGACTCATCTTCTACCTTTACCCTTTCTCCTTTATCCATTCACCCAAAGCCGATGCCCTAACGATTCCGGCATCGACTCTCTGTAAGATTTGAAGCTTTCCCCTCTTCCCGCGAAGAATCCCTCAAAAGCTTCCATCTCTTCCATCATCTCCCTTCTCCAGATCAGTTCTTCTCCTTTCTACCCATGGCCGCTCCGATGATCTCCGGAAGTGTAGGGGGCTACAGTGTTGAGTACCTGACCGCAGAACAACAAGAAAGGTTCACCTTCGTGAAGACAAAGGTTTGCGGAAACAAGGCAGTGGATGTTCCAAATCTCGAGAAAAATGGCATGGGAAGTATTGTAGAAACTCTGAGAAGGATGTAGTGGATGGAAATTGCCACTTTCACCGAGGTAAGCTATCCCGACCTGGTGAAAGCGTTTTATGTGTGCTTAAGGTCAGAGGCAGATGGGTCCCTTGTATCATCGGTAAAGGGAATCCAAATTAAAATCGATCATGAGCTATTACACATGTTGTTTGGAGTGAAGACGTCTGGATTCAGTGGGGTTCATGCAGTGAATGATGAAGCAAAAGGCCTTGGCATTATAGGTCCAGGTTTAGGCTAAGAGACGGAAAATTGGATATTAATCAGATGAATGCTTACAACCGTCTTCTTCATTTTATTATTTGTCAATTTTTGGTTCCTCGCAGTGCCACCTTCTCAACAGATCAGCAATCAGTAGCACCAGCAGAGTAGCAGCAAGCATCAGCATCAGCAGATCAGCAATCAGTAGCACCAACAAAGCAGCAGCAAGCAGAAGAGTCAGTAGCAGAGCAGCAAGCAGCTCAATCAACAGCAGAACAGCAGGGAGTAGCACCAGCATTTCAGCCAGAATCTTTTACAGCTTCAGTAGTTGAGGAGGAAGTGGCAGATAAAGCCAGTGATTCGCCTACCTCAATCATTGGCTCAATTCTTAGGAATTTAATTGAATCAGCTCTCTCTACTTGAATCGACTCACAGTCTGGTGAAATTGAAATGGAAGAAGCAGTGGCAGAAGGTCACATTGAAGAATCAATTCCTGTGGAGCAGTCCAGTGCTCCAGTAGATCCAGTTGAAGAGGAAGCTCCTACTCAGGGGGAGCAAATGGAAGTTGAAGAGGAAGCTCCTGCTCAAGGGGAGCAGTCTATTGAAGAACCAGCACCTCAAAGGAAAGGCAAAAGGATAGTTCACAGAAAACTCAGAAAGAGCCACAGGAAAGTCAATCTGAACCCGGTTTTGGATTTGTTGAAGGCTCAGGGAGAGATTCTGTCAGCAGTGCAGTCCAGTGTGCAAGGGATACTTGCTAGTCAAGCTTCGACTACCTATGAGCTCTCTTCAGTCAGAAATGCAATGAAGTGGTTTAATAACGAAATGTCTGATATGAAGTCGATGCTAGCAGGTCTTTCAAGGTCAAGTGAAGTTTCTCCTGCAGCTACTCAGAGCAGACCAGCTGCTGTTCCCCGGCCACCAGGGCCTCCTGTTCAAGAGTCTCGGCCAACAGGGCCATCAGCTCAAGCATCAGGGCCACCAGTGCCAGCTTCAGGGTCATCAGGACCCTCTTCAGTTGTCAGAGAAGGTCAAGATAAAGGGAAAGAGCCCATGACAGCTACTAAGGCCCCTAACACTTCTACCCTTGCAACTCCAACCCTCTCTTCACCTTCATCTCCTTCTACAGCCCCTCCTGCACCACCAACTGAAAAACACTATGTGCCTCGCACCCAACCATCTTCCTCTCTCATTTCATCTCAACCCTCCTTCTCTCCCACTCCGTCTCACACCTCAGCTCCATCATCTTTCAATTCCAAACCTTCACCACCTTCTTTCTTCAATCCCAAACACCTTTTCTATCCTCCTACTCCTCCATCCTCTGTCACTATCATTCCGGAAAAACCTTCACTACTTGGTGTCTTTGACACAAATCTGCCGGATGATTTTGAGAGAAATATCCTTATCACCATTCTCTCCACTGCCACTCATATTCACAGGACTGATCCTCCCAGTCCTGCCAAGAAAAAGAGGAAACAATCATCCTCTGTCAGCATCCCCTCCTCACCATTATTTCCTCCTCTTTGGTACTCTCTTACCCTCGAGCCTCAAAGAAGATTCTTCTATAAGGAATATGTTCAAAAGTGCATCCTGTCCACCATCTATGGTATTCCTTTCCTCAACCTCTCTGAGCATCTAAGCATTGTTCTCCCTTTTACCCAGCTGTCCCACCCTCAAAAATCCAAAATCATTGAGGGCACTGAGTTCAAGACTGAAGATCAGTGGGCCAATGTCAAGGGCAACAAAGCTCAATTCAGCAAATATTTGACTGCCAGGGCAGAATCTCTTACCCATCGAGCTCACCCACTCACTCTTTCTGAGTGGTTCATTATTCAGCATAAGAACTCGTGGGGACCCTTCATCTTGAAAGAGATCAGAATTGCCAAAAACTTTCAGCTGTACAGTGATTTTTGCTATTTGAACAAGCTGCCTGAAGTGCAGTTCTATCAATTTCATTCAGCCTTAGTGATGTTGAGATCAGAACGTCCAGTAAATCTTCCCCTCACAGTGGACTTTGCCAGTCTCAAAGTTGACTCTCCAGTTCTTCTGCCAAAGCTACACTCTTTAGTGTTTGACTCAGATGCTGGATCCCATGCACTGGATATGTTTGCTAGGCAGATGGGCCGTTTGTCAGCCAAGTTGGGCAGATTACCCTCCTTCTTGCGGTTCATTTTCAGAGAATATCACTCTTGCCGCATCTCTTCCGAAACCTTGGCCCCACTCATTTCTGAATGTGAAAGGCTTACTCCCACCATATGGGAAACTCTCTACAAGGAACCCCATCTTCAATTACAGGCAATCAACAGTTCCTTGGTTCGTCAAGCTAAGCCCATTCTCTCAGCCGAAGCCTTCATGGATCTCAATTCCATAAACCCAATTCAAGAGATCTATGTTCAGTGGGCAGCCAGATATACAACCTTCTATGCTTTGAAGTAGGATCTGCTTGATCAGAAGATTTTCTATCCAATCTCTCTGGATAGATTTCTCCATCGTGCCAGCTTTGGAAAGAGCACTTACTTTAGATTTATCTTGGACCCACATCAGTATGAAGAATTCCTGGAAAAGCAACGGCAACTTTACATTCAAAGGGCCATTCCATCCATGGGTCCTAATTTTTCAGTTGCTTCTAGGGTTTTCCAACAGATTTTTGAAGACCTTGAGATCAAGGCATGGGCTGTCATCTCACAGCATGCCTCTTTGTTGTCTCCTATGTACTATCTTCCTCCCACTTAATACAATGATTTCTCTCTTCTTTGTCTCATAGACTATCTTTTTGCTTATTGACAAAATGGGGGAGAAAACTAACTATTCTGAAAAACATGTTTGTGTTGTATAATGTTTAGTATATTTTGTCATCATCAAAAAGGGGGAGATTGATGACCAAACTTTCCCCATATAAATTACTTCACTTATTTATATACATTAATTTTGATGATTAACAAAATAGTACTAATGAATTACTTGGCCTTTGAGAACAGGAAATAAAAGAAAAATGAAAGTTCAAGACAATCAGGTAAGTCTCATTTCATGTTTTGTCCAAGTCTTTGTATCGACTTCTATTGATAAGCATAACGATTTCCTTCTGACCGAAAAGTTTAATCAAATCGATACCGCAACGATTTCTTAAAGATGTCGCAACGATTTCTTTAGTTCTCGTAACGATTTCTTTAGAACTCACAACGACTTTCTAGCCGTAATGATTTCGTAAGTTCTCGTAACGATTTCTTTAGAACTCACAACGACTTTCTAGTCGTAACGATTTCGTAAGTTCTCGTAACGATTTCTTTAGAACTCACAACGACTTTCTAGCCGTAACGATTTCGTAAGTTCTCGTAACGATTTCTTTAGAACTCATAACGACATGGTAGCCGTAACGATTTCTTTAGTTCTCGTAACGATTTCTTTGAAACTCGTAACGACTTGGTAGCCGTAACGATTTCTTTAGTTCTCGTAACGATTTCTTTGAAACTCGTAACGACTTGGTAGCCGTAACGATTTCTTTAGTTCTCGTAATGATTTCTTTGAAACTCGTAACGACTTGGTAGCCGTAACTATTTCTTTAGTTCTCGTAACGATTTCTTTGAAACTCGTAACGACTTGGTAGCCGTAACGATTTCTTTAGTTCTCGTAACGATTTCTTTGAAACTCGTAACGACTTGATAAGTGTTCATAACGATTTGCTTTGCGCAACGATTTCTTTAGAGTTCATAATGACTTAATAAGTGTTCATAACAATTTGCTATGACTCATAATGATTTCATAAGTCATACAGTTATCGATTTCATATCTTGATATCTTATTCATCTTAAAGCATTGACCAGTCAAAGTCCACGTAGATATCTCTCTGACGCTTTTGCATTTATGAGATCTGAACATATCTCTGCATGCATGCAGACCATATCATCCTTTATCATGCCTACTCTGATAACGTTCTTTAGACTAAAGCTATTTGGCATTACTATTTTCTTGACTATTGCTACTGACGTTGACTGACATCAGAGACAGCTTATCTGTCTGCTATTTAAGATTGACATCTGTGCAGACCTCTGAACTAGCTTCATGGTACAACGTTAAACAAATAGAAGCCATCGGATATCTTTGAAGATCTCATCTCTTTGCGTGCTCAAGTAATCAAAAGACTGAGGACAGGAAGCTTCCAAGACTCTAGATGTCATTCAGTCTAACGACTACTCAAAAGAGAGACAACGGACACTTTAACGTCTAGATTTCAAATTGAAGATATATATACAAGTCAGAAGAACAGAAGAGGATAATGTTCAAGAAAAATATTCAAATTCGTCTGAAGAAAGTTTTGAGCAGAAAACTTCATTCCTCTTAGCTTTTGCTCTTTTGCTCTCTCTAGCTAGTGAAAGATCATTTGAAGAGAGCTTGTGTAGTTCTGAGAGTGAGCCTAGATTTAGATTCTTTGCTCTCAGTGCTAGGTCCTTCAGATCATTGCTTGTTGCAGTTTGATCTAGGGGCTTGTCTTTCAAATTTCTCTTTGTGTTGTTCCCTTCTGGTGTGAAGGAAGACCTGGTGGTATCTAGGGTGTTGTTCCCTTCTGGTGTGAAGGAAGACCTGGTGGTATCCAGGGTGTTGTTCCCTTCGGGTGTGAAGGAAGACCAGCTGAGCTGGGTGTTGTTGTGTCCTTAAGGGGGACTGTACCCTTGATCAGTGAAATCCTGAGGTATTGCTCAGGGACTGGACGTAGGTCTCCTGTGGGAAGGAGTTCCGAACCAGGATAAAAATCTTGATGTCTTGTGGTTGTATTTTGTGTGATTGTCATCTCATTTCCTTTAACTCTAACCTTCATTTAAGTTGTTGTGTAATCCTTTTAGTGAACAGGTTTTCAATCAAAGATCAAATTTTTTAATAACCCATTCACCCCCCCTCTGGGCTAGCTAGCTGGGCAACAGTCTATTCGCGCGCCGTTTGACTTCGTCAAACGAAAGTGGAGATCGGGTCGGGACCAAGATCTCGCTGTTGTCTAAGCGCAACGACGTTAATTACATCCCTCTAAGAGAGAAAATCTTTGATTAATCACCAGAGTAAAGAATCTCATGGCCTGTAACAGAAACATCTAATAAAAGGTATGCGTAAAGATATAAATTTAATTGCGCCTAACGCGAGACGACCAGAATATAACACCCAACGCATTTCTGATATTATTAGAGTTGTTTGAAAAGATTGAATTTGATTTGACTTCATTTAATTTGATTTTTTTGTTCTGCTCTTTCATATTCTTTTAGCATGTTTGATTTGCTTTGGAATTATCTTTTGTCCATTATTTATTGGTCTCTTGATTTGATTTGATTTTGATTATTTGGTTTGATGTGAAGCTTTTATCTTATTTCAGGTCTCTTTTCATTTAAATTTGATTCTCTTTAATTTATTTGAATTTGAATTTTTTTTATTTAGATTTAATTCAAGGTTAAAATGTTTACACCAGAATTATTTAATTTGATTTTTGTGTTTAAAATTATTCTATTTGATTTTTTTAACTTTGGGTTTATTTTGGAATTATTTTTTTTGTTGTATTTTTATTTTTATGTGGTTGGATTTGGTGAAGATTATCATGCTTTGTTTTCTTTTGAATTTAGTTGTAGGATTTAAACTTATTTAGATGGTTTGATTTATTCACTCCCTTTAATAATCGCTACTTGCTTGTTGTTTGTTTGTTTTTTTTTTATTCATTAACTTATTAATGGGGAAGGAACCAGAAGGAGTATGTGTGTGCGTATGTGTGCATTTGAGTTTTAAAAGGGGCATATGTATGTAACTGGGATTGAAACGGTGGAGGGGAATTTAAATGCTTTTATATATGTGCGCACAGAACCGGGTAAAAAGGGGGTTGTTAACCGGTAAGACTGGCTGTGCGTGGGTATGTTGATGCCAAGGGGGGGGGGGGCTGAACGGTAGCCTTTATACTGTTTGGATGTGCATATATGTGGCGGCTGGGGCCTAAAACGGTGGAGACTATTTTATGGTAGTTGGGTATGCACATGGCAGATAAGGTGGAAATGGTGGCAGTTTAAGTATGTGTGTGTTGGTTTGTTTGGTTTTAAATGGGTTGAAACGGTGGCTGTTGGGAGTGACTTGAACGGCGGCCACATTTGAGGCTTGAACGGCGGCCACATTTGTGGGGGCTTGAACGGTGGGGGCTTGCATGGGAGTTTATGCACACATGAACGGTGGGTGTATATGTATAGATGGCTGGGTACGTGGAAGTGGAACGGTGGCCCTAGTGGAGTATGTGCATGTGTGTAGGGAAGGACTGAACGGTGGCTGCTGTTTGGGAGCTTGAACGGTGGTCTTTCTAAATAAAAATAGGACAGTGAAAATTCAGCTGAAAATTTTGTTATTTATTTATTTCTTTTAGTATTTTGTTTGTTTCATTTATTTTATCATTTATTCTTTTTTTTTATTTTTCCTATTCACTTGGTGTCTTTTTTTTGTTATTACTTTTGTCATTTAATTTCTAATGATTTTCTCATTTATTATTTCTATTGTTTATTTCATTTTTATTTGCTCTCGTGCTTGATTTGTTGATCGAGTGACGTACACCACGCCAATATTTGTTCGTCTCATTCATACACACATGCATGCATATAACACAAGCCGATGAAATCATGGCTGAATAAATAAAATTTAAACCTACAGAAACCCGATCGTATGACATAACCTGACTTGATGGCAACCACCCCTGCCCACCATATGTCGGGGTGGTACCCAAGTACGCCCACCTATGGGCCCGAGGTGATACACACGGGACAATGTTCGCCGAACGGTGGCGACGTGATATTTGCGTATGGTGCTGGATCACAACACAAGTTATCCGGCGGCCATATCAGCATACATATATTCGGAGATTATCATAGAAGCGGGTGAACATAGGACTCGCGTTAAATCTCATGGCGTACGGGACGATTGTTGGTTCACCGGGCCACCGATCCCAAGCGAAGGGGTCATGAAAGCAAGGCCGCCGATTAAAAATGCGGGGTGAAAATCCGGCAGCACCTCCCCTCATCTGCACGTTGGGGGGGGGGGGGGGGTTTGCACGACATCCGTCCACCACGATGGAGACGGTGCCAACGACGATGTTGATGCCGTGGGCAACAACACCACAACATATGGCACCGATTCTCGAGGCGTAC
Organism: Colocasia esculenta; assembly: GCA_014218235.1. Lineage (NCBI taxonomy): Eukaryota > Viridiplantae > Streptophyta > Magnoliopsida > Alismatales > Araceae > Colocasia > Colocasia esculenta. The sequence continues at coordinate 84,090,888 of CM024766.1, read as the reverse complement.
CCGAGAAGACCGATATATGTCGAGACCGAAAGATGGGGCAAAACCGATGAAACATTGTATCGGAATAAAATGCCATTTCTGTTTGACCTCTTCCAGCATATGTTCATGAATTGGCGACTTCGAGGGCCACCAGATCACATATGCATTGGGAGGATGGTGCAGCAGCGGAACCGGTGGCACTGCACAAGCACTGCATAGGGCCACCGATCAAGCCTAAATGGTGGCTTCATAAAAGACAGCAAGCGGCTTGGTTTGATGAGAAGGGCTTGAACGGTGGCACTGCACAAGCACTGCGCAGGGCCACCGTTCAAGGTCTTCACACACAGAAATGCATGGTATTATTTAATGGGAAAGGCTTGAACAGTGGCACTGCACAGGCACTGTGCAGGGCCACCGTTCAAGGCCTTCACACCCAGAAACGCAAGGTCTTATTTAATGGGAAAGGTTTGAATGGTGGCACTGCACAGGCACTGTGCAGGGCCACCGTTCAAGGCCTTCACACCCAGAAACACAAGGTCTTATTTAATGGGAAAGGCTTGAACGGTGGCACTGCATAGGCACTGTGCAGGGCCATCGTTCAAGGTCTTCAAACACCTAATCATGGCAGAAGCAGTGGTCTTGTTGTGGGGAAGGGAAGGCGAACGGTGGCACTGCGTAGGCACTGTACTGGGCCACCGTTCAAGGCTTTCAAGATGAAGGAAGCGATGGCTCAATAGTGGAGAAGAAGGATGAATGGTGGCATTGCACAAGCACTATGCAAGGCCACCGTTCAAGGTCTTCAACATCCAGCCAGAAGAAGTAAAAGCTGAAATAAAATTGGCGGTCTTTGAGATGTGGAACCAATGTCTCATGAAACAATTTTTGGGATTTGAGAACATTATTTTGGGGGCTTCAATAGGGGTAAACCAGAAGAAGTATATATATGTATATGGTACAGGGCCGACATTCCTCACATGGGGGAGTGGGGGAGTGGGGGAGTCGGCTATGGGATCCACAAGATGTGGAACGGTGGGCTACTGTGGGTATGAACACCTTGCATAGAACCGATGGGGAAAAGATGAGAAATACAAAAAAAAAGATATCAGACATATAGAAGACATGCGGGAAACCCCTTTCTTCTTGGGGCGAACTAGGGGAAGAGGAATCATCTTAGCACCCTGATTATATGAGCTCCTATCATTCCGGAATGGACATGGGAGTTTCTCCAGCCGGAATAGCAAGAAGAGCTCCATTGTACACAGGAAGCTTAAGAAATGGACTTAAAGAAATTCAAAGAAAAACTTAAACAAACAGTAATAGAACCCTTGGGGATTTTCCCCATCTCAATATCATTGAACGAATATACATAGAAATGCATGCGAAAATGAGGTAGACTAATATATGAATAGAAGGGGAAACCAGTGGCAACACAGACCATAATATACATAGAAATGCATGCGAAAATGAGGTAGACTAATATATGATCAGTAGGGGAAACCAGAGGCAGCACAGACCCTATGCACAGTAAGAGGCAGAACTAGTTATATAGATGAAGAAGAGAACAGTACATATTGAAAAGAGGACAAATAGCCTATGGGGAAGAGAAGAAGAAAAGAAAAGAAGAAAAAAATCTAAAGAAAATTTCCTCCCTCCTGTTGAACCCTTCTTCCTGCCCCCTTCTCTTTACCTACCCCTTTTTTTTTCTTTCTGCTCCCCTCACATATCCCCATGCCAAGAGATGCTGCAACGTCCCTCTCCTCTTCTGCTATTGCCTTCCAGCCCGAGGAAAAACTCCTCCTAGATGCTTCTTCCTCCCCTTTTCTGATGCTGCTGGCCGTTCTCCTCCCTTCTCTTCATGGAGCGAGTGGTGTCTTTTAAAGGCCCTCCTTTTGAGGGCTGAGGTGGCAAAATCCCTAGCCCAACATAGCCCTTCCTTTAAAAAAAAAAAATTGCTGCTCATGCCATTATATGGTCACAACCGATGCCTCTTTGCCCTCCTAGGCTGCCAGCCCAACTCATGGCCTAATGGCCCAAAAACAGGTGCAGACAATTAGTCGTCAGAATTCGACGACTTATCAATTTTCAACTGTTGAAATCTTGATGTTGACGAAGAAATTGAATTGAATAGATAATAAAAATAATTAATTATATATTCTTTCATAACTGATTTTGTGGCATAGTTGGTTAACATGTCACATTTCTATTCATAGGTCTTGTGTTCAAAATTTAGAACTACTTTAAAATTATTTTTTTGAACCAAGTCGTCAGAATCCTATGATTGTCATCGACGGTCATCGCCGAATTTCAGCGACAGTCACTGAAAAGTTGTCGAAATTTGCCAATTGTTGTTGGTGGATTACAGTAGGCCATCTGTGGTGGCCATTCTTGGTTACCCAGGCCCATCATGGCCATCATGGCCGTCAGGGCCTGTCAAGGTCTTGTTGGCAGGCGTGGCCCTCCCCCGGAGCACCACGTCTTCTCAAGTACCTCTCGAACGGGACCCTTACTTAGAACACATCTTATCCCGTTGGCTTTACCATCGCCCGGGCAGCGTGCACCGAGCAGCCACTGCCGTTACCAAACAGGCGAACAGCGGGGTCGACCTTTATGTAGGCTACCTGCTCAGTAACCCTGGCTAAGTATGTCCGAACAGGCTGTTCGCTACCCCACAACAGTAGTAACCAATGTAGGCCGCGCTCCCCACGTCTTGGGGTGTATTAACTGCCTGACGGCCCCACGGGCGCCTCAACGGATAACTCCCCGGACGATGCGCCAACCGGCGCGACCTTTCAGGCACGATCCCGAGACGTTTCACCTCTTCTCTGCAATGCTCATGCCTATAAAAGGCCCAGGTATAGCGCCATGCAAAAGGTAAGCGTTATCACGTAATTTGATTCACACCAGCCATAGTGCCACACACGAGAACCCCCTTCCTCTCAAGTCCACGACTGAGTTAAGCATTGGAGGGTTCTCCCCGGTTCTTCAACTGGGCCCCCCTGATCCTATTCTGGTTTTGCAGGCTTGCGCCCACTACCACACTTTTGGCGTTGTCTGTGGGAAATCGACAACAGCCATGGCTCGTGGGCGATCCTCCTACCAGAATGTTGGGAGTAGGGCGATGAGGTCCCGCCAATCGAGGGCGGAATCCCACAGTCAGGACCCTCCCGTTGACGTCGCCATTGCCTCTGCCGGTCGGATCGGCGACGTCCTTGCACCAACAACTGCCATGCCCGCAACTACCCAGGAAATGGTAGAGCTCCGGGGTCAGATGCAACATCTGATGGGTATTTACCTGAGCTAACAAGCCCAGTTGGTAAGACCCCAGGCTCCGGCGGCCTCTCTTCCACAGGAGTGTCAGGCGGAATCGTCTCACTAGTGATCTCGCGCCCCTTCTGCGTCCCAGGAGCAGTTGGTGGACTCGCCGCGGCGGTCGCACCATGCCCCCTCCGAGGAACGGGCGTCGGAGCGCCGTGGCCATTCACCCCGCCGCTTCTCGGCAGCCCTGCGCCCGGTGTGCTCGGTTGTGGGAGCCAACTCCCACAAGACCGGTCAAGAAAACTCTGCTCACTCTGAGCAAGAGTTGGCCAGGCGCTTGCGCCGCGTGGCGGACCTCGAGCGTCGCATAGACGCGATGGTCTAGTGTACAGAGGGTAAAGCATCGGCGGAGGAGGACCTGGACTTCCGCTCCCCCTTTAGCGTGGAGATCCTGGAAGCCCTGGTCTCCCCTAAGCTTCCTCTGCCCACTATCGCGCCTTACGACGGCACCACCGACCCGGCGGATCACATCCATGGGTTTGAGTCGCACATGGTGTTCCATGGAGCATCAGACGCGGCCAAATGCCGGGCCTTCCCGGCCACTCTCAAGGAGACTGCCAGAGCTTGGTTCGAAGCGTTGCCTGTGGGCTCTATCTCCTCCTTCCGCCAACTGAAGAAGTCCTTCTGGGACAATTTCCTCGGTGGAAGGTCGCAGCCGCGCACAGCGGCCTCCCTCCTGGCCGTCCGCCAGAAGAAGGGCGAGGCGCTCTGGGACTTCGTTAAGAGGTTGCGGACTGAGGCGCTTCGCATTACACGCCTGGACATTCCTCTCGCCACTAGCGCCCTCATCTAGGGCACTCGCGATGGCTTCCTGCAGAGGACCCTCGGCATCCAGCAGCCTGCCACTTTGGCTGAGCTACTTTCCATCGCCCAACGCCATATGGCATGCGAGGAAAGTCTGGCTGCCGGCCCAGCAGAGCAGGGCGAGCAGTTGGATAAGAAGAGGCCCTCCGATAACGGTCCGGACCGTGATCGGAAGAAAGGACTGCGCAACGGCGACTCACCGTGCCGACCATGCCCCTTCACCGACTACACACTGCTGACGATGGCACTCGAACAGATCCTGGCAGAGATCAGGGACGAACCATATGTTCGGTGGCCACCAAGGATGCGCTCCGATCCCCGGTGGCGTAACCAGGAGAAGTATTGTCGCTTCCACCGCGACCATGGCCACGACACCTCCGAATGCCGCCAGCTTAAAGATGAAATCGAGTCCCTCATCAAGCGCGGCTACCTCGGACGGTTCGTGCGCCGGAATGAGGACCGCCCCAGACGCCGAGAGCGAACTCCCGAGCAGCCGATCAACAACGAACCCAATGGGCAGGAAATCAATGTGATCGCGGGAGGGTTCGACGCAGGCGGAGAAAGCACTCAAAGCCGATGCGATTACGCAAGGTGAGTGCACGTCGTTGACAGGCCTCCGGCGCCCCGGCCAGCTCCGTATCCCGCCAATTCTGCACACGCATAGTCTGAGGAGGCTATAACCTTCTCGGACGAAGATCTTGTAGGGGTTACCACCCCACACACTGATGTGCTGGTCGTTTCGACCACCATCAACCACTGTAATGTGCGCCGGATTTTGGTGGATAATGGAAGTGCTCCGGACGTGTTGGCCTACAATTGTTGCCTTCTTATGGGCCTTAAGACCAATCAGCTCACCCCTGTAAAGTCTCCACTGTACGGCTTCTCGGGGGTTTCGGTTCAGCCCATGGGGAGAATTCGCCTCCCAATAACCCTTGGGACGGCATGAAAAAATGTGACCAAGATAGTAGACTTCTTGGTCATCAAGAACATGCCGGGCTACAATGCCATCCTCGGTAGAGGTCTGATCGGGCGGATTAAGGCGGTACCTTCATCTCTTCACCAAAAGATGAAGTTTCCGACTCCAAGTGGGATTGGGGAGGTGTTTGGGTGCCAACGCGAGTCTCGATGGTGCTATGTTCTCTCCTTAAGAGACAAGCAGCCACTCGCTGCCCCAGTGCCTGTTCTACCCCCGACCGACCAGCCTTCCACTAGCTGAGGAACACCTGCTGAAGATCTGCTTCCAGTACAGGTGGATGATAACCCCGAGCATGTCCTCTATATTGGCGCCTTACTAGCGGAAGCCGAATAGCAACGCTACAGGGCCTTCCTGCTCGCCAACCTGGACGTGTTTGCATGGTCCGATGACGAGCTTCCGGGCATTCCTCCGGAGGTGATGGTGCACCGCCTCTGTTTGGACCCACGGGTCCCGCCAGTTCAGCAAAGGAGGCGACCGGTCAACCGAGAACGACAGACCGTGATTCAGGATCACGTCGTCAGAAGCCGATCCATAGGGCTCCTCTGGGAAGCCCAGTACCCAAAGTGGATCTCTAATGTGGTTCTCGTGCGCAAGGCCAATGGCAAATGGCGTGTGTGCATAGACTACAAGGATCTCAACAAGGTGACGCCCAAGGATAATTTTCCCCTACTGCACATCGACCGGTTGGTGGACGCCACATCCGCACACAAGCTTCTCAGCTTTCTCGACGCCTACTCTGGTTATCACTAGATCAGCATGCATCCTCCGGGTCAAGACGCCACCACGTTCGTCACAGACTTAGGGTTATACTGTTATACCAAGATGCCCTTTAGTTTGAAGAACACTGGTGCCACATATCAGCAGTTGGTCAATAAGATGTTCGAGCAGCAGATCAGGCACAACATGGAAGTCTACGTCGACGACATGCTGGTCAAAATGCTCCCGAGCATCGACCACATCTCCAATCTTGTATGAAGCTCAACCCAGCCAAGTGTGCGTTTGGAATACGCTCGGGTAAGTTCCTTGGCTTCCTCGTTTTAAATAGAGGGATAGAGGCAAACCCGGAGAAAATCCAAGCCATACTTGAAATGAGCAATCCGAAGACAGTGCGTGACGTCCAGCATCTCACTGGACGCCTCGCTGCGCTGAACCGGTTCATGTCCCAAGCAGCTGAAAGAAGTTTCAACTTCTTCAAGTTGCTGCGAGGCCCCAAAGGCACCTCCCAGCAAGGGGGGCATGTACGGTGGACGAAGAGTGTGAAGCCGCCTTCACCGAGCTGAAGGCATACTTGGCAGCCCCACCTATTCTCTCGAAGCCCGTGCTCGGAGAACCGCTGTTCGTATACCTTTCGATCACCGAACACTCCATTAGAGTGGTTCTGATCAGAGAAGAGGGAGCGGCGCAGCACCCAGTATACTACATCAGTAGGGTCCTCCAAGAAGCTGAGAGGTGGTACCCCCGAGCAGAGAAACTTGCCCTTGCCCTGGTCACGGTTACTCGAAAGCTCAGGCCCTATTTTCAGGCCCACTATATTACGGTCCTTACCGACCAACCACTGAAGTCCATCCTTCAGCGTCCAGAGTCTTCTGGTAGGCTAATTAAGTGGGCCATAGAGCTTGGTGAGTTCGACATCAGTTTTCGCCCAAGGACAGTAATCAAGGCGCAAGCATTGGCGGACTTTGTTGCGGAGTGTACTCTCCCTACTGAGTAGGATCCTCCGCTGGCCGGCGAGCCCCCATGGGAGCTCTACGTTGATGGGTCCTCTTGTGTCACAGGGAGCGAAGCAGTCTTGGTCCTCACCTCTCCTGAGGGGCTAGAGTTCCAATATGCCCTCCGATTTCGCTTCGCTGCCTCCAACAATGTTGCTGAGTACGAAGCATTACTATCTGGTATCCACATTGCTAGGCACCTCGGAGCCCTTCGACTTAGGGTCTTCAGCGACTCTTAGTTGGTGGCCAGTCACGTGAGCGGGCAGTTTGAAGGAAGGGAACCCTGCATGGCTCAATACCTCCATCAGGTTAAGAGACGAGAAGAGGGCCTCCTCTATTTCGAAGTCATACATGTTCCGTGGGAGCAGAACGCGTGGGCCGATGCACTAGCCAAGCTGGCGTCTTCAGGTGACATCGCCCCTTCTCGCTCCGTATTCATTGAAGAGCTCGCCTCGCCGAGCACCGAGGTAGATATTGCAGCCATTGAGGCAGGACCACTAGCTCCGAGCTGGATGGACCCTCTCCTGGCCTATCTAGTTCGAGGTGAGCTTCCGCCCGAGCAGGGCGAAGCTCTGAAGATCAGGATGCGCTCCCAGTGTTTTACCCTCATAGAAGACAAGATGTACCGACGGTCTCTTTCAAGACCTCTCTTACGGTGCCTCAATCCTGAAGAGGCTCTTGCGGCCACCGAAGAGGTCCACGAAGGACTCTGCGGGAGCCACTTGGGGGGCAGAACCCTAGCACGCAGCATCATTCGGGCAGGATTCTGGTGGCCTTCGTTGCAAAAGGACTGTATGACCTTTGTTCGAAGGTGCCCGGAATGTCAGAAGTTCGGACAACTCATTAATCAGCCTGCCGAACAGCTTCACAGCCTGTTCGAACCTCGCCCTTTCGCCAGATGGGGTATTGACATCCTAGGTCCCTTTCCAGAGGCCCAAGGTCGGAAAAAGTTCCTGTTCGTGGCTATCGACTACTTCACCAAGTGGATCAAAGCAGAACCAGTTGCCATAATCACCGAGCAAGCAGCATGGAAGTTCGTCTGGAAAAACATCCTCTGTCAGTTTGGAGTCCCAAGGGTTATCACCTCCGACAGCGGGAAACAGTTCGATAGCACCATTTTTAAGCAAAAGTGTGCCGAGCTCGGCATCTACAACCACTTCACCTCCGTTGTGCATCCCCAGGCAAACAGTTTGGTCAAAAACACCAACCGAACACTACTACACAGGATTCGTACAAGGGTGGAGGCCGCAAGTGGATCATGGATAGACGAGCTCCCCAATATGCTCTGGTGCCACCGAACAACTGCACGAGTGGCAACGGGAGAAACACCCTTTCACCTGGCATACGGCTCGGAAGCTGTTTTGCCTTTGGAAGTGACTCTCCCCGCTCTTCGTACACTCATTTCGATGAAGTCGCCAACAACCGAGCTCTTCGGGAGAACCTCGACATGCTCGGCGAACATCAGAACGATGCCAGCATTCGTCTTGTCTCCTATCAGCAATGACTCGCGCAGTACTACAATGCTCGAGTTCGGGAAAGGCACTTCTGCATGGGCGATTTGGTTTTACGATGTTGCTCAGCTTCGGATCCCCAAAAGGCCATCGGCAAGCTCGCCCCCAAATGGGAAGGACCTTATCAGGTCACCCAGGTCCTCGGAAAAGGCTCCTATAAGCTTGCTACTCCTAGCGGCGAAGCCATACCCAAGACTTGGCATGTATCAAATTTGAAGGCTTATTATCTATGAAAGCCTTTGTTCGGCATCGTACTTCTCTTCTCCCTGTTCCTATGGTCTGCCTAAGGTGGCGTCTGAAATTATCCATACCTCAAAGTGTTTCAACTTCAAATGGATATGTTGACCCCCTAGGTCGAACAAGTGTTCGGCATTCACCCCTGGTCAAAACCCGATTCGGTTCCTAACTGACCTGTGCGGTACATGCAACGCTTATAAACCAGTGGATTCCGATTCGACCAAGAACAAAATCAAGGGAATGAGATAGAAAAAGCGAGGCCATAAGACGAATTCCAAAAAGGAAATTTCCATGAATTCTTCTGTACCCCTTGGGCCAGGTTTACAAAGGCCAACAAAAAGAAGAACGAAAGAAAAAATACATTGAAGGAGCCTGCTCGGAGGGGCTGGCGCCATTGTCGATAGAAGGCATCCGTCCAGACTGAAATTGGGCGAATCGCACCCCGTCTAAGCGGGCATCTTGAGTCCGGCGTCGGCACTCCCTCACCGCAGCCTCGAAGGCTTCCTGAGCACGTTCCCCCGTGGCGAGGTTCCGTCTACGGTCCTCCCTGACCTCAAGGCCGACCATGTAGCAGCGAGCCCCGTACTGCTCTAGGTCTTCCCTGAAATCCGGGCCTGCCTTGCATTCGATAATGGCCTGGGCCTTTGCCTTGCTCAGCATCTTCGTGACGGCCTCCTTCTCGGCTCGGGCGACAGCAGCGTTAAGTTCAGCGACGCGAAAAGCTTCTTCGAGACTCTCGATCTCCTTCTTCAGCTCTGCTTCCCTCGCCACATGCTCCGCCTCGAGCTCCTTACAGCAAGCGAGCTCAGCCTCCCACATATGTTTGTGGTTCTGAGCCCGCTCAGCGAGCTTCTTCAGCATGGCCAACGACTTTGAGGCGCATTCCACCAGCACCTCTACGTCGACCTCCCCCTCGGCCTCCTCATCAGCCAGGACCCTTGTTTGTTGTTCGCCCCCCGAGCGCCTAGGGGTCTCCTCCGGGCTCAACCCTTGGCACCGCGCCAGCACCTCAAGCTGAGATGCGCTCGGGCAAGGAGGGAGCTCCTTCGGGGCGCTTCCTGGGAGGTTCTCCAGGACTACCTCTAGGGCCGATGCCGAAGGCCGCGCAGCGGATTTGGTCTTCAGCAACTGCGCCATGGGAACCTGGTCCTCTTCGGAGTCCCCTCATTCAGAAGTAGGCCTTCCGGACGGTCCCGCCCGATCAGCTCCTCTGGCGGCCCCAGAGGCGGTGACCGCGGCAGCTGCCACCTCCTGATTAACCGCAGCTGCAAGGGATCCATGAGCTCCCTCGACTTCGACCCCTTTGGTAACTCCCTACGCAGGAGCTTCGGCAAGTACCGCAGTGGGGGGCAAGGCGGTGGCAACCCCCTCCTCTTCGGTTGCCCGGGCCGCGGTGGCATCCCCATCAGTCACAGCCCTCGCCACGGCGCTCGACGCCTCATCTGCACGCGCCGCTTCCTCCGTCCGGGTAGACGGGCTCAATACGAGGGCAAACCTGCCCCCAGTCGTAGCTCGTCCAGTCCCTGTTCTGGACACTTCAGTCTCAGCCGCCGCCACCGCACGGCCCGTGATGGGTCCCTGGGGCGTCGGCACTGTCGTAGGTCTTTCGACTACCGCTCGGGCAGTTTGCCCCCTAGTGGACCCCTCGTTCGAGTGGTCACTAACGATGACCAACCCCGAGTTTGAGGCCCCTATCTCTGCAATAACGGGTCACGCTTCACCCTCGAAGCTTGGCCCCATCTCGTCGACTGCTTCCACCAGCTTGCGCTTCTTACACGCGATCAGATGGGAACTTCTTCTTCTTGCTTGGCCCCCTCCTCGACGGCCGGCCGCACAGCCTTCTTCGCCTTCTTGGGGCCAGCTTCTCTTCGAAGACTTATCTTCAAAGGCCCCTTCCTGGCACCCTGCTTCTCAGTAGGGTGGCTCGTCACGCCAGTTGGGGGAGGATCCTCTCCCGAATATGCCACGAACACCGCGACAGCAATCTGCTCGGTATAGAGGGCCATCTCCGCCATGTCCATGCCCGCCTTCAACTCTTCAGCAGCTGCGCAATAAGAAAGAAGTTAGTGAAAGTGACTTCCGAAGAGTTGAAGAGGGAAGCAAGGGTAAAATCACTTACTCCATGCTCGCCTGAACCCGTGTTGGACGAGCTGGGCCTCAGTTATGTACTCTTCCGCCTTCTCCACGAAGATGTTGCTGAGGCAGTCCGCAAGTGCTACGGCGTCCTTCTTCATGAAGGGATAGCTGTCCTTGGCTTTCGCCTCCTTTACCCGGGTGGGAAACCCCCACTCCGGCACTTCTGCGTTGCGGGCGAGGAAGAGCATCCGGTGCGTCCACCCCTTGTTGTTCGAAAACCTCGGGGAGAAGTCAATCTGCATCCTGTTTGGCCGGTGCTTAGTGTAATAGACACCGAAACCGGTCCCCGGCGACCTAGCCAAGCTAAACTGGCTCCGGAACAGGTCCGTCGTTGGCTCAAACCCCCGCACCTTGCAGGAGATGTAGAAAACACAGATCGTGCGCCACGAATTTGGTGTCAGCTGAACGGGGGCAACCCCCCAGGCATTCAGCAAATCACAAGCCACCGCCGACAGAGGAAGGCGGAACCCTGCCTCTAGCAGATACTGAGACATCGCGATGCACCCAGGCCGCTCCATGAAGTACGTGTCCTCCTCCTCCACGATGACGATGTCATATTCCGCCCTGATCCGGTACCGTTCCCGGAGGCCCTCGAAATACTGGTACATTTTTCGCGGAGGTCCCCCGGTGCTGCACCGCTTGCTCCGGCAATAGCTACGGCCTTTCCCTTCTTTGACATCGTCACAAGGGGGGAAGAGGACAGCCGGAAGGAGTGGTACAAGATTTCAGAACTGCGGGGAGGAAAGCAAGCACGCGGTGAAGGCGCGAGGAAGAAGACGATGGAAAGCTCTGGAAGCAGCAAGCTCTGGGAAGATTTTGAAGGCGTGGCTCCCGCCTTTGCCCCCATCCCTTCCTTATAAGGAAGGCGGGGCGCAAAATTCGAAGCAGATTCAGAGCGACGTTCCTCCCCGCTCTGAATCTCCCCTCGGGCACGTCGATTGCGACCATTCGAATGGAGCATGCAGGGTCCTGGGCTCGACACAACCCCCTCGACCATCATGAATTCCGTCCTCTGAAAAGACTCCCCGTTCGACGTCACCGTTTACGACGCCAAAGGCAGCGTCGCATTAAATACGGAGGCAACGTCCGAGCAGGGAGGACCCCGAGCGACGTCACCGCATGGCCATCCGAATCGCCGGGGGCAATCCCGCATTTAATGCGAAGGGGATGTTCGATCAGGTTGCCGCCCTCGAGTGCACCAGTACCCGAACCACTCAAGTGCGTGGGGGAAAGTGTGGTGGCCATTCTTGGTTACCCAGGCCCATCATGGCCCGTCAGGGCCTGTTAAGGTCTTGTTCCACAAATCTTTTCTTCTCCCTGACTGAGCAAGGATCTTATTCCACAAATCTTTTCTTCTCCCTCGAATTAATATAATCTCAAATACTAGCTGAGATAGAGGAGCTCCAGGAGGGCTGATGTGAGCTCTTAAGTGAGCTACCTTTTGTGTACAAATTTCTTGCCATAAGCCTTTACAATTAGGAAAGACATGTCTTTACATTAATCTTTTACATGATGGTTGCTTATCATGAGACATTACATTTTCTAGTCCTACATTTGGAGTAATTTTTATTGCTAAGGGACTAGCAATGTTCAACTAGGGGGAGTCATAGCTACATAATTTTTTGCGTTAAATTTCATACATATAGTAATTTTGGACATCAGTTGTCCATAAATAACGTACAGTTTAACTTTTATTTTCATTTTATTCATGTTTAGGTTTTTGAACATATTAAACTACACATATTAGATTTTCATTTAAGTCATTTCTTTCAGATTGACTAATTAGGTTCACTTTAGTAAATAAATATTATATATAAATAAATTTTGTTGAAAGATTTTTTGTAAATATTCTTTTAAATATAGATAAATTTCAGTTTGTTAATAGATTTTAATGCATACCTACCAAATCCCATTAAATAAAAAAATAATAAAAAATCATTTTTAATACTACTTAAAAATACCCAATCAAATCCCATTAAATAAAATCATTTTCCCACCCTAACCACATCTCCACGCACCCCACTTAACCCATTCTTAACCCTTTTTTGTCTTCCCCACAGGAACCCAATTTGGAAGCTTCAAGAAGAAGCTGGAGGCTGCTGTGCTGGTGCCCAGCTGTGCAGAAGCCCCTGCTGGTGTGCAGTGGCCGGCGGTCGTGCGGAGCTGCGGAGGTGCGTAGGAGAGGCCAGATGAGGAGGTGCATACCAGGCAAGATGCAGCAGGTGTAGGGCTGGCACTGTGCACGGCGCCCAGGTGTGCGAGGCGGGTGTGCACAGCAGGTGAGCAGCGGCTGGGTTAGGTGCTCTGGCGATGCAGCTGTGAGCAGCTGGTGTGCGATGCTGGAGATGGTGCGAACCAGGGGAGCACTGGAGGCACAGTGCCCTGGGGTGTGGTCGGCGGTGCAAAGGCGCGATGGAGCCTGGGCATGGTGTGGGCTGGGTCTACTGGAAGCAGTTGAAGGCGGCATCCTACTGGGCATGGCGGTTTGGGTGTGAAGCCTAGTGTGTGATGCTGAAGCGGCGGGGTGTGCTGAGGTGGCGGATGGCACTACGCGTCTTGGTGCGATGGTGGTTGGGCAATGTGAAGCTGCCGGATCCTGTGCGATGCAGGGATGGTGATGCTAGGCGCGCAGAAGGCGGTGCGTACGGAGCAGGCGGACCAGGTACACAGCAGCAGGGCATTCGACTGAAGCTGGACGAGTGAGGTTGCCAGGTTCATCCAGATCCGGTGCGGAGCAGTGTTGGCGGGAAGGAGGCTGACGTGGCAATCCTGGTGCAGAGCTGTTCGGCATCCATGAAGCGGGGAGAGGCGACTGCAAGGGCCATAGCCCTATAAAAGGAACCCCACGGTCCTCTTCCCAAAAGGTTCGGTTTTTAGGGAATTTTTAGCTTCTGCATTTTTTCCAATTTTATTTCCTGTATTTTCTTTTGAGCAGAGCAGGGAGTTGGGGTTCAAACTTTAGGATTTTAGTTTCGTCTTCTGTTCTTCCTTCAGAATTCCAAGGGATTTAGGTTCTGCGTTTTTGGAGTTATATTCTTGGTTCGATTGTTGGGCGGGAGTTAGATTAATCTTTCTATTCTCCTGTAAGGGTGATCCAGAGACATTCCAATCTTCCATTTCTTTTGTTTAGCATTACTTCGATATTATGGATTATTCTGTTCTTGGCTATTTCTACTGCTGTAAATTGTTGTGATTTTACCTTTCTTATTTGCTGCTGGAATTGAGGAGATTTCTGGAGGGATCGGGGAGGTCTTCTTCCTCTCTTCTGGATTAGTGGGGACAGCAACTTCAGGGCTTCCAGAGATCGGGGCTTCTTCTTGTATCTTGCATCTGAAGAATCCTGGGGGTGTTTGCTCCAGAGTTGGCACAGGGCAACCAAGAAGATCCCAATTCTTGGCGTGTCTTGCAGCTGTCTAGCATCCGGAAGGGCAACGGTGTCCAGAGAGAACCTGAACATCTCCACAGTTCAGACGAGGTCCATGTTTCTGTGCTAGTTTCGTGAAGATTTCTGAGTCATTCTAGTTTTTTTTTTTTGTTTTCCGAGTCATTAATTTTGCTCTTCTTCCAGTTCTTCATGGATTTCAATGTGGCAACAATAATTTCTTGTTCTTTGTGCAATTCTTGAACTGTGAAGATAGCAGGCGAATGCTTGTGGAAGAGCTGATGTCGTTGCCTGTTCATCCCCTGAGCTATAGGGGTACAGTGGATTGATAATGTTCTTTTGAGAATTCGTGTTTTGTCCTCTTTCCGAATTATTTCAGATTTAGAGGTGCATCTGTATGAGCCTAGTTTAGATTTCTCTCAGTTTGTCTGATCCCTCAATTGAGAGGGTACAGTGTTGTCGATTTTCTGTTAACTTCAATTCATCTTGTTCTTTTGTTATGTTTGATCCGTCGAGTGTGGGGGATTTGATTGATGCAATTTACGGAGTTAATTCTCATACAGTGTGATTTTAGTTAAGAGTGTCTGTTAGAATGATGTGGACACCTAAAAAAAAAAACAACAACAACACAACAGAACATGGGCTTGCACCTACTGGCCGGTCTAGTCCTTCCAAGCAAAACATCCATGAGAAAACCCACTAAATGACCACTCCACAAGGCCCATGCTCCAATGTCCCATCTACCCTAGGTAAGGGGATCATCCTAGGCAACTCCTCACTCCCCCACTACCCAGGCAAACCTGCCAAGCATCAGCAGGAGGAGGCGGCCAGCAGGTTCCCTTTTCAAGAAACTGGGCTGCAAAAGGAGAGGGGTGTGGTGGCCTCTTGCTGGTTCTTTTTAGAAGAGGGGATAGAAGAGGATAGAGGCTTGCACTCCAAGAAAAGGGGTTGGCTGGGGGCTTCCTTCTTCGGTGGAGAGAAAAAAAAACAGAAGGATACAAGAGAGGAGAGGCCACTTCCTGAGGGGTCTCACGGGAGAAAATCCAGAAGATATAGAAGAGAAGAGAGGAGACGGGAAAGGCAAGCTGGTGCGGCTGGGCACTGGTTGCAAGCAAGCAAAGGAGGAGGAGCGTCCTCTTCAAGCTGGTGCTGCTGCGGTCTTCCCTTCCTCTTCCACTTCTGTTGGTTGGGTAGAATAAGTAGAAGGGAAAAGGCTTCCACTCCGGCTGAAAGCGTGAAGAGAAGAAGCAGAAAAAGGGGGGGGCACTGCCTACTGCTTGAGGACAAGAGAAGGAAGAGAGCCATCGTGAGAGAAGAAGAAGGGTGAGAAGTGGGAAAGGAGGAGGAGGGTTTGGCTGCCACGGCAGTCCTCATGATTCCATTCTTCTTTTGTTTTCTTTTCCCCTACATGTAACTACCTTGTGCTAACAGTGAAAAGAATCTCTCCCTTCCACACTCATATGCATATGATTATTTCCTCTTATGGTCGGTCTACACTTCCCTTTCCCCCCTTCTTTTGTTTTAGTTATGCTTTCCTATGCTTTTACATGAAACCGAGATGCTCTCTAAACATGGTAGATAAGTCTGCTCTTCACCATGTTTTCCCCTTTTAGTTGATTTTCCTTTCTCACTTTGCTTGAGACAACCCCATTACCTCACCCAGGACATTGGGGAGGGCCATTGGGTACTTCTCAGCCCGCCAAGGGTAGTCTATGAGGAGTTACTCATTGCCTAGAGGTCTGTTTGCTGCAATAGGTCTCTTTATTTGATGTTTTTTTTTATTATCCGGGTTTTGGACACCAACTGTGATTGTGGAAGGCCCAATATAAGGCGGGTCATGTAAGGCCATATATGTGCCTTCTCTGATGGGTCTACGGGCAGACAAGGCACTGTTCAAATCCCCTTGCCACTGCTCAGATCAGCTCCGGATTTTGCGAACCATGCCTCCGAAGTGCTGCCGATTCGCTTTTCCGGGGAGCTTTGAACATGAAGGGTTCGGTATGCAATACCCATGCCCAGTTCAAGCACATGAATGGATTCTCCATATGTTGAATAGCCTATCAGCTCGACCGGGCACTCAGATCAGCTCCGAATTTTGAGAACCGTGCCTCCGAAGTGCTGCCGATTCGCTTTTCCGGGTAGCTTTGAACATGAAGGGTTTAGTATGCAATACCCATGCCCAGTTCAAGCACATGAATGGATTCTCCATATGTTGAATAGCCTGTCAGCCCGACCGGGCACTCAGATCAGCTCCGGATTTTGAGAACCGTGCCTCCGAAGTGCTGCCGATTCGCTTTTCCGGGTAGCATTGAACATGAAGGGTTCGGTATTCAATACCCATGCCCATTTCAAGCACATGAATGGATTCTCCATATGTTGAATAGCCTGTCAGCCCGAACGGGCACTCAGATCAGCTCCGAATTTTGAGAACCGTGCCTCCGAAGTGCTGTCGATTCGCTTTTCTGGGTAGCTTTGAACATGAAAGGTTCGGTATGCAATACCATGCCCAGTTCAAGCACATGAATGGATTCTCCATATGTTGAATAGCCTGTGAGCCCGACCAGGCACTCAGATCAGGTCCAGATTTTGAGAACCGTGCCTCCGGAGTGCTGCCGATTCGCTTTTTTGGGTAGCTTTGAACATGAAGGGTTCGGTATGCAATACCCATGCCCAGTTCAAGCACATCAATGGATTCTCCATATGTTGAATAGCCTGTCAGCCCGACCGGGCACTCAGATCAGCTCTGAATTTTGAGAACCGTGCCTCCGAAGTGCTACCGATTCGCTTTTCCGGGTAGCTTTAAACATGAAGGGTTCGGTATGCAATACCCATGCCTACTTCAAGCACATGAATTGATTCTCCATATGTTGAATAGCCTGTCAGCCCGACCGGGAACTCAGATCAGCTCCGGATTTTGAGAACCGTGCCTCCGAAGTGCTGCCGATTCGCTTTTCCGGGTAGCTTTGAACATGAAGGGTTCGGTATGCAATACCCATGCCCAGTTCAAGCACATGAATGGATTCTCCATATGTTGAATAGCCTGTCAGCCCGACCGGGCACTCAGATCAGCTCTGGATTTTGAGAATCGTGCCTCCTAAGTGCTGCCGATTCACTTTTCCGGGTAGCTTTGAACATGAAGGGTTCGGTATGCAATACCCATGCCCAGTTCAAGCACATGAATGGATTCTCCATATGTTGAATAGCCTGTCAGCCTGACCGGGCACTCAGATCAGCTCTGGATTTTGAGAATCGTGCCTCCGAAGTGCTGCCGATTCGCTTTTCCGGGTAGCTTTGAACATGTAGGGTTTGGTATGAAATACCCATGCCCAGTTCAAGAACATGAATGGATTCTCCATATGTTGAATAGCCTGTCAGCCCGACCGGGCACTCAGATCAGCTCCGAATTTTGAGAACCGTGCCTCCGAAGTGCTGTCGATTCACTTTTCCGGGTAGTTTTGAACATGAAGGGTTTGGTATGCAATACCCATGCCCGGTTAAGGCCCATAGATGGATTCTCTGTATGTTGAATAGCCCGTCATCCTGACTGGACACTTAGGCCGTCTCTGAATTTTGAGAACCGTGTCTCCGAAGTGCTGCCGATTCACTTTTCCGGGTAGCTCTGAACATGAAGGGTTCGGTATGCAATACCCATGCCTAGTTCAGGCCCATGGATGGATTCTCTGTATGTTGAATAGCCCGTCAGCCTGACCAGACACTCAGATCATCTCCGGATATCGAGAACCGTGTCTCTGAAGTGCTGCCGAATCACTTTCTCAGCTAGCTTTGAACATGAAGAGTCGGATAGTCCGTCTTCGTGCCCGATCCGAGTTCATAGATGGTGTCCATACATATTGTGGGTGCTGCCATCCCATCGGTCAGTTCTGGTTCCTCATGAATTTCAAGAACTGTGCACAAAAAGGGCCGCAGAATCACTGCAATTTGATATTTTCGACAAAAGGGTCGGATAACCTGATGCCCACGCCCCGTCCGGAGTTGAACAGAGCCCTTTCATGGTTTGGGTGCCATTCCCTCCTGAAATGGTCTCCGGATCCTCCTTTTCCCACGCGTTTTGTGTGTTGCAAGGGCTGCCGAATCATTTTGGTATGTGAACAGTGCTGGCGATTCGCCCCTGTCGAATCACCTCTACAGAATGGGCCTGGTTGCCGATTCGCTCCTACTGATTCACCCTTGCAGAATGGGTCTGGCTGCCGATTCGCCCCTGCTGATTCGCCCTTGCTGAATTTCTTTCGCAGAAGGGGTTTGGCTACCGATTCGCCCTTGCCGAATCGCTCCCGCAGAATGGTTTTAGCCGCTGAATCGTTTTGCTTGCCGAATCAAATGGATTGTGCATGACGATGTTTGGGCATATAAGGATCAAATGAGATTGAACCATGAAAAGAACAATGACAATCAAAGCATGTCAAAATCTCTTGCATTACCAAATAAAAGATTTTTGCACAATAGACAAAAGAACAAATAAATAAACAAGTATGCAAATTGACCTTAAAAGATGAATGGCACACACACACACATCAAAAATCTCTTGCAAATTTGACTGCAATCTTGTAGTTTTATTTTACGCCTTTTATCGGATGTCCCGACTTAGGCCATAAGACCTTCTATTCTGGCGATTAATCAAGGGTTTTCTCTTTCTAAAAGAGATGTAATTAATGTCGTTGCATTTAGGCAACGGCGGGATCTTGGTCCAGGACCCGACACTCACTTTCGTTTGACGAAGTCAAACGGTGCGCACAACAGACCTAAAGCCCTCCGACTCCCGGAGGCAGAACACTTGATTGTTACCTCGGTGACTGGCACGCCCGCGCTGTGCAAATTGCCGATTCATCTCACGTCATCATTGCTCACGTAGCATTTGATGGGATTTGGATTAGCAATATGCATTCATCCATGAGAACATGAGACAACATGATAAATAGATTTTTTTTTAAATCCATTTCCACAAATGATTTCAAGTTAAAGTAGTTTAAATCAAGTTCTATTCTGCCTCTCCGTGGATATGACATGTGCTCACCATTTTACTAGTTCATATTTGCTATTTTAAATTTGTGAGTCAGTTTAGAGGAAGTGCGCATCTTGACTTGTGTGAGGAACTCTGGACAACGAAAATGCACAGTCAACTATGCCGCGTGTTCATCTTGGCGCCGTTGCCGGGGAGGCATTAGAGTTTGATTTAATCTGCATTCATTTGATTTCATTTGCATTGGGCTTCTATTGACTTGTTGTTGGGATTTTATTTCAGATTTGCACATAAGGAGGAACTTGGAGATTGTGCTTGGCATTTGAAGCCCATTGGAGGAGCTTGCTGATTTCTTTTCCCATTTATTTTTAATTCAGTCTTTTAGATAGGGGAGTGTGAGAGAAATTTGTAGTGAGGTTTTGATGTACTCTCTGTGCATGTACAGAGATTTCTTTTTAGTTGGTATGTAATAATTGGACTTTTGTGGTTTGTGTGGTTTGAGAATTAGTTTATAGTAGCACCTTATATTTCTTTAGTTTCATTCATTTAGTTCAAAAATCAAATAAAAATTAAAAAATCTAAAATCTAAAAAAATAATTCAAATCGCTCTTTCATGTTAGCCGTTTGATTTGTAAATAAAAATTTCATCTTCCTAAGATTAGAATCTCATGTTTTAGGACATTCATCATTTTAATTGTCATTTGAATTCTATTTTTTTCTTGCATTGAAGAGTGCGGGGGAAAGGTAAGACTTCCATCGCTCGTTTCATGCATTAGACTTAGCATTAGACAACCCATTGTTTGAATCTGATATGTGCACTGCATGTTTTTAAATGGGATGCTTAAGGGCTTCACCCATTAAAATAAAAAGATAAGGTGAGGGATTTCATCACCCTTTCCTTTGCCCAAAAATCACAAAAAATTTCACATTCTTGCATTTACCTAAACTTTCAATAAAAACCAGTAGACGTGGCCTTAGGGTTCATAATTAGATTTATCATTTCTCAAATTCAAAACTTCTCTTTAAGTCTGGTGTCTAGGATTAGAGGTTAAAAAGCTTACGCTTAAGTGAGTTAGAGGTTATTTAATTGGGTCCTTGCGAAAGCAAGGGGGGCCTCCCTCTACTCCACCTCTTACCTAGCCAGTACAAGAAGAGTTAGGATTAGACTTAAGCAAGCATAAATCTGATTTTGAGAAAAATAACATAAGCCCAAGGAACACTTAGTGGTTAGGTTAATTTGTTTTGAAAGTGTTTGTTTGTTTGTGTTTGTTCATAAAATTCAATAAAATTTTAAAAAATTCAAAAATCTTAAATAGAGGGCTTTTCATCTTTGCATGCTTGGTAGACATTCTCTGGATATAGATTTGGCTCAACCTATAGACGAGATTGAAAGATTCTTTCATAGGATGGCCAACCAAGATCAAAACCAAATTGCTAGGAATATGGAGGAGGTTGCACCCAGACAGATGAAGGAGTATTTTATTCCTTCTAACTATCAACCTGCTACTTGCATTAGGTCGGAAATTCTGGCAAATCACTTTGAAATCAAGCCAGGAACCATTCAGATGTTGCCTTCTTTTTATGGAAATCCCAATGAAGATCCTTATAAGCATATAGATGAGTTCCTAGAAATTTGTTCCACTGTAAGGATCGAAAACTTCACTGAAAATGCCTTGAGATTGACCCTATTTCCATTCTCTTTCAAAGACAAGGCCAAATATTGGTTGGGAACCATAGGGAGAACCATTAAAACTTGGCCAGAAATGTAGTAGGAATTTTTAAAGAAATTTTACCCTATTATCCGTACTAACACAATGAGAAGAGCAATCACTGGATTCTCCCAACACCCGGGAGAATTAATGCATGAATCATGGGAGAGATTGAAGGAGTTGCTTAGAAAATGCCCCCATCATGATCTGTTGAGGTGGCAAATAGTCCAAGCTTTTTATGAAGGACTAACAGAATCAAATAGGCAAATGGTTGATGCCTCGTACGGAGGAGCATTCATGACGAAAAGCGAGGATGAGGCATATAATTTGTTTGAGACATTGAGTGAGAATTCTATCAATCATGCCTCACTCCACTCTTATGAGAGAGCATTAGGACCAGTAAAGAAGGCAGGGATGTATGAATTAAGAGGGAGAGAAGAGTCAGATTCGAGGGTAGACGATCTGTTAGCTAGACTTGACCAGAGATTGGAGCAGAAGCTGGAACAAAAATTCGACCAATTACTGTCTTTGACTGGGCAAGCCACACCCAAATTTTCTCAACCACCTGAAACTTGTGCTATGTGTGCTAGCCCAGCTCATCCCACCAGTGCTTGTCCCACTACTGCCCAATTACCTCCTTTCATTCAAGAACAAGTCCAAGCTGCTCAAAGCTTCTACGAACCCCCCTATGATCCATACTCTAACACATAACCCTGGTTGGAGGAACCATCCGAACTTTTCTTGGAAAAATCAATCTAAACAAGTTTCTCAACCTGCCTTTAAGCAATCCATGTACGGTCAAGCCTATCCCAATCAGAATTCGAGATTTGGCCAATCTTCTTACTCTAAACCTCCACAAGTCCAAGAAAATCAAAATTCAAATCAATTTGCTCACACAAATTTCCACCAACCTTCATATCAACCACCACCTCCTCAGCCTAATTGGGATGATAAAATGAATCAACTCCAAAATATGATGGCGACTCTATGCCAAACTGTGCAAGAACAACAAACTCAATATCAAACTCAAAACCAAAATTTTCAACAAAATTTGGCAAGGATAGAGTCTCAGATTGCTGATGTATGTCATAGGAGGGAGTCCGGGCAATTGCCAAGTCAAGCTGTAGCAAACCCAAGGAACAACCCTCCCAGATTTTATCAGAACCAGCAATACCATCAAGCTCAGGGGTATAGACCACCTGCAAGACCAAATGCCCCTCCACCACAAAACCAACAACAAGCTTTTGTCCAGAATATTCCAGCACCACAAATTCAGAATCAACCTATACAACAGGACCATCCTCCTGCCCAAGCTAGGGGCCCCCAAGTGGAAGATGTCAAAACAGTGTCAACTTTAGGAAGTGGAAAAATCTTAATAAATCCTCACCCACACATGTCAACATTGAATGAGGATAAAGAAATTGAAGAACATAATGAAGAAAATATTGAAAAAGAAAAATCCAAGGAAAAAGAAAAATTGACTGAAGAATCCCTAGACAAAATCAAAATAAATGAAGACCCAAACTGTTACATTCCAAGAGTCCCTTTTCCTGAAGCTTTAAAGTCAAAATCCAAAAACAAATCAACTAGTAATGAAGAACTCTTGGAACTGTTTAAACAAGTTCACATCAACATTCCTCTTCTTGAAGCCATTAAGCATGTGCCTACTTATGCCAAATTCTTAAAAGAAATGTGCACTCCAAAACGTGAAATGAAAAATAAAACTGAAACAATCATTCTTCCAAAAACTGTGAGTGCCATTATCTTAAATCAACTCCCTAAAAAACTCAAAGATCCAGGCACTCCACTAATTCCTTGCACCATCGGTGCAGTCACTTTTGAAAGCAGTCTTTTGGATTTGGGAGCCAGTGTCAATCTCCTACCTTATGCTATTTTTGAGAAATTCAAGTTAGGAGAATTGAAACCCACTTCTGTCGTCCTTCAACTAGCTGATCGTTCTGTTACCACTCCTAAAGGCTTAGTTGAGGATGTTATTATAAAAATCAATGATTGTTACTTTCCTGCCGATTTCATGATTTTGGACATGAACACTCCTCAGGATTTAACTCAGTCCACCATCATCCTTGGTAGATCCTTTTTGGCTACAGCTAGAGCCAACATTAATTGTGCTACCGGGATGATGGATATATCATTTGGGGATGAGCTGGTTAGTATCAATATTTTTAAGGCATCTGGGCACCATGATCAAGGAGAGAGTTGTCTAGTGGTAGACTCCTTAGAAGAATCTTGTGTGAAAAAAGCAATAGACCAACCCTGTACTTTAGGGTTTAAGGGAGAGAATAATCCAAAACCAAAGCCAAAAATCTATAAAGCCAAAGACAAAGCATTCCATGACAAACACATTCATAGAAAATTTTTTCAAGTGCATGATAAGGTCTGGCTATTCAATTCTAGGCTTCGTGGAAAATTGAAGTCCCGATGGGATGGTCCTTACACTATTGTCAAGGCTTGTGACAATGGTGCTGTCATTATTCTTGACCCAAAAACTTGACAATCATTCACTGTCAATGGGCAAAGGTTAAAGCATTTCTTTGAAAATCCATCTTCTTTAAAAATGGATTCTACCAAGCTAGTTGAGCCAAATGAAGCTTAATTGCGTCTGGCTGAAGACGATAAACTTAGCGCTTCTTGGGAGGCAACCCAAGTGTACAGATTTCCTTCATCAGGTAATTCTCTGTCTTACTTTCTTTTCCTGTAAATAAGTAGGGGGGGGGGGGGGGGGGAGGTAGAATAAGCATGCATTCATAGTCCTCATCCCAAACATTGCTTCATTTCTTTTTCTTGAGCTTGTACATATGCAAATAAAAATTTCACAATGTTTCATCTTTGAATAAAAATACGTGGCATTATGCTACACAGACTATGTGTCTGATCTTTAACCATTAAAATTTTGTAGTTGTCACACTCCTTTACAAAAATCCATGTTAGGTAGCCTCTAATAAAGGATTACATGTACTTCTTGTCTACCTTATGTAAGGATTTATGGCAAGAGGTTTTCATACACACACTACATAGCCACTTAGACTAGCTGAACCTGAATGTAGCAAATTTGTCAAGGCTAGTAGGAGAGAGGTGATTGGTTTTCTCCCCTCCCCTTAAGTGAATTGTGAAGGAAGTGAAGGCGTGTGATCAAGGAACCTGACTGTCCATCCTTCCATTAAGAGGAAAAGAAAAGAAAAGTAAAAAGCAAAAAGCAAAAGCAAAAGAAAAATATATCCATGAAAAATGCCCCGGATCTGAGTAAATTTGGACTCGCTACTCTTGAAAAGTGATGGGTGATGACCAAACTGTCCCCATAATAAATATTTCCATTTATTTATATATTAATTTTGATGATTAACAAAATAACACTAATGGACTTCTTGAGCCTTGAGAACAGGAAGCAAAAGAAAAATGAAAGATCAAGACAATCTGGTAAGTCCCATCATTTTATCCAAGTC
The DNA here is from genome assembly GCA_014218235.1 of Colocasia esculenta. Taxonomy (NCBI): domain Eukaryota; kingdom Viridiplantae; phylum Streptophyta; class Magnoliopsida; order Alismatales; family Araceae; genus Colocasia; species Colocasia esculenta. Next base: position 84,066,691 of record CM024766.1, on the reverse strand, counting down.
CCTGTAACGACTTCTTTGATAAGCAGAACGACTTCCTCTTTGACCGGAACACTCAAATCGTTACCGTAACGATTTCTTTAGACCTCGTAACGATTTCTTTAGAACTCGCAACGACTCTCTAGCTGTAACGATTTCTTTAGACCTCGTAACGATTTCTTTAGAACTCGCAACGACTCTCTAGCCGTAACGACTTCTTTAGACCTCGTAACGATTTCTTTAGAACTCGCAACGACTCTCTAGCCGTAACGATTTCTTCAGACCTCGTAACGATTTCTTTAGAACTCGCAACGACTCTCTAGCCGTAACGACTTCTTTAGACCTCGTAACGATTTCTTTAGAACTCGCAACGACTCTCTAGCCGTAACGATTTCTTCAGACCTCGTAACGATTTCTTTAGAACTCGCAACGACTCTCTAGCCGTAACGACTTCTTTAGACCTCGTAACGATTTCTTTAGAACTCGCAACGACTCTATAGTCATAACGATTTCTTTAGAATTCATAACGATTTCTTTACAACTTGATAGTCATAACGATTTCTTTACAACTCGATAGTCATAACGATTTCGTGTAACGATTTCTTTACAACTTGATAGTCATAACGATTTCTTACAACTCGATAGTCATAACGATTTCGCGTAACGATTTCTTTATTAGTCATAACGACTTCTTGCAACGATTTCTTTAGAACTCGCAACGACTTGCCTGTTGTAACGGCTTCATAAGTTATCACAACGATTTCTTGACAGTTCATAACGACTTGCTATAATTCATAACGATTTCATAAGTTATGAAGTCAGCAAGATTCTTTTTATCGAATTTCTTGATGCATCAGTATAATGCTTTTTAATAGCGTTGAAAAGTCAAAGTCATATCTTGTCCGTTGACTGCTATGCATTAAATGCTCTCCGATCGTATCTCCCATGCATGCAGACAATATCTTCCATTTCTATGCTTCTCTGTCTACGTACTTTTTGGGACAGAAAGGAGCTTTGCTATAACTGCAATATCTGTTCCCTCTCAACTAACAATAGACAGCAGTCCTAGCTGTCTTCTATTTATTGATGATATGCTTACAGATATCTGACAAGACTCATCTGGACAACGTTGGACACAAGATACAAAGTTCTATGTCATCTCTTTGGCGTGTACACCAGGATAAAAGATTGACGATCAGAAGCTTCCTCAGTGACCAGTCTAACGTACACAAGGATAAGAGACAACGGACACATCAACGTTCGAATTTGAATCAGCAGTTTAAATAGAAGACTCAAGACGAAAAGAACGATAGACAGAGCAACATCGCGTGATTTTAGAAGAAGAAAGAAATCCATCTCTCACAATCTTTAGAACCTTGAAGAAGAGCGAAGCCTCCACTCAAAACCAAGTTCTAAGCTCTTAGCTCTCTGTGCTCAAAGGAATCTTCTCTTTTGTAAGAGCCTGTGTGGTCCTTGGAGAGAAAAACCTTGTTAAATCTCTCTCTCTCTCGGGGGCTTAGAAGCTTCAGTGTGTAGCTGGTCAAGCTAGAGTCTGAAGCCTGTTTCCACTCTCTTTTCTTATTAGATTGTGTTCCCTTCTGGACGAAGGAAGACCTGGTGGTATCCAGGGTGGTTGTTGTACCCTTCTAGACGAAGGAAGACCTGGTGGTATCCAGGGTGGTTGTTGTACCCTTCAGGCTGAAGGAAGACCAGTTGAGGCTGGGTGTAAGGATCCTTAAGGGGGATTGTACCCTTGGTAGTAAAATCCTGAGGTATTGCTCAGGGACTGGACGTAGGTCTCCTGTGGAGAGGAGTTCCGAACCAGGATAAAAATCCTTGTGTCTTGTGGTTGTGTTTTGTGTGATTGTTGTCTTGTTTGCTCTAACTCTGACCTTGTTATTAAGTTGTGCAATCTTTTTCAGTAAACAGGTTTTAATCAAAGATCGAAGTTTTAATAACCCATTCACCCCCCCCTCTGGGCTAGCTAGCTGGGCAACAAGTGGTATCAGAGCCCGTCTCTTCGACAAAGAAGAAGATCCAACGATCTGAAGAGCAAAGATCAATGGCAGCCCAAAGTCACTTCGAAGGTCAGTCTGTCAACAGACCTCCTTTGTTCGATGGTGAAGATTATACGTATTGGAAGACCAGGATGGAATACTTTCTACAAGGCCACGATTATCAAATCTGGTCAATAGTGGAAGAAGGTGATCTGGTCGTCACAAATGAGAAAGCACAATGGACAGATGAAGATAGAAAGAAAATCTCTTTGAACTGTAAAGCTAAGAGCATTCTATGTTGTGCTCTAAGCAAGAAAGAGTTCAACAGAGTTTCAGCATGCAAATCCTCCATGGAAATGTGGGAAAAGTTAAAGATCACATATGAAGGTACAGACAAAGTAAAGGAGACAAGAATCGACATTCTTGTCACTCAGTATGAAAGATTTCAAATGCAAACAGGTGAGTCTATTACCCAAATGTTTAGTAGATTTACTGACATTACTAATGGCCTAGCAAGTCTAGGAAAGTCATATGAAAATGCAGATATGGTAAGGAAGATTCTCAGATCCCTGCCATCTTCATGGACGGCAAAGGTCACAGCTATCGAAGAAGCTAATGATCTTAAGAGAATGTCAGTAGAAAAACTCATTGGGTCTCTCATGGCCCATGAAATAAACATGGAAAGACTAGGAGAATCCTCCAGTAGAAAGAAGCAGTCAAATGCGCTTAAAGCTAATGGGGACTCATCAGAAGAATCCTTAGATAACAGTGAAGATAGCAAAGATAGTGATGATGAAGAAGCCATGCTCTCAAGAAGATTGCAGAGAATCTTGGCAAAGAAGAAGAAGTTCCAGTCTGGTAGGAGGTACTTCAAGAAAAACAAAGATCTCAAGAGACCAGATGGAAAAGATCAGAAGAGGAATGAGCCACTTTGCTATGAATGCAAGAAACCTGGACATATCAAGGCAGACTGTCCAATGTTAAAGAAAAATGATCACAAGAAGAAGGACAGCTCCAAGAAGTTCAGAAGATTCAAAAAGAAAGCCATGGCAGCTGCATGGGACAACAGCAGCGACTCAGATAGTGAGTCAAGCTCGAGCAGTGAAGGTGAAGAAGCCAACTTGGCTCTCATGGCGAATACCGAGGATAAGGTAACATCTGATTCTTCTTTCGATTCCTGTAATGACTCAGATTCGGATAATTTGGAAAGTGCATTTAATGAACTCTACGATAAGTATAAAGAAGTGTGTAAACTACTTAAGCTAAGCAAGAAAAATATCACATGTCTCGAAAATACCAACTCAGATTTAAAATCTGAAAACGAAGAACTAGAAAAACAAATAGTTGAGCTTAAGAGAAGAAATGAACTATTATGTGAAAACTTAAAAGACAAGAACAGAAAAATCACTGACCTAGAAAAACAGGAAAACTCAGATGATTTAAGAAAAACTGTAAATGAATTAAATGAAGAAAACAATACACTAGCAAGCACCCTAGAAAATTTACCAATGGTAAAAACTCTTTAATATTAAAAGGTGCTAGGAGATCGGGTAAAAAGAAAAATGGATTAGGATATACACCCCCAGATACTGAAGAAACCATAATATACCCTAAAACATATCCAACACCAAAATTTGTACCCGAACAAGATGTAGCATACAAAGCTGATTTCAAATACATAGAAAAAGTAACTAAGTTATCCTGCTGCAGTCACTGCAACAGGTTAGGACATATTAAAATGACATGCCCAACAAGACATAAAAAATGGATATTAAAAGGTAAAATTGATGATACTAACCAATCAGGACCCAAAAGAATTTGGGTACCTAAAGCTTGATGTTCTCATTTCAGGTTAACCCTCGAGCATCCAAATGGTATTTGGATAGTGGGTGCTCAAGGCATATGTCAGGCAACAAGAAGATATTTGTTGATCTCCAAGCTGAAGAAGGTACAGTCACCTATGGAGATAATGGAAAAGGGACTGTGATAGGAAGCGGGTCTGTGAACATCAAAGGAAAATCAGTCATAAAGGATGTAATGCTGGTCAAAGGGTTAAAGCACAATCTCATCAGCATCAGCCAGTTGTGTGACAAAGGCCATCAAATTCAGTTTCAAGAATCAAAATGCAGTATCTTGAAGGATGGTGCAGTCATATTTGAAGCCTACAGAGAAAGAAATTTGTATGTTCTATATCTCGATGAACTCAAGGATCAAGATGTGTGTTTGGCAGCTAGCAAAGATAAATCAACTGAGCTGTGGCACAGAAGATTGGGCCACTGCAGCTTGGATGGGCTGAACAAGCTCAGAAAGAGAAAACTAGTTGAAGGACTGCCAAAGGTAAATTTCAGATTGGATAGCATTTGCAGACCTTGTGCAAGAGGAAAGCACACCAAGAGCTCCTTCAAATCAAAGACTGTAGTAACCACCTCAAAGCCTTTAGAACTACTTCACATGGATTTATTTGGGCCAATGAGGACTACCAGTTTGGGAGGAAAGAATTTTGGATTTGTAATAGTTGATGATTATTCAAGATTCACTTGGGTATCCTTCTTAGAGCACAAAGATGACACATTTGAAAATTTTGTCAGCTTCAGTAAGAAAGTTCAGAAAGATCAGAAATTCTCAATTGTCTCTATTCGATCAGATCATGGTGGTGAGTTTCAGAATGAAAAGTTTACGAAGTTCTGTGATGATCAAGGAATTGAGCACAACTTCTCAGCTCCAAGGACACCTCAACAGAATGGAATTGCTGAGAGGAAAAACAGAACTCTTTTGGATATGGCAAGATCAATGTTATCAGAATATGATCTGCCAAGATATTTCTGGGCCGAAGCTATCAACACTGCATGTTATATCATAAATAGAGTGATGATCAGGCCAATTCTGAAAAAGACTGCTTATGAACTCTACAAAGAAAAGAAGCCAAAGATTAGCCATTCAGAGTATTTGGATGTCCTTGCTTCATCCATAACAATGGAAAAAGGGACATTGGTAAGTTGGATGCCAAATCAGATGAAGGCATTTTCATGGGGTATTCCTCTAAACCTAAAGGTTATAGAGTTTTCAATAAACGTTCCTTATTAATTGAACAATCAGTACATGTTATTTTTGATGAATCTAACCCTTCCTTGAAAAAGGAAGAAATTAGTGACATTGATGATGCAGATGTCTTGTCCGAAAAATTAAAGAAAACTTCAATTAAGGACAAAGAGGATCCAACTCTGGAAGAACTGCAGCAAACAGAAATCCAACATAAAGATCTTCCAAAGGAATGGAGACATCAGAAAGATCACCCTCCTGAAAACATCATTGGTGATCCATCTGTAGGGGTAAGAACTAGAGGTAATGTAATTCCATGCGACTATTTAGCATTTGTCTCTCAAGTAGAACCTAAGACAGTCAATGAAGCTTTATCTGATGAATCTTGGATACTAGCCATGCAAGATGAACTAAATCAGTTCAAGAGAAACCAAGTATGGTCACTTGTTCCTAGACCATCCAATCATTCAGTTATTGGCACCAAATGGGTGTTCAGAAATAAACTGGATGAGTCTGGAATAATCTTAAGGAACAAAGCCAGATTGGTGGCTCAAGGCTACTCCCAAGAGGAAGGCATAGATTTCGATGAAACTTATGCACCTGTAGCTAGACTTGAGGCCATTAGGATTTTACTTGCTTATGCATCTGCACTTGATTTAAAACTTTTTCAAATGGATGTCAAATCAGCCTTTTTAAATGGTTTCATCAAGGAGGAAGTTTATGTTGAACAACCTCCAGGTTTTGACGACTCTGAATTTCCAAATCATGTATTTAAACTACATAAGGCTTTATATGGTCTAAAGCAAGCTCCTAGAGCCTGGTATGAAAGGCTCAGTAATTTCTTATTAAATCATGGTTTCACTAGAGGTAAAGTAGATAGTACATTATTTATAAAATCTAAGGTTAAACATATACTTCTTGTACAAATCTATGTGGATGATATTATTTTTGGATCTACTGATGAATCTCTTTGCAAGTACTTTGAAAAGCTTATGCAGGGAGAATTCGAAATGAGCTTGATGGGGGAGTTAAGCTACTTCCTTGGATTGCAAATCAAGCAAGGGAAGGATGGCACTCATATCTGTCAAGCAAAGTACACCAAAGAGCTGTTGAAGAAATTTGGATTTGAAGATGCAAAGCCATTATCAACTCCAATGAGCACATCAACCAGAATGGACAGTGATCAAAAAGGTAAAAGGGTAGATCAAAAGAATTATCGAGGTATGATAGGATCATTACTTTACTTAACTGCCAGTAGACCAGACATTTTGTTCAGTGTATGCATGTGTGCTAGATATCAGGCAGACCCTAGAGAGTCTCACTTAATCTCTGTAAAAAGAATATTTAGATATTTAGCTAGAACTCATGATTTAGGTCTCTGGTATCCTAGATCTTGTGAGATAAATCTAATAGGATATTCAGATGCTGATTATGCTGGTTGCAAAGTAGATAGAAAGAGCACCAGTGGATGTTGTCAGTTTCTTGCAGGATGCTTAATATCATGGACATCCAAGAAACAAAATTCAGTAGCTCTATCAACAGCTGAGGCGGAATATGTTGCTGCTGGAAGTTGCTGTACACAACTTCTTTGGATAAAGCAACAACTTGAAGATTTCGGCATTCACATCAAATCAATTCCTCTATTGTGTGATAATACTAGTGCCATCAACCTCACCAAAAATCCAGTTCAACACTCAAGGACGAAACACATTGAGGTAAGATATCATTTTATTCGAGACCATGTAGCTAGTGGTAATTTAGAAATTTCGTTTATAGATACAAATGGTCAATTGGCAGATATCTTCACAAAAGCCCTACCTGAAGAGAGATTTACATCTCTTAGAAGGGAACTAGGGATGTGCAATTTGTGAAAGAATTTCTGTGATTTTATTGACATATAAATTTTTCAGATTGAATGAAAAGTTCTCTCTCCGTTAAAGTTAAACAAAACTCAGTTATCTATATGCTTTGACCGCTTCTGTGTAGAAAGTTGTTTGACTTGTCAAACCTTTTTGTCGCTTTCTACCTTTGCCGCCTTTTGGCGCTCCTCCTGTCATTAAAGTAATATTATTTTATCCAAATCGCTTTGAGATCGATTCGTCTTCTACCTTTACCCTTTTTATTCTCTATCTGTTCACCCAAAGCTGATGCCCTAACGATTTTGGGATCGACTCTCTGCAACTTTCGAAGCCTTCTTCTCTTCCCGCGAAGAATTCCTTCGAGAACTTCCGTCCCTTCCATCATCCTCCCTTCCAGAATCTTTTCTTCTCTGCACCCATGGCCGCTCCGTTGATCTCCGGAAGTGTTGGGGGCTACAGTGCTGAGTATTTATCCCCAAGGGAGCAAGAAAGATTTACGTTTGTGAAGACAAAGATTTGCGGAAATAAGGCAGTGGATGTTCAGAATCTTGAGAAGAGTGGCATGGCCAGGCTAGTTGATACTCTAAGAAGATCGCAGTGGATGGATGTGGTCACCTTCAGTGAGGTAAGCTACCCGGACTTGGTAAAAGCCTTCTACGTCTGTCTGAAGTCAGAAGCAGATGGATCCCTTGTTTCCTCTGTCAAGGGTATCCAAATCAGAATAACCCATGAGCTTTTGCGTGATCTGTTTGAAGTAAAGACCTCTGGATTTAGTGGCATTCACTCTGTGAATGATGAAGTCAAAGGTCTCGGGATTATCGGTCCAGGATTTAAGTTGAAGGATGGGAAGCTTGATATTAATCAGATGTCCGCGTTCACCGATTGCTTCACTTTATAGTCTGCCAAATCTTAGTTCCCCGTAGTGCTACCTTTTCCTCATGCACTAGGGCAGATTCGGACATAATGTTCTGGGCAATCCAGAACAAAGAGATAAACCTGGCCGCAGTGATAATTGAGCGAATGATGTTTGCACATGCTCAGTTATGGGAAACAAAGAGCAAGCTGAATGTTTCCCTTCCGTATGCTCATCTACTGACCAAGATTTTCAAGCACTTCGGAGTAGATCTGTCAGGTGCGGTAGCTGAAAAGATGGGCCAGTCTATAAGGTCCAGAAACCTGAAGAAAAGTGGTTTTTCAGTGCAAGAAGGAGTTTGGTCAAAATCCTCTGTGGCTGAAGGAGAAGCAGTTATTGCAGATATTCCAGAAGCAGTAGAAGTAGAGCAAGCAGATCCAGCAGAGCAAGCAGCAGCAAGTCAAGCAGAACAAGAACCAGTTGAGTCAGCTGTGGGATGCCAATCCGAAGCTCAATTGGAAGAGGGTGGTCCTGATGAAGAAGTTATGGCAGCAGGCCATACTGAAGAATTAGTTGCAGATGTTGAGGTACAAGCAGGTACTCAACAAGATGTTGTCTTGGAAGAAGCTCCTGCTCAGGGGGAGCAAGAAAGTATTGAAGTCCCTGCTCCCATTCAGGGGGAGCTTGCTGAGAGTGAAAAGCCAGAGAATGAAGCCTTTTCTGAGAAAGCTGCACCTACTCAGGAAACTCCACCAACCATAAAACATCCCATGCCTCGCACCCAACCTTCCTCATCCTCTACTCATCTCAACCCTCCTTCTCACCTACTCCAGCTCACATCTCAGCTTCCTCCTCATTAACTCCTCAACCTTCACCTATTAAAATTCAAACTTCTCATCTTCAACCAACCTCCTCCTTTAATCCTAAACATTTTTTTTATCCTCCTACTCCTCCTAATTCTGTTATCTTTCCTCCAGTTAAACCTCTGCCTCTTGGTATCTTTGACACCAATGTTCCAGACAATTTTGAAAGGAACACTCTCCTCACCATTCTTTCCACAGCCTCTCACATTCACAGGACTGATCCTCCTAGTCCTGTCTTGAAAAAGAGAAAAACCTCTTCCTCTCTAAGCACTCCTTCTGCTTCTCTCTACCCTCCTTTATGGTACTCTCTTACCCTTGATCCTAAGAGAAGACCTATCTACAAAGAATACCTCCAGAAATGCATTCTTTCTACCATTTATGGTATTCCTTTTCTCAACCTCTCCGAACACCTGGACATTGTTCTTCCTTTTACTCAGATATCTCAAGCTTTCAAATCCAAAATCTTTGAGGGCACTGAGTTCAAGACTGAAGATCAGTGGGCAGCTATCAAAGGAAATAAGGCTCAGTATTCAAAATACCTGACTGCAAGGGCCGAATCTCTCTCTCTCAGAGCTCACCCACTCACCTTCTCTGAGTGGTTTATCTTCCAGCACAAGAACTCTTGGGGATCCTTCATTTTGAAGGAAATTCGCATTGCCAGAGCCTTTCAGCTGTACAGTGACTTCTGCTACTTGAACAAAATTCCAGAAGTTCAGTTTTGCCAGTTCACTTCGCAGATTACTGTGCTGCAATCAGAAACCCCTCTCAACCTTCCTCTCAAAGTCGACTTTGTCTCCTTCAAGGTTGATTTTCCAGTTCTTCTGCCGAAGCTGCACTCTTAGTGTTTGATTCAGATGCTGGGTCTCATGCTTTAGATATGTTTGCAAGACAGTTGGGCCGGATGTCCGCCAAGCAGGGCCGATCTCCTTCTTTTTTGCGGTTCATCTTCAGAGAATATCACTCTGGCCGCATGTCTTCTCAGACCCTAGCTCCACTCATTTCTGAGTGTGAAAGACTCACCTCATCAGAATGGGAGCTTCTCTATCGGGCATCTTATCAGCAGTTGGAAGCTATCAATCAAGATCTAGTCAGTCAGAGGAAGCCTGCTCTTTCTGCCGAAGCCTTATGGATCTAAATTCCATCGCACCCATACCAGAGCTCTATGCTGTATGGGCATCTAGATATTCTGCTTTCTATGCCTTAAAGCAGGATCTGTTAAATCAAAAGATTCACTATCCAATTTCCTTGGACAGATTTCTCCATAGGGCCAGTTTTGCAAGAGTACTTACTACAGATTCATTTTGGACAAAACCCAGTATGGAGAACTCTTAGAGCAGCAAAGGCAACTCTACATTCAGCGGAACATCCCTTCCATGGGACCCTCCTTCTCAGTTGCTTCTGGCGTTTTTCTACAACTTTTTGAGGATCTTGAGATCAAGGCATGGGCTGTTATCTCACAGCATGCCTCCTTGTTATCTCCTCTGTATTATCTTTCTCCATCTTAATATAAATCTTTCTCTCTTCTTTGTCTCACAGCTTATCTTTTTGCCTAATGACAAAATGGGGAGACAACTAACGTAAATCTGAAAAACAATATTTCATTTTTTGTATGATGTTTAGTATATTTTCATCATCAAAAAGGGGGAGATTGATGACCAAACTGTCCCCATAATAAATATTTCCATTTATTTATATATTAATTTTGATGATTAACAAAATAACACTAATGGACTTCTTGAGCCTTGAGAACAGGAAGCAAAAGAAAAATGAAAGATCAAGACAATCTGGTAAGTCCCATCATTTCTATCCAAGTCCCTGTAACGACTTCTTTGATAAGCAGAACGACTTCCTCTTTGACCGGAACACTCAAATCGTTACCGTAACGATTTCTTTAGACCTCGTAACGATTTCTTTAGAACTCGCAACGACTCTCTAGCCGTAACGATTTCTTTAGACCTCGTAACGATTTCTTTAGAACTCGCAACGACTCTCTAGCCGTAACGACTTCTTTAGACCTCGTAACGATTTCTTTAGAACTCGCAACGACTCTCTAGCCGTAACGATTTCTTCAGACCTCGTAACGATTTCTTTAGAACTCGCAACGACTCTCTAGCCGTAACGACTTCTTTAGACCTCGTAACGATTTCTTTAGAACTCGCAACGACTCTCTAGCCGTAACGATTTCTTCAGACCTCGTAACGATTTCTTTAGAACTCGCAACGACTCTCTAGCCGTAACGACTTCTTTAGACCTCGTAACGATTTCTTTAGAACTCGCAACGACTCTATAGTCATAACGATTTCTTTAGAATTCATAACGATTTCTTTACAACTTGATAGTCATAACGATTTCTTTACAACTCGATAGTCATAACGATTTCGTGTAACGATTTCTTTACAACTTGATAGTCATAACGATTTCTTTACAACTCGATAGTCATAACGATTTCGCGTAACGATTTCTTTATTAGTCATAACGACTTCTTGCAACGATTTCTTTAGAACTCGCAACGACTTGCCTGTTGTAACGGCTTCATAAGTTATCACAACGATTTCTTGACAGTTCATAACGACTTGCTATAATTCATAACGATTTCATAAGTTATGAAGTCAGCAAGATTCTTTTTATCGAATTTCTTGATGCATCAGTATAATGCTTTTTAATAGCGTTGAAAAGTCAAAGTCATATCTTGTCCGTTGACTGCTATGCATTAAATGCTCTCCGATCGTATCTCCCATGCATGCAGACAATATCTTCCATTTCTATGCTTCTCTGTCTACGTACTTTTTGGGACAGAAAGGAGCTTTGCTATAAACTGCAATATCTGTTCCCTCTCAACTAACAATAGACAGCAGTCCTAGCTGTCTTCTATTTATTGATGATATGCTTACAGATATCTGACAAGACTCATCTGGACAACGTTGGACACAAGATACAAAGTTCTATGTCATCTCTTTGGCGTGTACACCAGGATAAAAGATTGACGATCAGAAGCTTCCTCAGTGACCAGTCTAACGTACACAAGGATAAGAGACAACGGACACATCAACGTTCGAATTTGAATCAGCAGTTTAAATAGAAGACTCAAGACGAAAAGAACGATAGACAGAGCAACATCGCGTGATTTTAGAAGAAGAAAGAAATCCATCTCTCACAATCTTTAGAACCTTGAAGAAGAGCGAAGCCTCCACTCAAAACCAAGTTCTAAGCTCTTAGCTCTCTGTGCTCAAAAGGAATCTTCTCTTTTGTAAGAGCCTGTGTGGTCCTTGGAGAGAAAAACCTTGTTAAATCTCTCTCTCTCTCGGGGGCTTAGAAGCTTCAGTGTGTAGCTGGTCAAGCTAGAGTCTGAAGCCTGTTTCCACTCTCTTTTCTTATTAGATTGTGTTCCCTTCTGGACGAAGGAAGACCTGGTGGTATCCAGGGTGGTTGTTGTACCCTTCTAGACGAAGGAAGACCTGGTGGTATCCAGGGTGGTTGTTGTACCCTTCAGGCTGAAGGAAGACCAGTTGAGGCTGGGTGTAAGGATCCTTAAGGGGGATTGTACCCTTGGTAGTAAAATCCTGAGGTATTGCTCAGGGACTGGACGTAGGTCTCCTGTGGAGAGGAGTTCCGAACCAGGATAAAAATCCTTGTGTCTTGTGGTTGTGTTTTGTGTGATTGTTGTCTTGTTTGCTCTAACTCTGACCTTGTTATTAAGTTGTGCAATCTTTTTCAGTAAACAGGTTTTAATCAAAGATCGAAGTTTTTAATAACCCATTCACCCCCCCCTCTGGGCTAGCTAGCTGGGCAACAATGGGTTGTGCAGCATTATGGATAAAAAGAAAGAAAGAAATTCTGAGTGCACAAAGTGCAAATAAAGAGGCAAAGTCCTCAGCTCAGAGAAATAATCCTCAAGGAAGTTGGGCACAATGGAACTGAGAGAAACAACCAGATTTGACTGAGCAAGGATCTTATTCCACAAATCTTTTCTTCTCCCTCGAATTAATCAATCTCAAATACTAGCTGAGATAGAGGAGCTCCAGGAGGGCTGATGTGAACTCTTAAGTGAGCTACCTTTTATGCACAAATTTTTTGCCATAAGCCTTTACAATTAGGAAAGACATGTCTTTACATTAATCTTTTACATGATGGTTGCTTATCATGAGACATTACATCTTCTAGTCCTACATTTGGAGTAATTTTTATTGCTAAGAGACTAGCAATGTTCAAGTAGGGGGGAGTGATAGCTACATAATTTTTTGCATTAAATTTCATACATGTAGTAATTTGGACAATTTGACTCCCGGTCCTCACTAGGGAGTCTTTTTAATTTTAGGTCCAAAGGCAAAAAATGTAGTATGACCGGTCCTCAAATTTGAAAACATTAATTTTTAGTCCTTTGAGGAAGGAATACATCTGTTAGTTAACATTTCCCCATTGAAATGACCATATTACCCTTCCCTCATACCCACCAGGGCCCCTTGCACATGGCTCCCTACTGAAGACCGGGAGTCAAATTGCCCGGGTTCTCTGTCTGCCACCGGGAGTCAAATTTCCCAGCCCGTGGGGTTCTCTGTCTGCATGCGCTTGTGGGATTCCAACATCAGTTCTATGCTCAGTATATATTGCAGAGCCTCAGGCGGTAGGTCTGATGCCTTCGACCATATGAACACCAACTGAAGTGGAAGAAGGGATAAATTACCGAGTCTCGGTGGACCCTCATCACTGGACATGTTGCTGATAAATTACTGAGTCTCGGTGGTAAACTTTGAGCTTTGTTCAAATAACATTTTGAAATTATTGTAATGGCATTTGAATAACTTTTATGTCCGCACATAATCATCTTCATAATATTATTCATCAATTTTAAGTGCCTGCACCTTTTGCCATCCTTTCCCTTCTCTTTCATACTTCCATCAGAGCTCAGTTTGCAATTGTCGTCAAGGGCAGGTTTTCCTTGCAATATGTATTGCCATTAGCCACTGGTACCTCTCTGTGTTCTTTTCACCACCTGCAGTTATCCCCTCCCACACATGTCTTACACATTCTCATCCCAACAGTTCTATTCAAAGAACATTTCTCCATTAATAAACTGTTGAGATACACACAATAAAAGAGCTTCAAAAACATTGTCTATCACGGGAGATAATTGAAATTATCCATCACAAGCTACATGTCCATCACAAACTAAAAAAAAAACACAAATGGCATGTCCACTACAGGAGATCATTGAAACTCTCCATCACAAAATACATGTCCATCACAAAGTACATCAAAGAAGTCATAGCCCCAAATTACCCAAATCTTGTGCAATACCATCACTCACACCCTCATTATCTATTACACTTAGAAATGAGAAGGCCTGAGACAAAGATTGTGCAACCCTTTTTGATCTTCTGAGAAGTGTCTTTAGATGTTCTACATGATCTTCCAAGGTAGTAATGTGATTCTTCAAATTTCTGATATGTTCTTCTCTTTGACAACAACAACGTGACTCAAAAGTCACCAAATCTATTACCTCTTCACACCACATGAAAAATCCACATCTCTCATTCTATTAAGACAAATGTAGCATTTAGTGAAAGAAGTAAGAAATGTATTCGTTGTATAAAGTAAGAATAATAATATGAAGATTACCTTGCATTTGTAGTACATTCTTCCAGGATTTCTCTCGGTTTGACTCATTTTTATTGCACAATATCCATGGCCACACGTGCACCGCATAAGTGGGATAGGAGGACGGTTTGTCATTGCTATAAATGAAAAAGAACAAATGCTACAAACAATTAGCATATCAATTGCTATGTAAATATGATGAAAAGTGTATTAAAGTACATGTAAACAATTAACATATCATACCTACTCAGCTATTGGATTAGAACATGATTTCCGGTTATGATCGGGTTGTTTGCATCTTCCACATAAGTAAACCATTTTCTCTAGTTCCAAAGATTGTTGAGATGGAATTCTATTCTTCTTTCATCTTCCGGGTCGTCGTTTTGTTTGAGGAGGTCGGACCTTAAGATTATCAGGATCTGCTTCTGGTTTATCAATATCAGAAATGGGTTGAATAGTCTCTTCATAACATTTCCGATAAACATCAGAAGTGAAATATAAAGAGCAATAATCTTCAACATTTCCTCCAATTTTGTGGATGACTGCACATGCATGTTTACATGGCAATCTTAAAACTTGCCACTCTCTACATGTACATGAACCCTCAAGCATATTAACAACACAAGATGGCCTAGTGCATACTTTAAAGACAATGCCATCAGAGCAATTGACATGAATTCCACGTGATTGCTCCATCATCTTTCTCATCCTTGCATCAATAGAGGGACACAATTTTGTTTCCCAAGCTACACATATATTTTATCTTCTATATGACAAATCCATGATTTGGATATGGATGTGATCAACCATGACATGAATGGGGAGGTTGCAGGCTTCAAGGATCCATGCATTAAATGATTCAGCCACATTTGAGTACATCTCACCATAACGTTCACCCATGAAGAATGCATTAGCCCAATGATTCGGGTTTGAATTTCTGGCCCAAATTTCAGCGTCTGGAGCAATGCCTCTCATTGTTTGCAATGCAACTTCATGATCTTCGACCCTATATGAATATGCAGCTTGATCAAAAAGAGTTAGAAATTTCTTCTTTATCTGTCCACGATACTTTCTTGCCACTTGTGTTGAAAAATTAGCCTTTAAGTGACGGAGGCAATATGCATGGTGAGACTCTGGATAAACACATGCAATGGCCTCAATTAATCCTTTACACCTATCTGAGATAAAAGTGAGTTTCCAATTTTCCAGAACAACTTGCTTGACTCTTGATAAAAACCATTCCCAGTTGCTCTCATTTTCAGCATTGCAAATAGCATAAGCGAGGGGAAAAATCTCATTCTCCCCGTTGATGGCTGTGGCTGAAAGTAATATACCTTTATACTTGTCTTTCAAGAATGTACCATCCAAAAACAACAAGGGCCTACATCCTGCATTAAATCCAAGTGCACATGCATGGAATGATGAAAAGAATCGTTCGAAACGACCATCATTACTCACATCCAGTTGTAAGATGCTATTAGGATTTGTGCTCTGAACAACATCTACATACCAACGTAGAGCATCAAATGAACACCTATCATCACCGTGAAGTTCTTTGTATGCAAATTCTTTTCCATGCCATGCTTGGTGATAGGGAATATCAATTCCGTAGTCACGAAAAATATCTTTCTTAATATCACGTGGCTTGTAAAGTGGAGAATCTGATATTTTCTCCTTCACAATGGAGCCCACCCATTTTTTTGATGCTCTAGGATGCTTTTGTGTACTCAACCCTCCTCCACAAGTGTGATTATTGTTGAGAGTTTTAATCTCAAAGTGTGGTCCTAGTCCCACCCGAATTGCATGGAGATTCCAAGTGCATGTAATATTTTTGCGTTTGACAGTAACTCGTGTTGAGTCATTCTTAATGTAATAGAAATCAAATCCTCTTGAAATAGCAAATTTTTTAAGTCTGTACGAAGATGCTCAACACTATCAAAAGTTTGTCCTTTTGAGTGAACAATATCATACCATAACTCTGTTCTTTTCCTTGAATCCTGACTTGGATTGGAAGTCCCACACAACATGTTATTGCTCCCACTCCACTTGATTGTTCAACGGATACTCTGTATAGTGAATTTTCTCATTAAACGACTAAATAATATGCAAATTCAAATGTGCTAGTGAAAGATCTAATTACCTGAAACTCATAGATTCTTCGACACCTTGAATGCTTACTTCCATACTCATCAATTTCGATCCAAGCATAGAATGCATGTCAATCATCCTATTCATATCATCTCCACTGAAAATTCCCATGGAGGAATTCGACTGTGGGATCATACACTTCAGTTCTAACTTTCGAGCATCCAACCTCCATCTACTACAAATGTCCATGACAATGCCATCCAATTCCATATCTCGATGCACATGAATGACATAAGCTTCACCTTTGTAGGTACAAAATAGCTGGAATGCGATCCATATCGACTGAACATGATAATATGAAGCATATGATCATTGACTTCTCACAGAAATATGAACCCTACACACATACCTAAACACATAACTTAACACATAATATCCAGAAATAAGATGAAGCATATGACACGGGTTCTGCCCTCCTGGTATTAGAAATATGCACAGAAATATTTAAAATTAGAGCATATGAAAAATTTAGGATTAATGCTAAACACATACCTAAACACATAACTTAACTAGAAATATCCAGAAATAAGATGAAGCATATGAAAAAGTTAGGATTAATGCTAAACATACCTAAACACATACCTAAACACATAACTTAGCTAGAAATATCCAGAAATAAGATGAAGCATATGACACGGGTTATGCCCTCCCAGTATTAGAAATATGCACAGAAATATTTAAAATTGGAGCATATGAAAAATTTAGGATTAATGCTAAACACATACCCGGGTTCTGCGGTGGCCTTCCCAGTATTAGAAATAGGAAATTTTAATATGCAGAGAAATATGCAGAGAAGTGTGCAGGGGCCGGATGGAGGGGGTCTGACGCCGGAGGGGGAGCCGGACGCCGCAGGGGAACCGGACGCCGGAGGGGGAGAGAGAGGGAGAGAGAGAGAGACCTACCTGCGTGACCCCGCCGCTCCGATGGACCCCGCTGCTCCGATGAGAGCCGAACCATGCTGCTCCGATGGACCCCGCTACTCCGATGAGAGCCGGATGGTGCTGCTCCTCCCCGCTGCTCCTTTAGGGTTTCCATGGTGCCAAAGGGAGGGAAGATTGGGGTTTCGATCGGGACTGGGTGGGTTGGGTAGACAGTTCAAAAGGGTAATTTTGGGATTACATTAAGAAACTAACGGGGAGTTGACGGTGAGGGCTAAAAATTAATATTTTCTTGGTCAAAGGACTTAAAATTACATTTTTCAGTCTTTGGACCGGAAATTAATTCCAGTGGTCTTTTTTGGACCGGGTATTAAAATTCCCTAGTAATTTTGGACATCAATTGTCCATAAATAACGTGCAGTTTGACTTTTATTTTCATTTTATTCATGTTTAGGTTTTTGAACATATTAAACTACACATATTAGATTTCATTTAAGTCATTTCTTTCAGATTGACTAATTAGGTTCACTTTAGTAATAATATTATATATAAATAAATTTTGTTGAAATATTTTTTGTAAATATTCTTTTAAATATAGATAAATTTCAGTTTGTTAATAGATTTTAATACATACCTACCAAATCCCATTAAATAAAAAAATAATAAAAAAATCATTTTTTAATACTACTTAAAAATACCCAATCAAATCCCATTAAATAAAATCATTTTCCCACCCCAACCACATCTCCACGCACCCCACTTAACCCATTCTTAACCCTTTTTTGTCTTCCCCACAGGAACCCAATTTGGAAGCTTCATGAAGAAGCTCGAGGTTGCTGTGCTGGTGCCCAGTTGTGCAGAAGTCCCTACTGGTGTGCAGTGGCCGGCGGTCGTGCGGAGCTGTGGAGGTGCGTGGGAGAGGCCAGATGAGGCGGTGTAGACCAGGCAAGATGGAGCAGGTGCAGGGCTGGCGCTATGCACGGCGCCCAGGTGTGCTAGGCAGGTGTGCGCAGCAGGTGAGCAGCGGCCGGGTCAGGTGCTCTGGTGATGCAACTGTGAGCAGCTGGTGTGCGATGCTGGAGATGGTGGGGACCACGGGAGCGCTGGAGGCGCAATGGCCTGGGGTGTGGCCGGCGGTGCAAAGGCGCGATGGAGCCTGGGCATGGTGTGGGCTGGGTCTACTAGAAGCAGTTGAAGGCTGCATCCTGTTGGGCATGGCGGTTTGGGTGTGAAGCCTGGTGTGTGATGCTGAAGCGGCGGGGTGTGCTGAGGTGGCGGATGGCACTGCGCGGCTTGGTGCGATGGCGGTTGGGCGATGTGAAGCTGTTGGATCCCGTGCGATGCAGGGATGGTGATGCTAGGCGCGCAGAAGGCGGTGCGTACGGAGCAGGCGGACCAGGTGCACAGCAGCAGGGCATCCGACTGAAGCTGGCCGAGTGAGGTTGCCGGGTTCGTCCAGATCCGGTGCGGAGCAGTGATGGCGGGAAGGAGGCTGACGTGGCAATCCTGGTGCAGAGCTGCTCGGCATCCAGGAAGCGGGGAGAGGAGACTGCAAGGGCCATAGCCCTATAAAAGGAACCCCACGGTCCTCTTCCCAAAGGGTTCGATTTTTAGGGAATTTTTAGCTTCTGCATTTTTTCCAGTTTTATTTCCTGTATTTTCTTTTGAGCAGAGCAGGGAGTTGGGGTTCGAACTTTAGGATTTTAGTTTCGTCTTCTGTTCTTCCTTCAGAATTCCAAGGGATTTAGGTTCTGCATTTTTGGAGTTATGTTCTTGGTTCGATTGTTGGGCGGGAGTTAGATTAATCTTTCCATTATCCTGTAAGGGTGATCCAGAAACATTCTAATCTTCCATTTCTTTTATTTAGCATTACTTCGATATTATGGATTATTCTGTTCTTGGCTATTCTACTGTTGTGAATTGTTGCGATTTTACCTTTCTTATTTGCTGCTGGAATTGAGGAGATTTCTGGAGGGATCGGGGAGGTCTTCTTCCTCTCTTATGGATTAGTGGGAACAGCAACTTCAGGGCTTCCAGAGATCGGGGCTTCTTCCTGTATCTTGCATCTGAAGAATCCTGTGGGTGTTTGCTCCTGAGTTGGCACAGGGCAACCAAGAAGATCCCAATTCTTGGCGTGTCTTGCAGCTGTCTAGCATCCGGAAGGGCAACGGTGTCCAGAGAGAACCTGAACATCTCCACAGTTCAGACGAGGTCCATGTTTCTGTGCTAGTTTTGTGAAGATTTCTGAGTCATTCTAGTTTTTTTTTTTTTCCGAGTCATTAATTTTGCTCTGCTTCCTGTTCTTCATAGATTTCAATGTGGCAACAATAATTTCTTGTACTATGTGCAATTCTTGAACTGTGAAGATAGTAGGTGAATGCTTGTGGAAGAGCTGATGTTGTTGCCTGTTCATCCCCTGAGCTATAGGGGTACAGTGGGTTGATAATGTTCTTTTGAGAATTCGTGTTTTGTCATCTTTCCGAATTATTTCAGATTTAGAGGTGCATCTGTATGAGCCTAGTTTAGATTTCTCTCGGTTTGTCTGATCCCTCAATTGAGAGGGTACAGTGTTGCCGATTTTCTGTTAACTTCAATTCATCTTGTTCTTTTGTTATGTTTGATCCGTCGAGTGTGGGGGATTTGATTGATGCAATTTACAGAGTTAATTCTCATACAGTATGATTTTATTTAAGAGTGTCTGTTAGAATGATTTCAATTTAAAGTAGTTTAAATCAAGTTCTATTCGACCTCTCCGTGGATATGACCTGTGCTCACCATTTTACTAGTTCATATTTGCTATTTTAAATTTGTGAGTCAGTTTAGAGGAAGTGCGCATCTTGACTTGTGTGAGGAACTCTGGACAACGAAAATGCACAGTCAACTATGCCGCGCGTTCACCTGCTCGGTAACCCTGGCTAAGTATGTTCGAACAGGCTGTTCGCCACCCCACAATAGTAATAACCGCTGCAGGCCACGCGCCCCACGTCCTGGGGCGTATTAACTGCCGGACGGCCCCACGGGCGCCTCAACGGATAACTCCCCGGACGACGCGCCAACCAGCGCGACCTTTCAGGCACGATCTCGGGACGTTTCACCCCTTCTCTGCAATGCTCATGCCTATAAAAGGCCCAGGTACAACACCATGCCAAAGGTAAGCGTTATCACGTAATCTGATTCACACCAGCCACAACGCCACACACGAGAACCCCCTTCCTCTCAAGTCCACGACTGACTTAGGCATCGGAGAGTTCTCCCCGGTTCTTCAACCGGGCCTCCCTGATCCTATTCTGGTTTTGCAGGCTTGTGCCCACTACCAGCGACCGTCTTCCCTTTCTTCTAAGTGTAGGCCCATTCGACTCCGGCCCGAACAGGAAATCGCCTCCACACCATCGATGATTGTCGTCAAAATGTAGTCGAAATTTGACGACTGTCACCAACAATCATCGTCAGAATTTGGCGACAATCGCTAGCGGCTACACTCTGGTAACTTCCGGTCGACAGCGGCGGTCGTCATCGATCGCGGATTGAGAATGTTAACGGTCTGAAAATTTTTTTTTTTCTTTCTTAACTTAAAAACTAGGTGATTTTCAAATTTATGTGATTAAATCAGATATTATTTTAAATATTTTATCAAACATTCTAAAATCTTAAAAACAAATCACTTCGGAGATTAAATACCTATTAAGTGTTGTCAAACAAATCCCAAGTCTTCATGTACGTCAACTGCCATCACAAAAGGACGGTAGTGGGTTAAGCAAGGCCTCTCTAGTCTCTCTCTCTCTCGTAGATAATATGCGTGTGCTATCAGGAGTTTGAATTTTTTTTATTCCATTTTTGCTGTATTTCTTTGTAAGTTTTACCCATTGTACTGCTCTTCATCCAATTGATGGCACGTGAATTATTACACACCATATTGGTCGGATGATATGCTTTAAAATTGTTTTATATATTCTTTTCCTAGGTGAATTCTTATGTTTCCACCCCCACCGAAGGAACCGGGCATGAGAATTTGTTTCAGTCCACATAAGACCGTCAAAACTTTTGAATACTTGCGGAGATCATACGAATCAACGCACATAGAGCAGCACACTCTTATCATATTTAATCCCCCTAAATATGGCTGTTGGAAAGCATCTGTACGTGCTCAAGTGAAGACTTGAGAGCTTCTGGATGCTTGAGAGAATATAGATGCTCTGGCATGTTTTTTAATTAGCGGGCAAACATTTGTTCAAGTAGTATGCATTGCAGACTCTTTTTTTTTTTTGGTAACGAGGAAACCCTGCCCCGTGTGGCTTTGTGGGCTCAGGGATTGGTGTTCGTGAACCCCAAGGTCAGGACTTGGCAGCTCCTACTTTCCGTGTACCCGTATTGCCCTTACCCCACTTGACCAGAAAAACCTCGAATTTACACACCTCGAGGATTGCATGTAATCAGGTAAGCCCCCCCCCCAGGAATCGAACTCGGGACCTCTTGTTTTTAAGCAAGAGTTCTAACCGATCGACCCAACCGGGGTCCTCTGCATTGCAGACTCATGTTTGTTAACAAGTGGATGACATCAACGCACATGTGGGTGCACGTGTGAACTAAGTGAGTAGTATATGTAGCAAGTAAACGATCATGAGATGCCATGCAGAGCTAGACACCTATAATTAATAAACAAAAGTATGTATATTTTCAAGTCCACATCTGCGTGTGTATCAGAAGTGGTTCGATTGGTTGGATATTTCAAGTGGGAGGAGTTTAATACTCAAATCTGTCAAATTTATAAAAAGAAATTTCACAAAATTTATAGATAGTTAAGATTTAAGCGCACATCTTTAGTCTCAAACTTAAGACATGTGTATTCAGTTTAAAAGACTAAAGCCTATTGACTTAGTACACCAAAAAAAAAAAAGGGTTCAGTACTACATCTACAACGGTGTCCTACAGATGACAGCATGCGGTAAACAATCATCAGATAAAACAATCATGTTCCAGATCTCGATCCCTGAAAGAAAGCTTAACCAGTACTAGGGCATTTCAATCATGTCTGTCCTTGTTATCCAATAGCAGGCACCATGCCTGGCCATCCAAGAGGTCTCACGTAGAAAAGATCAAAGAGAAATTAACTGAAGGTCTTTGAAATGGAGTTAGAACTTTATTATAAGAGTAATCTTAATATTTTTCTCATGACTTTCGTTGGTCCCTCCTTTTGTGAGAGCTAAGTTTTGGTCCCTCATTCGCCGACAGAGATATTTAGTTGTAATATTAAATAACTTTATCCATATATTAATATCGATGTTGCTACTAAATGGCAGACATTTGGTTAATATTCTACCAATTCGATACTTATATTTATTTTGATAGATGTTGGAATCTAATCTTTGAGAAACGCATGACTCCTGTTCTTTTCTCCGTCTCACACGTAACGCGCTCCTCTTCCTTTTTTTTTTTTTTTGACAGATCGCTCTTCCCTTTTTGACCAACTTCATTCCCACTCTTTTATCATCAATTCAGAATTAGTACTACAGATCCTAAAAGTATTGACATTAAAACTTATATCAAGATCAATGCTCAAATCAATCGACGCCGGACAGAACCATCTAAAAGGAGTTAATCACATCATGACATCAAGTTTTATGGAACAGTTTTTTCATAATAAAAATAGAAGATAGAAAAGTGTTACAGATAAAATATATTTTAAAATGACTTCTGACAGAAAACATGATATGTGATGCAGCAGACAATGGCGAATTGCCCCAAAACACAAGCTGGGTCTTACACAGTGGAGAAAACAACGAATTTTCAGCTATCGTAGAACAAGATTAGCAGCGTCTGTTACATGTGATAAACACAGACCTCCCCCAAGAGGACCATCATAAAGGTCGATCCCCACTCTGACAAAGAATGAATGCTTACTTCCTTACGTGGTTTTACATCTCGATCTATCTACACTCACAAAGCCTCCTCAGAAGTGAGCAATTGAAGTTACAGAAGGGCGAGGACAAAGTTCGAGAAACTTTTCGCCTCACGCCTCAATAGGCACCCGTGTCTTGATGGGTTTAAGCTTGATGCCCAGACCTTCGGGAGAGAGAAGCTCCTGTGGGATGCATATGGTCGGTGAGGGCGATGGGCAGGCTGCATGCTGGCTTGTCCTCGACGTGGGTGGTTGCCTGTAGAAGCCCAAGCCCTTGAGGAATAGCTCGAGTGGGACGAGCATCGAGTCGGGCTGTTCCTCCGTCACAAGCGACCCACAAGCTTGAATCTGATGCGCCAAACAGAAGAATAAATAAAGTTCAGTGAGCTCCAATCAATAGTTCAATACATGGTGCAGGCAGGCTTCTCAACTCACGACAGCTTTCTATGCCTTCTTTTCTTGATAGAACATCTTGAAAGGTTAAAAAAAAAACAAAAAAAAAGTAGCAAAGGACTTTCTATGCCTCTTGTTTTTGGTAGAATATGATGAGAGATAAAATTAAAGTAGAAGACAAAAAAACTCTGTGCAATGTGGATAAATTAAAGTAGAAGACAAAGGAACTCTGTGCAATGTGGATCATGACATTCCTTGTTGTGTGATTTCAGGAGAATTTTCTTTCAGTGGGATCAGCTCTAAGAAGAAAAATTGTCTACTCGAGTAGTTGAGAAATATCACAGAGGACATGCTTTTGCTCTTTTTCTGCCATGTTTATCATTCGAGCTGAGGCAAGTTCTTAAAAAGCAGAGCAGAATAGACAGAGTCATGATGTGGCTGACCTGCCTCCTGGCGAACACCACCCCCCACTCCCAAAATCATAACTCAAGGCATGCCGCATGCACTCATCATTGTGTGGAGCTGAGAAGAAGTGGAAAGTGGATGGTTTTGATTGAAAGAAATGAACAACGGATCAAGAGTACCTGAAACTTTTAAGCTGAAAGTGCGGGCAGTCTGGCACTGGGATCAAGCTACTGGCATGGGCATATCATAACATTGACGGGGTGCTATGATACAAGGGTAAATGTGACCCCTTTTGATTAAAGCACCATCCGTATGCAATGACGCATGCATGAATTTTAATAAAAGCATGACCATAATAGCCACAGTACAACAGCAACAGGCGCTCGATATATTTCAAGCAGAAGATAAAGATTCTTGTTCTGGCAATATGCCGATCAGGTTATGACGACAGTAGAGGTCCATGATGATTATAACTCCACTCTTTTGTAGTGTTTTTTTTTTTCTTTTCTTTTTTGGTTGGTAATAAAAACGATGCCCCACTTTTACAATTCTCTCTCTGCCTTGGAGCTAACATGGTCATAGCTAAGTTCATAATCCACTGCCTTAGAATTACTGGGACTGAGAAAAAATGTCAACCAACTGGGCTGCTAAAGGGCTAATAGTAAAGGTGCCTGATAAACACCTGATCCCTCATTGGATACACATATGATCCCATATGCTAATTAAATCTCTAAAAACTTTGTCACCCCCCTCCTCCACCGTCCACACCTGATCCCCCACTAGATACCACATGCTAATTAAATTTCTGAAAACTCTGCGTGTCAACCCTGTCCACCCCATCCTTTGTATCATCCAACCCCTATGCATGGCTATCATTGATCAAAGATATAGGAGATAAATATCTTCAATGCAATCAGCAAAGGAACAGTGTGTCATGATTTAGGTCAACGGACATGGTTGGTTTGTAAAAAGGACAAAGAAGTAATTTGGTAGACATGAGGATGCATATGTGCCACTAGTCACATGATTCCATTAAATTATTGGTGTTATGGAGCCTATAAGGACCTTTCTAAGATGTGATGGAGACCGAGAAACTACGTAATTGGTTTGACCCATTTGGAGTCCATTTAGAGTCTTCTTATTTTTCTGTAATTTGGGTGCAATTTTTGCACTATTTTTAAGTCTAAGGGTAAAGTTGTCCAAAATGGTCAAATTAGAGTCCAATTAACTTTTATTATATATTTTTACATTTCTTTATTTTGAGTCAAGTCTTATTTGGGTAAAATTCTGTATTTTTCTTTCTTTAGGTTTCTAATATGATAAGTCTTATTAGGGATAGAAATCTATCTTTAATTTGAAGTCCATTAGGATTGGGAATAGCCCAAATCCATATAAACACATGTATTGCTCTATTTTGAAATAGTTGATTATTGATGAAAAAGAAAGAAGAATTTGCAATTTTGTTCTCTGTAATGGAGAGAAGAGGAGCTTTGAGAAGAAGCTCTCCACTCCAAGGCCTACACCCGCTCTCCACTCCAAGGCCTACACCCCCACCTTCTATCCCCTCTTCGGTAAGACTCTGGCTATCTTTTTTTTTTTTTTTCCGTTGCCCCCCACTCTGTCCCGCATCAATTTTGCTATCATAGCAAGCTTCGGTTGCTTCCTCAGAGCCGAGATCCAGCCGCTTCTTCCTTCTCCTACTCGCACGCCTGCGGGGTCCCCTACACCGCGCCATCGTCAGCCGCTCGCAGGGCATCCCTGCGGAAGCCCTTCTGCCCACCTGGCCTCTGCCGTGAGCGTTCGCCCACTCACGCCATCGCCCGTCATGGGACGACTCCAATTCACCCCCCCCCCCCTCCTGACTCAACAAAGCCTGTGCCTCGCAGACGCCCTCCACTCCATCTCTTCTTCCTGTTTTTCTTATTTGTTTTTGCCTAACCACTTTATCGCATACACCCCCCCCCTCACAGCCTTATGCAAGCCGTAACACTGGCACCCACCCCTCGGCGCGACTGCTGCGTCCCCGCAGGGCTGTCGCGACCCCCCCCCCCCCCCCCAACATCATCGCCGCGACTGCCGTGGACCGTCATCGACCACCCGTGGCCCCTCAATCCCCCCCCCTCCCTCTTCCCGTCCCTCCCTCTTTCGTCGCCCCACTCTCTCTCGACACTGACAGAAGCAGATGAAGGAGAGGAGGGAGGAGCCGCAGTCTGCCGTCGCCTCCACTGTCACCGACGTGGGACCCGTCGTCCCCCGGCACTGTCACAGGAGCTGCTACCCACCGACGACGCCGTGAACGCCCGAGCGCCACCACTTTCCAGTCGGCACACGCAGCCCTTCTCGGCAACAGCGCCACTCGGGGCCTTCACGCAC
Organism: Colocasia esculenta; assembly: GCA_014218235.1. Lineage (NCBI taxonomy): Eukaryota > Viridiplantae > Streptophyta > Magnoliopsida > Alismatales > Araceae > Colocasia > Colocasia esculenta. The sequence continues at coordinate 84,040,416 of CM024766.1, read as the reverse complement.
GCATGCGTCCGCGCCCGCCTCCGCACTAGCTAGCCTACACCCGCGCCGGCCAGTACCCTACCCTCGCTTGCATCGACGCAGCGACTACGCCTCCCCTGGCCCTGCCGTTGCCTTCTTCCCCTATCTTGCTTTCCCTGTGTGAGACAGAAGGAAAGCGAGGAAGAAGAGGTCGCGAGTTTTAAGGAATCCGGTCAACCCTATTTGAGTCGGTTTAGCTAGACCTGATTAGCTACAGTGCACGGCGGTGCACTTAGACTGCTATCGCACCGCTAGGATAGGGGCTTCATTTGTACTCCGATTTATGTGCTGCTTGTGCCATTGTGACCGTCTCGGCAAATCCCAATCAGTTAGTAATTGCCCCCCCTGCGGTAGTCCATCCAGTTTCACATCAATTTGGGTAATCTCTTACACATGTGCCACATGAATTTTAGCTTCCTCGTCTATCTACCAAATGAGAAGCCGAAAAAAATAGTACTCGATGAGGAGCATCAAGATAATTATATTTCCCATGCTATTGTTGATATTTTATTGCAAACTTGTGAGATTATTGTTGATGGTGATCAAGCTTTTATACAGTTTCACCTAAAATTTTTAGGTAAAATTCAAATGAAATTAGTTAATTATTTTGATGGAGCATGGTGCACTATTGATCCCTCGAGATCCTACATTACTTTGGGAAAAGAGCGGTTGAAAGAGCGACATTTTGCTATCGACTCAAACCAGTCTATGTGCATTATCTAGCCACCGCATTTAAGAGATAAATTTTGTTTTCCCAAGTATATTTCTACTACTATCAAGCCAGTGCTTCCAGAAAAGACCGTGATTAATGAAAAGCCATTGGAGTTGGTAACTGTTACTGATCATGTATGTGTGAAGACTGTTTTTATTGATGCTTGGGTTCAAGACTTGTTCGTCGAGTCTAGACTTTATTTGATATGTGATGATGTATTTGAGATAAGCCCATCATTGATAGCTACTAATAATCTGCAAGATTTTACTCGAGATCAGTGCATCTATGATATGGTATGGTGTGATCTTGACGCACACATTCTATGCAGATTGCAACTTTTCAGAAGGCATATTGGTTTGAATATCCCTACGACTTTACTAGTGCATGACTTTGTTATTCCTCTGTCTTGTATGTATATTGCGACACTTCAAAACTCGAGGATGAGTTTTCTTGAACCAGGAGAGAATCATGGGGACAGAGAAGCTACATAATTGGTTTGGCCCATTTGGAGACCATTTTGAGTCTTCTTATTTTTCTATAATTGTGGTGCAATTTTCGCACTATTTTTAAGTCTAAGGGTAAAGTTGTCTAAAAGGGTCAAATTAGAGTCCAATTAACTTTTATTATGTACTTTTGCATATTTGAATCAAGTCTTATTTGGGTAGGATTTTGTATTTTTCTTTCTTTAGGTTTCTAATATGATAAGTCTTATTAGGGATAGAAGTCTATCTTTAATTTGAAGTCCATTAGGATTGGGAATAGCCCAAACCTATATAAACACATGTATTGCTCTATTTTGAGATAGTTGATTATTGATGAAAAAAGAAAGAAGAATTTGCAATTTTGTTCTCAGCAATGAAGAAGAGAAGGAGCTTTGAGAAGAAGCTCTCCACTCCAAGGTGGTCCCTGTGAAGGGGAGGGCGTGAAGCCACCTTCTATCCCCTCTCCGGTGAGACTCCGGTTATCTTCTTTTTTTTTCTGTTGTCCCCCACTCTGTCTCGCATTAGGATGTTTCTCCAAAATAGCCTTTGAAACTATGGCTTTTGGAACCTTGACATTGCCACACCTCCATTAAGACCCGAGCTTAGAGTGCTACTGTGCAATCAAGCATGTCTTATGACATATATGAATGGTGAGGTGGGCATGATTGGAAACTTAATGAGATGTGTGATTTAGCAAAGTAGCACAAACTTCACCCAAACCTCAAGGTTTTCATGGATCTCAAGAATCTGATTGATCATGCAAAAATGACATCATAATGGGGAGATGGGAACATCCTTCAAGGGGGAGAACAATGCTACTTAAAAAAGAAAAGAATTGTGATGTGCCACTTTGAGCTTCTTATAAGGTTCCTTAACATGGTATACAACGAGCATTGGCATTGAAATCAGGCGGTGGCGATAGAAAGCCATGAGTGATTTAGCAAGAAGCAATTTCTTTTATAGGATTTAATGGTAATTTTGTATGACTCATATCGCCTAGAAAATGAACTTAAATGAATCCTATGAAAGAAGCAAGCATATCACATGGTTGAAAAACTACTGAGGACCAGGCCTTATGAAATCAAACAAGTACAAAAATAGATCAACTACAGATTTTGTAGGAACCCTACAAAGTTCTTCAATAAATGAGATTAAAGAATGCTAGTTGAAAAGGAAGTTCATAGTAATATTTCCATTTACCTCTACAAGATCCGTACATCTTCTGTCCATCATCTCATCCATGTGAAGTGCTTCAGAATAGAAGGGGCTAGTTTCCCCAACGAAAATTAGTGTATTGCATTCTAGATCTTTCAAGCCATCTGTGAGGTCATGTCTCCTGCAAATCAATGTGGATTATTGGTAAAGAAAGCATAGCATGGACCACATTTTTAGTTCTTCTTCATGTATGCAAATAGTGGGTGGTCCTCTCACATTTGTCTTGAACATATTGTTGAAGTAAACCTTTGCTTCAGCAAAGCATATTAGTAACAGTGGTAATGTGGTGAGCTGTGCGGCATTTTGACTGTGTGCTTAGCCTAGTCGGGATTAGATGTCCACAGTCCAATGTCTTAGGAACTTGCATAGCAAGAGCAAACCAAAATGCTCTTCTTTTCTTGGTTTAAACAATGAAAAGGGTGCAAAATGCCCCCATCATCTTGATGATGGCTCATGTCTACATTAGTAGTCATATGAATGAGATTGTGCAGCCAAAAAAGAACCTACTAAGCATGATCCACATTTTATTAAATATATTCTTCATGCAAAATTGGTAGGATGGATTCAATGGAAGGACAGATCACTTACCTATTTATAGCTCTTAGGTATCTTATGACATTTGAACTTTGTCTATCATCTAACAACTGACAAAACAATAGACAAGTCAGCAGAGATGAACAAGCTTTCTCAGGTACAGCAGAAGAAAGAAAGATAATTAAAGGCTCATACTCTTCGGCATGCTTGCACAGTATAAGATTTTTCACCTTCAACCCCACATCGAACCTCCTGAGAAATATAGTTAAACACCTAAAAAATGTCTTCAAATGCAAATGGAGGGCACACAAGTTTAATCCATTACCTCACTGAAGTATCTTACAAGAAGGAATTCTTTCAGCATGCCACACATACCATAGAAATAGAGGCAGCTCAACATCACCTGAAAATTGTTAGTTTACTGGTTATACACACATGAAGGAAGTGAAGGTTCATTGAGGGTTTCTTCTTCTAATCAGAAGCACTTATATTTCCAGAAGTGGATGACCTTAAAGAGAAAGGACATCAAACCTTATTATAGAACCACTCAGTCCAAGAGGGTGCTCTACACAGTGGAGAGACAAGAATCAACCCCACAGCACGTTCTTTGTACTTCATCTACAAGAAAATTCCAAAAGTGACGGCACATTAACACATGGGATATATGACAACACATATGAACAATGAGAGATTTAGATATATGAACACTTCGTAAGATTATCACATACAGCAAACAGTGTTAATATGTAAGCACCAGCGAGGGCACCCAAGCACATGGCCTTTTTTACCCTGAGAAGGAATCACCAGTATAAGTTACGAACAGACTAGTTATGTTCACATTAGAATAGATGGCCGTATAAAATGACAAAACCATGTATCCATGGGTAGGAAAATATAAACACAGCTTCAGTTTCAATAGTTCAACAGGAATTATTGCAACGTCAAAGAAGCAACAAAATTAAATGACCACATCCAAAGGACATTTGACTTTAGATATCAGAATCGTGAGTAAACTTATAGAAGAACATGCAGAAACCTCAAGTACCTCCATTCAAGCAAATCAACTGTGCCAAGTAGACACCACAAGAGAAAAACTGTTTCGGACATCTACTTTTTCACGAGTACTACTTGACACTTTTCTATAGGTTATCTACATAAAATCTAGGCCAATAAATCCTGATTATGTCACATTATTGGAATGACTGTTCGGTCTCTGGCAGGTTCTTTGCAGATAAATTTTAGAGGAAAGATGATATGAAGATATTGAGTGAATAAATAAAAGAATGTGAGAACCTAAACTGCTGTATCGTGGAGATGGATAAATAAATCTGTATAAATAACTGTGATAATTGCAGACACCCTTGACGAAATAAAATGCAGGGATCTCAAAAGCTGAATCAACGCTCATATATAAATTGGCTTCTTACATTCAATATCCAATAATAAAAGAAAACATCAAAATGGTGTTCATACATTTCACGCAGATATAAAACTTAGAATTAACTTAGGACAACTTCCTTTCCTTACAAGAAGAAGTCCACATTCCAAATGGTCCTGACACACTCGTATCCCAAATTCCGGAGAAGAGGAAGAATAGCATCATGTTTTATGGAGGGATTGTTCATATGTGAACTGAGGAAGCTCCATTGAGAGTTGCTAGCATCATAAGAATCATAGACTCAAATTACCAAAAAAAAAGAATCATAGACTAATTTCTATTTTATATGTAAAAAGAAATAAGCCCATGCACGATGTTCCTAATGAAACATTGTCCTAACAAAGGTCTCCTCACATACCCGAAGAAGTCTAGCACTTCAGCAAGCTGGTCGGCGAGGTCATCCACACTAAGTGAGGGAACATAAGAAGGAATGGCAGCAGCTCCCAACTGCAAGAAGTTTCACAAGCGCAAGCAGGGAACATCAAAATCCGATAAGGTGATAAAGTAATGCAACGAAGTAGTCGCTAACTGATTTTGAGCTACTGACCTCATGCCCAGGTGCATTGATATGGTAGATGCAAAAATTCTGGAGAAGCAAGGAGTCTGCATCGGGGCAAAAGAAAAGCCCTTGAAAACAAGACATATCTGTGATTCAAAAGGAAGAACGAGAAAGATACACAGTTAATATATGCGAAAGCAAGAATTCGAAGAGGCAATGGCCGAACAGGATTGACGGAAGAAAAATTGTCGTCAATTGGATGTCAGAGTCCCAGGAAATCAGTTATGAAGACTCTCGAACTGGTTGCATCAAGAATACAATCCCCAGAAAAGACGAGAGGAAAACAGGAAGTGGAATTAAACAAAAGAACAAATAAATAGAGAAACAAGAAGTGGAAGAACAAATAAATCAGAGGAGAATGGTTGAAAAAATCAAAATTCACTGCTTCAAGGGGAACAACCACTGGATTATCCACAACCACAAACGAAACACAATAACCTCGAACAAATTCCTCCTCTTCGAGGCAAAACAAGAACTGGGTTCACTGGAAGAACAAGAAGTAGCCGAAACCAATGCAAAGGAGCACAAAACTCAATAGCACGAGGAACACACAGTTGAGAGCGACGTCCGGGTATGTGATCATGGCGGGCTTCTCCTGATCACCGCAGACGAAAACGGACACTGGGCCTCTGCTCGTCTCCACCACGCACTCCTGCAAGTCGAAACCAAGAGAACAACTCACCAATCTAAATGCAGACAAACGAATGCTTCAAAGCAGACACACATAACAGCAGCACTAGTCGAAGAAGAAGAAGAAGAGCGAGGGACGGGAGTGCAGGGGGTCACCAACCTCGCCGCCGAAGGGTATCGTTTCCATGTCGATGGAGACGGAGTCGCCCGACTCGGCCATGGCCTCGCACGACTACTCTCCCCCCCACCCCCCCACCCCCAACCACCAAAATGCCTTCCCCTTTTCCCCTCTTCTTTCTCTGCTCCCCCTTTTTCCTCTTCGCGTTGCCTCTCTCTCTCTCTCTCCCCCCCCCCCCCCTTCTTCTGCAGCTCTTTTTTTTTTTTCTTTTTTTCTTTCACCTTTTCTTCATGTCGGGGCGGGTAGGCGCATAATTACGCAAATGCCATCGCCATACTTCCTAGTTATATATAACCCTGCAAGGGGGAGCAGACCAGAGAGCACCAGGTTTGAACCCCCCCCCCCCAACCCCATTCTGGACTCTGGTAGGTTACCGTTGGGCCGCATCAAACGGTCGAGTGGGACGACAGAAGCATGCCATGGCAGCATCCGTAGGGATATATCCTGTAACCGCGACGTAGAAGGAGGGGGGGGCTTCACTGGTGCCGGCGCGGGGTTAACAAAAGATATTTTCGAGTGACGAAAATGCCCTCGGGCTGACCACGTCTCCCGTCAAAAGCTGCCAGCTGGCCCGAATTTTGCGGACGCCTGCGTGGCGGGACAGCACGGTCGAATTTAGCCTCCCCGTGGGCAACCTCGTGATTGATGGCGCTCGATGGAAAGAGGGAGATGTGGGACCCAGAACACGGCCGCGTGCGCGCCCCGGCCCACACGGCGACAGCCTGGGCCAGTGCATGAGCAGGGCTTGGATTGGATCATGAATGCTGATTTGGAGTATTATGATTGGTGCACTGGAGGGGAGCCGAGGAAGACGAGAAAGTTTTTTTTTTTTTCAATGGGCTGATTGGACCGGCCGTCGACGTGATTGGGTCGGCCCACTTGGAGTTGTTCGTTGTGTGTTGCCAATGGGCCAGACAAAGGTTGTTGGCCGTTGTCATGGACGAACCCGGTAGTGGACCCATTTGGCTCGGTTAGCCGGCATTTTTTAAGGTCATATTTTGATATCAAATAGACTGAGAAAGTAAAGATATTATTTAAATTTTAAAAATATTTTCAATTTATCTTCAATCTATGTTAATATCAAATGGCCCCTTAATAAATCACTGTCGTTGAGAGGCTTGATGACATGAGAACCTTGTGATTTAACCAAACCTTCTATCAGAGGACAGGTTAATGTGGATTAGGAAATTGAAGGTGTAATTTATCCCTTTTCCGAAGGTCACATAGTTGGGAGATTACTCTCCAGGATATAATCTTGAAATTTTGGCATCTTAGTTAATTGACATTCGATTTCTTTATTTGTTATTATTGCTAGAAATTTCATTTTTTTCCATGGATTGAGACTGCTGCATGTGGAAGGATGGGCCAGGTTTGCCCTCATAAGAAGATTTTACAATTTTAATTCTTAATTGAACAATTTGATTGTGATCAAGATTCGGTGGAATATATTTTGTTGGATGGGGGAATTTAATCATCAATAAAAATCCCTTACCAGTAGGGATTCAAGGTGGGTGGATCTTGCTGGGTTGAGGGTTAATTAGGTCAACCCAAATTAAAATTTGGGTTGGCTAAAATTCGACCCACCCCAAGTTCAAACAAACAAGTTCAGGTTCAATTAAAAATTCATTTGGTTGTAGTCAGCTTTGTCCCAAAATTATTAATGCCATATATTATTATGAACATCTATTTTTCAATCATCCCAAAACAATGTTGAAGAGCCTTAGTCTTGAATCTAATGTTGACTGTTGGATGACCTAGAGATTTGCGAAACGAAGATGGCGATCCTATACATCAGGAAAGAGATGCATAAAGAAAGGGGTTCTTGGGATGATCCCAGAGAAAACCATCTACTATCTAAGTCAGAAATAGGTAAGAGCTACAGCAACAAGGTGAGTGATTCGACATTACTCCTCACATTAGAATGGGTGTGGAGTCTTGTATACCTCTAGCTGAAGGGTTTTCTCTAAGATTTATTGTGATGATTAAGTCTTCCCAATGGTCTCAAGTGATGTGCCTACAATTACGTCTAGGGTGGTTGTGGGCATAACCATAGGGTAGTATCCATCATGGGCATTTATGTCTGTTGTGAGGATCATGGGTAGTAGATGTGTCAATTGTGGGCAATTCGTCATTATCCTCTTTAAGACATTTACTATCCCTAAGTAACAATCATTTATATAAAAATTTACTGACCAACTTATTAGGTAAGAGTGTCTGTGACTTCACTTCCATCAAGCTAAGGCTCAATCAAACTAAGTATAGGACCTATCAGGTTAAGTACCCTTAGGGCTATGCACTTCCAGGATAAGATCTACTAGGTAAGAATAAAGACTTTCTTGGTTAAGTACCCTTAAAGATATACGCTATCAGGATAATGTGTGAAGTGTGGGCCGAGCTAACTTCCTGCCTTAGTGCATGTTGAGATGTTGTCTCGAGAGCCACACCATCACCTAAGCTTGTCCACCTGGCATCCATGCTGGGATAAGGGCCCTCCTTACGGTGGGATATCAAGTGCTCGTGAAGTTTTGTATGCCTTATTTGATAACTAGGATCTACGTGACAAGATCATGTTTCGTAACTTAATTTTTGCCCATTGAGCCAAGCTTAGTAATGAGACATTACTAATTGGAAGGGCTAACATTCTCCCTCTCCACATGCCCCCTACTCCTGGATTATGTATACTTGTGGAGATGGATGAGTAGATCTCTCAGTTTTCGAACTACTCAATGGCCTATACCATAGAGGTGTGTCACTTCGTGAGCTTTGAGAGACGACGTTGTTGATCTGCTCACGTACAGAGGATGATGTTTTCTATTGAACTTTCCCTCATAGATATCTCATAGTCTCACCATGTAGACACTGCCATAACCTCATACTTTTCAAGGCTTGCGTGCTATAATTTTGCATCTTGACTCATGATCTTTGCTTCTCCTCAATTCTTACACGAGCTTTTCAATTTTTAAGGAGGGGGGAATTTTAAAAAATCTCTTGAACTTGTTCACCTATCAATACCTTTTAAGGTCGCTCTGCTTGCCTTTTCTTCTAGCTACTCTCTATGCTCCTACTTCTATCTTTGGCGGCTCTAGCATCCTCATTCTTGGTTTCTTTAGTGCCAAAGCTCTCGACCTGGTGAGCCCACCTATGACTCACAAGATTGTCATTCTCCTTCCACCCTTTGATTCTCTCAAAGCTTCGACTTTTGGGTCTTTCTCACCCACCAGATCAACTTCTTTGATTTATTTTCTCCCTTGTTCTTTTAAGTATTGGGATTCCTCATCTATTTCCTTTAAGTCTTGTTCTTTTTCTAACTTTTTCTTCCTCCATGACTGACTAAAAGGCATACTTTTTAGGGATGGTTACACAGGAGAAGGTAGAGGCCACCACATTCTATCATGCTATGACGTCTACAATAGCATGCTAGAATGGGAGGTGGAAGACCTCATTGTAGTCACAGGGAGGTAACTCCCCCGACGACCAGAAAGGGGTGTTCATACACAAGATAAGAATGGATGGACATAGATTCGTGATCCCACCAAAGTTAACCATACAAAGAGATGAGAAGGATGTTGTTTACCTCAGAATAGGGGAGGAGATAGTCTGTAGTCATTGTCTGAAGATGCAGCTTGTCGCACAGCCACCTTCTCGAGATGCGGTTGAAGACTCAACCACGTTCCATGATGGCATGTGGGTGATGTAAGCTAGCTTCTTCCTCACTTTTTAGTTGGCCAAAAGGTGAGGACCTCCTATTGTTTCTTTTACCTATACCTTCCAAGTGATTGGAGAACGAAAGAACTCATTAGACTAAGAGTGGAGATGTCATGTTCAACAAGATAAACTAACGAACGAAACAGAAGCTTCTTACAGTGAGGGGGTGTTTAATGGTTGTGTGGGTGACAAAGGGGGTGTGTGTGTGCCATGTTCAAATGAAGCAAATAATGTATTATCCTAGTGTATGATGATGAAATGTGGGTGAAAAGAGAAGAAGAAGAGGTGTGAGAGTAAAGGGAGAACACCTTGGTATTCCATTGACCATGGGGATGAAAAAAACATGGAAGATGACATTGGAATTCTGTCCAGCTCCTCATGAACTGCCACTACAATGTTGGAGACCTTGGAGAGTGTTACCCCTTTAGAATATATATATATATATATATATATATATATATATACAGAGAGAGAGAGAGAGAGAGAGAGAGGGAATGACAAAGATTTGGAGGAGAATGGCCAACTGAGTGTGCTTAGATATAGTTTTGGACTTTATGTTCTCAAGTTGTTTGGCAATCAATGTTGAGAGGTAGATCTCTTGGTGTAAAGTTGTGTATCAGTAGTGTTTTTGGGGAGAGCTGCCCTTGGTTTGAACTTGCCCCAAGGAAGCCTCACTTGATCTAAGTGAGGGGTGGACATAGGGATCCAAAGGGAGACCGAACCACCTTAAAAATCTCTATCTCTTGTGTGGTTTGCTTGATTTGTTCTTGTTGGTAATAAAGGCTAGATGAATGCTTCACAACCCGCTCAGCCTACAGCCTTATTCATTCTTCTGGGTTTAGAGAGCTGCTCTCTCCAAAATTTGGCACAATTCTTTTAACTGCAGGGCCGCTTTATTTTCCTGGAAAATTCTGACCCGTGTTGTTCCGGTGGATGGCCGTATCGCTGATATTGGTATTCCTATGGTCTCCTACTGCTCTTGTTGCTCTTCTCCTTAGCAAGAAACATTAAATCACCTGTTTCTTCGTGGTGACTGTGCTGTCACTCTGTGGCAATGGTTTCAACCTTTAATATCGCCCAAAATCAACATGCACTACCATCTCACGGTCCGCCTGTGGAATTTTGTCCAGCATAACAACATCCGATCTCCTTATGGATTCGCTGCTCTTTATGGTTTTATGCTTATTATTTGGGAAATTTGGAAATGGCGATGTGCTAAAAGATTTAATGATATCACTGCTTCTCCTGGGGCCATCATCAGTAGTGTCAAGTATAATATAGCCCACTCTTTCTCTAAATTTATTTTTAAAGTCGCCCCTTCTACTGATGAATGGTAGGCCCTTCACAGCTTTGGTTTTGCTCCATAGTGTTCTTCCAAAATGTTAAAGCTGGTTAGATGGATTCCTCCTTTACATGATTTTAGTCTTAATGTTGATGGCGCTGGTAAAGGGAATCCGGGTGATTGTGGTGGTGGAGGTTGTATTCAGGATTCTCAGGGAAATGTTCATTTGGCTTTTGCACATTTCTATGGTGTAGGTACCAGCATGCTAGCAAAAATTAGAGCGCTTAGTGATGGCCTCCGCCTTGCGTCTTCTGTTGGTTACAGAATTTCTATTGTATACTCTGATTCCCAAGTTATTGCTCATTCCATCAAGGAAGATCGGGTGGTGTCTTGGCAGTCTTTCAGATGGTGGAGGGAAGCCAGAAGGATCCTCATGCAAAATGGCATTTCGCTTCTTCATGTGTACAGAGAAACAAATCAAGTGGCAGATTCTCTTGCAAACTTTGCAAACCTCTCTAGGCAGAATAATGTTTACCGGGGGGCTGATAACCTCCCTTATCCTTATAAAGGGCCAGTGGTAATTGATAAATCTGGTCTTACACATGTTGGGTTGGTTTAGCTGGGGTTGCCTATGTTTCTTTGTAATGTTTCCCTCCTTATATATTTTCGGCCCAGGTTTTACTCACTGGTGGAATGGGAACATCCTCCCCCATTGGGGGAGGGTGCACTCTCCTGGTTGAGAGCCTGAGGACTGCTTTTGATTAAAAAAAAAATCTCTATAGTTTGATTCTCTTTCATCAACAATCTAGCTTTGTAGTTTTTTTTTCCTACATATTCAGTTTTCCAAAGGCGGTAATCTATTCAACCCCCCCCCCCCCTCTAGATTATCCATTTCTGCTACCAACATGTGTATCAAAGCTAGGCTCTCCATTCTTGTGGTTTAACACCAGGAGAGACTAGGTGGAATGGATCCTAAAGGATACATTGCTGAGTGGCATTCTGTGAATCAGCCGCCATTCTTTAATGGTTCAAATTACTCATATTGGAAAAATCAAATGCAAGTATTTTTTAGAGCTTAAGACCACTTGATTTGGAAAGTGGTTAGCAATGGACCATATCCACTTCCAAAAGTTGAAGACACATGGACTCTAGATTAGATCAAAATGTCAAATATTAACTGGAGTGCAATGAATATTATGCAGTGTTCACTACATCCCACTAAATTCTCAAGAGTATCTTCAAGCACCATAACTAAGGAGATGTGGGATCATCTTGAGGTAATATATGAAGGGACCACAGAGGTAAGAGAGACCAAAGCTAATATGTTAGTTTCAGAGTATGAAGCTTTTAAAATGAAACTAGATGAGTCTATCTTCAAGATGTATGCCAAGTTGTAAGACCCGGCCCTCTCGGGCCCTTGGCCCTATCCTCAGGGTCGCGACATAGTCACGCTAGGGGACCCCGTCGCGACAGGCTTTGGGACGCGGTGCACTTGGACGTCGTGACATGGTCGCGACGGGGGTGGGTGTTGCGTTTTTGTCGCGGCGTCTGGTGGCGTCGCAACTGCTTTTCTGACCGATTTGACAGCTATCCTTTCTGTCAGAACGACCTTGTCGTCAGGTGCGTACAGCATTGACGTGACCTATCAGGCCGTCGCGTTCTGGTTTATCAGTCTTCGAGGTTTAACTGCCTTTCGGGGTCGCGCCGGGGATGGTTGTCGCAACATGGTCGCGACGGCCAGGGGCGTCGCGACATGCTTGTTGTCGTGCCAGGACAACCCATCACGTCTCGGGGCCCATCAGTTTAAAACCGAGGCCGACTTCCCATTTCCCCCTCTCCCCCTTTCCTTCTTCTTCTTCTTCTTCCTTCTCCCTCTCTCGAGCTCTCTCGTGTTCTCTGGCGATTCTTGGCGTTTGTGGTGCTCGTGGTGAGGAGGTGTCATCTCCATCGTGTAAGGGACATGCTCGTGGTGCTTGGAGCGAGGAGGAGGTGGCCATTCCGACATGAAGGCCCCAACGGGTTGTCTCTACTCTTGGAGGTAGGGATCCTCTTCTCCCACTCATTCTAAGCATGCTCCCTTCCCCCTTGAGATGGTGGTTTCTCTGTGGTTGGGGTTGTGGGGTGTGTGTGAGGATCATGCTCGAGGTGAGTGAGGTTTCCTTCGAGCGTAGATTCCTTGTAATCCATGCTTTCATGGGGTTTGAGGGTGGTTTGATGTATTTACATGCTTTCTCCTGTGTTTCCCATGCTCCCCTTCCCCCTATGGATGGTTGTATTGATTTTTGGGGTGGTCTTTGGGAGGAATGTACCGGGACCCCTCTCGGCTGAGATCGCGACCGCTATAGAGGTTGTGATGATGTCGCGACCGGCGAGGCTTCCGCGACATCATCGTGACGCTCGCGACAGTGTCGCGGCGGCTTGATGCGTCGCGACAACATCAGAGACATGTAAGTCTTGCGGAGTTCCATTTTTTGTGGAGTCTTTGCCATTTCTAGTTCTTTCTGTACCCGTGGCACCAATGCTAGTTTCCTAGTACAGTCCTACACTAGTCATTCACTTGGTGCTCGACACTTGAGGGCTTGTCCCGTGAGAGAGGTTGTTACCGTTGCCTAGGACCCCCGTCCCCGCGTGCCTATTGAGGGAGTACTCCGGGCGGCAGGCGTGCTCGAGTTGTGGACTCTAGAGCAAAGGGGAAAACGGTGGTTAGGACAACGGAGACTACATCGGTTACTATTGTGTTACTTGTGTTCCTGCCCCACTCTGACGAGACGTGGAGGTTTGGGACTGGGTTGAGGATAAGATGTTAGTGGACGCACCTGACTAGTTGACTAGTGGTAGCATTTTCCGTAGCTAGTGTCTCTTGTCGAGGCATGGTTCTCCCTGTCTGTGTAGCCAGCCGTGTGGTGGTCACAACGTGCAGGTTCTACGGAGTTTCTAACCGTGGTGTCCTTCCGTACCATTGTTAGCTAGTAGCTTTGCTTCTGCACTTTCCTTTGTAGGGTAGAAGATATAACTGTTGTTATTTAATTGGTTATATATTCTTCTTCCTGTTAGAGCTAATAGGAGATTAGTAGTCCCTACTGAGCTTCTATTGTGAAGCTCATCCCTTTCTTTTCCAGGTGAGACTTCTCAACAGTGGTAGGGCGCACGTCGGGTGGAGGAGGCGAGGCGGTAGTCATCATCCCCACAGCTAGCAATGTTTCCCCCCTTCATTTGTACATCACCCTTGGGGTATGCCCCTAAGGGCTCTGTCCTTCTCTTTTTACTTATACTAGTGTGCGTGCGTTGGGACTGTACCTAGAGCGATACGCTACGGTCTCGCTCTTCTTTCTGCTTCCGCGTGTGTGCTCCTAGTTAGTAGTTGACATTTATTTTCCTTACATATTCTGTTACACTTGTGTTATAGCCCTTCCGGGTCCCCGGATCCATGGGCGACGACTGCGAAAATCGGGTCCTCGGCTTGGGCCGAGGGTCGGGTTCTCGGGGTTGTTACACAAGTTAATTCAATTGAAAAATGGTCTAAAGAGTCTAGGAAAAACTTACACTGAGTATGAATTGGTCAGAAAAATCTTTAGATCTCTAACATCAATTTGACACACTAAAGCCACTATGGTTGAGGAGTTAAGAAACCTAACCATTGTTGGCCCACGGCAGCAACGCAAGGATTACTTAGAGGGCAGGGTGTGAATAAGTCGGTACAAAAATCTAAAAGTAAATTAACCACTTTAAACTTTTGTTTAGTGAATATAATCATGTGCAATATAAATAAAGGAGCGGAAGCAATCACACATAAAGAACACAAAGGATTTACCCTAGTCCGGCTCTGCCCAAATGGAAGTCCTACATCCAGTCCCCAAGCAACCTCTTGGGATTTCACTAACCGGGGCACAATCCCCCCAAGGATATACAACCCCCAGCATAGTTAGTCCTCCCTTCTACACAAGGGGAAACACACCCAACACCCTAGCTGGTCTTCTTTTCTTTCCCAGGCAAGAAGGTAGCCCACTTATTTTACAAGTTCAGAAGTAAATCTACTAGAACAAACACTAACACAGTTCTTCCCTTAACACAAGGGCACACTTATACAGACCCCAGCTGGTCACAACACCCATCAACCAGCTAGTCTTCTCTTCACCCTGTAAGAGGAACAACCCTACTCTTCTTTAGAAAAAAAAAGAGCAACCTGAGAGCTAAGAGATTTAACAGAAAAAACTCAAGACTCTTAGGCAGAAACTCTTTTTATCAGATTTACAATGACACACAGAGAGAGAAGGGAGAGATGGAGCTCGAATGCTCGGAATGCTTGAAGTGATTTCTGCTTGGGCACTTCTTCTTCTTCTTTGAATAGGCTCGAGCTTTTTCTCTCTTTTCTTTGAGTGTATATGTCTTTTACGCTTCTCATTGGATGTTTACTCTTTTAGAAAGATATTAGGGCTTCTTATAGTACTTTTTCTCTCCAAATCCATCAACCCTTTATAGAGCAACTGAAGAGGAGCGTTAAGGAGATAACCGTTGGAGCTTCTTCTTCTTCTTCTGCTCTTCTTCTGCTGCTACTGCTTTCCTTGAGTCTAATAGATGCTTGGAACAAAAGAGAGTCTTCTTATGCATGTTTCCAAGGTCTTAGCTGTGTCTAATGAATGCCTCATGAGAGAACTAGACACCTGCATAGAAGAGAATGTTAGGCAGGAGAGGTTATGTGTTAGTTAGCCCATACCTCTTTCACCTGTAGTCCACATTTTCCTATAATAGCATGCTACACTAGGTAGTTGTCTTTCTGTCAGTAGGAAAAGAAGGAGTCCTTTTAGTCCTCATTTTTTGCTGACACCTTTCTTAGCTACCATGAAAGATAGAAAGCACACAGCATGAATAACTTAAAGATTTAGAGGATATTTGAATTTTCATTTGGTACCAAGAGACATGGATATCAACAATCGATATAACATGAAATATATGGTTAGTAATCGATGCATAACATAAGTGGAAGACATTTTGTTCACCAATCGATGTGTTTGAAACCAGAAAAACACTAATCGAAATGTAAACATCATCAATCAGAAGTATACATATAACTTTATAATCACTAATCGAAATAATTTAAGTCAAGTGTTCACTAATTGGAACACTTGTAACATTAATCGATGCATTGTTCACCATCGGAACATTGTAAGTCATGTTCACTAATCGTAACACTTATAAATCAATCGATATGTTACTTAAACCTTTCTTCAGTAATCAGAATGCTTATAACACCAATCGATACGTTGTTCAGCAATTAGAAGGAAATTGAACTAATTGGTATGTTGTTCACTAATTGGAAATATTTAAACACCAATCAAAATGATTACAAACCAATCGACATGAATTTTTTCTCTAATCGATAGGCATTTGTTCTCCAATCGATATGGAGTCTTCTTCAACAATCTATGTAGGCACTTAGTCTATAATCGATATTGAGTTTCAATGCAAATCTTTAATACAATAGAAATATCTTTTATTTCTTATGCAAATATCTTGAAAAAATATTATTAAATTATTCATGAGATTCAAGAGTGAAAAATATTATTAAATATATTTATGATATTCATGGGTTTTAGTTATCACCAAATAAAGGGATAAATATATGAGAGTGGTTCAACAACCACTCTTCTGTTGATGAATTGATTGTCTTTTTAATGACTTATGAGCTTAATTTGAGAAGGAAAGAGGATGATGTGAAGAAGAGGAAATCAATAGCTACTAAAATCAAGTACAAGCAGTAAGAAGAGCTCAGATGATAGTGAATCATTTAGCACTGAAGATGTCTCAAATGAGTTTGCTTTGCTCACAAGAAAGTTCAGGAAATTTCTAAGAAAAAAAGGTAACAGTTTTGGGAAAAGAAGACCACAGGTAAAGAATAGTTCAGTTTATCCATATTTTTGACCATAGCTCAATGGAACAATATGATGGTTTAAACATCAAAATGTCAAGAAATATGATAAAGTGTCTGTTATAATTGTAGGAAACTGGGCATGTGAAGTCCAAAGACCAGATGTGTTGAAGAAAACCAACCCAGGTGAAAAGAGAAGAAACCAAAAGTAACGGTGAACACCTGGAGTGACGAAGAAGAGGATGAGGAAGAGGACAAATCTGAGGAGGAAGAGAGTGAAAGCAAAATCTGCTTAATGACCAAATGAGAATAATAAGATGAGGTAACTTCTCCATTTGAAAATTTTACAAGTAGTGAATGGGAGGATGCCTACATTGAATTACTTGATAAATATGATGATGCTCGTAAAAAAAACAAATCTTTTAAGAAAAAGATCAATAATGTTGTTCATGACACTACCCTGAGTGAAAAAGAATGCAAATCTTGAAACAAAAATTTCAAGGTTGAAAAATAAAAAGAACAATTGAAAAATGTTATTGATGAATTAAACTTGAGAATGCAAAAATATGAAAGTGAAACAAATCTTGCAGCTGAAAAACATGAGGCTATCAAAAGTGTAAATGGTCAATTGCAAAATACAGAAAAGCTACAAAATGAAGTGAAAGATAAATAGAACTCTTTGGAAAAAATTGTAAGTGTAAGGGAAAATTTGGATACTTTGTTGAGAACAAAGATAAACTTCAACAAAGAAGGGTTAGGGTTCAACTCCACAAAGAAAAAGAGAATTGACTTAAAAACCATAACCTTGTTTCCATATCAAATTCCACACCATCCACTTCATCAAACAAAGTAAATGGAAAAATACCAAGCAACAATGAGAGAATGAAAACTGGCAAAACCTCAGCCAGTGAGAAATCCAAAGAGAAAGGCAAAGTTGACACCATGCACAAAGGAGGTCGACATTGCCCAGGTGTGAAGGCCACAGGTGGCCAGGTAGGTCGACACCCTAATTTCATGAGGCTAACACATATGCCAAACAGGAACAGATACTGGCATCTAAATGACTGGGCAGGTCGACACACCTCGTACGCCAGAACCTAGGGTGCTTATGGTTGGTCATGGGTAGATCAACACCTCTATGACAGTGGGTCGACACACTTCAAAAATAGACCTATCACTGCCCAAACTTAGCTAGGCCTAGTCAACCAAAGCACCCTAGGATGTTTGGCACTCTCTATACCCCTTGGGCTTCTCATTGGAGCAATAAGTCTCAACTCACTAACAAGTTCCACACTGTGAAGAAGGCCAAAACTTTAAAGTTGCATGAATCTAATAAAAGGGTGATATGAAAAAAAATCTAAAAAATAATAACAAACCCACTACAAGAAGTCAAGTGTGGATTCCGAAAGCATGTTCTCATGTTTAGTAGAGTTGAATGGTTTAAAGGGACCCAAATGTGCTTAGGTTCCAAAATCTCTTGTTTGAATTGTTTTGCAGAAATGCCTTGCAGCCATACACAATCGATGGTATCTCAACACTAGCTGCTCAAAGCATATGACGGGAGACAAAGATAAATTTTACTTACTGGTTGAAAAAGAAGCTGGCCATGTGACATTTGGAGGTAACAAAAATGGAAAAATAATCGGAATAGGTAAAGTGGGTACTAACCTATCAAACTCAATTAATGATGTGTTGGTAGAAGGACTGAAATATAATCTTCTTGGCATAAATCAACTATCTGATAAAGTCCATACAATAACTTTTGACTCTCATGGTTGCACTACTTTCGAACCAAATTTGACTCAATTAAGTACTATGGGAAGAGAGTCAATAATGTTTACATAGTTGACTTAGATGATCCTGCTCAGGATAATTTGTGTCTTGCTGCAAATAAAAATGCCTTAGATTGGCCATGGCATCGTAGACTAGAACATGCTAGCTACAATGTACTATATAGGCTAGTTAAATTTAGCATGGTAAGGCTTGCCTAAAATTTCTTTTAAGCAAAATAATTGAATTTGTGATGCATGCACTCAAAGAAAGCAAACAAGGTAGTCATTCAAAACAGAGTTGT
This sequence comes from Colocasia esculenta, assembly GCA_014218235.1. Taxonomy (NCBI): domain Eukaryota; kingdom Viridiplantae; phylum Streptophyta; class Magnoliopsida; order Alismatales; family Araceae; genus Colocasia; species Colocasia esculenta. The sequence goes on along the minus strand of CM024766.1, from coordinate 84,021,723 downwards.
AAAACAATCATCCAAACCATTAGAAATAATTCATATGGATTTGTTTGGACTAACTAGGACTGCAAGTCTTAATTGGAAAAGATTTGGTTACGTTCTTGTGGATGATTTCTCCAGATTTACTTGGGTGTTATTTTTATCTAATAAGAATAATTTCGCTGAGTTTTTGACATTCTTTAAGAAAGTTAAGCATGATGGAAAGTTCCAAATTTCTTCCATTATGTCAAATCATGGTGGTAAATTTGAAAATTTTGACTTTGATAATTTTTGCAGTAATCAAGGAATAATTCACAAATATTGATCATGAAGGGCACCAGAGCAGAATGAGGTTGTAGAATGAATGAATTGAACCCATGTGGAGATGGCAAGAACAATGCTGGTGGAGAGTCAACTTCCTAGAAGTTTTTGGGCTGAAGCGGTTAACACATCTTATTACATCGTGAACCATGCCATGGCAAGACCTTCTAGTAAGAAGACTCCCTATGAACTATTAAAAGGTAAAAAGGCAACACTTGCTCACTTCAAAGTATTTGCCACTAGATGCTTCATTCATAATAATGACAAGAAAGACTTGGATAAATAAGAGTGAAATAGTTATTTTCCTTGGTTATTTCGGTCACTCTAGGAGAAACAAGGCCAAATGAAGTTGTAGGTGAGTCAAGTGGACAACAACACATATCAACCGATGAAGGTAACAACCTTATCAACATTAGAACACTTAGGAATCATCTTTTACATAGCATCATTGATAGCTTGCATAAACCCACTAGAACTAGATCTCATTTTAGATTAATTGAAGAAATGGATCAAATGTCACTTGTGTCTCAAATAGAACCAAAAAATGTTGATAAAGCATTGAAAGATGAGTTCTGGGTAAATGCCATGCATGAAGAATTAAATCAGTTTGAAAGACATAATGTATGGCATCTAGTTCCTAGACCTTATGCACACTGTGTAATTGGAATAAAATGGGTCTTTAGAAATAAAACAAGTGAAGAAGGAAAAATAATGAGAAGTAAAACTAGACTTATTGCAAAGGGGTATAATCAAGAAATTGGCATTGACTTTCGCGAATCTTTTGCCCCTGTTGCCATATTAGAGGCCATTAGAATCATGCTTGCATTTGCGTGTTGTCACGGTATTAAACTCTAACAATGGATGTCAAGAGTGTTCTTCTAAATGGCCTAATAAGAAGAAGTGAATGTTGAATAGCCCCCTGTTTTTGAATTCACAGATTTTCCTAACCATGTATTTAAATTGGATAAAGCTCTTTATGAACTGAAGTAGGCCCCTCGAGCTTGGTACGATAGGTTGAGCACTTTCCTTATAGGTAAGGGATACTCATCAGGTAAGGTTGGCCAAACACTCTTTATTAAAGTGCAAAAAGATGACATATTGCTTGTTCATATTTATGTAGATGATATAGTGTTTGGGTTAACAAAGTCGTCCATATGTAAGGAATTTACTTATTTAATGATAGGTGAATTTGAAATGAGTTTAATGAATGAACTGAAATTCTTCATTGGATTACAGATCACACAGCCTTTGAGGGGACCTTCATCAATCAGCCAAAGTACATCTTGAAGAGATTGAAGAAGTGCAAGATGAAAAATGCTAAAAGAATCACAACTTCAATGAGCGCAACGACAAGTCTAGATGATGATCTGAAAGGTAAAATAGTAGATGCAAAAACATACAGAGATATGATTGGATCCCTGCTCTACCTCATTGCATCTAGGCCAGATATCCAGTTTAGTGTATGCACGTGTGCCAGATTTCAAGATAGTCCCAGAGAATCCCACATGAGTGTTGTAAAATGTCTCTTTAGATATCTTGCAGGGACTCATGATTTAGGATTATGGTACCCTGCATGTTATGATTTGAATCTGATTTCTTATTTAGATGCGAACTATGCTAGATGCAAATTGGATAGAAGGTGCTAGTGGCTATTGTCAATTTTTAGGCGAGTGTCAAGTCTCTTGGGTCTCTAAGAAACAACACTCAGTTGCTTTTTCTACTGCAGAAGCAGAATATGTTGCTATAGAGAGTTGTGGCACCCAAGTGCTGTGGATTAAACACGAACTCCAAGACTACTATGTAGGCCTTAGATGTGTCCCAATAATATGTGATAACACTAGTGCTATTAATTTGACCAAAAATCCCATCTAGCACTCTAGGACCAAGCACATTGAAATAAGGCATCACTCATTTTATTGAAACAATTAAGCAGATTGCTGATATTTTTGCTAATATTTTTACTAAGCCTCTTTGTAATGAAAGATTTACTTCTTTGAGAAGAGAGCTTGGTTTTTGTAAACCTCATAATTCTGATTAATGAATTATTTAACTATAATTGTGCTAAGGATTTATAGTTTTCAATCATAAATGTCCATGACTTGTTCTATCCAAAAATAACATGATTCTTGTCATAAGTATCATTCTAAGGGGAAGTTTGATCATCTTGTTCACTCATCATTCACCTCACTTTGCATCAACTCTTTGGTATATCAAATGGTGAATGTGGAAGGATAAGTCAAGCTTGTCTGGAAACTATCACTATGCATGAGTGTGAGTCTCCCCCAAGTACTAAGAGTCACCTTGTGCAAAAAATCATAAATGCATTCCTTATGAATTGCATGAAAGCACTCATCATTTCATGCACATGCTAAGGGGGAGTAAGTCTTTAAAGAGCAGCACAACCTATGCAAGAAAAGTGGCACAAAAGATAGAACCTGATTAAAAATTCATGGTCGAATGGTGTCAATTGTGCTTAGAAGTTTGGATGAAAGGAAATTGGAAATGCATAGAATTGTAATTATGATCAGATGTGTGTCGACACACTAATTGTTGTGTCGACACCAGCTCAAGTTTGCTGCCTTATGTGGATGATGACTTTCGTCCCTTAAAGAAAAGATGAAAAAGATAATAATAACAAGGCGCACAATGTCGGATGTGGATCGTGATTGCCCAAGATACGTGGGTCTCGAAAGAGTAAATTAATAAATAAAATAAGAGAGGGAGTGATCGCGAAAAATAGATTGTGAGAAGACATGGTGTAACACCCCAAAATTTTATTTATTGGAAATATAGAAAAATATGATGATTTTAATTGTTATACATAATTACTTTCATGAGATGTAATTATCTTTAATTTAGGATTAATTTATATTAATAAATATAATTCTAGTGTTGTTTTCAGAGGTGTACACTCCGACAGGACGTCACCAAAATTCTGTAACAAAATTGAAATATGAAAATACCATAAATTCTAAAAAAAAGTGCTGATGTTAAAAATGTAAATACCCAGAATTATTGACGTGCAGATATCAAGATTAAGTCGACACAATAAATTTTCGAGTGATTTTTGCTGGGTGAAAAATTAATTCTAAAAATTAAAATAAAATTACTATAATTTATAAAAGTTCTCAATTAGCTTATCTTTGAACTTTCAACTTAATTGGACATCATTTGGATACAAAATATAGGGACAAATGGGCCAGCTAAATTATATCCTATTTTCATTAACTATTTTTTTGAATAATTGCTTACATAGTTTTGGCTACGTAAGGCTCATCTCACCAGGGGTAAATAGCTTACACATAGTTTACTATGTGTGAGTGGGGTAAAACCCCAGGTGGCTTTGGGAGGGGAAAGATGGGTTTTACAACTCCACATGTATGGCTACATGCCATACATGCATGGAAACTGGGAGGTTATAAAAACTCTCCCTTAACCCATCGTGTGGGCTTTTACCCACTTGCTCAAACCTCCATCTTGCTGCTGGCGTTGCTCTGCTGAAGCTGCTGTTGCTGCTTTGCTGTAGTTGTTGTTGTTGCTTCTACTGTAGCTGATGCTGCTATTTCTCCTGCTATAGCTGCCTTTGCTGCTACTCCATCTGCTGCACCTGCCTTGGCTACCACTTCCACAAGACTTCTCCTTCCTCCTGCTACTGGTTTCTTCGTTGGGAAGAGAAGAATGACCTTCATCCTTCTCCAGTCAAGTAGGATTCTCCTCCTCTTGTTCCTTCTTCTATTAAAATCTCGGAGTTTAAGTATCTACTTTGGTTTCCTTTGTCACAAGGATCAGAAAAGCTTTCATGAGTTTTTCTCTTCCATTGTGTTCTTACCTCTAGTTGTTACTCATATCTTTCGATGTAGATACTATACTTAGTGTGAACTTTGTTCCAGTCTTGAAAAGGTTTGCGTGAAAGAGTAGATATATCTTTACAGAGTCTTTCTTCTATAAGCTTCTAGTTTCATGCCATTGTGTTGTGAAGAATGTACTTCCATCTTTTTCCTTCATGTAAAATGGTGTTTAGAAATGTAGATTAGACCCATTAGGTGTTGTTAACCATGCTTAGAATCATAGGAACATTGATAGAGTTTTCTGAGGTAGTATTACACCATTTCTGGATGTTTAACCTGCGACTGTCGACATATATAACCCATCTGTCGATAGGTATCATGATTCTAGAACCTAAAAATGCAGAATCACCAATAGCTGTCGACAGACAGACTTCATCTGTCGACAGATGGCCTCCATCTATCGACATCCACTTTATGCCTGTCGATAGACTGGGTCCAGATTCCAGAATCTGGTTCTGGATAGACAACGACAACCACTCTCTGGTTGTCGACATACACCTGTCTGTGGTATTTAACCGAATTTGTTTCATGTCCAACCAAAGGTGACACACTTTGGTATTAACCCAACAAGTTGTTTCCCTCATTTTCTTGAATTCCAACGACATTAACATTGAGAAGAACCATTAAATTTTCATTCACATCCAATTATGGAATGTTCTTGAACACCCCTAAGTATAATTGATTCCTACATAGCTACAACCTTCTGAAGTCATTGGCATTGACTCCCAACCCTTTGCTACTAGTGAGATCTTGAGTACTTGTGTACCACACTTGAATATTTTACAGAAATGATTGTGATGACAATTTTTGGGTCTTTGGACTCAATTGAGATATATGCTTGTGCAATGGGGCTGATCCAATCCTGGGAGGAGCACCCGAATTCATTTAATGGCCATACAGAACGATAATGGATCTCCTTAATGTTTGGCATTGCATCATACATGCTTGATTGGTCATCATCTTATTTTATCCTGAGTTGAATGTGTACTTGAACCAGAATGTAAGTATCATCCTAAATTCTTTTCTACACAAATTTAGCTCAATACTTTTGTTCTACAAATGTTATCTATTTGACATGGTTTTACAATCATCCTTGATGTTCAGTAGTGGTGCCAATTAAATTTCTTGCCCATTTCTTGATTATCTTAATCCTTTTGATTAGAAGAGTGAATCCTACTGGGCTCATTAGCTCATTAAATCTTACTTTTTCAGGTGAACATGATGAGCCTAGCTCTTAAGGGGGGGTGTGCTGAGCGGATCAACCAGTCAATGGAGTTCCTTAGATTACCCTTCTAGTATTGTAGTTAGAAGAATGGAAATGTTATTTTGTTTTCTTTTTCTTACTCCTCTTGTGGATTGTTATGAGGAGTATTATGTAAGTAAAGCTTCCGCTATGATGATGACAGATGTATAAAAATATAAGCTCTATTTCTTAAGTCTATTTTTCTATCATTTTCGATAAATCGATATTTATTACAACGTGATAGATAATTTGGTATCAGAGCCTTAGGTTCCATAAACCTAGGGAAAGACCTGTGAGTTGGGGTAGAAATCTAGGATTAGTTATAAAGGTAATAGTGATTTTGTATATGTGTATATACTTAATTTGTTGTTTGCTACAGAATGGATATGAATGCTCAAGAACGACTAGTATCTGCAATGGAATTACTCTGATAGGATGTGGAGTTATATGCTCAAGCCCAGAGGGAAGCACATGTGCAAATAAAGGAGGAAGTGTTGAAGCTAACTGCTGGCACATTTCTGGCGAGAAATTCCTGTGCTTCCTTGGAGACTATGACCCAAATAATGTGCAATCTGGATAGTCTGAGGTTAGGACAAGATATGCTGCTTCATCAGGTTGAAGGATATTGGGAGGTGTTGTCTGAAGCAACAAGAGAACTGTATCATGGGCCTGGGGGAGATCAGCAGCCGTCCGTGGAATTTGCCACCCAAACTTGAAGCAAGCTAGGAAATTAGAAACTTACTTTTGCTAACCTCTCTTTTGTTAGTAGTTGGTTGTATACATAGATCTCTATGTACATGTGTGATGAGAGGTTAAATGTGGTGATAATGTTGTAAATATTTTCGGCTTACTAAGGATGATGTAAATATTTTCGGCTTGTTAGGATAAGAATGATGGTGATGTAAATATTTTTGGCTTGTTAATGAAAAGTATGTATGTTCTGTGATAGCAGAAAATTTGTATGAGATGAATGTGTGTAATGGTTTGGATGATGATATTAATGTATGAATTGTTGGATGTCTCAGATATTTTCTTAAATTAATTATGAATGGAGGCGATGCAAATTGGAAGAAGATGGAAAGCTCAATGCATGATCTGACCCGAGTGATGAGGACAGTGGCTAAGAATAACACTCATAATCGAACAAATCTGTTTAAAGATTTCCGAAGTCTAGATCCTCCAAGGTTTGCAGGTAGCACGGATCCAGATGAGGCCGAAAATTGGTTAAAATATTTTGAAAGAATTTTTAAGGTGATCTGATGTGCAGAAGAAGATAAGATACATCTATCAACATTCCAATTAGATTGGGATGCCCCAGCATGGTGGGAGATTGTGGAATCTACTATAGAGGATCCAAATCAGGTAGGCTGGGAGGAATTTGTGGAATTGTTTAATGATCATATTTTTCTGAGGTGGTTCAAGAGAGGAAGACTAATGAGTTTGCTAATCTAAAGCAACTTAGAATGACGGTGTCAGAATACGAGGCATAGTTTGCTCGACGATCTAAGTACGCTCCTCATCTAGTAGCCACAGAGAAATTGAAGGCAAAAAGGTTTATGAATGGCTTACGTCCAAACTTCATTACTCAGCTAACGCCTCATTTAATTACCACATATTCTGAAATGGTTAAAAGTGCCTTGGCTTTAGAAGTTACCAATGAAACAGTGGAAAAGATTAGAGGGAAGTCCGGTGAAATTTCTTCCACGACTGACCGTAAAAGGAAATTTGAGTCGGGAAATGCCCCTAAAGTACAACAGTCCACCAAAAAGGCAGGAAAAGCTCCAGTTGGGAACAAGGGTGTTTATCGACATTGTCATATCAGTGGACACAAGACTGAGAATTGTTGGCATAGGTTGGGTGCTTGCCTCCGATGTGGAAGTAATCAACATCGGATTCCTGAATGTCCTATGATGAAGAATGCACCAGCAACCCAGAATCCCCGAACCAAACCCGGACGTCTACAAGCTATTCAGGAAGTGGAACTTGAATCTCTGCTAGAGGGCAGACTTATTGAAGGTACACTTTTAGTAAACTCTAAACCTGCATATATTCTATTTGATTCAGAGGCTACTCATTCCTTTATCAGTCAAGAGTTTGTTAAATATTTAAGAATACAATTAGTTCCATTACTTGTACAACTGGAAGTAGCTACTCCTCTAAGTGAGGGTAAGAAACTTATGGAATATTACCCTACCAGTCAAATTCTAGTTAAAGAACATAATTTTCCCGGTGATTTGATATGCCTTGAGATGTAGGATTATGATGTAATCCTTGGGGGGGGGGGGGTAGATTGGATATCTAAACACCATGCAAATTTGGATTGTCCATTAAGGCAAGTAACTTTTCTGGGTAAGGAGGTTTACTCCATGACTTTTGATAAACCTCATGTAAGAAGTATACCCATAATCTCGGCAGTTAAAGCATGTAAGTTGGTACAAAAAGGGTGTCAAGGATATTTGACTTCTGTGACAATAATAAATCAGAATACTACAGGATTGAAGGATATTCTAGTAGTAAAAGATTTTCCTGATGTATTCCCTGAGGAATTACCTGGACTACCACCTAGTAGAGAAGTAAAATTTTCCATTGAATTGGTTCCAGGAGCCACACCAATTTCAAGAACGCCTTATCGAATGTTAATGGAAGAATTGAAAGAATTAAAAAGGCAATTGATAGAACTAATGGAAAAGAGATTCATTAGACCCAGTACATCTCCTTGGGGTGCTCTAGTACTATTTGTTAAGAAGAAGGATGGGACTATGCAATTATGCATAGACTATAGAGAATTGAACCTGTTAACAATTAAAAATAAATACCCACTTCCTAGAATTGATGATCTATTTGATCAATTGTCTGGAGCCCAGTATTTTTCAAAGATTGATCTTAGATCCGAGTATCATCAATTGAGAATTCAGGAAGGAGATATTCACAAGATAGTTTTTCGAAGTAGATATGGGCATTACGAATTTGTAGTGATGCCGTTTGGATTAACCAATGCACCTGCTACTTTCATGCGATTGATGAATGATGTATTCAGGTCATATTTGGATCAGTTTGTGGCTATATTCATTGATGACATATTGATTTATTCTAAGAGTATGGAAGAACATGAAGCACATTTACGGGTTACTTTACAATTACTATGGGACCATAAGTTGTATGTAAAGTTTAGTAGATGTGAATTTTGGTTGGAACAAGCAACATTCTTAGGGCATGTTATCTCTAGAGAGGGATTGTCAGTAGATTCCTCTAAAATTGAAGCTATCCAGAGATGGGAACAACCTAAGAACATCACTGAAATTAGAAGCTTTTTGGGTATGGCTAGCTACTACCGGCAGTTTGTTAAAGATTTTTCCAGAATTGCTTCACCTCTTACACAACTAACCCGAAGGGTAACTATGTAGCACCCCGAAAATTTTAATCACATAAAAATTTAAATAAATGGAAATAAATAATTTCCATAATATCAAAGTATTTAAAACATACGTATCATTATCGTATGTGCTAAAACACATCAGAAAATTCTGTAAAAATTATAAATCAACCCCAAACATTATTAATAAATGTTTCAAAAAGAAATTTGTGCCAATAAAAATCGTATTAGTCAAGTTTAAAGTGTTTCGCGACTTATTATCGTAATTCATGAATAAGTCGAAAAATCATTATCACACGTACTTGGATGAGTCAAGAAATTTAATAAAAATCATATATGGACTTCAAATAATATCCTCGAATGACCCATCAAGAAATTTGGGTCAATAAAAATTATCTGGGCTAGGTTTAAGAGTTATTGTGACCGATTATCCAAATTAGGAAACAAGTCGGAAAATCATTAACACGGAAATACGACGCAACTAAAAATTAAATAAAAATGTTGGAGAGACTTCCAACATTATATATTAATGACCCAATATCATAATTGGGCCAATGGATCACATATGGCCCAAAAATCAAATGGAGCTAGAAAATACATGGAAATTCGTAACCATAAATAGGCTGACATTAGAAAGAGGCAATTAGAGTTCAATTGTGATGAGAACATGCTTTCTTGGCAACCCAAATTCATGCTTAACTATGGTGGGAGGTTTCCTAAAGCCTCACACACTCAAATGGAGGAAGAAATCCTCAAAATAGGAAACTAATATGTCAAAACCGCAACTTAGCTTTCCTTGTCACAATAGGACTCCTAAACACCATGGATGCTTAAATACACTCCACCAAACCCTTGGGGATGAGTTTACATCTTGTTGGGGTCATGTGGAGGAGTTCTTGGCGGCTGGGGAGCAGGAGATCGCCCACACCAAGCCGTTCTTCTTCCCCGTTGCGTCTGCTGCGACCTGCACAGATAGTCATCTTGAAGTCGACCAAAGGTAGGTCAAACCCTAACCAAACCTTGCAAGGCTTATACCCCTGGAAAGAGGGTCGAGTCTAGTTCCTAACCCCACTAGTTTCACTATTTTTCACTTAGTAGATCGGGTACAGTAAGCATTCTCCTGGAAGTGGTCTAAACACGGGTTTTCTGAAAAATTGGGACTTCTTCAACCCAGAAGGTCGGTTTTCTCAGGCCAAACCTTAACATATCCTATACCAATGTGTAGGGCATCAAGTTAACATTCGTTTCCTACTGGTTTCATTGAATTCCAATGAGTACATGTTGAGTTATAGGCATTTTTCCAAAGTCACGCATGTCTGAGACTTTTTATGTTCGTGCTGATTTATCGCTCAACTCTAGGCCGTTTAAAATTATTTAAAAATCATAGTCAGCATCTATTCCATGTTCCCAACAACTTTCATGATGAGACTTTTGTCCTAAAAGCCCTAATTATTTCGGAATCATACCTTGCAAAGCAAATCTTGCATTTAACTGTCCATAGTTTTCTATACCTTATGTTTGACTTGATTAAAGCCTGTCGAAACCATCATTGTTTTCTAATTACAATTTACTGGAGACACCCTTGCATGTCTAGGTTGGTTTAAAACTAGTTTCGTAATTTTCATGAACTGTACAATTTGTTCTCTATTCTTGAAGCACCTTGTGTCAAAATAGGGCAGTCTTGGACCGCAATCCAAGAACATGTCTGCTCTCTGTCGGATTCAGGCGTAGACCCTGTGAACGTGACGGCCCGATAGGCCGTGTTCTGAGGTCTTGTCACGACAGCAAACCCGTCGCATTATGAATGCGATGAGCACGCCGTCGCTATCTCTCTGCCTGATCTGACTGCCTTGTCGCGTTCTGTACATACCCTTGTCACATTTTGTCCCGACCCTGTCGCGACCCTTACTGGGGTGCATCGCGTTCTCAGAATTTTACGTGAAACACCACTTATTTCTTTTGCAAAACTTACTGCTATACCCGAGGTCTGTTTACCATGGTGTTTAATGTGTAAATTGCACGTTTTTGGTCTGATCATTACATGATGGTTATTTAATGGCTTAAAGTAGTTAACCCATTTAAAAACTATAATTACATGAATAGTATTCTAATTATTCTCTTAATGATGTGATCATCTTGTTACTGTTCTAGCTTGATTAAAATGATAATTATTATCTTAAAATCGTGCAAACCCATGTGTAGTTAAATGCATTGTTCATTGCATACCATCATGTTAAGTGCTTTTCGCGAGTTTGAAACCGATGGTTTGTGAATTGACACGCGTACATCACTACACACTTGCACTACTAGGCAGCCCTTTCTTGGGGATTTAAAAACTCTCTACCGATCATTCCGAATTGGTAGACTAGTGACTTTTTCTCCAAGGCCTCCGTAAATCTCCTCTGACCATGGATTCCCACATGGCCGACGAGTTGGTTGTACTATTGAAGTTCCCTGGAGATTGATGACTACAAATTTTTTCGTGTTAAAATTCATATATATAGTTGATTTTAGACATCCATTGTCTATAAATAATGTGCATTTGATTTTAATTGTCATTTCATCCATAAATATTTTTTGTGCATATTAGTTAAATTTTTGGATAGAATACATAGTTAGATTTTCATTTAATAAAGTCAATACTTTTTGAAAAGTTTGACTAGTAAAAATATTTTCTCTTTTTGTAGGTACGTTGTACATAAATAATTTTTTGTCTTCTTATACAAACATCTTTTAATAATTCTTACAAATATCTGTAAATAACTTAGATTTTAAATAAAATTTTAACTCCAATAAATCCCATCATCTCACCATAACTTGCCACATACCTCCCTAAGTCCAGTACTCCATTCCCATCTCATCTAACCTAAATGGGCCACGCACACCATCTTTTGTCGTTTATTTCTTCCCATCAGGCAAGCAGAAGCAGAGGCGGCTGAAGACTCTGGCGCGTGGAAGAGTCAAAGGGTCAAAGCTGGAAGCTGTCGTGCGGAGCTGTGGATGGCGATGTGCGCAGAGGAAGCTGCTGTGGAGCTCGGATTTACTGCGCATCCGGCATGCGTGGTTGTGGCGATTGTGCTGGCCGGATCTCCCGTGCGAAGCAGAAGCGGATCTGGTGGAGGTGTGGAGCGGCTGAAGCGGCTGGGGCTGGAGGCGCAGCAATGGAGGCGGCCAGATGGTGCGGGTGCTGTGCGGATAAAGCAGCAGCGTGCAGAGCTCAGGCGGACCTTGTGCGTAGCGCTGGAGGATGGTGTGGCCAGAGCTGGGGTGCGCGTGTGAAGCTTGGGCTGTGCAGCTCGTGCGTGCGACCGGATCTGGGTGCGTGTGAAGCTGGACTACGCGGGAAGAAGAGCTCGGATCCAGGGGCTCTGGCGCCTATAAAAGGACCTCAAGGTCCTTTGCTTTGGAAGATTAGTTCGACGAGTTGGGCAGTTCGATTTTTAGGATTTCTAGTTTTTCCTGTTCTTCTGTATTTAGCATTTGGGGCTGGGAGTTGGATTTTTTTAGGGAATTTTTAGTTCTTGTTGTTCTTCTTAGTTTTCTTTCCATCCTTCTGTAAGGGTTGGCCAGTGGAGATTGGTAGTTTGTTTTTCAGCCAGTTTATTTCTGTAATTTTCCTTTCAGCAGAGCTTGGCGGGTTGGAGTTTTTAGGATCTTTGTTTTCTTTCTATTCTTCCAGAATTGTGAGGATTGGAGTTTGTTCTTCAGAGCTTCGCCAGTTCCAGTTTTTGAGAATTATCTTCCAGTTTTCTTATGTAATTTTCTTTTCAGCAGAGCAGTGTGGGAGACGGCTTGGAGAGTTCGGATTTTTCTTGGCGTTTTTCCCTGGAATTTTTTCTTCTATACTTTTCCTTACAGAATTTGTTGGCTAGTTCTACGTTGAGAGATTTGGTATTATTTTTGAGGAATTTTTAGTTCAGCATCCCAGGGGTTTTAGGTTCTGCAAATTTTCTGGGTTTCCTTCTTCCTTCTGTAAGGGGATCCCAGGGAGTTGTTCTTGTTTTCTTCGGTGTGTAAAGGTTGCTCAGGGGAGGGAGTTTGTGAATTTTGAAGGGTTTCTTTCTGTTCTTCCAGAGATCAAAGCTGTAAGGGTTGAGCTGGGAGAGGTGGATTCAGAGCATATTTCTTTCTTTTATGTTTTGTGAGAGTTTGAGAGATCGATTTCTTTATTGGAATTTTCTGAGTTCGATCCAGTGGTCTTTATTGCATTTAATTTCCATTTTGTCTATGCTTAGAATAGTTCAATCCAGTGTTCTTGTTTCATCTCTGCTGTGAAGCCATCCGAGAGGTCTGCAGAGCAGTGGAGGGGGCTTCTGGAGTTCAGAATTCGAAGGGGGTTTGAGGTTATGTATTTCTTGTGAGTTTTTAGTTCAGTATTATTGGAGGGATTCGGCAGTGAAGTGAGGGAACTCTTTCTTGTTTCTTCTGTGAGCAGTGGAGTGTTCTTGCTGCTGTGGAGAGGGAGATCAGATCCGGAGTTTGATTGGAATTTGTCTTTAGAATTTTGTTCTATTTACTGTAAGGAGGTTCAAAATTTCTTTCTTCCCGTTGTGGGTGATTCCAGGGATTGGGAGAGATCGATCCAGGGGTTATCTATTTCCATTTCTACAGTGTTCTTATTTCTTCTTCTGGACAGATCATGAGTTGAAATTGCATTTTACATTTCTTTTACTGTTTTCTTACTAATTCATCCCTCGAGCTGTGAGGGTACATTGTTGTGCTCTTTTTGCTATTCTGAAGCTTAGTGCAACTTGTTTCTTATTTGTTCCTCATCCCTCAATTCAGAGGGTACAGTGATACCAATTCGTTTGTTTTTAATTCTGTTTGTTCTTTCATTAAGTTTGACCTATCGAGTTGTGAGGAATTTGATTGATGTAATTTACATAATTAATTCTCATGCAGTGTTATTTTGGGTGAAAAGTGTCTGATAGAATTGATCCAAATCAAAGTAGTTTTAATTCAAGCTTTATTCAACCTCTCTGTGGATATGACCTGTTCTCACCACTTTGCTAGTTCATCTTTACTATTTTATGTTTGTGAGACAGTTTAGAGAAGGTGAGTATATTGATTCGTGCACGGAACTCTGGACAACGAAAGTGCACAGTCAACAATGCCGCGTTCATCATGGCGCCATTGCCGGGGAGGCGTTAGAGTTTAATTTAAATCTGCTTTCATTTGATTTTATTTGCATTGGGCTTTCTATTGACTTGTTATTGAGCTTTTCATTTCAGATTTGCACAAAGGAGGAACATGGAGGTTGGGCTTGACATTTGAGCCCATTGAAGAAGAGCTTGCTGATCTATTTTCTCATTTGTTTTTAATTTAGAATTTTAGATAGAAGAGTGTGAGAGAAATTTGTAGTGAGGATTTCATGTACTCTCTGTGCATGTACGGAGATTTCTTTCTATTTGGCATGTAATAATTGGCCTTTTGGTGGTTTGAGTGGTTTGAGAATTAGTTTATAGTATCACTTTATATTTTTCTTAGTTAAGTTTCATTTCATTTAGTTCAAAAACCAAATTAAAAATTAAAAAATCTAAAATCTAATTTTTTTTTCCAAATCTCTCTTTCATGTCAGCCGTTTGATTTGTAAATAAAAATTTCATCTTTTTAAGATTAGAAACACTTGTTTTAGGACATTCATCATTTTAAATGTCATTTTAATTCCATTTTTTTTTTTGCATTGAAGAGTGTAGGGGAAAGGTAAGACTTTCGAACTCTTGTTTCATGCATTAGACTTAGCATTAGAAAATTCGTGTTTGGACTTGATTTGTTGCATTTCATATTTGTAAAAGGGACTGCTTAAGGGCATCTCCCATTAGAAAAAAAAAAAAAAGATAAGGTGAGGGATTTCATCACCCTTTCCTTTGCCCAAAAATCACAAAAATTTTCACATTCTTGCATTTTCCTAAACTTTTAATAAAAACAGTAGACTTGGCCCTAGGGTTCATAATTAGATTTATTCTTTCTCAAATTTAAAACTTCTTTTTAAGTCTGGTGTCTAGGATTAGAGGTTAAAAAGCTTATGCTTAAGTGAGTTAGAGGTTACTTAATTGGGTCCTTGCGAAAGCAAGGGGGGCCTCCCTCTACTCCACCTCTTACCTGGCCAGTACAAGAAGAGTTAGGATTGAATTTAAGCAAGCATAAATCCGATTTTAAGAAAAATAACATATGTCCAAGGAACACTTATTGTTTAGGTTAATTTGATTTAAAAGTGTTTGCTTGTTTGTGTTTGTTCATAAAAATTCAAAAATCAATAAAAACCTAAAAAGTTCAAAAATCATAAATAGAGGCTTTTCAACTGTGTATGCTTGGTAGCCGCTCCCAGAACGTAGATTTGGCTCAACCTATAGACGAGATTGAAAGATTTTTTCATAGGATGGCCAACCAAGACCAGAACCAAGTTGCTAGGAATGTAGAGGAGGTCGCACCTAGACAGATGAAGGAATACTTCATTCCTTTTGACTATCAACCTGCTACTTGCATCAGGCCAGAAATTCCTGGAAACCACTTTGAAATCAAGCCTGGAACCATTCAAATGTTGCCATCTTTCTATGGCAATCCCAATGAAGATCCTTACAAGCATATAGATGAGTTCCTAGAGATTTGTTCTACTGTCAGGATCCAAAATTTCACTGAAAATGCTTTGAGACTGACCCTATTTCCATTCTCTTTGAAAGATAAGGCCAAACATTGGTTAGGAACCACAGGGAAAACTATTAGAACATGGCCAGAAATGCAGCATGAATTTTTAAAGAAATTTTACCCCATTGGTCGCACCAACACCATGAGAAGGGCAATAACTGGATTCTCCCAACACCTGGGAGAATTAATGCATGAATCAGGGGAAAGACTAAAAGAGTTGCTTAGAAAATGTCCCCATCATGGTCTGTCGAGGTGGCAGATAGTCCAAGCTTTTTATGATGGTTTGACAGAATCGAATAGGCAGATGGTTGATGCCTCATGTGGAGGAGCATTCATGACTAAGAGTAAGGATGAGGCATACAATCTGCTTGAAATATTGAGTGAGAATTCTATCAATCATGCCTCACTCCACTCTTATGAGAGAGCATTAGGACCTATAAAGAAGGCAGGGTTATATGAACTAAGGGAGAGAGGAGAATCAGATTCGAAGGTAGAAGATCTGATAGCTAGACTTGACCAGAGATTGGAGCAGAAGTTGGAACAAAAATTTGATCAATTACTATCTTTGACTGGGCAAGCCACACCCAAATTTTCTCAACCACCTGAAACTTGTTCTATGTGTGCTAGCTCAGCTCACTCCACGAATGCTTGTCCCACTACTGCCCAATTGCCTCCTTTCATTCAAGAACAAGTCCAAGCTGCCCAAGGTTTTTACAAACCCTCTTACGATCCATATTCTAACACATACAACCCTGGTTGGAGAAATCACCCGAACTTTTCTTAGAAAAATCAATCTGAACAAGTGTCTCAACCTTCTTTTAAGCAATCCATGTATAGTCAATCCTATCCCAATCAGAATCTGGGATTTGGCCAATCTTCTTATTCCAAACCTCCACAAGTCTAAGGAAATCAAAACTCCAATCAATTTGCTTACACCAATTTCCAGCAATCTTCATATAATCAACCACCACCTCCTCAGCCCAATTGGGAAGATAAAATGAATCAACTCCAAAACATGATGGTGACTCTATGCCAAACTGTGCAAGAACAACAAAGTCAATATCAAAATCAAAACCAAAATTTTCAACAAAATTTGGCAAGGATAGAGTCTCAGATTGCTAATGTATGTCAAAGGAAGGAATTAGGTCAGTTGTCAAGTCAGCTATAGCAAACCCAAGGAACAACCCTCCCGAATTTTATCTGAACCAGCAAAACCATCAAGTCTAGTGGTACAGACCACCACCTGCTCGCCAAAATACACCTCCACCACCAAACACATACAAGCTTTTGTCCAGAACATTCCAGCACCACAAAATAAAAATCAACCTATACAACAGGACCATCCTCCTGCCCAAGCTAGGGGCCCTCAATTAGAAAATGTTAAAACTGTGTCAACCTTGAGAAGTGGAAAAATCAGAATAAATCCTCACCCACACATGTTAACATTGCATGAGGATAAAGAAAATAAAATTGAAACTAGAATTGAAGAAGAAAGTGAAGAAAATGTTGAAAAAGAAAAATCCAAGGGAAAAGAGAAAATGATTGAAGAACTTCTACACAAAACCAAAATGAATGAAGACCCAAGCTATTACATTCCAAGAGTCCCTTTTCTTGAAGCTTTAAAGCCAAAATCTAAAAACAAACCAACTGGTAACGAAGAACTCTTAGAACTCTTTAAGCAAGTTCACATCAACATTCCTCTCCTTGATGCCATCAAGCATGTGCCTGCTTATGCCAAAATTTTAAAAGAAATGTGCACTCCAAAATGTGATGTGAGAAATAAAATTGAAACAATCATTCTTCCAGAAACTGTGAGTGCCATTATCTTGAACCAACTCCCTAAGAAGCTTAAAGATCCAGGCACTCCACTAATTCCTTGCACCATCGGTGGAGTCACTTTTGAGAGCGGCCTTGTGGATTTGGGAGCCAGTGTCAATCTCCTACCTTCTGCTATTTTTGAGAAATTCAAATTAGGAGAATTGAAACCCACTTCTGTTGTCCTTCAACTAGCCGACCGTTCTGTCACCACTCCTAAAGGCTTAGTTGAGGACGTTATTGTGAAAATCAATGATTGTTACTTCCTTGCCGATTTCATCATTCTGGACATGAACACTCCTCAAGATTTAACTCAGTCCACCATCATCCTTGGTAGACCTTTTTTGGCTACAACTAAATCTAACATTGATTGTGCTTCTGGAATGATGGATATATCATTTGGGGATAGGCGGGTTAGTATCAATATTTTTAAGGCATCTGGGCATCATGATCAAGGAGAGAGTTGTCTAGTGGTAGACTCCTTGGAAGAATCTTGTGAGGAAGAAACAATAGACCAACTCTGTGCTCTAGGGTTTGAGGGAGAGGAAGGACAATTCAGTTCCCTGTTTCAGAATAATGATCCATCAATTCCATTAGAGTGTCCTCCTAAGGTTGAGCTAAAACCACTCTCTGCTAGCTCAAAGAACATCTTTTCAGGAAAAAATGAGACTTGGCCCATCACAATTGTTAGCAATCTTGTAAAGCCAAAGCCAAAACATTCCATGATAAACACATTCAAAGAAAAACTTTTCAAGTGCATGATAAGGTTTGGTTGTTTAATTCTAGGCTTCATCTGTTTCTGAAAAAATTGAAGTCCCGGTGGAATGGTCCTTACACTGTTGTCAAAGCTTGTGACAATGGTGCTGTCACTATTCTTGATTCTAAAACTGGACAATCATTCACTGTTAATGAGCAGAGGTTAAAGCATTTCTTTGAAAGCCCATCTTCCTTAAAAATTGACTCTACCAAGTTAGCCGAGCCAAATGGAGCCTAATTACGTCCGGCTGAAGATGATAAACTTAGCGCTCTTGGGAGGCAACCCAAGTGTACAGACTTCATTTGTCAGGTAATTCTCTATCTTACTTTCTTTTCCTGTAAATAAGTAGGGGGGGGGGGAGAGGTAGAATAAAGCATGCATTCATAGTCCCCATCCTAACCAATGCTTCGTTTTCTTTCTTTATTTTGAGCATGTGCAAATAAAAATTTCACAATGTTTCATCTTTGAATAAAAAAATACTTGGCATTGTAAAACGCAAACTATGTGCCTAATTTTAACTATTAAAATTTTGTAGTTGTCACACTCCTTTACAAACATCCATGTCAGGTAGCCTCTAGTAAAGGATTACATGTACTTCTTGTCTAAGGATTTATGGCAAGAGGTTTTCATACACACACTACACAGCCACTTAGACTAGCTGAACCCAAATGTAGCAAATTTGTCAAGGCTAGTAGGAGAGAGGTGATTGGTTTTATCCCTTCCCCTTAAGTGAATTGTGAAGGAAGTGAAGGCATGTGATCAAGGAACCTGACTATCCATCCTTCCTTTAAAAGGAAAAGAAAAGAAAAGAAAAAAGAAAAAGTAAAAGCAAAAAAATATATCCATGAAAAATGCCCTGGATCTGAGTAAAGTTGGACTCGCTACCCTTGAAAAGTGATGGGTTGTGCAGCATTATGGATAGAAAAAGAAAGAAAAAAAATTCTGAGTGCACAAAGTGCAAATAAAGAGGCAACGTTCTCAACTCAGAACAAAATAATCCTCAAGGAAGATGGGCAGAATGGAACTGAGAGAAACAACCCAATCTGACTGAGCAAGGATCTTATTCCACAATTCTTTTCTTCTCCCTCGAATTAATCTAATCTCAATTACTAGCTGAGGCAGAGAAGCTCCATAAGGGCTGATGTGAACTCTTAAGTGAGCTATCATTTGTGCACTAATTTCTTGCCATAAGCCCTTACAATTAGGAAAGACATATCGCTACATTAATCTTTTACTTGATGACTGTTTAGCATGAGACATTGCATCTTCTAGTCCTACATTTGGAGTAATTTTTATTGCTAAGGACTAGCAATGTTCAAGTAGGGGGGAGTGATGACTACAAAATTTTTCGTGTTAAAATTCATATATAGTTGACTTTAGACATCCATTGTCTATAAATAATGTGCATTTGATTTTAATTGTCATTTCATCCATAAATAAATTTTTGAGCATATTAGTTAAATTTTTGGATAGAATACATAGTTAGATTTTCATTTAATAAAGTCAATACTTTTTGAAAAGTTTGACTAATAAAAATATTTTCTCTTTTTGCAGGTACATTGTACATAAATAATTTTTTGTCTTCTTATACAAACATCTTTTAATAATTCTTACAAATATCTATAAATAACTTAGATTTTAAATAAAATTTTAACTCCAACAAATCCCATCATCTCACCATAACTGGCCACATACCTCCCTAAGTCCATTACGCCATTCCCATCTCATCTAACCTAAATGGGCCAAGCACACCATCTTTTGCCCTTTATTTCTTCCCATCAGGCAAGCAGAAGCAGAGGCGGCTGAAGACTCTGGCGCGTGGAAGAGTTAAAGGGTCAAAGCTGGAAGCTGCCGTGGGGAGCTGTGGATGGCGATGTGCACAGAGGAAGCTGCTGTGGAGCTCAGATTTACTGTGCATCCGGCGTGCGTGGCTGTGGCGATTGTGCTAGCCGGATCTCCCGTGCGAAGCAGAAGTGGATCTGGCAGAGGTGTGGAGCGGCTGAAGCGGCTGGGGCTGGAGGCGCAGCGATGGAGGCGGCCAGATGGTGCGGGTGCTGTGCGGATAAAGCAGCAGCATGTAGAGCTCAGGTGGACCCTGTGCGCAGCACTGGAGGATGGTGCGGCCAGAGCTGGGGTGTGCGTGTGAAGCTTGGGCTGTGCAGCTCGTGCGTGCGGCCGGATCTGGGTGCCTGTGAAGCTGAACTACGCGGGAAGAAGAGCTCGGATCCAGGGGCTCTGGCACCTATAAAAGGACCCCAAGGTCCTTTGTTTTTGGAGATTAGTTCGACGAGTTGGGTAGTTCGATTTTTAGGATTTCTAGTTTTTCCTGTTCTTATGTATTTAGCATTCGGGGCTGGGAGTTGGATTTTTTTAGGGAATTTTTAGTTCTTGCTGTTCTTCTTAGTTTTCTTTCCATCCTTCTGTAAGGGTTGGCCAGTGGAGATTTGTAGTTTTTTTTTCTGCCAGTTTATTTATGTAATTTTCCTTTCAGCAGAGCTTGGCAGGTTGGAGTTTTTAGGATCTTTGTTTTCTTTCTGTTCTTCCAGAATTGTGAGGATTGGAGTTTGTTCTTCAGAGCTTCGCCAGTTCCAATTTTTGAGAATTGTCTTCCAGTTTTCTTATGTAATTTTCTTTTCAGCAGAGCAGTGAGGGAGATGGCTTGGAGAGTTCGGATTTTTCTTGGGGTTTTTCCCTGGAATTTTGTCTTCTATACTTTTCCTTCAACATTTGTTGGCTAGTTCTATGTTGAGAGATTTGGTATTATTTTTGTGGAATTTCTAGTTCAGCATCCATAGGGTTTTAGGTTCTGCAAATTTTCTGGGTTTCCTTCTTCCTTCTATAAGGGGATCCCAGGGAGTTGTTCTTGTTTTCTTCGGTGTGTAAGGGTTGCTCAGGGGAGGGAGTTTGTGAATTTTGAAGGTTTTCTTTCTGTTCTTCCGGAGATCAAAGTTGTAAGGGTTGAGCTGGGAGAGGTGGATTCAGAGCATATTTCTTTCTTTTATGTTTTGTGAGAGTTTGAGAGATTGATTTCTTTATTGGAATTTTATGAGTTCAATCCAATGGTCTTTATTGCATTTAATTTCCATTTTGTCTATGCTAAGAATAGTTCAATCCAGTGTTCTTGTTTCATCTCTGCTGTGAAGCCATCCGAGAGGTCTGCAGAGCAGTGGAGGGGGCTTCCGGAGTTCAGAATTCCAAGGGGGTTTGAGGTTATGTATTTATTGTTAGTTTTTAGTTTGTTGGAGGGATTCGACAGTGAAGTGAGGGACCACTTTCTTGTTTCTTCTGTGAGCAGTGGAGTGTTCTTACTACTGTGGAGAGGGAGATCAGATCCGGGTTTGATTGGAATTTGTCTTTAAATTTTGTTCTATTTGCTGTAAGGAGGTTTGAAATTTCTTTCTTCCTGTTGTGGGTGATTCCAGGGATTGGGAGAGATCGATCCAGGGGTTATCTATTTCCATTTCTGCAGTGTTCTTATTTCTTCTTCTGGACAGATCATGAGTTGAAAATGCACTTTACATTTCTTTTACTATTTTCTTACTAATTCATCCCTCGAGTTGTGAGGGTACAATGTTGTGCTCTTTTTGCTATTCTGAAGCTTAGTGCAACTTGTTTCTTATTTGTTCCTCATCCCTCCATTCAGAGGGTACAGTGATACCAATTCATTTGTTTTTAATTCTGTTTGTTCTTTCTTTAAGTTTGACCTATCGAGTTGTGAGGAATTTGATTGATGTAATTTATAGAATTAATTCTCATGTAGTGTTATTTTGGGTGAAAAGTGTCTGATAGAATTGATCCAAATCAAAGTAGTTTTAATTCAAGCTTTATTCAGCCTCTCCGTGGATATGACCTGTTCTCACCACTTTGCTAGTTCATCTTTACTATTTTATGTTTGTGAGACAGTTTAGAGAAGGTGAGTATATTGATTCGTGCACGGAATTGTGGACAACGAAAGTGCACAATCAACAATGCCGCGTTCAGAGATAGCGTGCACTTCCTTTCTCTTCTTGTTCTTGCGAGTGTGATTTACAATCTAGACCAAAGCCATTAATGTAAAGATTGAACTAAATTATAAAATCATGTTCAATTTACCGTTATGTTGCCGAATTTATCTCTTGACCATTGTTATCATGAAATCATGTTCAATTACTTATTACTAGTTCTCATCATCATTATGAACATGACATTACACATGCTTACTTATTGAAACTCTCATTGGCCATTATTAATGATTGTGGGTATCTACATTTAAAATTTAAGTGAGATGCTAACCGGGCACGGCGAGTGTCCAAGGGCTCCAGTCTAGCCCCAATGACGGAGAGTCATAAATATACTGTTAATCATGGGGTATAATGATTACTGACGTTGCATCTGCACTGGGAGTTGTGCGTGTCGTGTTGAATGATAGATACAATAACCACATACACGTGTCCTGGTGTAGATTCTTGATGGATCTTTTCTTGGTGTACATTAGTGTCTACGTGCCTGATTAGTGTTACATGATTGTGCTCGTGCGTGCTTGCTTGCTTGCGTGATATGGCCATCCTACATTTATTGCAATTAGTGGTATCTTGCATTCTTGAAAGCTATTGACATCAAGTGAAATCTTGCATGCTTATACAAAGCGATCTATTGTCAGTTCTATCTTGTTATCTTGTTCTAGATCTTGTTCTATCGTGATCACTCTATCTAGCTTGTTCATTTATCATGTTTTAATGAGTTTTATCCGTACATGCATATCATGACATTCATCGTGCTTACCTAGTTCTAAACTATTAATCACTTATATCATTGCCCGCACATTGAGATATAAATCCTACTGGGTTAGTTTGCTCATCCCCTACTTTTACCCAATCTAGGTGACTATGAAGTTCAAGAGGAGAAGCAAGTTGAGGATGGGAATGCGTCCGAGTGATGAGCGTCCCAACTATGAGTCTAGTTATAGTAGTTTGCTTTGAGTGTTAGATTTATGTAGTAGGAAGTGAGGAATAAATGTACTTTTTCTTTTTATTGAGTCTTAGTCCTGTAGTAGTTTCCATTTGGAATACAATGAGTTGAGATTTGAATACAAGATTAGTTGAGTTCAATATTTGGGCCCTATGATGATGTATGTTGTTATACATTTAGTGCGTGCTAGCTAGAGGCTTATTTGCCGACTGTTCACGTCTCGGGATATCGACTCGAATTGTTCCGCATCATTAATATCCGCTGCATAATTCTCGGGACGTGACAAACTACATTTGAATGGAATGAGAGTTGTGAATATGCATTTCAAAGGTTGAAGGAATGTTTATCATCCGCACCAATTTTAGCCTTGCCAGTAGAAGGAAAAATATTTAAAGTTTACATTGATGCATCAAATATCGGACTAGGATGTGTATTGATGCAAGAAGGAAAAGTTATTGCCTATGCATCTAGACAATTAAAGAATCATGAGAAAAATTACCCAGTACATGATTTGGAATTAGCAGCGGTAATTTTTGCTCTAAAGCTTTGGAGACATTACTTATATGATACTCAATTCATAGTGTACTCCGATCATAAAAGCTTGAAATATTTATTCTCATAGAAAGAGTTGAACATGAGATAAAGAAGATGGATGGAATATATCAAGGATTATGATTTTAAGATTGAGTACCATCCTGGAAAAGGTAATACTGTAGTTGATGCTCTCACTAGGAATCCCATGGCTAAAATATTTCATTTGCAAGTCAAAGAATGGAAACTGTTGGAAGAATTCTCTACATTGAGTCTGAAAGCTGAACCACAAGAAGATAAGGTTATGATTAATAACCTGAAAGTGCAATCTGAACTATTAAGATAAAATGGTCTGTCAATATATTAGCAGCTTTGTACTTAAAAGAAATTGTTCGACTGCATGGAATTCCGAAGGATATCATTTCTAACAGAGATGCAAGATTCACTTCACATTTTTGGAGAGAACTACAAGATGCACTCGGAACTAAGCTAAAGTTTAGTACGATATTTCATCCTCAAACTGATGGACAAACAGAATGGGTAAATCAAATTATTGAGGATATGTGTCGTGCTTGTGTTTTAGAATTTGGAAATGACTGGAGTAACCATTTAGCAATCATGGAATTTGCTTATAATAACAGCTAACAGTCTACAAATCAAATGGCACCATTTGAAGCTTTGTATGGCCGACAGTGCAGATCACCATTATGTTGGATTGAATTGAAGGAATCACACATTCTTGGACCTGAAATGATACAAGAAACTATATAAATTATAAAGTTAGTACAAGATCGAATGAAAGCCGCTCAAGATCGACATAAGAGTTATGATGATCGACGAAGAAGAGTGCTAGAATTTCAATAAGGTGATCATGTTTTTCTCAAAGTGTCACCTCGAAGAGGAATCAAGAGATTTGGGATTAAAGGAAAACTTAGTCCAAGATTCATTGGACCATTTGAGATATTAAGGAGAGTTGGGGAAATGACGTATCAACTAGCATTACCACCCCAATTATCCAATGTTCATGACATCTTCCATATGTCAATGTTGCAAAAATATGTTTATAATCTAGAACATGTTATTGAACACTAGAATCTGGAAGTACAAGAAAACCTGGCGTATGAAGAGAGACCTGTGCAAATCCTCGACTGAAAGATTAAGCAACTACGGAATAAGGAAGTTCCATTACTAAAGATTCAATGGAGTAAGCGTGGACAAGAAGAAGCAACATGGGAATTAGAGGATGCTATTAAAACCAAGTATCCCAAATTGTTTATAGGTTAGTATCACTTGCTGTTAAATTCCTATCTTTTAAATTTGGAGGACCAAATTTTCTTTAGTGGGGGAGAGTTGTAACACCCCAAAATTTTATTTATTAGAAATTTAGAAAAATGTGATGATTTTAATTGTTAAACATAACTACTTTCATGAGATGAAATTATCTTTAATTTAGGATTAAGTTATATTAATAAATATAATTCTAGTGTCATTTTCAGAGGTGCGCACTCTGACAGGGCGTTACCAAATTCTGTAATGAAATTGAAATCCGAAAACACCATAATTTCTAGAAAAATGTGCTGATGTTAGAAATGTAAATATCTAGAATTATTGACTTGCGAATATCAATATTAAGTCAACACAATGATTTTTTGGGTAATTTTTGCTGGGTGAAAAATTAATTCTAAAAATTAAACTAACATTACTATAATTTGTAAAACCTTCCAATTAGCTTATGTTTGAAATTTCAACTTAATTGGACATCATTTGGATACAAAAATATAGGGATAAATGGACCAGCTGAATTATGTCCTATTTATGTTAACTATTTTTTGAATAATTACTTACATAGCTTTGGCTACGTAAGGCTCATCTCACCAGGGGTAAATAGCTTACACATAGTTTACTACGTGTGAGGGGTAAAACCCCATGGTAAAGGTGGCTTTGTGCCATACATGGAAACTGGGAGGTTATAAAAACTCTCCCTTAACCCGTCGTGTGGGCTTTTACCCACTTGCTCAAACCTCCATCTTGCTGCTGTCGTTGCTCTGCTAAAGCTGTTGCTGCTGTTTTGCCGTAGTTACTGTTGCTGCTTCTACTGTAGCTGCTGCTGCTATTCCTCCTGCTGTAGCTGCCTTTGCTGCTACTCCATCTGCTGCACCTGTCGTGGCTACCACTTCAGCAAGACTTCTCCTTCCTCCTACTGCTAGTTCCTTCATTGGGAAGAGAAGAAGGACCTTCATCCTTCCCCAGTCAAGTAGGATTCTCCTCCTCTTGTTCCTTCTTCTATTAAAATCTTAGAGTTTGAGCATCTACTTTGGTTTCCTTTGTCACGAGAATCAGTAAAGCTTTCATGAGTTTTTCTCTTCCATTGTGTTCTTACCTCTAGTTGTTATTTATATCTTTAGATGTAGATACTATACTTAGTGTGAACTTTGTTCCAGTCTTGAAAAGGTTTGCGTGAAAGAGTAGATATATCTTTACAGAGTCTTTCTCCTATAAGCTTCTAGTTTCATGCCACTGTGTTGTGAAGAATGTACTTCCATCCTTTTCCTTCATGTAAAATGGCGTTTAGAAATGTAGATCAGACCCATTAGGTGTTGTTAACCATGCTTAGAATCTTAGGAACATTTGGTAGAGTTTCCTGAGGTAGTATTACACCATTTCTAGAAGTTTAACCTACGACTGTCGATAGATATAACCCATCTGTCGACAGGTATCATGCTTCCAAAACCCAAAAATGCAGAAACACCAGTAGCTGTTGACAGATAGACCTCATCTGTCGACAGACGGCCTCCATCTGTCGACAACCACCTTTGGCCTATCGACAGACAGGGTCCAGATTCCAGAATCTGGTTCTCGATGGATAGTGGCTGTTGACAACCACTCTCTGGCTGTCGACATACACCTGTCTGTGGTGTTTAACCGGATTTGTTTCATGTCCAACCAAAGGTGACACACTTTGGTATTAACCCAACAAGTTGTTTCCCTCATTTTCTTGAATTCCAACTACATTAACACTGAGAAGAACCATTCAATTTTCATTCACATCCAATTATGGAATGTTATTGAACACCCCTAACTATAATTGATTCCTACATAGCTACAACCTTCTGAAGTCATTGGCACTGACTCCCAACCCTTTGCTACTAGTGACATCTTAACTACTTGTGTACCACACTTGAATATTTTACAGAAATGATTGTGATGATAATTTTTGGGTCTTTGGACTCAATTGAGATATATGCCTGTGCAATGGGGCTGATCCAGTCCCGGGAGGAGCACCCGAATTCATTTAATGGCCATACAAAACGATAATGGATCTCTTGGATGTTTGGCATTGCATCATACATGCTTGATTGGTCATCATCTTATTTTATCCTGAGTTGAATGTGTACTTGAACCAGAATGTGAGTATTATCCTGAATTCTTTTCTACGCAAATTTAGCTCAGTACTTTTGTTCTACAAATGTTATCTATTTGACATGGTTTTACAATCATCCTTGATGTTCAGTAGTGCTACCAATTAAATTTCTTTCCCATTTCTTGATTATCTTAATCCTTTTGATTAGAAGAGTGAATCCTACTGGGCTCGTTAGCTCATTAAATCTTACTTTTTTAGGTGAACTTGATGAGCCTAGCTCTTAAGGGGGGGTGTGCTGAACGGCAACCAGTCAACGGAGTTCCTTAGATTACCCTTCTAGTATTGTAGTTAGAAGAATGGAAATGTTATTTTCTTTTCTTTTTCTTACTCCTCTTATGGATTGTTACGAGGAGTATTATGTAAGTAAAGCTTCCGCTATGATGATAACAGATGTATAAAAATATAAGCTCTATTTCTTAAGTCTATTTTTCTATCATTTTCGATAAATAGATATTTATTAGGACGTGATACATGGGTTCGCTCCTTCTTCTACAACATGGTTGGCCACGGTAGAGGGCTCTTCTTGATTACCATTGCAAAAAAAAAAAAACACAACAAAGAGACGAAGAACAGATTAGCCAAGTTGTGTAGAAATCAAATTCTCATAAATAATATAACGAGAAAGGATGGAGAAAGGCACACTTTTTTGTGAATTTTACAACCCCTAGAAATCGGTGGGTGTGTGTGCATGCATGAAAAGTGGAAATAAGATGTGTGTGTGTGTGACTGAGATTGATAAAAAAGTACTCATATGGTAGTAAGATGAGGTGTTCACATGGGAACCATGGGAGAATAAACAAAAGAGAACAATAAAAGGAGAGGGAGAGAGAGGTTGGCTTCCCCTATGGTTGATGGCACGTGGAGAAGGGAGCTTGGAGATAAATGAGCCTGTTAGTGCTACGTCTCCTATAGGTGTGGTTGCTGTAGAGAAGAGGGGGGTGCTGCAAGCTTCAAGGTGGAGATCTGACACCATCTCCCCTTGGACAAGAACTCTCTAAACTCACTGACAGGAAGGAATTCACTAGCCAACCTTTTGAAATGACAAACCAGAGGTGTATATATAGGGATTTAGTGCTCGAACTCCGAGGTGGATCAAAACCCTAAATTGTGTTAGGGACAGTGGACGCGTTTAAAGTTGAATTACGTCATACCAATCAGATGCAATAATGAATTTCCAAATTTATTCAAATTCTGACAGAAATAGAAAGTTGAATCACATCAAGTATAAATGACGCATTTATGAATTTTCAAAAATAGTTTATGGAAACTTTCCAAAAGGAAAATTTAGAATGTCAAATTGCATTAGGGGTGCATGACGCGTTTCAAATAAGGCAATATGTATTTCCAAAAACACAAAATGGAAATTACTCAAAAATGCGAAAGTTAAAAATCATGTCAGACCAAATTAACACGTTTCAAAATGCTTTCTCAGTTAGTAATCAATTATTATAGAATTGCATCATGGGAAGCTGATGCATTAATGACCAATCGATTATCGAAATTGCATCTAGGTATCCTGACGCATTCATGGATATTCATTAATCAATAGGTGTTCACCAATCGAAGGGGAAAGGGTGTACACCAATCGATCGAGAAAATTGCGTTGGAATTACCTGACACGTTGCTAACCAAAAGGCATCCGATTGGTATGATGCATTTATGAAAGATAATCGCATCCACTTAGGCTGACGTGATTCAAAGAGGGCCAAAAGGTGCTCCGTGAAGCCAAGAAAATTTAGGGGAAAGCCATGGAAAATTTGAGGAAAATTGTAAAGACCCAGAGAGATGGAGAGATGCACTCACAAAGTGAAAAATGGAGGGCCACTTGGGACATTATGATGTAACATGAAATTTGCTCATTGTGGTTTCAAATTTGGTGTGTCTACACCTTTTGTCTTCTGTTCCAACACTCAGTGTTGACACATCTTCTTCTAATCATGGCCACTAACTTCCTTTCTCTCAAATAAATTCTATTCATATCCTTTAATTGCTATATCCTTCTTGAATCTTCATTCGTTGAGGGGGGATGTTTCTTTAATGAGTTGAATTTGACCATGTTTAATATTTCAGGGGGAGTTAAAGAGTTCACTATTCTTTCTTATCTGACCCCAAATAAATTAATCATTTGGGACTTATGAACGCATAAGTTTGAGTCTTAAAAATATTGAGAATGACCAAAGAGTGTATATGGAATAGATTTAAAACATCCTAAGAATCCATATTTACTATATTCTAAAATTTAAAAGTAAAATGACTACTTTGGTTGAAAAACTTTGAACTAAGTATTGTCCTTAAACATCTTACATAGTTTGAAGTAGGCTAAGGGAACTCGCCATGAAATGAAAAATACGACAGAGCATTGGCTTGGTCATTGAGAAACTATTGTCCTTCATAACAAAAGTGATGAGGAATGCATGTCATGAAGTGCCTAGCTAACTCTATTCAGCAATAGGAAAAATGCAAAATGAGTAAAATGATTAATTAGACTGAGTAATTGGGAGATACTGGAGTCTGATAAACGTGTATCCTCACGTTAAAAGGTTTCCACTAGATCCTTGAGGTAGAATGGTTAGTCGTACTGTGTAACTAGGGATTCTGGTGTGTAAAAAAACATGTGTCCTCACATAAAAAGGTGTGTGCTAAACCTGAATGCTCATTAAAAATGCAGTGAAAATGGTTGACTCTATGCCTATCTAAGAAACTCTAGTGTGTTTAATTTCAATACTAGTTGAAGTTTTTCCTTGAGGTAACTCTATGAAATGAATGAGTAATAATAGAGGACATATGTAACGACCCGTGAGTTTGACACCCAAAATGCCTTCCAAATGCCCAACCCTTGCACAGCCACCCACGGGTTCGAAGACCCGGAAGGGCTAAAAAAGTAGTCTAGTGAGATAAACAATGAATTTAAATAACTATAACAAGAGGTTGGTATATGAAATTTAGGAATTATGTACAACATGTCCCAAATAAAAGTATAGGTATAGGAAGAAAGACACAGTCTTTAAGGGGCATACCCCGAGAACTTGCAAAACACAACTCTCAACTCCCACTAGTACAAGAGCACTCACGCTCACACACTCACATTACTGGAAACACACGACGCAACTAAATGCCTCCACGACTGTTTGACACCGAACTCCTGCGACAGCAAGCCCCTACCTGAAAGAGTTGGGGGGGGGGTGAGCCTCACGAACAAGGCCCAGTAGGGATAACCAGTCCCTTACCATCCAGAGCAATAGGAACTGCATAGAAAGTGAAAGCAACTACACTAGAAAGTAGTAACTAGGAAACGACTATAGCTACTACAAAACAGGGAAAACGGAGTAACGTTATGACCTGCAACCAGGGTCGGGCCACATACAACTCCCACATAACCACGGAGTCGAAAATGATGTAGAAGCAACCCTCGACACACATACTGAGACAAAGAGCTCATGGAACACCTGAGCAACCACGTGAGAACATAGTTTCACCACACAAGCACTGCCATCCCAAACCTTCACAAGGTCGAGAAGCCACACATAGAAACACCCCAGACCTTGGGCACTCCACGAGGTCGGGGAACCTTACACAGGGCACACTGAGGGAACACTCGAGTCAAAAACCACCAAAGGCACACTCGAGTCAGAACCACTCCTAAGGCACAACAAAGAGTGGAAACATACCATCCCTTGGTACACTAACTAGAGATGGGAGCACGCACTCTCCAGCTTACGAAAATGCTAGTGAGGCTAGAGGCCCAACTCAATGTAGGAGCCACAAATACATGCCCACCAGACATGGCATAACAGAAGAACACATGGCACCATGACCAAGTGCCCAAACCAACAACACCCCCAGAAGAAAGGCACGACTTCGTTACAACCATCGTGCATGCTAGGGTGAAGGACCAACGCACGGGCACACCATGAGAGAAACACCATCACAACAATAGCAACCACACCACCGCCACTGGCAGTCAAGAGCACCCATAGGCTGCTCACCACTCTCCAACCAGCTCCTACCTACAATCTCTCTGGAAGAGTGAAGCCAGAGAGCCACCATAAGAAAACATAACAACAACCACAACCACAGTTTGGCCAAGCTGCGGCCCCACGCCTGACCCCTCTACACAGCTCCAGAACCAACGTACAATGAGGTATTGAGAAACAGGGCTAACTGGATGCGCTGGGAAGAACAACCCACAACCACCTCGACATCCCGTCCTATGCAACAGAGCTCTACAAATGACTCGACATCACTGTCCAAACACACCATTTTCCCCTCAGTCTGGAGACACACTCGACGAACACACTCGTAGCCTGGAGAACTCCATCAATGGGGGTCATAGAGAATGATGACAACCCCTCAACAGGATAGGCCCGCAATGTAGAGCATCAGGTGAACAAGTGGGGCAAGCACCACAAACTCATGATAGGAGTGGTTCGTAACCACAACAAGCCCAGTAGGCACAACACACGCATAGGCACACCTTCTAGAAGTCCCAAAAGGGCCGTTGGCCAACACAAGCACATACGCCTCATTCAGGAACTTGATAGTGCAGAAGAAAGGGTCTATATCATCGGAAGATAGAACGCGACCATAGGTGTGTCGCCTTTCAAAGTAGAAGGCGACAACCAACCCATCACAACTAGGTTGTGACCACTGGGGTGTCACCAACTTCTGATGAGAATGCGACATATCGACCAGTCGTGTTCATCATTAGAAGGCCGAACCTAAGGAAAACCTTCCCCCAAGGTTTGCACCCAAGCAAACCACGGAGACCAACCAACCATAGGAAAACTTGCCCCGTGCCAAGGAGGTAAGACACCCTCTAACCAACTTGGTCACGGGCCACCCTTGCCAAACCCAAAAATGGAGAAACAGAAGGATAAAAGGGAATGCGACGGCCATCCTATTGCAACCAGAAAGTCACATGTACCTCATCGCCTTTTGCTGATTTAGCAACAACCAAGATGTCGCGGTATTAGACAGAAGCACGAACTCAAGATGGGGACCATCCCACTGGTTCCCGAAGCTACACGAAGGCCTACAGAAGAAGGGGAAGAAGGGAATAGAACAAATCAGTCAGTAGGAACCCTAAAATAGATCCAACACCACCCCCAAGCCCTCAAAACACAAGGGACTAAACCACACGAAGAAGGAGCACCACTGGCAAGCATCCATCCATGCAAACCAACCAATAAACCCACGAGCACGGAGAGGATCGCTAGAAACAAAGCTGCATCTCCTCAAGACAGGAAGGAGAGCAAGAGATCCCTTCTTGAAATGGAGAGCCAGACCCATTGGAGCCCTTCACGTAAGAATGGCCTCCTCCTCCTCGTTCCACGCCGCTCCAATGCCACCATGATTAAAAGAGCCAAGGCAAATTTGACAGATATAATCTTTCATATTATCAGTGAAACCAAAAGAAAGGACTTGAAGAGATCACTTCATTATACTGCTTAGTTGACTGCAGTATTTCAGAAGGTAGGTATCCCTCTTGTAAATGAAAAGATGAAGATGATGCCAAGATGTAACATTTATTGTTTTGAACATGCAACAAAGTACATGAAATACAAGAGAGAAGGAAAAAGGGTAATGAGGGATTTACAATTTGTTCAAGCTCATCCTCAAGTAGAACCACAAGTGGATCAGCCACCCAATCAACCACAATCTCATGCTAGAGAAGAACCTCATCCTTCTACACCTCCTACAGATCCACAACTTCCAAGCACACATGTTGATTTACATATTGCATTGGTACCCTATCATCCCACAACAGCTGACTCAACCTCTTCATCTACTACTGGTTTCACTCTACCACCTTAGTTTTATAGATTCCTTCAAGTTCACTTTGAGAACATCAACTCTTCTATAAGGGAAATGTCAAAAAAAATTGACATAAGGATGCAGAGGTTAGAAAGGACAATAGAAACCAACTTCCTAAAGCAGTAAGAACATGTACATAATGCAGCAAGAAGATTCAATAGACTAGTGGGTACTCTTGGAGAGGTCTCCACTCACATTTCTTTACTACAAACAAGGCTGCAAAATTAATTGGCAGATATTGACAATCAGCTGAAACAAGGAAATATGAACAGCAAAGAAGTCATCACACAGATTACAAGGCTAAGACTATCCTATGCTCACATATGTAATCACGGGGTTGCACGCCCCTCGAAACACACAACATGGTATTGTAGCATGATAGGAAGAATGTGATTGCCACCTAGCATGTTGCCCTAAGATATAAATGAAGTTTAAAGGCTAACGTGCTAGGAAAGGGAGGTGAGAAGGCCACTTACTTGTGTCACGACAGGGTGACCCGTCGCAATCCTAAGATTGTCACGGCGCCCTGACCTGTCGCATTCTTGATGTTGCAACGGGAGACCATGATGCCTTCTCAGCAGTGCGGGAGATGGATGGGAGGACCTCCTTCCCATCCTTCGGCCGGCCAGAGGATAAGAGCTCCTCGTCTGATCTTGTAGATGTACCTACTGTCACGTCCTCATTAAACATCCATTTATCGGAAATGACAAAAAATAGGTAAAAGGACTAGGACTTATGTTTTATTCATTTAACATTGTCATAGCGAATGCTTAATTACATGACACTCCTCATTACTATCTATAAGAGGAGTAGAAAATAGAAAACTTAATACATTCTACTTCTATAGTACTAATGAAAACATAGTTGTTGAACTCCAGAGGACTGGTTGTCCCGCTCTGCACACTTTCCCCCCTTTAAGCACTTCCCTCATCTTGATCACCTGAAATGGAAGGATTTGATGAGCTAACTAGCCCAGTAGGATTCAATTCTTCTAATAAAAAAGGATTAAGATGTCCAAAGATCAAAATAAGAAACTTAACTATTGTCAGTACTGAGTATCAAAGATGGTTGGACAAACATGTCAACTAGACAATAAATGTAGAACATAAGTACTGAATTACGAATACATGGTCAAGATTTCATGATAACATTCATGTTACGATTCAAATACAAAAGTCATGATAGGATAACATGATGACTAATCAAACTAGTATTGATGCAATGCCAAACATCCACAGATCCTTTATCGTTCTGTACGACCACTAAACGAATTCGAGTGCTCCTCCTGGGACTGGACCAGCCCCATTTGCACAGGCATATATCTCAATTGAGTCCAAAGACCCAATAATTGTCATCATAAGTCATTCATATTCAAATGTGGTACACAAGTACTCAAGATCTTTCATATAACAAAAGTTTATGAATCAATGCCCACGAATACAGAAGGTTGTAACCATATAGGAATGAGTTGTACTTGGAGATTTCAAGGACAATCCATAGAGGAATATGGATGACATTTGAATGGACTTTCTCTGAGATACGGTAGTTGGAATACAAGGGAATAAGGGAAACAACTAGTTGGGTTAATATGAAAGTGTCTCACCTTTGGTTAGACATGAAATAGATCATGTTAAACACCTCAGACAGGTGTATGTCGACAACTAGGAAGTGGTTGTCGACAGCTACTGTTCTCCCAGAACCAATTCCTGGGATCTGAACACTACCTGTCTGCAGACGAAGGTCGGCTGTCGACAGGTGAAGGCCATCTGTCGACAGGTGAAGGCCATCTATCGACAACTATTGCTGGTTTTGCATTATCTGAGTTCTAGAAGCAGGATCCCTGTCGA
This sequence comes from Colocasia esculenta, assembly GCA_014218235.1. Lineage (NCBI taxonomy): Eukaryota > Viridiplantae > Streptophyta > Magnoliopsida > Alismatales > Araceae > Colocasia > Colocasia esculenta. The sequence goes on along the minus strand of CM024766.1, from coordinate 83,987,188 downwards.
CAGGTAAGTTCTGGCTGTCGACAGGTAAGTTCTGGCTGTCGACAGGTACAGTCTAAACTCCCAAAAATGATTGTTCAAAATCTCAAAATACTCATCTAAGTGTTCCTATGATTCTAAGCATGGTTGACAGCATTTAGTGGGTCTGGTTTACACTTCTAACACTACTTTTCATGAAGGATAACAATGGAACAAGGCAACACTTTCTTCACAATAGAATGACATGAACTAAAAGCTTATAAAAATAAAACTCCATAGGAACATATCTCCACTTTCATGCAAATTTTATCGAAACTGAAACAACGTTCTTATCAGTACATAAGGCTACATCTAAAGACATGAGTGTCAATTTAGAGACATGAATTCAATGGAGAAGAATTAACCAAGATAGCTTGCTGAACCTCATGCCAATGTGAGGTCAGATAGATGCTTAAACTCTATGACTTTAGAAGAAGAAGAAGTACAAGATGATGACAAGGAGATCTAACCCTACTTGGAAAGGAATGAAGGTTCTTCTTCTCCTCAACGTAGAAGTCAACAGTAACAGGAAGAAGGAACAAGAAGGCTGCAAAGGTAGTAGCTTCGGCAGGTGCAGTTGAAGAAGTAACAATCAATAGAAGAAGAAGCAGCAGCAGCCACGAAAAGCAGCTGCAAGAGCTCCAGCAGCTACAGCTCCAACAGCTACAGCTCCAACAGGAACAACAGCAGCAACAGCAGGAGCCGGAGGTGGAAAGACTTATACGATGGGTGAAGGGAGAGTTTTTATAAACTCTCACACTCCATGCATGTAATGCACGTAGGCCATACATGTGTTGCGGTAAAAACCCTTTGGTTTTAACAGCAACACATTTACCATGCAAGCCTCAAAGCTTACACGTAGGGTAGAAATGTGTAACTCTTCTATCCCATGTGAAATGGGCTTACGTAGCTCCTGATACGTAAGCAAGAATTAACCCAAAAAATGGTTACCGTAAATGGTTAGAAATTCTGCTGGCCCATTTGACCCCAAAGTTTTATACCCAAATGGTGTCCATTCTGGTTGAAATTTTGACTATAAACTAATAAGAAGGTTTTACAAATTATGGTGATTTTATTTTAATTTTTAGAATTTATTTTTCACCCAGCAAAAATTACCCAGAAAATCATTGCGTCGGCTTAATCTTGAAATCTGCGCGTTAACAATTCTAGATATTTACTTTTCTAATATTAGCACATTTTTTTTGAACATTATGGTGTTCTCAGATTTCATTTTCGTTACAGAATTCCAGTGTCGCTCTGTCGGAGCGCGCACCTCTGAGTACGACACTGGATTAACATTTTCTTGTACAAATTATTCCTAAATTAAAATTAATTACATCTCATGATAGTAGTTATGTTTAACAACTAAAATATTAACATTTTCCAATAAATAAAATTTTTGGGGCGTTATAACTCTCCCCTACTAAAAAAAATTTGGTCCTCCAAATTTAACAAGTAAAAGTGTAACTACTTACAATACTGACCTGTAAAAAATTCCGGATACTTGGTTTTGGTGGCGTCTTCCAATTCCCACATTGCTTCTTCTTGTCCTCGTTTATTCCATTGAATCTTTAATAATGGAACCTTCTTGTTCGTAATTGCTTGATCTTTCGGTCGAGATTTTGCACAGGTCTTTCTTCATATGCCAAGTTTTCTTGTACATCCAGATCTTGATATTCAATAATATGCTCTGGATCGTAAACATATTTCCTCAACATTGACACATGAAAGATGGCATGTATATTGGATAATTGAGGTGGAAGTGCCAGCTGATATGTTATCTCCCCAACTCTCTTTATTATCTCAAACGGCCCAATGTATCTTGGACTCAACTTTCCTTTGATTCCAAACCTCTTGATTCCTCTTCGGGGTGACACCTTAAGGAACACATGACCACCTTGTTGAAATTCCAACTCTCTTCTTCGTCGATTAGCATAACTTTTCTGTCGGTCTTGGGCAGCTTTCATTCGATCTTGCACTAACTTTATAATTTTTGTCGTTTCTTGGATCATTTCAGGTTCGAGAATGTGTGTTTCTTTCAACTCTACCCAACATAACGGTGATCTACACTGCCGGCCATATAACGCTTCAAATGGTGCCATTTGAATAGTAGATTGATAGTTGTTATTATAAGCAAACTCCATAATTGCTAATTGATTACTCCAGTCACTTCCAAATTCTAGAACACAGGCACGACACATATCCTCAATAATTTAATTTACTCATTCCATTTGTCCGTTTGTTTGAGGATGAAATGCAGTACTAAACTTCAGCTTGGTTCCCAGTGCATCTTGTAATTCTCTCCAGAAATGTGAAGTGAACCTTGCATCTCTGTCAAAAATAATATCTTTTGGAATTCCATGTAACCGAATAATTTCCTTCAAGTACAAAGCTGCTAATATATTGACTGACCATCTTGTCTTAATAGCCAAGAAGTGAGCTGCCTTAGTAAGTCGATCTATTATTACCCATATTGCATCGTGTCCACTACGTGTTCTGGGTAATCCCACAATAAAATGCATACCAACACTATCTCATTTCCATTCTGCTACCTTAAGAGGTTTTAACTTCCCTACAGGTTTCTGGTGTTCCGCCTTGATTTTCTGACATGTTAAACATCTAGCTATGAAATCCACCATGTCCTTCTTCATATTACACCACCAGAAATTTTTCTTTAAATCTTGATACATTTTGACAGCTCCCGAATGGATAGTATAATGTGCATGATGAGCTTCTTCTAATATTTGCTTCTTGATTTTTGAACTATCTGATATACACAACCTGTTCCGGAACCGAAGATTTCCATGTGCATCCTCATTAAAGTCAGGTCTGGAATTAAGTTTCTCTCTGATTTCTATCAATATAGGGTCATTGTTTTGTTGTTCTACAATTTATCTTTATAGATCTGATTGTACTGTCAAATTATCAATCACAACCCTATCTTTTTATGGTTCAGCTTTTAGACTCAATGTAGAAAATTCTTCCAACAACTTCCATTCTTTGACTTGCAATTGGAAGATTCTAGCCATGGGATTTCTACTGAGAGCATCAACCACAGTATTGCCTTTACCAGGATGGTACTCAATCTTAAAATCATAATCTTTGATATATTCCATCCATCTTCTTTGTCTCATATTCATTTCCTTCTGTGAAAATAAATACTTCAGACTTTTGTGATTGGAGTACACTATGAATTGATTATTATACAAGTAGTGTCTCCAGAGCTTAAGAGCAAAAACTACCGCTACCAATTCCAAATCATGTACTGGGTAATTTTTCTCATGAGTCTTTAATTGTCTAGATGCATAGGCAATAACTCTTACTTCTTGCATCAAAACACATCCTAATCCGATGTTTGATGCATCAGTATAAACTTCAAATGTTTTTCCTTCTACCGGAAAGGCTAAAACTGGTGCGGATGATAAACATTCCTTCAATATTTGAAATGCTTGCTCACAACTCTCATTCCATTCAATCGCAATTCCTTTTCGAGTTAGTTGTGTGAGAGGTGAAGAAATCCTAGAAAAATCTTTAACAAACCGCTGGTAATAACTAGCCATACCCAGAAAACTTTGAATTTCAGTAAGGTTCTTAGGTTGTTCCCACTTTTGTATAGCTTCATTTTTTGAGGAATCTACTAACAATCCCTCTCTAGAAATAACATGTCCAAAGAATGTCACTTGTTCCAACCAAAATTCACATTTACTAAACTTCACATACAATTTATGATCTCGCAACAATTGCAAGGTAACTCGTAAATGTGCTTCATGTTCTTCCACACTCTTAGAGTAAATTAATATGTCATCAATAAACACAACCACAAACTGGTCCAAATATGATTTGAATATGTCATTCATCAAATGTATAAAAGCAGCAGGTGCATTGGTTAATCCAAACGACATCACTACAAATTCATAGTGCCCATATCTACTTCAAAAAGTTGTCTTATGAATATCCTCTTCCTAAATTCTTAATTGATGATAACCGGATATAAGATCAATCTTTGAAAAATACTGAGCTCCAGACAATTGATAAAATAGATCATCAATTCTAGGAAGCGGGTATTTATTCTTAATCGTTAACTGGTTCAATTGTCTATAATCTATGCATAGCCGCATAGTCCCATCCTTCTTAACAAATAACACTGGAGCACCCCAGGGTGATGTACTGGGTCTAATGAATCCTTTCTCTATCAATTCCATCAATTGCCTTATTAATTCTTTCAACTCTTCCATTGACATTCTATAAGGCGTACTTGAAATTGGTGTGGCTCCTGGAACCAATTCAATTGAAAAGTTTACTTCCCTACTAGGTGGTAAACCAGGTAGTTCTTTCGAAAAAATATCAAGAAATTCTCTTACTATCGGAATATCGTTCAATCCTGTAGTGTTCTGATTTATTAATGTCATGAAAGCTAAATACCATTGACATCCTTTTTGTACTAACTTGCATGCTTTAACTGCCGAAATTATGGGTATTCTTCTTGTACAGGGTTTATCAAAAGTCATGGAGTAAACTTCTTTACCTAGAAAAGTTACTCGTCTTAATTGGCAATCCAAATTTGCATGATGTTTAGATAGCCAATCTACCCCAAGAATTACATCATAATCCCACATTTCAAGGCATATCAAGTCACCCAAAAAATTATGTTCTTTGATTAGAATTTGACTGGCAGGGTAATATTCCTTAAGTTTCTTACCCTCACTTAAAGGAGTAGCAACCTCCAACTGTGTAGGTAGTGGAACTGATTGCATTCCTAAAGATCTAGCAAACTCACAACTAATGAAAGAATGTGTAGCTCCTGAATAAAATAATACATATGCGGGTTTTGAGTTTACTAGTAGTGTACCTTCAATAAGTCCGCCCTCCTACGGAGACTCAGGTTCCACTTCCTAAATAGCTTGTATATGTCCCTACTTGGCTCAGGGATTCTAGTTTGCTGGTGCGTTCATTATCATAGGACAATCCGAAATCCGATGTTGATTGCTTCCACATCGGAGATAAGCACCCAACCTACGCCAATAGTTCTCAGTCTTGTGTCCACTGATATGGCAATGCCGACAAACATCTTTGTTCCCAACTGGAGCTTTTCCTGCCTTCTTAGTGGACTGCTAAACCTTAGGGGCATTCCTTGACTCAAACTTCCTTTTACGGTCAGAAGAACTTTCACCAGGCCTTCCTCTAATTTTCTCCACAGTATCCTTAGCAGCTTCTAACACCAAGGCTCTTCTAACCATTTCAGAATATGTGGTAATCAAGTGAGGTGTTAACTACGTAATGAAGTTTAGACGTAGACCGTTCATGAATCTTTTTGCTTTCAGCTTTTCTGTGGCTATTAGATGAGGAGCATACTTAGATAGTTGAGCAAACTATGCCTCGTACTCTGACACTGACATTCTGAGTTGCTTTAAACTAGCAAACTCGTTAGCTTTTCTTTCCTGAACTACCTCGGAGAAATACTGATCATTGAATAATTCCACGAACTCCACCCAACCAACCTATTTTGGGTCCTCAAGAGTAGACTCTACTGTTTCCCACCATGCTCGGGCATCACGATCCAATTGAAACGTTACTAGGCGTATCTTTTCCTCTTCTGTACATCAGATCACCTTAAAAATTCTCTCAATATCCTTTAGCCAGTTTTCAGCTTCATCCGAATCCGTGCTACCTGAAAATCTTGGAGGATCTAGACTTTGGAAATCCTTAAACAAATTTGTTCCATTGTGACTGTTGTTCTTAGCCACTGTCCTCATCACACATGTCAGATCGTGCATTGAGCTCTCCATTTTCTTCCAATTGGAATCACTTCCATCCATGATTAATTTGAGAAATATCTGAGATATCCAACAATGCATACATTAATACCATAACCAAACCATGCTCACATTCATCACATACAAATTTTCAGTTTCACATAACATACCACTTTTCATTAACTAGCCAAAATATTTACATTACATTAGCATTCTTGTTCTAATAGACCAAAAGTTATTTACAACATCCCTAATAAGCCGAAAATATTTACAATACATCAACATCCTTTAACCTCTCTCTTCATATAAACATGTGACTTTTATATACAATCACTACTTAACAAAAAGAGAGATTACAAAAGTGAGTTCCTAATTTTCGAACTAACTTCAAGTCTGTATAGCGAACTCCACAGACGGTTGCTGATCTCCCCCAGGCCCATGATACAGCTCCCTTACTGCTTCACAAAGCACTTCCCAATATCCTTCAACCTGATGGAGCAACATGTCCTGTCCCAGCTTCAAACTATCCAGATTACTCATTATCTGGGTCATGGTCTCCAAGGAGGCATGGGGATTTCCTGCCAAAAATGCACCCGCAGTCAAGTTTAACACTTCCTCCTTGATCTGCACATGGGCTTCCCTTTTGGGCCTGAGCATACAATTCCACATCTTGACGGAGCATTTCCATTGTTGCCACTAGTCGTTCCTGAGCATTCATGTCCATGCTGTAGCAAAAAACAAGTTAAGTACCTACATATTTACAAAATCACTATTACCTTTATAACAAATCCCAAGTTTCTACCCCAACTCACTGGTCATTCCCTAGGTTTATGAAACCTAAGGCTCTGATACCAAATTATCTGTCACCTCCTAATTAAACATCCATTAATCGGAAATGATAGAAAATAGGTAAAAGAACTAGGACTTATGTTTTATTCATTTAACATTGTCATAGCGAAAGCTTAATTACATGGCACTCCTCATTACTACCTATAAGAGGAGTAGAAAACAGAACTTTAATACATTCTACTTCTATAGTACTAATGAAAACATAGTTGTTGAACTCCAGAGGACTGGTTGTCCCGCTCTGCACACTTTCCCCCCTTTAAGCACTTCCCTCATCTTGATCACCTGAAATGGTAGGATTTGATGAGTTAACTAGCCCAGTAGGATTCAATTATTCTAATAAAAAAATATTAAGATGTCCAAAGATCAGAATAAGAAACTTAACTGTTGTCAGTACTGAGTATCAAAGATGGTTGGACAAACATGTCAACTAGACAATAAATGTAGAATAGAAGTACTGAATTACGAATACATGGTCAAGATTTCATGATAACATTCATGTTCCGATTCAAATACAAAACTCATGATAGGATAACATGATGACTAATTAAGCTAGTATTGATGCAATGCCAAACATCCACAGATCCTTTATCGTTTCGTATGACCACTAAACAAATTCGGATGCTCCTCCCGGGACTGGACTAGCCCCATTTGCACAGGCATATATCTCAAATGAGTCCAAAGACCCAATAATTGTCATCATAAGTCATTCATATTAAAATGTGGTACATAAGTACTCAAGATCTTTCATATAACAAAAGTTTATGAATCAATGCCAATGAATACAGAAGGTTGTAACCATATAGGAATGAGTTGTACTTGGAGATTTCAAGGACAATCCATAAAGGAAGATGGATGACATTTGAATGGAGTTTCTCAGAGATACAGTAGTTGGAATCCAAGGGAATAAGGGAAACAACTAGTTGGGTTAATATCAAAGTGTCTCACCTTTAGTTAGACATGAAATAGATCAAGTTAAACACCTCAGACAGGTGTATGTCGACAGCGAGGAAGTGGCTATCAACAACTACTGTCCTCCCAGAACCAATTCCTGGGATCTGAACACTTCCTGTCGACAGGCCAAGGTTAGTTGTCGACAGGTGAGGCCATCTGTCGACAGCTACTGCTAGTTTTGCGTTATCTGAGTTTTGGAAGCAGGAACCCTGTCGACAGGTAAGTTCTGACTGTCGACAGGTACAGTCTAAACTCTCAGAAATGATTGTTCAACATCTCAAAATACTCATCTAAGTGTTCCTATGATTCTAAGCATGGTTGACAACATTTAGTGGGTCTGGTTTACACTTCTAACATTACTTTTCATGAAGGATAACAATGGAACAAGGCAACACTTTCTTCACAATAGAATGGCATGAACTAAAAGCTTATAGGAATAAAACTCCATAGGAACATATATATCTCCACTTTCATGCAAATTTTATCAAAACTGAAACAAGGTTCTCATCAGTACATAAGGCTACATCTAAAGACTTGAGTGTCAATTTAGAGACATGAATTCAATGAAGAAGAGTTAACCAAGATGGCTTGCTGAACCTCATGCCAATGTGAGGTCAGATAGATGCTTAAACTCTGACTTTAGAAGAAGAAGAAGTACGAGATGATGACGAGGAGAAAGAACCCTACTTAGAAAGGAACGAAGGTTCTTCTTCTCCTCAACGTAGAAGTCAACAGTAACAGGAAGAAGGAACAAGAAGACTGCATAGGTAGTAGCTTCGGCAGGTTCAGTTGAAGAAGTAACAATCAATAGAAGAAGAAGCAGCAGCAGCCACGACAAGTTGCTGCAAGAGCTCCAACAGCTACAGCTCCAACAACTACAGCTCCAATAGGAACAACAGCAGCAGCAGTAGGAGCCAGAGGTGGAAAGACTTGTACGATGGGTGAAGGGAGTGTTTTTATAAACTCTCACACTCCATGCATGTAGGGCACGTAGGCTATATATGTGTTGCGGTAGAAATCTTTTGATTTTTACAGCAACACGATTACCATGCAAGCCTCAAAGCTTACACATAGGGTAGAAATGTGTAACTCTTCTATCCCATGTGAAATGGGCTTACGTAGCCCCTGATACGTAAGCAAGAATTAACCCAGAAAATGGTTACCGTAAATGGTTAGAAATTCAGCTGACCCATTTGACCCCAAATTTTTATACCCAAATGGTGTCCATTCCAGTCGAAATTTCGACTATAAACTAATAAGAAGGTTTTACAAATTATGGTGATTTTATTTTAATTTTTAGAATTTATTTTTCACCCAGTAAAATTGCCCGAAAAATCATTACGTCAGCTTAATCTTGAAATCTGCACGTCAACAATTCTGGATATTTACATTTCTGATATTAGCACATTTTTTTAGAAATTATGGTGTTCTCGAATTTCATTATTTCCCGGATAGCAAGCCTAGAGGGGGGGGGGGGGTGAATGGATTGCTAAAAAGTTTTCTTCTAAATATTCCTGCAAATAAACACACTTGACAGACAACATTAAGATCGATAGTTAGAGTTAGTGTTAATCAAAACAAAGAGAACAATCACGAAGACAAACAGAAAATTTTATCCTGGTTCTGATCTCCTATGCCAAGGAGTCCTACGTCCAGTCCCCAAGCAACCACTTGAGATTCCACTAAACAAGGGTACAGTCCCCCTTAAGGACACCTACACATCCAGCACCAGCTGGCCTTCTCTTCTCTACCAGAATAGGAATCACACCACTTGATGCAACAGGTCTTCTCTTCACACATGAAGAGGAATGCTCACAGAAAAAGGAGTTTAATGAGAAAGGCCTCAAGACCAAGCTTATAGACAATGCTTGATCTGAGGCGAAGATTGAGAGACACAAGATTATCTCAAATGAACTATCTCTCTCAGATCTACGCAAGCTCTCAAAAGTAATGCACTATTCTCACATAGAGTGAAGAGCTATGAAAAAAAGAATGGAGGAGCTGGCTCTCGTTGTTCTTCAGGTGACTAAGATTTTCTTTTGGAAAAACTATTCGAACTGTCGTCTGTGGAGTAACCAGTCTTCTATTTATCTTGTTTGAAATAATTTGACCGTTGTAGTATCCGTTGAAATATCTGTTGCCTCACATCTTCATGCACGTTGGGATGTCTGGTCCGAAGCAAAGAGCTAGTGAGCCTGCAGCCATTAATGCTCGGATAGACACATACACTCAGGAGGAAAGATTGTCTGAATCTTCTATTCTCTTGTCAGGTTGACAGGTCTATCTTTGAGATGTGTGTTTCCTCTAGAAACCCTGCACACAATAAATGCTGACACCTAGACAACTTATCTTTATCTAAACTGTCAGTCAATATTAGTAGTTGTGTTGTATAAAGATACACTAAAAGGGAAATGCCATTCTGTCATTGACTTTGTGTGAATAGGCAAGACAGGTAAAAGATATATCTTGCAGAGTTGAGTACTGTCACAATAAATGTTAGACAATGTGGGATACAATATGCTTTTGTGGGAAAACTTTGAAATCCACAAGGATTTGAAATACATTTGAATATCATGTGGAATGGAACTAAAGAATGGTTAAAAGAAGATTTAAACGAGAATGTTGGACATCTGTCTAAAATGTAATCAATAATAGAGGGTTGATGTAGTTAGACAGGCTGTACTTAGAGAGAGTTGATGTTGATATTAAACCATTGTTATAATCATAAGTTAAGTGAGAATGTAATCCATATTGAAATCAAGTCGATGTGAGCATAATCCATGTATTAATGAAATCGATGTTCTGTACAAAGTCGTTGTTTAACTGAAGTCGATGTAGAGATGAAATCGTTGTTTCAACCAAATCATTGTAACAATAACTAAATCGTTATGGCGGCCAAATCGTTGTATAAGTGACATAGAATCGATGTTTTGATGATGAAATTGTTGTTTAAGTGAAATCGATCATGAAATCATTGTTTAAGTGAAATCGATCATGAAATCGTTGTTTAAGTGAGATCGAACATAAAATCGTTGTTTCAATGATGAAATCGTTGTTTAAGTGAAATCGATCATGAAATCGTTGTTTCAATGATGAAATCGTTGTTTAAGTGAAATCGATCTTGAAATCGTTGTTTCAATGTTGAAATCATTGTTTTACCGAAATCGATGTTCAAGTGAAATGAAATCGATGTAACAACGAAATCGATGTAACAAAGAAATCGATGTTTAAGTGATATGAAATCGATGTATCAACGAAATCGATGTTTAAGTGATATGAAATCAATGTACCAACGAAATCGATGTTTAAGTGATATGAAATCAATGTACCAACGAAATTGTTGTGTGCTATTATGTGGAAGTCGATGTATACTTAGACAAAATTTATTCTTTGAACTTCAAATGACAGTGTGTGTGGACAACTTACAGATTTTGCTTGAATTATTTCCTGTGGATAAACTTCAGAAAATGTTGTTAGAAAATATTTTTTAAGGTTTTGTTAATCACCAAAAATATATATATAATTCATAATAAATTTTATATGGAGATGGACTGATCATCAATCTCCCCCTTTTTGGTGATGACAAAACATAGAGAATTTGCACAAATAAAATTTAATTTAAAGGTATGTATTTCAGAATATTTTCTCCCCCTTTTTGTCATTAAGCAAAAAGAAACACAAGGAGTCAAAGAAAGAAGATAAGAGATGAAGATAAATGGGATCCAAAATAGCAGATTGGATTACTTAATGGGGATCAGAAATATAGAAGGCAGGAGATAGAAGGGAGGCATGACAAGTAATGATTGGTCAAGCCTGAAGTTCCTGCTCTTCAAAGTATTTCTTAAAGGCACCCCAACTGATGTTGTAAGAAGGCCCCATATATGGAAGAAGTCTCTTGATGTAGAGCTGCCTCTAAGCTTCAATAAAATTGCAATAAAATTGGCATACTCATCTTTACCAAGAGATGACCGATACAAAGTAGTAGACCCAAAACTGGCATGCTGAAGAAATCTATCAATGGATAGAGGGTAGTAAATCTTGTGTTGTAATAGTTCCTTCTTCAAGGGTACATAGATTTTGTACCTCTCAACCCAAATAGAAAAAGGGTCCTAAACCAAGTTAATGGAGTTGAGATCTAAGAATTGTTCAGCATATAGAGTAGGTTTGTTAGATCTGGATAGAGAGAGATTTAGATTGACCAATTGTTGAGCAGCTTGGTGATAGTTCTTCTCCCAGTCAGAGGGGAAATGTCTTTCAGCTTCAGATAAAAGAGGATCTAAGACATCTGACTTGATAAAACCCCTGTGATATTCCCTGAACAAAAATCAGTGGAAAGCAAGAGGAGCTCCCTGTTGAATAGTAATTCTGGCCATGACTCTAGCAAATCTTTCAAAGATACTAGGAGCCATAGCAGAGTCCATCAGCAAGAAATGTAGCTTAGGGAGAAAAACAATGTCTGGCATCTTCAGAGTAGCAAAATCCACTTGAAGAGAAGTATTGACTGGATTTTCAGTTCTGAGCTGAGCAATGGTTGCCCTGAATTGACCAAGCTGAACCTCTAGAAGTTTATTGACAAAACAATAATCATTGAACATTTGGAAGTGCCAGATTGACTTGATTTCCCTCTGGATGAAGGGACCCCAAGTATTTCTGTGGTGGAGGACAAACCACTCAGTTAGTGTGAGAGGGTGGTCTGAGGGTGGGAACCTGTCAGATCTAGCAAGCATAAACTTTCTGTAGAGAGCTTTATTACCCCAAGCCCACTGGTCTTCAGTCTTAGACTTAACTAAGGAGAAGATTTTGGACTGATCGTGTTTGGATAAGAAAGAGAGAGGAAGAATAATATTGAGATGTTCTGTGAGATTGAGATGAGGGAGGCCAAAAGTTGGATCAAAGGTGTATTTTTGTAAGAATTCATAGTAGAGAAGTTTCCTTCTATTTACAACAGAAAGAGAGAACCAAAGAGGAGGGAAGCGAGGTTCAGAGGAGAGAGCAAGTTCCTTAGAAACTTTTCTCTTTTTGGAGGCATGAGTGGGAGGATCTATCCTGTTAACATGAGAAGAAACAGAAAGGACAGAGTGAAGAATTGCTTTCTCAAACTCATCTTTAATGCTCTGAATGACATGGCCTTAAACACTAACATTCTCTGGAATAATAGTGATGAAAGATGGTGGAGTGGGTGGATGAAGAGAGGTGAAAGAAGTAGGAGGAGGTGGTGCAGATGGTCCAGCAGATGATGGACCAGCAGAGGATGATGTTGGAGGTTCCTTAAATATTGGAGGAGGAATGGCAGTAGAAGAAGTAGGGGAGGAAGAGGAGGTAGCAGGAAAAGGTGTAGGAGAAGGGATGTGTTTTGGAAGTGGATTCTTGGAGGGTTCAGGTGCAGGTGGAGCAGTGAAGGATGTAGGTGGAGAAGAAGGGGCTAGAGTCTTAAGATTTGAAGGGACAGAAGGCTCTGGGGGCACAGCTGCAACTTCTACAGATGCTTGAGACCTGGTTGGCTCTGCCACTGACTCCATTGGCCCTGATGGCCCAGTACCAACATCTTCAACTTCATATGGCCCTAATGGCCCTGACTCTACAACTGATGGCCCTAGAGGCCTGACTTCTTCTTTAGAAGGCCCTAGAGGCCCTGATTCTTCAATAATTGGCCCTGATGACCCAACTTCGTTTACAGGCTCAAAAGGCTCTGTGCTAATTACTGGTACAAATTGAGTGGGAGCAGGAGGGGCAGGATAAGATAATTGCACCCTCACAAAATCTGAAAGATCTGACACTAGCTGCTTCAAGCTACCCAACTCACTCCTCATCTCCTAAAGCTCAGTTTTAACTGCTCCAATCTCCTTGGCTTCAGTGCTCTGACTAAGAAAAATGGATGTAACTTTGGATTGCAAAGAACACAAAATCTCCCCATGTGCATTCAGTCTAATAATGACTGACTTCATGTGCACAAAAATCTTTTTCTTCTTGGATCTGTGGTGTGCATTCCTGGTGAGTAAAGGAATTCTTGAGACAACACCCTTCCTCTTTCCACCGGAGCTAATAATGGGTTCAACCTCCCCATCTGAGGTGTCTTCAACAATACCTTCCTGGAATTGGTCTGCAGGAGCACTAGCAATAGGCTCCCCCTGAATCTTTGGCTGCCCCTGAGCTGGAGCATCTTCCATCTGAAAATCTTCACAGTGGCCTGGTGCCACAACTTCCGAAATGACTTCTGCCAAACTACCTTCCATACTAACATCTGCAGCAGGAACACTAGGGATTTCTTCTGTGTGAGTATCTTCCTGTTCCCCCTCAGTGTGAGCAACAGTCTCTAAAGATTCTTCAATAGCAGGTGCAGGGACTGTAGAGGGGATCACAACATCAGATGATTGCCCAACGGTCTCAATGTGCTCAGAGTTTATTTCCTCATTCCTCCTTACAGATGCAGGAGGTTCTTCAATTCTAACATCTACCTCTGCCTCTTGGACTAGAGGTATTTCAGGAGCTTCACCAATGATGGCCTCTCCTTCTGCCACCGAAGTCTTTGTCCAAATATTCCCCACAAGAGAAAAACCACTCTTCTTCAAGTTTCTGGACCAAATAGACTGACCTATCTTTTCCATCAATTCTCCCTTCAGATCAATTTCATAGTGATTGAAAATTCTGGTAAGCAAATGGGCATATAGTAGGGATACTACCAACTTATTCTTCTTATCCCAAATCATTTCTGTAACAGACTTCATCCTCTCAATTATAACTTGAGCCATACTGATATCTTGATTTTGGATGGCCAGAACATCATATCAGCATCTCCCTTTGGGCAGGTTGAAAAAGTAGCACTCCTCGGCACCAAAATCTGATAGACTATGAAATGCAATATTCTGTTAAAAGTATTAAACTGCTTGATGTCGATCTTCCCATCCTTCAGCTTGTACTCTGTTCCAATGATCCCTAGCCCCTTAGCATGAAAGTCCACAGAGTCCACCAAACTATGTCCGAATGTAGAAACTCCAAATAATCTTTCCAAAAGATCATGAGTGATGTTAATGGGTGTACCTTTGACTGTGGAAGAGAGAGACCCATCTTCTTCAGTTTTCAAGCAAGTGTAGAAAGCTTTCGCGAGGTCTGGATAACTCAGTTCAGAAATAGTACACATCTTTGTCCACTTCATCCTTTGAATGGCTTTGACTATGCTGTGCATACCACGCTTCTCTAGGTCTTCTAGGTCCACTGCCTTGTTTCCACATAGCTTGATCCTTACAGCATCAAATCGCTCCTGTTGCTCCGCCGTGAGGAAGGCGACACTGTAACCACCCATGCAGCTGGAACTCCTAGAAGCGGCCATGGAATCGAGCAAGGAAAGATTTTGGAGGATCGTGGGAAAGAGAGGAACAAGATCCCTCAAGAAATTTGAGCGAGAATGGAGAGATCCTTTGAAAGCACACAGAGGGGATTCTGGAGTCGATGAGGGTTTTCGTAGGCAAGCAAGTCGAAGGAGATAAGAGAGAGAGGAAATCAATGAGGCAAGTATTTCAGATGTAATGGCAAGACATAAAGTATCTTTTGAAATGCCAGAGCAATAAAAGCGGATAACGACAAAAGAGGAGAGGATAAAGCAAACAATAAAGAATTAATCCGAAGCGCCATAGCAATTTATGATGCAAGCAATAAAGGATTTACTTAAATCTAGCGGGAATGATAAGTATTATTCTGAAATTTATTATTTCAGTTACGTACAGACATATCTATTACAAATTGCACATGCCTAGTTCCCTTCTAAGAGATGCAAATCTCTCTTCAGGTAAGACTTTTGTAAAGATATCTGCTAACTGATTCTGAGTATCTACAAATGAAATATTAATGTTACCATTAGATACATGATATCTAATAAAATGATATCTGACCTCTATATGTTTCGTCCTCGAGTGTTGTACTAGATTTTTCGTGAGATTTATTGCACTTGTGTTGTCGTACAGCAATGGGATGGTCTTGATGTGGAATTCATAGTCTTCAAGCTGTTGTTTGATCCATAAGAGTTGAGTGCAACAACTTCCAGTAGTTACATATTCGGCTTCAGCTGTTGATAATGCAATTGGGTCCTTCTCACTTGTGAAGGCTGGCCAAAAAGACACTTTATATCCTTAGGATTCCAAAGATACCCTTTTGGGGTACAAGGGCACGCATTCCTAGGAAGATTCTGATCGCCCTAGAGGGACACGTGGCAGCCATCAACTTTTAGGATGAAAAGTTTCCGTAGTGTGTCGACCTGCCCTGGTGGTAGTGTCGACACACTGTCCAGAATATGTAGAAGGCTGTTCTGGGAAGAGGGTCCCGTGTCGACCTGCTCTGAGAGTGTGTCGACCTGCTGTCCCAAATCTGCAAACTGGCTGTTCTAGGAACTGGATCTAGTGTCAACCTGCTCTGAGAGTGTGTCGACCTGGGTAGGCTTGATTTCTGAAAAACTGCCACTCGTGTCGACACACTCTTGACATGTGTCGACACAGTCTCAACATTTTTACACATTTTGCCTTTGAATATGTGTTGATGTGTCGACACCATTGATAAAGTGGCTAAGATCTATTCATCCCCCCCTTCTAGATCTTTTCCACACATTCATTTCGATCCTTCAATTGGTATCAAGCGGGTTTACATCGATCTGATTTGAACTGAGCAGTTTTTTTTTTTTTTTTTGTTTCTGAGTATTGAGTGTTTGATTGTTTGCTTGTTTGTTTGCTTGGTTGTTTAACTCCTTCTCTGTGCATTTACTTAAGTGTCATGGACTCAAAGGGTTTCATAGCTGAGGGCCATTCCATAAATAGGCCACCATTCTTTAATGGTTTGGACTATTCTTATTGGAAAAACAGAATGCAAGTATTTCTGAGGGCCCAGAACTATGAGATCTAGAAAGTAGTTAAGGTGGGTCCCTATGAGAACCAGGGAGAAGAAGATACCTGGACAAGGGAACAGATAAGGAAAGCTACACTGAATTATAGTGCCATGAACATGATTCAGTATGCTGTCCATCCCAAGGAGTATTCGAGAATCTCTATGTGCAAATCTGCCAAAGAGATGTGGGATAAACTCAAATTACTCTATGAGGGAACATCTCAGGTCAAGGAGACCAAGGCAAATATTTTAGTTTCAGAATATGAACTTTTCATGATGAAATCTAATGAATCTATTTCTGAAATGTTTGCCAGATTCATGGTGATAGTCAATGGACTCAAGGCTTTGGGTAAGGAGTATACTGATGCAGACTTGGTAAGAAAAATTTTGCGTTCACTTTCTTCAGTTTGGCATACCAAGGCCACTGTTATTGAAGATTCAAAAGACTTGTCCAAAATTTCTTTGGATGAATTGATTGGATCTTTAATGACATATGAAATAAACTTAAAAAGAAATGAAGAACACATCATTAAGACCAAGCCTATGACACTCAAAGCATCTTCAAGCAACAAAGATAAAAATCAGGATAAAACAAGTTCTGAAGAATCTGAGTCGAATGAGGATGAGATTGCCCTCATGACCAGACAATTCAGGAAATTTTTGAAATATAGGAAAGGGAAAATGACTGGGAAAAAGGAATTTCCCTCAGGTAAGAAGAATATTTCCTCTTCCAATTTTAGTAAGAATCATAAACCTGATGAGAATGTTATCTGTTACAGGTGCAACAAGCCAGGACACATGAAGGGAGAGTGTCCTGAGAACAAAAAGGAAAAGCACAAGAGATTCCAGAAATATAAGAAGCCAAAGGCCATGGTGGCCACTTGGTCTGATGAAGACTCAAGTGAGGAAGAAGAAGAAGAAGAGAAGAAGTCCTCAAGCTCAGAGAGTGAGGAAGTCTGCTTCATGGCCAACAGCACAGATGGAAAGGTAAATACTTCCTTCGAAGATTATAGTGTTGAAGATTGGCAGGATGTGTATGCAGAATTAGTTGAAAGATATTCTGAAATGAGAAAAGAAAATAAACACATCAAAAAGAAACTTGAAAATCTCTACCATAACCAATCTTCAAAATAGAATCTGTGAACTGGAATCTGAAGTAACAGACTTGCTTGAAGAAAAAGAGAATCTCCTAAACCTAATTGATGAACTAAAACTTGCCTCTCAAAAGGCCTCCCAAGAATTCAGAAACTTAAATGAAAAGCTGGAAATTGAAAAACAAGAAAAACAACAGAAAATTGAAGAAATTGAATTCTTAAAAACCAGCTAAAGGAAAGGGAGGAGGTTATCCAAACCTTCACAAAAGGCCAAGATAACCTAAGGCATTGCTAGGATCCAACATGACAACCACATCTCATGGATTAGGATTCAACAAAAGAAACCCCAAAAAGACAAATCTGGTGAGAAAAAGGGAAAAGCACCACTAATTAATTTTGTCAAGGGTCCTAATCTGGAAAACACTGAAATCCAACAAACAGCAAACAAAACTTCAAACAAAACACCAAACAAAGCAAAAAATCAAAAACAAAAGAAGACTATCAGGTCGACACAGTCCCCTGACAGGTCGACCTGCTCAACACCAAAAACCAAAAACAACTCAACCAAAAATTCAAATAAAAATCTGAAAAATAAGAAAAAGGGAAAAGAAATAATCCATGAAAAACCTTGGACCTCCAAGACAACACTTCAAGAAATTGGACTAATCCTTGGAACCAATGGTATGAAAATCCCTGTTGGTATTATCCTCAATACTCTTATCCAAATTTCTGGATGTACCAACACAATCCATGGATTCCACCTCCTCCTCTGAACTCAAATTTTCAAGTGAAAAACTCTCCTCCAACCAAAAACAAAGATCTTGGTGCTTTCATTCCAAAAGAAAGAACAAACAGAAAAAGGCTGAAAACACCAAAGTAACAAAACAAAAATCTAAAACAAATCAAATTTGGGTGAGAAAGGATTTGATATCTGTGCTAAATCATACTGATGGTCCCAACTCTGTTTGGGTACCAAAATCTTCTCTCCATTGATCTTTGTGCAGGAAGGTCGTGCACCCAACACCAATGTTTGGTTTCTTGATAGTGGGTGTTCACGACACATGACTGGAGATAGAGCCAAATTTTCCTGTCTAATTGAAAAGGAGGGAGGGTCAGTCACCTTTGGAGGTAAAAATAAAGAAAGATCATTGGATCTGGTAAGGTTGGTCAAACTTCTTCAAACTCAGTAGATAATGTTTTGTTAGTTGATGGACTTGATTATAACTTGCTCAGTATTAGCCAACTATGTGACAAAGGTCACAAAGTTGTGTTTGAATCTGATTTTTGCAAAATAATTGATTCATCAACTGACAAAATCAAATTCTGTGGAAAAAGAGAAAACAATGTCTACATGATCAACCTTAATAAAAACTTTTCTGAAAATCTTTGTTTTGTTGCAAATAAAGATGAAATTGCATGGACTTGGCACAAAAGACTTGGCCATGCAAGTTTCAGAACTTTGAATAAGTTGTTAAGATTGAATCTGGTTAAAGGTCTTCCTGAATCTTTTTCTAGTGTTGAAGGTCAAATTTGTGGGATCTGTGCTAAAGGAAAACAAACTAGGAAATCCTTTAAAGCCTTCAATGAAGTACTCACATCTAAGCCACTAGAACTTCTTCACATGGACCTCTTTGGGCCAACAAGAGTTCTAAGCCTAAGTGGCAAGAGATATGGGTTTGTAATCATTGATGACTTTACTAGATTTACCTGGGTTATTTTTCTATCCCACAAAAGTGATGCATGCCTTGAATTCAGGAATTTCTGTACCACTATCTTAACAACTTATCCATTTAAAATTAAAAACATTTTAACTGATCATGGGGGTGAATTTGATAACACATCCTTTTCTGATCTATGTGCTGAATTGCAAATATTTCACAAGTTTTCTTCACCTAGAACTCCAGAACAAAATGGAGTTGTGGAAAGAAAGAATAGAACTCTTGTGGAAATGGCTAGATCCATGCTCTTAGGGAGTAATCTGCCCAAATCCTTCTGGGCTGAAGCTGTTAACACAGCCAATCACATCCTAAACAGAGCCTTGGTCAGACCAAAGATCAGAAAAACCCCTATGAATTGTTGAAAAACAAAAAGCCAACTGTTGCTTACTTCAAAACTTTTGGGTGCAAGTGTTTTGTACACAATAACAACAAAGAAAACCTTGACAAGTTTGATGCTAAGAGTCAGGAAGCTATCTTCCTTGGCTATTCAGAAGTGTCAAGGGCTTTCAAAGTGTACATATTGAAAACCAAAACTGTTGAAGAATCACCACATGTTATTTTTGATGAAAATTCTTTTCCACTAATGATTCTAAATCTTGCAGGGAAAAACAAGACAATGAAGAGGATGACCTCATTGTGGATTCTTCACCAACCGTTGAGGAGATTAACAACATTGAAGAGAACCTGAACAACAACTCACCATCTTCAAGTGGTTCAGGTAATATTGCTCCAGAAGAGGGCACTTCTCAACAGGTAATTTCTGAACCTCGTTTTCTAAGAGATCACCCATTAGACAGTGTAGTTGGCAACTTAAATGATAGAGTTAGGACCAGATCATCCTTCTTGCAAAACATTGAAGAAGACTCACTAGCTCTAATTTCCCAAATTGAACCCAAGTCAATTGATGAAGCCTTATCCAGTTCTGATTGGATTAATGCTATGCATGATGAACTTCATCAATTTGAAAGAAATCAAGTGTGGGAATTAGTGCCTAGACCTAGTGACCAAACTGTGATTGGCACTAGATGGGTTTTCAGAAATAAATTGAATGAAGCTGGTCAAGTAATAAGAAACAAAGCTAGGCTAGTTGCAAAGGGGTATAACCAAGAATTTGGAATTGACTTTGAAGAATCTTATGCCCCTGTAGCTAGACTAGAAGCTGTGAGAATTTTCCTTGCTTTTGCATCCTCCATGAAATTCAAAGTCTTTCAAATGGATGTCAAAAGTGCATTTCTAAATGGATATATAAAGGAAAATGTTTTTGTTGAACAACCTCCTGGATTTGAAAATGAAAAATATCCTAACCATGTTTTCAAGCTTAATAAGGCACTCTATGGTCTTAAACAAGCTCCAAGAGCTTGGTATGATCGTTTGAGTTCCTTTTTACTTGAGAAAGGATATTCCAGAGGTAATGTTGATCAAACATTGTTCACAAAAATAGTAAAAAATCAAATAATTGTTGTCCAAATTTATGTTGATGACATAATATTTGGATCAACTAATAAAGGCCTTTGCACTGAATTTTCAAATCAAATGAAGAATGAATTTGAAATGAGCTTAATGGGAGATTTAACATTCTTTTTGGGATTGCAGGTGAACCAAACAACTGAAGGAATCTTCATTAGTCAAACCAAATATGTCAAGGAGCTACTGAAAAGGTTTGACTTTCAGAACCTTAAACACTCAAGCACACCCATTGCAATAAATGCTAAGCTAGAAGAAGACCCATCTGGTAAGTCAGTTGATCCAAAGACCTACAGAGGTATGATTGGCTCTCTGCTCTACCTTACTACTTCTAGACCTGATATTCAGTTTTGTGTGTGCTTATGTGCTAGATTCCAATCTAATCCTAAAGAAAGTCATATGCTTGCTGTGAAAAGAATTTTTAAATATCTTGTTGGAACATGTGACTTAGGAATTTGGTATCCTGCTGGTTGCAAGTTAGAATTGTTTGCCTATTGTGATGCTGATTATGCTGGGTGTAAGTTAGATAGAAAAAGCACAAGTGGCTTGTGTGTATTTCTAGGTGGGTGCCTTATTTCTTGGGCTTCTAAGAAGCAACATTCAGTTGCTCTGTCAACAGCAGAGGCTGAGTATGTTGCTGCAGGTAGATGTGGAACTCAGATTCTCTGGGTGAAACATCAACTTCTTGATTACAACCAAGATTTAGGGTGTGTACCCATCCTATGTGATAACACTAGTGCCATAAATTTGTCTAAAAACCCCATTCAGCACTCCAGAACAAAACACATTGAAATTAGGCATCATTTCTTGAGAGATGAGGTTGCAAAGAAATCTTTTGAACTCCATTTTATTGAAACTGAAAAACAAATTGCAGACATATTCACTAAACCCCTTCCTGAAAACAGATTTTCATCATTAAGGAGAGAACTTGGTCTTTGTAAATGTCCACCTTCTTGATCTCTCTTAAGGTTTGGGTTGAGTGCTATGCATTGTCTAAGGGGGAGTTCTTTGCATTTCATAACTCCTTGCTTCCTCAAGCTACATTGTTCATATCTCTCTCACTTTCAATTCCATTTCCCTTTTTACAATAAATTCTCCACTTCTGATTGTGTTGAAACTTCTTGGTATATCAAATAGTGACTTGGAGAAGGACAGGTTATGCTTGTCTGGACACTTTCACTATGCGTGAGAACATATCTCCGCCAAGTACTAAGAAGTTAATATGCAATAGTTGAGGGGGAGCTTTTATTGTTCAAAGAGAATTTCTTTTCTGATTTCAAAACTTGCACAGTTTTCACTTCCATTTCCTTTTGGCAATGAATTCTTCAACTCTTATTGTATTGAAATCTCTTGGTATATCAAATGGTGACTTGGAGAAGGATAGGTTATGCTTGTCTGGACACTTTCACTATGCGTGAGAGCTTATCTCCGCCAAGTACCAAGAAATGAATATGCAATTGGTGAGGAGAAGTTCTTGTTGTCCAAGAAGAAAATCTCTTTCTGATTTCAAAAATGCATATCTTTATTTTGATGAAAAATAGTTGAAATCATCATCTCAGGGGAGCTAGAAAATTCACAAGTCATCTTTTTGCAAATTTCAAAACCCTTCTTGCACTTCATCAATTCCTTGCATGATGTCCTCATTCTAAAGTCTAGAGTCACAAAATGAACCTTGAGTGATATATTATATTTTTTTAATCAACTTACAACTATGTCTCTCAATCCACAGAAATTCAGATCTCTTCCTAAACTAAATGACAATTTGTGCCTTGAACTTAAAACATTTCCTTGTTTGCAACTGATGACTGGATGTATTTGAATTCTATCTCACAAACTCTCCAAAATCTTGTAAAATCCAACAGAGCAATGGCATCTGTGCTGAGAAACTGCACACCTTCACAATGAATGAAGTGCTATGTATGTCATGAGGCATTATTGCTAACTCTGTTCAAAGGGGATCCAAATTGAAAATAACTTCAAAATTTAAGCAATTATGTGCTATGCTTTTTGATGATGACTGAGTAACTGGAAATATTGGCGTCTACAAAACGTATATTTTCATGTCAAAAGGTCATCATTTACCCCTTTGAGACTTGACAATGATTAAATCTTAAGTATCCAGGGACTATGGTGTGTAAAAAGCACTAGTACTTGAGTGAAAGAGATTTATATCATTTGATAGTTTGTTAAAAGAACAAAAATATGAAAATTATTAGAGATTTGTTTAGAAAGAATCATCTTCTTCCTTCATCAAGTTGTTCTTTAAGTTTGTGTTTTACTTTCAACACAACTGTATTTAGTCTAGATGATATCTTTAATTCTTGAAAATTGAGAAACATGGTAGTTTTTGGTTGATTGTTAGATACATTATATCCCTCAATTTATCATTTTGTTGATTCAAGTCTTGGAATGCTAATATCCTGTTGGAAATTGTTTGAAACACTTGAACTGTGATGAATTTTTGCAAAACATAACAAATGAATTTTTAGGCCTCTTAAAAATCCTTGAAATGATAATTCATCTCATTATTTATCATTATAAAGATGTCCCCAAATTTCTCAAAAAAATTTCCTCTTCAAAATTCAAATTTTCATCAAGGCCGTGTCGACACACATTGTGACCCGTGTCGACACACTTTCAGTCAGGTCGACACACCCCTCCTCATGTGTCGACACTGCCTTCTTGCCAGACCCTTTTCAAACCTTTCGGGTTCACCTTAAACCCTTGTTGTTCCTGCGGGGCAGTGTACCACTGCATCTCTTTTTGGGCGTCAGGTCGACCCGACAGCCTCATTTCCACTCCTTTTCGGCAAGAATTCCTCTCAAATTTCTCTCTAGCTCTCATCCTCCTTCCATCATCTCTCCATTCTTCCATTTCCTCTCCTAATTCCACTCCTCTTGCACCATGGTCCGCAAGTTGGGTCCCCGCCGTGGCGCAAGATCAGCGGCCTCTTCAAGGCCAGTTCCGGCACAGGTTCCAGTTGAACAGATGGAAAGAAGAACAAAGAGGAGAAATGATCCTGCCTCTTCTTCTGCACCTCTGAGGGCTTCCAAGCGTGGCAGGACCTCCACTTCAGGCAGAGGTGGTAATGTTTCAAACCCTAGACCAGAGATTTCGGGCGATTCCTTTGACCATCCTGACCGTAAGTGCAGCCAAGTTGATTTTGAAGCCAAGAATACTAGACCTTTTAGACATCCAACTAGCAGACTCCCTTCCTGAAATTCAAACCTACTTTTCCTTTCAATCTTGGATACCCTTTATTTCTAATTTCAAGTCTGCTATCCAAGACTAGTTAGAGAGTTCTACAAGAACCTCACTTGCACAGAGAAGGGTATGAATCCAAAGTCAAGGGAATAGCCATAGACATGCCAACTGCAGTAGCTGCCTCCATTTTCAAAGTACCAGATGAAGGGGCAGACTACCATGAGTTTGAATTTGATTTACATGAAGCCTACTCCATCTTGACAGGCCTTCCTGCAGATGAATCAGATCCCAAACAGACCTATGTAACCAGGTTCAATGCAAATACCTTTCCACCTGTGTTAAGGGTCATCCACCACATTTTGACCACCATAATTACCCCTCAAGGTGGTGGGAGGGATAGGTTGACAGACATTCAGAGGTTCATCCTCTATTGCATGGTGAAAGACATCAAGATCAACCTCCATGTGATTCTCTATCAAATCATAGCTGAAACAACAAGGACAGACCTAAAGAGATCACTTCCTTATGGAGCACATCTGACCTCAGTGTTCAAGCACTTTGGTGTGCCATTGGAAAATGAAAAATCCCAATCCATTCCCAAGTCAAACATCTACACTTTTAAGAATATCCAGAAGTTTATGGGATTTAGATTGGAGGGAAATCAGATTAGAAGAGGACCAATTGTGGTTGAGGCCCCTCAAGCTCAGGAGGACCAGCCTCAGGTTCAAGGGGATCAGCCCCAAGCACAAGAGGACCAGCCTCCAGCTCAAGGAGACCAAAATCAGGAGGATCAGCCTCCACCTCATGAGGGCCAGCCTCAAGTTCAAGAGGAACAAGTTCACTTGCCAGAGGATCAGCCTCTAATGGATGAGGACCAGCCTCATATCCCTCCTGAAGGTGGCATTCAGCTTGAAACCCCTATTCCACCTCAGGATGATCCTTCCTCTTCCTTGCCACATACTTTTGAACCTCCACATTTCCCCTCTACATTCCAATCTTCCACTTCTTCTGGTGGGTCCTCAATTCCACCAGAATTGTTCTCTTTCCTCAATGCCAAATTTGATACATTGAACTCCACCATTCAAACAATGTCAGACCAATTTGAATTGAGAGTTCAAAGACTAGAGAACACAGTGTCAACAAAATTTATTGAGCAGAAGCAGCTTCAGATTATGCAGCTCAAGATTTAACAGACTTATAGGCACTCTGGGAGATTCCTATATTGAGCTCAAAGAGCATCAAGACAAGTTGGAGAAAGTTCTTCAGGGAATTTTGGCAAATTCCCAAGCAGATGTCTTCAACACCAAGCAAACATTGCATGAGATTTCCAACACCAGATTGTCATTTGCTCATTTTGTGGATGATTTAGAAAGTATGAGGAACTTCAATGAGCACATTGACAGGCAGATTACAGATTTGACCAAGGAGTTCAAGATAATGCAGAGACCTGGTTGGTCAGCTGGCTCATCATCTTCCTCACAACACAGTGCAGCTGATCTAACCAGACTTCAGGCCACTTTGCTAGAAAATTCAGATCGAATGGAACACTTCTTGAGCACAAAAATGATAACCATTCAAGATCAAATCAAGTCTAGCCTGAACTTCATGGAGAAAAGACTGTCAGACATTGAACTTCTTCTTGCTCCAATTCCTCCTCCTCCTCCATCTTCTACCTAATGTACATTTATTTTGATAATGGCAAACAGGGAGAAGAATGAATGACTTGAATGTAATATTTTGATGTAATGATCTTTTGAATGAAATGAAATGGTTGTTTTGGCTTCAATGCAAAGTATTGTGATTCTGAATGCAAATCTTTGTCTTTGTGTTTGGATACTTGTCCAATTGTTTGACTTGTGTGCACAAAATTTCTAATTTCAAGTAACACTGTATCTCACAAACACATCATCAATTGTTACTGAACAACATCAAAAGGTCCTTGACAAGTATGAACAAAAGGAAAACAAAAATTTAAACAATCAAAAATTGCTTAAAATCACACTTCATCAAAACCACATTGAAATATGGATTTAATGTTGCCATCATCAAAAAGGGGGAGATTGTTTGGTTGAATGCAAATTCATATCATTTCCCTCCTATTTTGATGATGACAAGAAGTGTTCTTAAAGCAATTTAATTGAAACATGTCAAAAACATCATACCTGAAATTCATGTTCAAAAAGTATTTTTCAAACCACATTTATCATTTATGGTCATGACAAATCATTTAACTAATGATATATGTGTTCATTTTTCAGGTACAAACATTTTTATGCAAAAGATGAGTCGACACACCCATCAATGGTGTCGACACATCAACACATATTCAAAGGCAAAATGTGTAAAAATGTTGAGACTGTGTCGACACATGTCAAGAGTGTGTCCACACGAGTGGCAGTTTTTCAGAAATCAAGCCTACCCAGGTCGACACACTCTCAGAGCAGGTCGACACTAGATCCAGTTCCCAGAACAACCAGTTTGCAGATTTGGGACAGCAGGTCGACACACTCTCAGAGCAGGTCGACACGGGACCCTCTTCCCAGAACAGCCTTCTACATATTCTGGACAGTGTGTCGACACTACCACCAGGGCAAGTCGACACACTACGGAAACTTTTCATCCTAAAAGTTGATGGCTGCCACGTGTCCCTCTAGGGCGATCAGAATCTTCCTAGGAATGCGTGCCCTTGTACCCCAAAAGGGTATCTTTGGAATCCTAAGGATATAAAGTGTCTTTTCGGCCAGCCTTCACAAGTGAGAAGGACCCAACTCTCTCAGAGCCTCCAAGAAGCTTCTGGCGGCCAAGAAGAGCTCGTGTCTCCTTCCCCTGCTCTCCAAGTGCTTCCAGAAGACCAATTCCCACCAATTCAAGGTGTGGGAATTGGAATTTGATTCCTGAAGACTTCTCTGAAGCATTCCAAGGAGGCAGATCCTGTAGAAGACTTCTTGGGTGAAGAATTCTAGGAAGATCCAACTTCTCAGATTGCAGAGCATCGACTTGGACTTCAAGCTTCACAAGTTCCTTCCCAATTCAAGCTTCTACAAGGGAGTACACTGAAGAACGAAGCATCTCCATTCAATTTACCTTTTCTTCTGTTCTTCTGAGATATCTTTTGAGATTATGCAAGTGCTTCTGCATAACTCTCTTTAGAGTTCTCAAACTTCGACTAGATCTGTTGCTAGAGGATCTTAGTCTTAAGTTGGTGTCTAGCAGTTTCAGTGTGAGCATTGTGCTCAGGGTGTTGTGAGCCGTCGAGCTCAGTTTGAGTTGTAAGCTCAGGTTGGTTTGAGCAGTCTTGCTCTGTGTTTCTAGAGTAGTCTTGCTCTAGAGGTTGTGTGAGTTGTATGCTCTGAAGTGTTGGAGTTGTTAGGCTCCTTTGGGTGTGTAGCCCAGTTGTGTTAGTGAAGCCTCACGAGTTGTGAGGGGTGGATGTAGGAATCACTTGGGTGATTTCCGAACCACCTAAAAATCCTTGTGCATTTGTCTTCTGTGGTTTGATTGATTCATCCGCTAGATGCTTGCATAGGATCCGTTTTTAATTCACTTAATCAACTTGCTTCACATCTAAGTTTTTCAACTCACTCAAATCTAATCAGATCTGCAGTTTTTCACTGATAACATTGCCTCTGATTCTAAATAGTTTTCAAATTGCTTAAGCTTCCGCAAAAGTGGCTAAGATCTATTCATCCCCCCCCATTCTAGATCTTTTCCACACATTCATTTCGATCCTTCAAATGCTACTGAATTTTGCTTCTTTGAAGACCACGAAATCAAGCATCCTGTAAGAAATTGACAACCACCACTGGTGTTTTTCTATCTACTTTACATCCAGCATAGTCAACATCTGAATATCCAACTAAACTAGTTTCACAAGATTTAGGATACCATAATCCTAGGTCATGAGTTTTAGCTAAATATCTAAAAATCATTTTAACAGATATTAAATGAGATTCCTCAGGATCAAACTGATATCTTGCACACATACATACACTAAATAAAATATCAGGCCTACTAGCTATCAAATAAAGCAATGAGCCTATCATACCTGTATAAAGTTTCTTATCAACTTTCTTACCTTCCTTATCACTGTCTAACTTGGTGGATGTGCTCATTGGAGTGGAAAGTGGTTTAGCATTGTCAAACCCGAATTTCTTTAACAATTCTTTGGTGTATTTTGCTTGATAGATATGTGTACCTTCATGACTTTGCTTGATTTGTAATCCAACGAAGTAATTGAGCTCTCCCATCATGCTCATTTCAAATTCTCCCTACATGAGCTTCTCAAAGTACTTGCACAAGGATTCATCAGTAGATCCAAATATAATATCATCTATATAAATTTGAACAAGTATTACATTTTTTACTTTTGATTTATTAAACAGTGTGCTATCTACCTGTTCTCTAATAAAACCATGATTTAATAAGAATGCACAAGTCTTTCATACCATGCTCTAGGTGTTTGTTTTAAACCATATAATGCTTTATGCAGTTTAAAAATATGATTTGGAAAATCTAAATCATGAAAACCAGGAGGCTGTTCCACATAGACTTCCTCCTTTATATAACCATTTAAAAAAGTAGATTTTACATCCATTTGAAAAAGTTTTAAATCCAATGCACATGCATAAGCAAGTAAAATTTGAATAGCCTCTAGTCTGGCCACTGAGGCGTAGGTTTCATCGAAATCTGTGTCTTCCTCTTGGGAATAGCCTTGAGCAACCAGTCTAGCCTTGTTTCTAGTGATAACACCAGCTTCATCCAATTTGTTCCTGAACACCCATTTGGTGCCAATCACAGGATGATCTGATGGTCTTGAAACAAGGGACCAAACTTGATTTCTCTCGAACTGATTAAGTTCATCTTACATGGCTAAAATCCAAGATTCATCAGACAGTGCTTCATTTACTATCTTCGTTCAATTTGAGATACAAATGCTAAATAATCACAAGGAATAACATTACCTCTTGTTCTTACCCCAACTGATGGATCTCCAATGATGTTATCAATAGGGTGATCCTTTTTGTATCTCCATTCCTTTGGAAGATCATCATGGATAATGTCCTTTTGTTGTAGTTCTTCCAAGGGTGGATCTTCACCATCCTTGATGGTAGATTCTTTCAGCTTCTGGGTAAGACTATTTGTGTCTTCATCATCACTTACAGATTCCTTTCTCAAGGAAGGGTTAGATTCATAAAAAATAATATGAACAATTTGTTCAATCAATAAACTTCTTTTATTAAAAACTCTATAGCCTTTGGGTTTAGAAGTGTACCCCATAAAGATCCCTTCATCGGATTTGGGATCTAGCTTACCTATGTCGCTCTTACCATTGCTGTGAATGAAGCATGGACATTCAAACATTCTAAGATGGCTGATCTTGGGCTTCCTCTACTTGTACAGCTCATATGCAGTCTTCTTCAGGATTAGCCTGATCATGACTCTATTTATAATATAACATGCTGTATTTATAGCTTCTGCCCAGAAATATCTTGGAAGGTTATATTCAGATAGCATGGTCCTAGCCATATCCAACAAGTTTCTATTCTTCCTCTCAGCTACTCCATTTTGCTGTGGAGTTCTAGGTGCTTAGAAATTGTGTTCTATACCTTTATCATTACAAAATTCTGAAAATTGTCGTTTTGGAATTCTCCTCCATGATCTGAACGGAAAATTATGATGCTGAACTTCTTATCCTTTTGAACTACTTTACTGAATTTCACAAAACTTTCAAATGTGTCATCTTTATACTTTAAAAAGGATACCCATGTAAATATTGAATAATCATCAACTATGACAAATCCAAAGTTCTTTCTTCCCAGGCTGGTAGTTCTCATTGGTCCAAATAGATCCATATATAGTAGTTCTAGTGGTTTGGAGGTAGTGACTACTGTCTTGGACTTGAAGGAGGATTTTGCATGCTTCCCTTTTGCACATGGTTTACAAATGCTTTCTAGTCTTGAGTTTATCTTCAGCAGACCTTCCACTAAATTATGTTTGATAAGTTTTCTTATTCCATCCAAGCTGCAGTGACCTAACCTCTTGTGCCATAGTTCAGCGTTTTGTTCTTTACTTGCTGCTAGACAAATTTCTTGATCTTTCAATTCTTCTAGATGCAGTACATATAGATTCTTTTCTCTGCTGGCTTCGAAGACAGTTGCACCATCCTTGATGATCAAATACTTAGATTCCTGAAACTTGATCTGGTGACCCTTGTCGCACAGCTGACTAATGCTTATTAAGTTGTGCTTCAGTCCCTTGACGCATAGTACATCTTCTATCAGAGTTTTATCTTGGTTTCCAATGGATCCGCAACCAATCACTGATCCTTTGCCATTATCGCCATAGGTTACTGTACCTTCTTCACTTTTGATATGAGAGAACAATTTCTTGTTACCTGTCATATGCCTTGAGCACCCACTGTCAAGGTACCACTTTGATGCTCTAAGGCTTCCCTGCAATAAATCAATGAGATTTAGGTACCCAAGTTCTTTTGGGTCCTGGTTGGTTAGTTTCTTCACAGTTTCTTTTGGGAATCCATTTTAGGTGTTCAGTTGTACATGTTATTTTAGTGTGACCTAATTTGTTACAGTGTGTGCAGCAAGGAATATTATTTATTATTCTATTTGGCTTATGGTTCTTATTTTTATTTATTTTATAATTGGAATTTTGTTCAGCTACGAATTTTGGAGTAGGATAAATTTTAGGGTGAATTATAGTTTCTTCATTGTCTGGTGGAGTGTATCCTAAGCCATACTTTTTCTTACCTGATCTTCTTGCTCCTTTTAATACTAAAGAGGATTTTCCATTAGTAAAATTTTCAACTGTGGCCATTAAATATTCATTATCTTTTGTTAGTGTGTTAATTTCACTCTTAAGTTTGATTATGGTTTCCTGACTTTCTAAGTTTGATATCTTTTCATTTTTATTCTTTATATCTTCACATAATAGTTCATTTCTTCTTTTTAATTCAGAAATTTATTTTTCTAACTATTCAGTGTTAGATTTTAGATCTGAGTTAGTTATTTCGAGACATGCATAGTTTTTCTTAGTTGTGTTTAACAATTTACAGACATCTTTATATTTACTGTATAATTTGTTAAAAGCATCTTCTAAACTATCTGAATCTGATTCATTGCAAGAAGTAAAGGATGAGTCGGAAGTTACCTTATCATCAACATTTGCCATGAAGGCCAGGTTGGCCTTTTCTTCTTCTTCTTCACTGGAGCTTGTCTCACTGTTTGAGTCACTCTCGTTGTTCCATGCAGCGGCCATGGCTTTCTTCTTGTATCTTTTGAATTTCTTTGTATTGTCCTTCTTCTTGAACTCAATTTTCTTTAATTATGGACACTCGGCTTTGATGTGTACAGGCTTCTTGCACTCGTAGCATATTGGTTCTGATCTCTTAACATCTTTACCTTAAGATCTTTTAAAGTTTCTACCTTTCTTCAAGTATCTTTTTCCTGACTGGTATTTCATTTTAGCTAAATTGTGCTCAGTCTTCTGGAGAGAAAGGCTTCTTCATCTTCACTGCTCTCATTGCTTTTGTCACTTTCTGATTCGCCATTAGATGTGTCTTCTGTGGCCTTGAGAGCATTGTTGTGCTTCTTCTTGGTGGAGGATTCTCCCAGCCTTTTCATATTTATCTCATGAGCCATCAAAGACCCAATGAGCTTTTCAAGAGACATTCTCCTTAGATCGTTGGCTTCTTCTATAGCTGTAACCTTTGGAGTCCATGAGGTTGGTAGGGATCTTAGTATTTTTCTTACCATGTCTCCGATTTCATAAGTTTTTCCAAGCCCAGCCAGGCCGTTGGTGATGTCTGTGAATCTACTGTACATTTTAGAGATGGATTCTCCAGACTGCATTTGAAATCTTTCATATTGTGCCACAAGAATATCTATTCGTGTCTCCTTTACCTTAGTGTGTGGAGATTTTCTGGGCACAGAAAGCCCGGTTAGCCCGGCTGGATGATGGAGATAAGAATACTGCTTTCTACCATGCAGTGGTCCAGGGCAATAGAAGAAGAAACATAATTCAAAGACTTTAGTTGAATGGGATCTGGTGTGAGGATCAAGAGGCCTTATCTATAGAGTCAGTTAATTTCTTTGAATCCCTCCTTCAATCTACAGAGCATGATATTGACACTTCTCTCCTCAATGTTATTCCTGAATTAATCTCTGATGACCAAAATAGCGCCCTGTGTCAAATCCTAGATAAAAATGAAGTTAAAAGCATTGTGTGGAATTTGAATGGTAACAGTGCCCCTGAACCGGATGGCTTTACCGGTTCTTTCTTTACTTCCTGTTGGGACATTGTTGGTGATGATGTTGTTGCTGCAGTCAAAGGCTTTTTCAGTGGCTACTCTTTTCCCAGTGGTGTAACTTCCACTTATATTGCTCTCATTCCCAAAAAAGAACACCCGACTTCGTTTAATGACTATAGACCCATGAGTCTGTGCAACTTTTGTTACAAGATTGTTTCCAGAATTATGTGTGACAGGATTACTACTATTCTGCCTATGATTATCTTTGAAGAGCAAGGTGCTTTTGTCAAGGGTAGATATATCCTGGATAATGTCTCCATAGCTAGACAATTGATTAAAGATATTGGTTGCAAAACCAGAGGTAGGAATGTTGTTTTTAAACTGGACATCAGGAATGAAGAGATGCGGAATTCCCTAAATGGTAATCTAGAAGGGGGGTTGAATAGATTACGGACAATTTAAAAGCTTAACGCCCGCTTTTTGCAATAGCACAGACAATTAAGGTGTTAGCAATGATCAGACTATGTGTGGATGTGTGTGAGTGATTGATATATGGATAAGCAAGTACTCAAATGTGTATTAATATGTCGTGCCTACCAAACATCTAACGCAAATTCGTGCAAACCACGAGACACGTAGATTTTACGTGGTTCGAAGTACACAACTCGTGTATCCTACATCCACGGGCCACACACACACGCAGAATCACCTGCTTATGAGCTAGTTCACGAACTACAACTCACACACGTGTTTATCTGATGTGAACCCACGATCAGATTAACACACACACACACGTGTATCAAGCACAACAACCGCTTGAAACACCACACACACACACAAGTATGGAATAGAAAGAACAGGGAAGGGTTTGAGAGTTGAAGAACAAATCCAATAAGCAAACTCTTCCTCTGAATGTCCTCCTGGAGTCCAAGCCTCGACTTTGAGATCAGATGTTGATGTAGATGCTTGAATCCAAGATGTCCGGACTTCACCTTCCGCTGCAAGAGTCTTCCGTTCTTGGTTCTGGGCGGTAGGTTGAAGCAGAGTAGCAGAACAAGGCTTCTTGTGAGAACTCTTTAGGGTTTTTGCTTGGAGGCTGCTTGTGTACGAGATTTGTTGCAAAAGGTTGCTTATATATGAGTGTTAACATATGGAGAGTCGTACTCCATAGAAACACTAAATTTGGCAACTCGCAAAACTTCCCGTAATATGTTTTCCGCTTGTCTGTCGACAGGTCTTGCATCTGCTGTCGACAGGCGAAGATAGCTTGTGAAGAACCAGAAGGCTGAAGGCTCTAACTGTGTGCATCTGTCGACAGGTGCTCTGTTGCTGTCGACAGGCGCAGGCCTTCCTGAGCTTTGGATCTTCGGACTGGTTGCATCTATCGACAGGGTCACTCCTGCTGTCGACAGGCAATGCCTTGGCAGAACTGGCTGCTTTCTGACTGTTTGTATCTATTGACAGGTCCTTGCTTGCTGTCGACAAGTACCTTGTCGTTTGACTTTTACTTGATCTTTCAAGCTTGTTTTTGGCACATGTCTTACATGGTATATCTCCTACAAAAGTAAACATAATTAGTGAGATATTATGAGCATAAAATCAAGCATTGTACCAAGTTGTTATGACAAGTTATTGTTTGAAGATCTCATGTATTTAAAACTCAATTCACATTGTTTATCACTTGTTTGCATTGTACATCATTGCACATCAATGTTCATCATCAAAAACATGTTGTATTGATTAATTAGAATGTGAGAACCCAACATTCTCCCCCTTTTTGATGATGACAAAATTAATCAATTAATGCATAATTGAGTTTTTCTCCCCCTTTTGACAACATCCAAAAGCACACCATAGACACAAGTAGAATGCACAGAGCAAAGATTTTCATTGATTTTCATGAGTGCATACACATGACATTGGGTGCTAATGAAAGGAAATAAGAAATAAAGGGAATGTCATGGCATGATGACCATAGAAAAAGCAAAAGTACTTAAACATGACATGAATAAAATGAAACTTAGACTACAGGACTAGACCCAATCCTAGACAACTAAGCTTTCTAAGCATCTTCATCAGCGGGCTGTGAAGGAGCCGGTTGATCAGCATGACGCTCAGGAGCAACGTGGTCCAGGCGTGAATCTAGAGCTGCAATGCTAGATTCCATAGTATCCAATCTTGCATTGAGGCTTTCAAAACCAGTGGTTATCTGAAGTTGCAACTGAGCTAGCAAATGATGGATGGACGGCTCAGTAGCACCAACAGTGACATCTCCTGGAGCATCAAATGACTCAGTGTGGGAGTCATCTTCGTCCTCAACATCTTCCTCAGCTTCATCTTGATCTTCATTTACCTCTTCAACACCAACACCAATCTCTTCAGCTACAGCTGCTCCCTTGCCCTTGAGATCTCTTGAAACTACCCCATCAACTAACTTGTAGCCCATCCTCTGAGCTGCGGTGAGGTCATAGGAGCTACGGGAAGAAAGATCCGTCATCTCCTCCTGTGGGATGTGGATGCCAATAAAGAGGAATATAGATGTGAGTTGGCATGCATAGGGCATTGATCTCTTTGAACTTTGAACACACTGGCGAAAGATAGAGATCATGAGGAGTGGAAGGTTGATGAGTTCAGTTTGGAGGAATTGGTAAAGCAGAGACTTGTGAAGGGAGGTCACAAGTTCACAGCTTCCATCCTTTGGAACAATTAGTGTGGTGAAGATGTGGTGGATTAGGCGATGAAGTGGAGGGAAAGAGTTGGCATTCAAATGCATACGACTGGTGGGGTCGTAGGGCTACCGAACGACGAGAGTGTGGAACTCCTCGGGAGTTGGATGAAAGGTTTTGATGTCAACTCTTGTATTGGGGATTTGAAGGGCAGTGGATAAAAGGTTTAGAGTTACAAAGAAGGGAGTGTCTTTGACTTTGGTGATGAGCTTGTCATCTTTGGACAAGCGAAGATTGGTATAGAAGTCCGTCACAGCGGTGGGAGAGTACCGCTTGTGATCGTAACAGAAGGGTGCCCAACCTTGGACATCAAAAAGAGGCAGAAGGCCGGGAAACATGTCCTCCAAAGAGATGAAGTCGATGTAGCGGGGCTGCGCAACTTTGGTGAAGATGCCATGGACGTTGAGGAGTTGGAGATTTGGCGGGATCACGAGCTCCGACAAACGATCCTCCCGGTGCTTCGTGCGACGCTCAGAGGTCGCCCTGGAGCCCTGGCCTTGTTCGGGAGATCTTGCATGGCGACGAGATGCAATCTTCTTTGCCGTTGGAGCCATGAGATGTTGATCCTCGTGTAGGAGGGAGAGGGTGGAGGAAGAAGAGACACGAGACAGAGAGAATCCTCAAGGGAGGTGAGAGCTCTGCCTGCGCCCTGGAGAGGGAGGGTTTTTTGGGTGGAAGGAGGAAAAGGGTTTTTTGGAAGGAGGTAGAAGGGGGAAAGGGGTGTGGGATCCTTTTTAAAGAGTTTAGAAAGGATTTGAATGGTTGGTCCCACAAAAACCCGGTTTAAACCCTGGCCCTTTGGGCTTCCCGTTTTGGTCTGGCCGTCTGCTGTCGACAGGGCCCTTGGTGCCTGTCAACAGGCACTTTTAGAAAATGGCCAATTTTGTAATTTTTGGTGATTTTTTGAACTGAAGCTCTGAGCAATGTCTTCCAGGTGTTAGATGAAGGTGTATAAGAGGTGAATCATGTATGTAAACCTACCATATACAAGGATATAATAAACCATATCATTTTCCTCAATGGTTTTAACATAATACCCAAGGAATTTAAGGTTAAAGCATTAAGACAACACTCACTTAAATAAAGAACAATGCACACTCACCCTTCATTGTATAAATACAATGTAAGACAACACAATCCCCATTTTGTGGATAGGCAAATGATGCATGAAATGATATCTATATGTCAAGACAATTACAAGACCAATGACCTTGGAAATTATGACTCAGTGGAGGCTACACACTATTTCCTTTTTTTTTGTGTAATTTAGAAAAACAATGGGAGGAAATGGTACTTAAGAAGACGTGACACCTTTTGACGTGAGGATAAACATTACAAGTGCCCATACCCCCAGTTACTTAGTGGAAGTTTCTATCATACCGTTGTACAGAGATGATGAGTTAGCCTTTTGACGCGAGGGCAGACATTTGTGATGCCCATCACCCCGGTTACTCAGCATAACCCAACATTGCTCTATATTCATCCCAATGTAAAGTTGATTTTCATTATCTATATTTTTTTTGTTTTCCTTGTGAAGTATTTTTCAGAAATAGGTAGCTTTTCTCCAAGTATTGTTGTAAAAGCCAATATCAAGTAGGTGATATGATTACCTATCAATATTAGACATGCACTTTCATGACCAAAAGGCTTATCAAGTAAATTGAGACTATGTTTGCCCACAAAGAATTGATTTAGAGGAGTGAGGTGGATATCCTTTAGAGTTATGAAATGTTTCCAAAATGATAGAACCTAAATCCAAACATGAATAGTATGTGAAAATCATAGTGGTATAAAGAATAGCTTAAATATCATTTGTATATAGTGTGGTCAAACATGCATTAACACCTTATAGACACCTTATATGTTAATCATGAAGTTGCTCACTGAATGGGTGAAGAAATAAGTATGAAGTTCCAAAATTCAGGGTGTCTGTCGACAGGGAGAAAGGGCCTGTCGACAGGAGCACACAGACAGTAGTTGGAGATTTCGGGGAGGCAAAAACTGTGTGCATCTGTCGACAGCAGGTAGAGGGCCTGTCGACAGATGTACACAGATAGAAGATTGAGAGTTCTGTCTGGGCTGAGCTGTCGACAGGGCCCTTGTAGTCTGTCGACAGGGACATGTTCAAAGCAGTTTTAAGGGTAGACTGAAGGTCTTAAATGATTGATGGTTGTGAGGGAGTTGAGATGGACAAAGGTTGAACAGTTTCCTTCACATTTGCATTCATCTAACCCTAACTTGCTCCCCCATAATGTGTGCCATTTGATACAAAAGGACTCAAGTTCATGAAGACAAATATGCACACAAAGACCAAGCAATTAAGAACACCAAGCATGTAGAAAGACAAACCAACAAGTGTTTTCAAAATTTTAAAGAGAGTTTTGAATAGGCAAAATTATAAAGAAACTAATTCCAAATGTAGAGTACATGTCCCTTTTATGTCACATGACTATGGATACTTGGCGGAGAATATTTCTCACGCATAATGAGAGTTTCCAAACAAGCATGACTTGTTCTTCCACACATCACCATTTGATATACCTCACAGTTAGTGCATACAAGGGACATATGCTTAACATTTGTGTTAAGTTTCATTGCAATTTGCACAACCCCAACTCTCTTCGCAATGTGGTGAATCTATCTTCAGCTAGAGGTTTGGTAAAGATATCAGCCAACTGTTTCTCGGTGGGTATGAAACTGATTTCCAATGATCTATTGGCTACCTCATCTCTCAAGAAATGATGATGAATTTCTATGTGTTTCGTCCTGGAATGTTGAATGGGATTCTTTGATAGATTGATTGCACTAGTGTTGTCACATAGGATAGGTGTGCATCCAATATCGATGTTATAGTCACACAACTAACTTTTTATCCACAACACTTGTGTTGCACAACTCCCTGCAGCAACATATTCTGCCTCTGCAGTAGAGAGTGCAACCGAGTGTTGCTTCTTGGATGCCCACGAAACCATGCAACCACCAAGCATTTGGCAATAGCCACTAGTGTTTTTTCTGTCAATTTTACAACCAGCGTAGTCTGCATCAGAATAAGAAATCAATTCAAAACAACTACCAGCTGGATACCAAAGACCCAAGGCATGCGTACCTGAGAGATATCTGAAGATTCTCTTGACTGCAATTAAATGGCTTTCCTTTGGACTAGATTGGTATCTAGCACAAAGGCAAACATTGAATTGTATGTCCGGTCTACTTGCAGTAAGATAAAGGAGTGAGCCAATCATACCTTGAAATTGTTTGGCATCTACCGGTTTACCTTTCTAATCACATTCTAGCTTAATGCTTGTGCTCATTGGTGTTGAAGAGGGCTTGGCTTGTTCGAATTGAAACCTTTTGAGCAGTTCTTTTACATATTTCTCTTGGTTTATAAAGAATCCATCTTCAAGCTGCTTGACCTGCAAACCAAGAAAAAATTGAAGCTCCCCCATTAAGCTCATCTCAAATTCACTGTGCATGTGTTGTGAAAATTCTTCACACAGTGTGGGATTAGTGGAACCAAAGATAATATCGTCCACATAAACTTGAACAACAATTATGTGATTGCGAACTTTCTTTGTAAAGAGAGTTTGGTCCACATTACCTCTTGAGTAGTTTTTGCTTACCAGATAGGTACTCAGCCTGTCGTACCATGCTCGGGGTGCCTGTTTCAAACCATAGAGAGCTTTGTGCAATTTAAATACATGGTTTGGTTTCTCATGGTCCTCAAAGCCAAGTGGTTGAGAGACATAGACTTCCTCTTTTATGTAGCCATTCAAGAAAGCAGTTTTGACATCCATTTGAAATAATTTGAATTTGTTTGAACATGCATATGCTAACAAGATCCTAACTGCTTCTAGTCTAGCTACAGGTGCAAAGGATTCTTCAAAGTCTATACCAAATTCCTGATTGTATCCTTTTGCAACTAGTCTAGCCTTATTTCTAACCACCTTACCCTCTTCATTTAGTTTATTCCTAAAGACCCATCTCGTCCCTATGACAGAAATTTCAAGGGTTCTAGGAACTAAACTCCAGACATTATTTTTTTGAAACTGCCCAAGCTCCTCATGCATGGCATCAATCCAAGAATTTTCTTTTAGTGCTTCTTAAACAGTTTTGGGTTCCACTTGAGATACAAAGGCTAAATGATCCTGTTCAACTATTTGATTTACCTGAGACCTAGTTTGAACTGAATCATTTATGTTACCTATGACATTCTCAAGTGGATGAGCTTTAGAGTACCTCACATTAGTGATTGTTGAAGGCCCTGGTTGATCTTGCAACTGAGGAGGATGTTCTGGAGGAGGGGTGGCTGGAGGACTTTCATCTTGAGGTTGTTCTTCTTGTTGTGGATCTTCAGCAGGAACTTCATCATGATTTCTGATCAAACAACCGTCATCTTCATCATCGTACCTACGAAGAAATCCACTCTTTCCTTTTGAAACTTATTGAGTTTTTCCTTTTTCTTTTCTTTGAAGTTCCTCAAGTGTTGTTCCTTCCATGTCATCAAACCTGTAGGAATTTACAATGTTAGGCTTGAGTTGAGATTCATAAAAAATGACATGTGGAGTTTCTTCCACAGTTCTAGTTTTCAGATTGAACACCCTATATGCTCTAGAATGTTCAGAGTGTCCAAGAAAAATACCTTGATCGCTTTTGGCTTCAAACTTGTCCAAGTCATTTTTATCATTGTTATGTATAAACACCTTTGAACCAAAAACTTTAAAGTACCCAATGGTGGGTTTCTTACCTTTCAGAAGTTCGTAAGGAGTTTTCTTGAATACGGGTCTTACCATGGCTCGGTTAAGGATGTAGCAAGATGTGTTTACCGCTTCTGCCCAAAAGGTTCGTGCTAATTGATTCTCGACCAGAAGCGTACGAGCCATCTCCACCAAGGTTCTATTCTTCCTCTCCACAACTCCATTTTGCTCGGGAGTTCTCGGGGAGGAAAACAGGTGGTCTATACCTTGGTTCCTGCAAAATTCGGAGAAGGAATGATTGTCAAATTCTCCCCCGTGATCAGTGCGGATGGAGCAGATTTTATTGACATTCCCATGCTCAATTTTGTTGAAGAATTCTTCAAAAACATTTAATGCTTCATTCTTGTGAGCCAGGAATTTTATCCAAGTGAACCTAGAAAAGTCATCCACAATGACAAAACCATAACGCTTGCCATTGAGACTGAGTGTTCTCGTAGGTCCAAATAGGTCCATGTGCAAGAGTTCATAGGCTTTGGAAGTACTTACCGGTGCCTTTGATTTGAAGGATTTTCGGGGTTGTTTTCCCTGTGCACATGCATCACAAAAATTTTCATTCTTGTTAAAAGAGATTTCAGGAAGACCACTTACCAACTTAAGCCTCATGATCTTGTGCAATACATTGTAACTAGCATGACCGAGCCTACGATGCCACAATGTAAGCTCGTCCTGTTTGTTTGCTACAAGACACAAATTGTTATTTTCTGGATCATCTAAGTCAACCATGTAGATGTTATTCATTTTTTTTCCAGAAAATTTTAGGCTTCCTGTTTCCTTATCAAGAATTTGACATGAATTGGATTCAATGACAATTTTATGACCTTTATCACACAATTGACTTATGCTAAGCAAATTGTGATGAAGGCCATCAACTAGTAGCACATTGTCTATAGAGTTAGAGAAAACTTACCAACTTTACCTGAGCCGATGATCTGGCCTTTGTTATTACCTCCAAAGATCACTTGACCTCCATCTTTTTCCACGAGCAAACTGAATTTAGCTTTGTCGCCCTCTTTTTGCAATAGCACAGACAATTAAGGTGTTAGCAATGATCAGACTATGTGTGGATGTGTGTGAGTGATTGATAGATGGATAAGCAAGTACTCAAACGTGTATTAATGTGTCGTGCCTACCAAACATCTAACGCAAATTCGTGCAAACCACGAGACACGTAGATTATACGTGGTTCGGAGTACACAACTCGTGTATCCTACATCCACGAGCCACACACACACGTAGAATCACCTGCTTATGAGCTAGTTCACGAACTACAACTCACACACGTGTTTATCTGATATGAACCCACGATCATATTGACACACACACACGTGTATCAAGCACAACAACTGCTTGAAACACCACACACACACACAAGTATGGAATAGAAAGAATAGGGAAGGGTTTGAGAGTTGAAGAACAAATCCAATAAGCAAACTCTTCCTCTGAACGTCCTCCTGGAGTCCAAGCCTCGACTTTGAGATCAGATGTTGATGTAGATGCTTGAATCCAAGACGTCCGGACTTCACCTTCCACTGCAAGAGTCTTCCGTTCTTGGTTCTGGGTGGTAGGTTGAAGCAGAGCAGCAGAACAAGGCTTCTTGTGAGAACTCTTTAGGGTTTTTGCTTGGAGGCTGCTTGTGTACGAGATTTGTTGCAAAAGGTTGCTTATATATGAGTGTTAACATATGTAGAGTCGTACTCCATAGAAACACTAAGTTTGGAAACTCGCAAAACTTCCCGTAATATGTTTTCCGCTTGTCTGTCGACAGGTCTTGCATCTGCTGTCGACAGGCGAAGACAACTTGTGAAGAACCAGAAGGCTGAAGGCTCTGACTGTGTGCATTTGTCGACAGGTGCTTTGTTGCTGTCGACAGGCGCAGGCCTTCCTGAGCTTTGGATCTTCGGACTGGTTGCATCTGTCGACAAGGTCACTCCTGCTGTCGACAGGCAATGCCTTAGCAGAACTGACTGCTTTCTGACTGTTTGTATCTGTCGACAGGTCCTTGCTTGCTGTCGACAGGTACCTTGTCTTTTGACTTTTACTTGATCTTTCAAGCATGTCTTACATGGTATATCTCCTACAAAAGTAAACATAATTAGTGAGATATTATGAGCATAAAATCAAGCATTGTACCAAGTTGTTATGGCAAGTTATTGTTTGAAGATCTCATGCATTTAAAACTCAATTCACATTGTTTATCACTTGTTTGCATTGTACATCATTGCGCATCAATGTTCATCATAAAAAACATGTTGTATTGATTAATTAGAATGTGAGAACCCAACAAGGAAGGCTTATGATAGTGTGGGATGGGACTTCTTAGTTGTAGTTCTCAAGAAATTTGGTTTCTCTTCCAGATTTATTTCCTACATTGGCATGATGATCTCCAATTGCTGGTTCTCGGTCCTATTTAATGGTTCTCCAGCAGGGTTTTTCAAGTCCTCCAGGGGTTTACGTCAAGGAGATCCTAT
The DNA here is from genome assembly GCA_014218235.1 of Colocasia esculenta. NCBI lineage: Eukaryota > Viridiplantae > Streptophyta > Magnoliopsida > Alismatales > Araceae > Colocasia > Colocasia esculenta. The sequence goes on along the minus strand of CM024766.1, from coordinate 83,945,061 downwards.
TGCCCTAGATTTATTCATCATCATGGAAGAAGCTCTTAGTAGAGGCATCAAAAACATGGTTGATTCTGGTTATCTTCTTCCTTATTTTGGCCTTAGGGGATTCCCCCCTCCCACTCATCTCTTGTACACGGATGACACCCTAGTTTTCTCAAATTGTAAGATCAGGAATGTCAGACGCCTCATGGGGTTCTTAAACAAATATGCTGACTCCTCTGGACAGCAAATTAACCCCAACAAAAGTTGTTTCATGTTAGCTGAAAAGACTGCTGCTCACATCGCTAGTAACATCAAAGCGGTCACTGGTTATAAGAGGCAAACTGGTGCCCTTTCTTATCTTGGCTTCCCTTTAAAGCCTGGCAGATTGGCGGCTGTTGACTACAAACCCTTAGTTGATAAGGTGAACAACAAACTTCATGCATGGAAGTCTAAATTTCTATCTCAAGCTGGAAGAATTACTCTGATAAATTCTGTCATATCCTCTATCCCTATTTACCTTGCTGCGGCCTCCTACATCCCAAAATCTATTACTTCCTATATCGACAGAGTCTCTGCTGCCTTTTTTTGGGATGGTACATCATCGTTGGCACTGGGTGGCTTGGTCATCTATTCAAAAGCCCATTAGTGAAGGAGGTCTGGGGATTCGAAGTCTGTGGCATGTACAGATCTCTTTGGCTGTCAAGTAGCTTTGGAACATCAGACAAAGCTCTTCCCTTTGGGCTTCTTATGCTAGGAAGCAGTATTCTTTTCTCAATATTACTAGTCTACCTGGGATGCCCAAGATTGTTTTTTTGGAAGCCTTGAAGATTCTTAATGCTAATACAAGATGGGTCCATGGCAATGGCAGAAACATTCAAATTCTCCATGACACTTGGATCGGTGAAACTCCTCACCTCAATGGTCCAGGCTGATGTGGATGCATCTTTGAGTGAGGTTTTGTCTAATTCTAACCATCTGCTCAGATTCATCATTCCTCATTCTGTTCTGGAAGGTTTGGTGTTATCCAATGATGAAGACAATTGCTTATGGGCAGCCTCAAATAATTTTCCTTTTCTCCACCAACTCTGCTTATCACGTTATCAGACCAATTGGAGTGAAGAGACCCGCTCTCACTAAATTATGGCATAATTCTTATTATCGTAGAGCTTCGGTTTTCTCCTGGAAGATCTTGAATCCGGCTGTCCCTGTTGATAGTCGCATATTTGAAATTGGGATTCCATTGGTGTCTCGGTGTTCTTGCTGTAGAACCCCCCATTCTGAAGACCTCAATCATCTTTTCATACACAACGATAATGCTTCCGCTCTTTGGCGCTGGATTCATCCGCTATTATCTTTGAGGGTCATCCTTCACAACCAAATTACTGCTCTCCTATGGAACTGTATCCACCACTCGAGCATTCGTTCTCCATACGGGTTTGTCTCTCTGTACACCGTTATCCTCATGTTGTGGGAGGTTTGGAAGGGTAGATGCTTAAGCAGGTTTGAAGGCACTCACACCACTACTGGATCTATTATCAATAATATCAAAGCTACCATTATGCACTCGCTTTCTAACATTCAGTTTAAGGTTATTCCCAGTGACTATGAAATGCAGATTCTCCATAGCTTTGGTTACGCCCCTCAGTGCCCTGCCAAGATGATGAAACTTATAAGATGGATTCCTCCAATACATGATTTCAGTCTCAATGTTGATGGAGCCTGCAAAGGTAATCCTGGGAAGTGTGGAGGTGGTGGGTGTATTTGTGATTCTCGGGGCAATGTTCATGTGGCCTTCTCTCACTTTTATGGCATTGGTACAAGCATGATCGCTGAAGTGCGAGCACTTTGTGATGGGCTTCGGCTAGCTATTTCCTTAGGCTACATACTTTCCATTATCTACTCTGATTCTCAGGCTCTGGTTAATTCTATGTGGGAGGATAAGGCTACCTCTTGGCGTACTTTCAGATGGTGGAAAGATGCAAGATCTATCATTAATCAAGAGTCCATTTTCCTTACCCATGTGTACCGGGAAACCAATCAGCTAGCTGACTCCCTTGCTAATTTCGCTATGCAAAATAGGCAGAATGATGTTTTTTTGGGGGGCGCATACCTTACCTCATCCGTGTAAGGGGCCGATGATCATTGATAAATCTGGCCTTCCGCATGTTAGAATGGTTTAGCTAGGGTTTACCCCATGGTTGCTTGTACATATCTCATATTTATAATATGTTGGCCCAGGCATTTCTCACTGGTGGAGTGAGAACATTCTCCTCCTCTAGGGGAGGGTGCACTCTCCTAGTTTGAGGCCTACGGACCTTTTTGAAAAAAAAAAAAAAGCTCCTTCATATGTGAGTCTGAGCTTTTCCCACGTTTCCATAGTTGACTTGCATGCTGAAATCTTGTTGAATTCTTTCTTACTGAGCGCACAGTACAGTATACTCTTAGCTTTGCTGTTTAGGGATATATTTCTTCTTGTCTTCATCTGTCCATTTGTCTTTACTGTTTGTGACCAGGAGGTCTCCTTCTTCAACAATTGACCAAACCTGGAAATGGAGACCTTGAAAGAAGAACTCCATCCGAGTCTTTCAGTAGTTTTAATCTTCACCGTTGAATAGAGGAGGCCTGTTAACAGACTGACCTTCTGCATATCCTTGAGCTGCCATTTATCTATGCTAATAATATTGTGAGATCTTCTTACTCAAGAGACTTGGCTCTGATACCACTTGTTGCCCGGATAGCAAGCTCAGAGGGGGGGGGGGGGTGAATGGATTGCTAAAATTTTTTTTAAAAATTCTTGTAAATAAACACACTTGACAGACAACACTAAGATCCATAGTTAGAGTTAGTGTTAATCAAAACAAAGAGAACAATCACGAAGACAAACAGAAAATTTTATCCTGGTTCGGATCTCCTATCCCAAGGAGTCCTATGTCCAGTCCCCAAGCAACCACTTGGGATTCCACTAAACAAGGGTACAGTCCCCCTTAAGGACACTTACACATCCAGCACCAGCTGGCCTTCTCTTCTCTACCAGAAGAGGAATCACACCACCTGATGCAACATGTCTTCTCTTCACACATGAAGAGGAATGCTCACAGAAAAAGGAGTTTAATGAGAAAGGCCCCAAGACCAAGCTTATAGACAATGCTTGATCTAAGGCGAAGGCTGAGTGACACAAGATTATCTCAAATGACTCTCTCTCTCAGATCTACGCAAGCTCTCAAAAGTAATGCACTATTCTCATAGAGAGCTAAGAGCTATGAAACAAAGAATGGAGGAGCTGGCTCTCGTTGTTCTTCAGGTGACTAAGGTTTTCTTTTGGAAAAACTATTCGATATGCCATCTGTGGAGTCACCAGCCTTCTATTTATCTTGTTTGAAATAATTTGACCGTTGTAGTATCCGTTGAAATATCTGTTGCCTCACATCTTCATGCATGTTGGGATGTCTGATCCGAAGCAAAGAGCTAGTGAGCCTGCAGCCATTAATGCTCAGATAGACGCATACACTCAGGAGGAAAGATTGTCTGAATCTTCTATTCTCTTATCAGGTTGACAGGTCTATCTTTGAGACGTGTATTTCCTCCGAAAACCCTGCACACAATAAATGCTGACACCTAGACAACTTATCTTTATCTAAACTGTCAGTCAATATTAGTAGTTGTGTTGTATAAAGATACACTAAAAGGGAAATGCCATTCTGTCATTGACTTTATGTGAATAGGCAAGACAGGTAAAAGATATACCTTGCAGAGTTGAGTACTGTCACAATAAATGTTAGACAATGTGGGATACAATATGCTTTCGCAGGAAAACTTTGAAATCCACAGGGATTTGAAATACATTTGAATATCATGTGGAATGAAACTAAAGAATGGTTAAAAGAAGATTTAAACGAGAATGTTGGACATCTGTCTAAAATGTAATCAATAATAAAGGGTTGATGTAGTTAGATAGGCTGTACTCAGAGAGAGTTGATGTTGATATTAAATCATTGTTATAATCATAAGTTAAGTGAGAATGTAATCCATGTTGAAATCAAGTCGATGTGAGCATAATCCATGTATTAATGAAATCGATGTTCTGTACAAAGTCATTGTTTAACTAAAGTCGATGTAGAGATGAAATCGTTGTTTCAACCAAATCGTTGTAACAATAACTAAATCGTTATGGCGGCCAAATCGTTGTTTAAGTGACATAGAATCGATGTTTTGATGATGAAATTGTTGTTTAAGTGAAATCGATCATGAAATCGTTGTTTAAGTGAAATCGATCATGAAATTGTTGTTTCAATGATGAAATCATTGTTTAAGTGAAATCCATCATGAAATCATTGTTTCAATGATGAAATCGTTGTTTTACCGAAATCGATGTTCAAGTGAAATGAAATCGATGTAACAACGAAATCTATGATTAAGTGATATGAAATCGATGTAACAACAAAATCGATGTTTAAGTGATATGAAATTGATGTAACAACGAAATCGATGTTTAAGTGATATGAAATCGATGTATCAACGAAATTGATGTTTAAGTGATATGAAATCGATGTATCAACAAAATCGATGTTTAAGTGATATGAAATTGATGTACCAACGAAATCGATGTTTAAGTGATATGAAATCAATGTACCAACGAAATTGTTGTGAGCTATTATATGGAAGTCGATGTATACTTAGACAAAATTTATGCTTTGAACTTCAAATGACAGTTTGTGTGGACAACTTACAGATTTTGCTTGTATTATTTCCTGTGGATAAACTTCAGAAAAAGTTATTAGAAAATATTTTTTAAGGTTTTGTTAATCACCAAAAATACATATATAATTCATTATAAATTTTATATGGAGATGGACTGATCATCATTCATTTTTGTTTCAGAATTTCGGTGTCACCCTGTCGGAGCGCCCATTTCTGAGTATGACATTGGAATAACATTTTCTTGTACAAATTATTCCTAAATTAAAATTAATTACTTCTCATGATAGTAGTTATGTTTAGCAACCAAAATATTAACATTTTTCAATAAATAAAAATTTTGGGGCGTTACACCTACCAAAACAACGAAACAAATATAATAAACGTTGTTAGTCCTTATTTAAGTGAAGCATCGATCCAAAATAAAAAGAGAGAAGGGAAGCATGGAGGGAACGAACATGGGGGTGTTTTTGAAACTCCTAAGGTTGTGAAAAATGTGGGAATTGGAATATGCAACTATTTAATAGAAAATAACAACATGCATGAGAGGTAGAATGAGAGGGAAGAAGGAAGAAAATGCCCCAAAATGGGTGACTCCATGGCTGGAAAGATGCTCCTTGTGTCGTGCAGTAGCTCCTGAAGGTTGTGGAAGTCACCCTCCTAGCTGCCATGCTCCATAGGTGAAGGAAATAGTGTGGCTTGATGAAGGGAATAAAGGGAAAATGTGAGGAAATGGGGTGGCTACGAGCTATGGGGAAGCTCTGGTGGGATTTTGGCAGCACTTCGTGGTAACTCTGGGGTCTTACCTCGTTCAGAAGGAGAGGGGTCACTTATCTCATCCTTAAGTGATAATAGACCAAGAAAATGATAAAAATCTAGGTAAATCCACATGGGAAGAGTCCTAGGATGGTTCCAAGGTGAGATGGAACCTCAAGCCACGACTGGGGGGTTGGAGAGTGGTTGTGGATGAGGATAGAGTCCAAGGAAGGATAGAGGGGAGGTGGTTGCGGAGCCAGCCATGCAGAATAATGTCACGACGAGTCGTAGGAACGCGACATGGATTGTTGCTATGGGTATGAGGGATGCAACTCTGAAGGCACGTGAATGGATATGCATGGGCTATCACAACGGCCTGAGTGGACTCGACACTGATGCTAATGCTACGCCATGACCTGTCGCGTTAAGGATAATCGATCATTTAAGAATTATAATCGATTATTTAGGGATTATAATCGATTATTTAGTGATTATAATTGATTAATTGACATGAACGTGATGCCCAAGGCCGTTGTGTTAAGGATTAATGGCTCAAACTCTAGAATAAGGACTCTGAAGTGATGTTTTGACGAGATAAGCTGGAAAATTGGACTTAATGGGCTTAAAACGAGGCTAACAAATGGGCTCAAGATGAGTGACCAACTTGGGGCACACTAAGAGAGCAAGAAATATGGTTCAACTCATAAACCAGAATAGGGTGTCTACAGATTGCCCCTCCTTGGCTTCCACTTTGCAAGGGAACAAAGCCGAAGTGTAGCGGAGGTGTCATGAAATGACGATGAAGCGGACGTGATGTGGAGCAGACTGAAAAGATGGGAGCCAAGGTAAAGAGACACCCGATCTAGCCAACAAGCAACAAGAATCTTCTTGAAAGCTTCGAGTTAGCTGCTCAGGCATAATGCAAGGAGAACACAAGTCTGGACGAGAGGGAGAAGATAGAAGAACGATCAACCCCTCAATTGAGAGGTACCCTAGCTGATTGGTCTACAAGTTTTGCTTTGGAGGGACATGTACATGCCAGGTAGGTAACTCTGACTCGGAACTTGGGAGCGGTTTGCAACCAAAATGGATCAGAAGAGATTTGAATGAAAATTGGATAGAGAATCCAGACAGGGAAATACTTGACAAACTGGCAAGAGAAACTCGCTTGGAGGCAAACTTTCTGATTCAGAGTGGAATTGAAATTTCTTGTTCTGAACATGAAGAAAAATTGGGCATTCATCAAGAGCTCATTATTAGTCAGGGGTGAGTTGTGATAACTCAAAGGCCTACATGATGCATGCCTGTGCATATAAGGGCCCAATCTGGTACTAGGAGGAGCACCCAAAATACTTATAATCGTAAGAGTATATGATCCATTGAGGTGTCTGACAATCACCTAATTGAATGCAAGATTGATCTGAGTAATTTCCACATTGTTATTGAATGATTGATTGAACTGTTATATGAGAAATGGCCAAATCTATTGTACATGTCATCGTTATTGAATCCAATCATTGTCCACTGGAATTCTATGGAATTCAACTTGCGTTATTCACTGTACATGCTATAGATTATTGAATCTCTTCTATTTGACAATTGGTCGTACTGTCATCCATTATAATGGAAATCCTTCCTTCTCATATGGTAAATGTCATTGGATTTTTGTTTACTGCAACGTTCTTATACATGTTATACCTTGGAATTATTCCATATCACTATCATGATCGTCTTGCCATGAATATTGCATGATAGTATCTTGCTTGTTAACATGTTAATTATTTAAAGCATGCCCGCACCATGAGTTGTAAATCCTACTGGGCATTAGCGTGCTCACACCTACTTTCTACAATATTTCAGGTGGTGACTATGAGGATATAGAGAACGATGGGGCTGGGGAAGAGTGAACATCTTCACAGAGTGAACCCGTCGATATAGCTCATAAGCCAATATGCTTAGAGTTAAAAGAGTATGTACTAGTTAGTTTTATTTTTGCACAAGACTTATGTACTTTGATTAAAAATAATGGGCCCTATGTTTGTCTCTGATTATGAGGTTGTTGTTGAGTTGTGTGTTTTGATGATGACATATTGTACACAATCTAATGATGTCATATTGTACATATGAGGGAGATTGTTGTGTTGTGTATTTGGACGATGACATTTTGTCACACATCTTCAATTGTACATATAATGATCATGACAACATTCACAATGTTTTGATGCTCAATCTTAAGTGCTTTCATGTTGCATATCATTTGATTCATGTTTGCAATTCATAGATTGACTGGCCACATTGAAATCATGCTTAAATGAACATCGAATGTTCACTTTTGGTCATAGTCAACCGAAGAACAGATATCGGATGTACAATTTTGTTCTTTATCGGTTGAAGTCAAACTTCATCATATATGAAGCTAAGCTTTGGATATGACGAAGTCACTTCGACTGATCATGATATATTTAACATTGTAACTTCGGACGTACTCATTTGTTCTTTATCAGACGAAGTGTAACTTCGTCGTATGCGAAGCTAGATTTCGGATATGACGAAGTGGAACTTCGTCATATATGAATTTAAGCTTTGGATATGATGAAGTCACTTCGACTGATTAAGACTAAATTCAACACTGACTTCGGATGTAATCAATTGCTCTTTGTCAAACGAAGTGTAACTTCGTCATATACGAAGCTGGACTTCGGATATGACGAAGTGGAACTTCGTCATATGCGAACCTAAGCTTAGGATATGACGAAGTCACTTCGAATAATGAAGACCATTTTGCCACTGCGACTTCGGATGTTCACTTTTACACCTTGTCAGTCGAAGTGCTGAGCTTCATATATTCATGTTATAATTATGACAGTCAACTCTATGACAGTTGATGTTATGATAGTCGATTAGACATCGATTACCACATGTTTAAACATCGATTGTCTACACATCGATTATCTCATGTTAGACATCGATTACCTCATGTTTAAACATCGATTGTCTACACATCGATTACCTTATGTTAGACATTGATTATCTCATATTTAAACATCGATTGTTTGCACATTGATTACCTTATGTTTAAACATCGATTGTCATAACATGAATTGCCAATAACTTAAACATGAATTAACTTATGTTTGAGATTAATAGCCATAACATCGATTACCTTTTTCTCTGAATACTTATTGATGTCATATGTGCAGGATGTCATGTGATTGTCACGTATCTTACTTGGGGTACGCGAAACTCTAAGTACAAGGTTTGGACATTTGGGTATAAATGGGCCCTTGTCCTTAGTGAAAGGTGCGTGGCTAAAAAGGAGAAGCATTCAGCAAGTGTGGCCAAAAAAAGGGAAAGTACCCTAAAAGTGTGCGCCCAAAAAGAGAGGAGAAGAGTAGCACCGCCAAGAGAAGCAAAGTAGCAGAAGAGTAGCAAACGTGAACAGAAGAAGAAGAAGAAGAAAAAGATGGAGCAGATGATATTACAATGAAGGAAGAAGTAGTAGAAGAAGAAGAAGAGCAGAAGCAGTTCAAGGCAGAGGAAGCTCCAGATCTACAATCTTCTAGAAGAGTCTTGAAGACAGATCAATTCTAGGAGAATTGATCCATCCTTATTATCTACACATTTTATTCTTCTGATCCATTTGTCGTGTGTGGATGTGTGATCGTGTAGGTCAAAGTATTTCTGTATTTGTGTGAATTCTTCACACAACTGTACTGAACCGTTTCAGGTGTGTGTTGGAGCCGTCGTGCTCTAAGGTGTGTGTTGGAGCCGTCGTGCTCTAGGGTGTGTGTTAGAGCCGTCGTGCTCTAGTGTGTGTGTGGTTGGAACCGTCGTGCTCAAGTGTGTGTGTGGTTTGAGCCGTCGTGCTCTCGTGTGTGGGTGGTTTGAGTCTTCGTGCTCAAGTATGTGCGTGGTTTGAGCCATCGTGCTCGTGTGTGTGTTGTACTTAAGCTTTGAGTAGTGTGGCCTCACTGTGTGAGAGGTGGATGTAGGAATCACTAAAGGTGATCTCTGAACCACCTAAAAAATCCCTTGTGCACTGTGGTTTGCTTGTGTGAGTGTGATATTGATCGCATAGATGATTGCATAGGGATTTAGTTTACACACTACTTGTTAATCTGTTCACACATGCACTATTTAATTAAATGTTTCACACACTTCAATCACACATAGTACATCAGATTTGTGGGGTTTAATTGGATAGAACTCTTAATTTTAAAGTAATTTTTAATTACTTAAGTTTCCACTGCAAATCTATTCAACCCCCCCTTCTAGATTCTGCCATCACCGAATATCCGATTCTACAATTGGTATCAAAGTGGGTTAATTGATTGAATTGATCACAAATTGTATGCTCACTGGTTGATCAAACGATCAGGAGCGATCCTACAATTGGTATCAGAGCTTGGTACTCTGTTCATCGGTCGTGATTTGACAGATCTATTTTAGCTTCATTGTTAAATCTTGTAGTGTGTTTAATCGCTCTAATCCTACACTTGAAATTAGAGCAAGTTGATGTCTGACTTTGATTTGATTTGAATGCTTCTTTTTGGCTCTTGTGATTTGATTTGATTTGACAATCAGAAGTGATCCTTTAATTGAGATGAGAGTCAATATTCTGTACATCGAATTTGCTTTTGCAAATCTAGTGCATCTTTTGCTTCTAATCATATTGTGTGATTAATTGTTCTGATCCAACGATTTGGAATTAGAGCAGGTGCACTATACATTTGTGTTGTTTTGATAGATCTGAGATTTGGTAATTTTAAGCTTTTAGATCTCTAATTTGATTTTCTGAAACATCATTGATATGCTTAAACTATTTGTTTGCTTGAATTGATCTCCAATTGTGTGCTCACTTGTTGATCTAACGATCAGGAGTGTTACTACAATTGATATCAGACCAAGTGCTCTGAAATCAGATCTAATTTTTGTTTTTATCTAATTTACTGGTTTTAGAGAAGTGTCTATAATGAACAGATCTGGTGAAATTGCTAGATATTTCAACTTTCATGAATTTCCTACTACAATTTCGAAGAAGTCCACAAGCTCACAATTACAATTTAATTTGTAGGACTCCTTCATGAAGGCTGGAAAGAAAGAAAAGACAAATTCAAACCACTGCTTAATGGCTCAGAAAACCTCATCTGATTCAGAGAATTCTGGAAACATTCAAACTCTCACAGCACATTTAATGAGCTTAGAGCATTCTTCATCTTCTTCTGAATCCAAGAAATCAAATGAGTCTACAAGGCCAGGTAAACCAATTCCAAACCATTTATGTATACAAATTCAAATTCTGATTCAGATGAAGGCAAGCCTTATGATGAATTGTTTGAATTTTGTCAACATGTATGCAAGAAAAATAAGAGAAAGATGTCTGCAAATAAAAAATTGAAAAATAAACTTGAATTGCTTCAGAACAACGATAAAGATCATTCAAAAGAAAATAAAAATTTAAAAAATAAAGTTCAAAATTGAATTCTGAAAAAGAAAGTCTGAAAGATGAAATCAAAATCTTTGAAAACAAATTGAATGAATTAAAAGATGGACATGAGTTATTGAGATCTAAAGTCATCAATCTGGAAAATGTAAATGAAAATCGATTGATCTTAATGAGAGCTTCAAATTTGACAATAATCAATTAAACAAACAGATTTCTAATATGGCTCATGATCATCAGATAAATGAGAAATGCAGACAACTTATTGAAGAAAATCATCATCTAAAAAAGAAGATTGAATGCATGTTGCATGACAGTCCATTAACCAATGATTGTAGTAATTTATGTAACAAAATTACTGATTTGGAAAAACAAATTGCACAATTTGAAAATGAAAAGAACAAAATGAAGAATGGTCTGTATGTCATGATGAACAAACTTCAAATTTTAGAAAAATAAGTTGTGGCATTAAAAGCTGAAAAATAGAAGCTTCAAAATGAATTTAAGACTGCTGCAAGCATTAGTCTTGCTTGTGTGAAAAATAAGAAAAATGAAAAGAAAATTGGTTAAAATTGCTGCTAACAAGAAGCTAATGAAAAATCATTGAAAGTAATTATTCAGAAAAATGTTCAAAAAGAAAATAAAAAATCAATAAAAATGCTCCTACCAAGAAGAATCATATTCTTTTTGGGTAGGTAAATTGGATGGGGGAGGGGAAATATGAGGAGAGGGCGCGGGTTCGAACCCGCGCCCTCCCGTCTCCCCTCCTCCATTTGGCAGGGGGGGAGACCGCCGCATTATGCGCGGCTCTCACCAAGAAGAATCATATTTCTATGAAAAACATGAGAATTGAAACAGAAAAATAGAAGACTTTGTATTGGATTCCTCCATCTTCTCCACACACAATGAAAGCTTCAAGGCAAACTCCAACTTCACATCATGCTAGGAGCTACCAAAAGGTAAGGCCTCCACAAAAGAAAAGAGGCTTCCAGCATAAGCATTCACGACAAGGTAGTATCAGGTAAGAAATTCTCTTATTTGTTTTAATTGCAATAAACTTGGTCATCTTGCCAAACATTACTGGTTTAGAAATAAGAATTTCTATAATCATGCCAAACTAGTCCAGTGCTTCACATGTTATAAGCATGGTCATATTTCTGAGGACTGTTGGCATAGAATTGATCATTTTGTGCATGCTCTAAAGTTCCATTCTAATGCATATGTTCAAACACATAGGAATAAACATCATGTTCATACTAAAAGAGTTCAGAAATTCAATGTGTATATGAACATAAATGCTACACAAAATAATTCTGCTGCTATTTATGATAAAAATCCAAAAAATAGAAAATTTTATGAAAACATAGATGCATTGCACAAGACTAAGAAAAAGTCTTGAACTAATGCTGCTCATAGTTCCATCAATAATATAAATGCATCTATATCAAAAATAAAATCATTTTGGATTCAGAAATCATTGTTACATTCTAACATTCATTTCATTACAAGACCCAAATAGGTATGGGTCCCAAAGCTAGCTTAATCAGCAAGCTAAGGAGCCTTGTAGCCATACATGTCCATCTGAAATCAAGACAATGGCTATACAAGGTAAGAAAAATTGAAGACCACAAGTAAAGTTTTTGAAAATAAGATAAAGACTATTCAGGTAAACTCTCATATCTTTTCACAACTATGTTGATTGTGTTAGAGCAAATTCTTAGAGTTTTATATGAGAAATAAATAATTTTTTTTTGTCATGTTTTCTATGCTACTGCCCCCAATGACTATTTGTATTAACAATTGGAATCATGCTGTGTCATCATGCTTGCATAACTATGCCCATGATTCCTGTGCATAATCATGTTTGAATTGCTTACAAACTTTTTCATATCATGCACATACTAAGGAGGAGTAAATTTGATAAGGTCAAAAATTATCTTCAAAAAAGGTTGCTAATAAAAGTCAAAACTTATTGGAATTGATAAACTCAGAAAAATTGATTTTAATCATCATCAGGTCGACACACATCTGCTCATGTGTCGACACTAGTGGTCTTCTGTTTCCTTCTATTTGAGAATTCATGCTCATGTGTTGACACACTGAGAATTCTGTGTGGACACACCATCATCTAATTTTTGAAAAACTTCACATTTTCAAGAGGGTTTATCAGTTGACCACTTCATGTGTCATGAATACGTTCAAGGTTCCATTGATATTTTTATATGAAAAATAAAATTTTAAATATCTAAAATATTTGTGCTCTTGGATTAACCATGAAGATGAAAAATAAGATCTAGAGTCATATGTCTATCTTTATCCTCAAATGTTATTTTAGACTTTTACTGCAAAACACATTAATTAGACACATGAGTAGTCTTGAGTTTTATATCATAAGAGATACTGAAGTTTTGCTTTTAACAAATGCTAAGAATAAAATTTTAACAACTCAAGACCATAATCTATTAAGGTAAAAAGCTACCTGACACTCAACAGAAAAATCTTGAAAAACTAAAATAAAAAAAAAGATTTCAAGGAAAATTGCATAGCAATGATTAGCACATTGAGTAACCAAGTTATTTCACCTGAGATATGGTTGTACTTGAGTCAAAAGGTGTTCCTAAGTTATCTTTGTTCAAAAAGAAGTAAACAAATGATTAACATGCCTAGTAGTGAGGCACTCCTGCACTAGGTAAGTGTGTGTGCTCGCATAGAAAAGCATGAATTAAATCTTCTTTGCCAAATTTCCTAAAATTTCTCAAATGAAATAAATGGAAAGAAAAAAAGAAAGGTGCTAAGAGTGCAGCTAACCTAAAATAGAATTCATGTTGTTCAAGAATGTTAAATTGTTATTCTACATTGTGTTAAGATCAAAATTTTGATTTTCTAATGATATACACTCTTGACAACTCAATTTCGGTCACAAAAAATGTCACATTTGTAAATAAAATTTCTGAAGTGATTTTTGATGATAAAGAACCAACTTAAGAACTCAATCAAAATCATCTTTATTTTTCACCCTTGCTACACATTATGAAAGGTACAAGTATATTATCTCTCATATACTAAAATCATTGTGTATCTTGATACCTTTATGACCCCCTCAAAATCAAATTATTTGTGCTCCTTGTAACACAATCTCATATTCAGAGGGGGCAACCTTATTGTTGATATCTAATTTCATGCCCCAATCAATTGATTTCATCACTCCTATTGGTTTCACATCATTAATTTTGGTCCCTATTCAATTGGTGGTGGACAACTCCGATAATGTCAAAAAGGGAGAGTTGTTTCACTTAGGGGAGACTTCAATAAATCTGTGCATTTTGTGATACTTCTATTCATACTCTTGATTTTGGGGGAGTTTGTTTTTAAGGGGAGAATTTCACAATACCTTGCAGGTTCATATCACTCTTTTTGATGTTGTCAAAAAGGGGGAGAAATTATGTGAAAGAATGTTGTCATGTTTTGTCAACACCAAAAAGGGGGAGATTGTTGAGTTGTGTGTTTTGATGATGACATATTGTACACAATCTAATGATGTCATGTTGTACATATGTGGGAGATTGTTGTGTTGTCGATTTGAATGATGACATTTTGTCACACATCTTCAAATGTACATATAATGATCATGACAACATTCACAATGTTTTGATGTTCAATCTTAATTGCTTTCATGTTGCATATCATTTGATTCATGTTTGCAATTCATAGATTGACTGGCCACATTGAAATCATGCTTAAATGAATATCGAATGTTCACTTTTGGTCGTAGTCAGCCGAAGCACAGACATCGGATGTATAGTTTTGTTCTCTGTCGGTTGAAGTCAAACTTCGTCATATACTAAGCTACGCTTCAGATATGACAAAGTCACTTCGACTGATCATGATATATTTAACATTGTAACTTTGGATGTACACATTTGTTCTTTATCAGATGAAGTGTAACTTCGTCATATATGAAGCTAGACTTCGGATATGACAAAGTGGAACTTTTTCATATATGAAGCTAAGCTTCAGATATGACAAAGTCACTTCGATTGATTAAGATTAAATTCAACACTGACTTCGGATGTACTCAATTGCGCTTTGTCAGATGAAGTGTAACTTCGTCATATACAAAGCTAAACTTTGGATATGACGAAGTGGAACTTTGTCATATACGAAGCTAAGCTTCGGATATGACGAAGTCACTTCGACTGATGAAGACCATTTTGTCACTCTGACTTCAGATGTTCACTTTTACACCTTGTCAGTCGAAGTGCTGAGCTTCGTATATTCATGTTATAATTATGACAGTCGACTCTATGATAGTCGATGTTATGACAGTTGATCAAACATCGATTACCTCATGTTTAAACATCATTTGTCTACACATTGATTACCTCATGTTAGACATCGATTACCTTATGTTTAAACATCAATTGTCTACACATCGATTACCTTATGTTAGACATCAATTATCTCAAGTTTAAACATCGATTGTCTGCACATTGATTGCTTCATATTCTAACATCGATTACCTTATGTTTAAACATCGATTGTCATAACATGGATTGCCAACAACTTAAACATGAATTACCTTATGTTTGAAATCAATAGTCATAACATCGATTATCTTTTTCTTTGAACACTTATAGATGCCATCTGTGCAGGATGTCATGTGACTGGCATATGTCTTACTTGGGGTACACAAAACCCTAAGTACTAGGATTGAACATTTGGATATAAATAGGCCCTTGTCCTTTGTGAAAGGTGCGCTGCTAAAAAGGAGAAGCGTCCAGCAGGTGCGGCCAGAGAAAGGGAAAGTATCCTAAAAGTGTACGCCCAAAAAGAGAGGAGAAGAGTAGCGCCGCCAAGAGAAGCAGAGAGTAGCAGACGTGAATAGAAGAAGAAGAATAAGATGGAGCAGATGATATTACAGTGAAGGAAGGAGTAGCAGAAGAAGAAGTAGTAGAAGAAGAAGAGTAGAAGCGGTTCGAGGCAGAGGAAGCTCCAGATCTGCGATCTTCAAGAAGAGTCTTGAAGACAGATCAATTCCATGGGATTGATCTATCCTTATTATCTACACATCTTATTCTTCTGATCCATTTATCGTGTGCAGATGTGTGATCGTGTAGGTCACAATATTTCTGTGTTTGTGTGAATTCTTCACACAACTATACTGAACCATTTCAGGTGTGTGTTGGAGCCGTCGTGCTCTAGGGTGTGTGTTGGTGCTGTTGTGCTCTAGTTTGTGTGTGGTTTGAGCCGTCGTGCTCAAGTGTGTGTGTGGTTTAAGCCGTCGTGCTCAAATGTGTGTGCTATACTCAAGCTTTGAGTAGTGGGGCCTCACTGTGTGAGGGGTGGACGTAAGAGTCACTGAACGTGATCTTAGAACCACCTAAAAAATCTCTTGTGCACTGTGGTTTGCTTGTGTGAGTGTGATATTGATTGCATAGATGATTGCATAGGGATTTAGTTTACACACTACTTCTTAATCTGTTCACACATACATTGTTTGATTAAATATTTCACACACTTTAATCACACATAGTACATCAGATCTGTGGGGTTTAATTGAATAGAACTCTTAATTTTGAAGTAATTTTTGGTTACTTAAGTTTCCGCTGCAAATCTATTCAACCCCCCTTCTAGATTCTACCATCACCGAATATCTAATCCTACAATTGTAAGTTAGATTTGAAGAAAATGAATAAAGGATTATTGGCTGACATTATTATTGTCTCAAGTCTTCTGTTATATTTAGTTGTCACTCTGAATTACTCGATTATTAATACTTGTACTTGTATCGCTCACGCTCTCGACATTTAATTCTGCTGCTAAATTTCAAGACTTGACAACCGCAGAGGTTGAGAACAACACATCGACTTTAGAGGGACCCAACCAACGTAGGATACCACCAATGAACACACTCGCTTCTCAAGCAAGAGAGAAAACTAGAACCCAAGCCACCACCAAAACTGGGCATCCCACTGATAGGGATACCTAGACAAGGCAAAATAACCACCCCACAGTGGTAATGGTACAACCACAAGGCACAGGCCATCACACGTGTTTCAGAGGTGAGAAGCTCAACGCCTTCAACACCGAGCAAACTCGTGAAACAACACATGAAGCCTAGGATTAGGGCACATGACACAACACACGGTGCTACCATAGCACTAGAAGCCCATCCTAGGTACAACACAATGTACCAGAGGCCCCCAGATGGAATGACACAGTCAACAAGAAGGACTCTTCACCAGATACCCGCCAAAAAGTCACACGCAAAGAACCGTGAACCTTAAATAGCACAACAGGCCACACCATCCCTGGCCCTTAAGGGACAAAATATGAAACACCAAAACCGCACACGGTGCAGTATACACAACTACACCAACTGCCCTAAAACGACACAGGGCCCACCTAAGGGAACTCTCCACCAGAGACCCATAAGAGAAATGCACATAAAATCTGCAAGCTTCAAGATCACAACAACCACATTGGCTCCCAGAGGCACACAACGTACAAAACACAAAGCAAAGCACCGACTCTGCCGCACAAGGAGTGAAAGCCACAACAACTCCATGGCACACACGAGCACGAAGCACCACCTTTAACACAACCGATATAGAGGCCACATAGAAACGGCAACAAGAAAAGCTACCAAGGCACAAACTGAGGCACAATTGAGCACAAACTGGAACAACGCTTGCACGAGCAAGGCAATTAAGAAAACCGATGCATAGTGGAGCAATGCTCATGCAAGCAACCCAACAAGAAAATGGTACTACCTCGCACCAAACCAATAGGAACCAAATGTCCCAAATTGGCCAGGTAGGCAGTAAGAAACAATCATCACAACAAATGGCACAATGAGGTTCACCGACCCATGGTGCCACAAGGAAATGATGGCACGAGAGGAGCAACTAGCTCAACCCAAAAACAACTCAAAGGAAGATGCCTCCACCAGAAGGTCGCAACAACGCACACCCTGGTGACGCAACACCACAGTGGTGCATCACCACCCTAAGAAACCAATGAAAATAGAGGAAGAAGACATGCAACAAGCTTCTTTTGCACTCAAGCGATAAAACAACAATGCAAGACTGGCACTCCCACGAGAAGCAACCCAGCAGAGCACCCACAACACTCACCAGATCACCATCTGCGAGAGCACGCCAAGAATAGGAAAACAAAGCAAAACCATCTGAGCCACGGGGACACACACAGTCCCACTAGCACAACTGAGAAACTTGGAAGCGAACAATAAGGCGAGCTGGCCAGTACAGCAGTCAGGCACATGGTCAAAAGCACCACACCTTGACCAACAACACCCAAGCAGACTATAACATAGGCAGTCCAATCGGCAATAATGACAGCTCATCTCTACACAGAGAGAGAGAGCAACAACAACCAAAAATAAATACGAGGCAGCCTTGGGAAGGACCTCCACCAGGAACGATAGAGAGTTGTCCTAGGAGAACATCACCAGAATAGACAACCAAACCAAACGACACACTTCAAAGTAGAGGGGCAACACAACAATGGCCGAAATGAACACAGAACACTCCTAGGAAGAACCTCCACTAGAAACGATAGTGGATAGTCCTGGGAAGAACCTTCACCATAACACGGAGCCCAAAAAACCAAACAACGTAAACTTTAGAGATGGCACAACAATGAACGAAAGCAAACACAAGACAATCCTTGGAGAACCTCCACTAAAAGGACCAATGCACCGTTCTGGGAAAACCCTTCAGAACACACCAACCAACCAACTGTAGGATTGAACAAGTAGGGTGAACAAATCTAGAAGCAGGGGTTAAATAGATCTGTGATTAATTGGAGCGAAACTTCAATAATTCAAAATTGCTTCAAATTATAGATCCATTCAAATAGAAAAACTCACTGATCTAATGTGTGGGTGTGTGTAATTGATGTGTGAGACAATTAGATAAACAATGTGTGTGAATATCTAGTGTGAGATCGAAGTCCTATGCATGCATCTGACGATGAAGCAATCAAACCACAAGAGACAAGAGATTTTAGGTGGTTCGGAGATCACATTCAGTGACTCCTACGTCCACCCCTCACACAGGGAGGCACAAACTATTCAACCAAATTGAGTACAACACACACAAGAGCTCAATAGCTCAAACCACACACACACAAGAGCTCAATGGCTCAAACCACACACACACAAGCTAGATCAAGTTCATATAAGATCAGATCCTCTAGCATAGATCAGATCCACTCAAACACATACTGAAATCAACACAAAAGACTTGTACAGATTTCACAAACACTCAAAAACAGATTGAGATAAACACTCCAATAAAAATAAGTAATAAAGAGATGAATTAGATGTTCCTTGTTGAAGATGATCTGTTGGAAGCTTGGATTGAAGACTCTTGAGAAGATTTGATAGAGTTATTCTTCAATTCGTGATACTCTATTTCAGATCTAGATTTGCAGAGTAATTTTGATCTGAATTGCTGCTCTTAAGTTCTTCCATAGAAGATAAGGCTCGTGCTTCTGCTCTTGCAGATTTGATACCACTTCTTTGCTCTACAGCTTCCGCTTCGCACGATCGCTTCTTCTTCCTCTGTTGCTCTTCTCTTTGATCTACTGCTCTTTCAGCACTCTCTCTCTCTCTCTCTCTCTCTCTCTCTATATATATATATATATATATATATATATATATATATATATATATATATGCTTGGCCTTGCTCTCTACGTCGTGTCCATAAGTCCTTAACCTCAAAGCCACTTGGATGAAAGGATATTTTAGTAATAAAAGATTCGCCCATAATCTCCAAGGATAAGTCGCACCTTTTGTAACTTATCTTCTTTTTCATTTCTGAATTTTCACTCGAGGTGCGTCGACACATGTTTGCATGTGTGTTGATGCAATTGACTTTGTTCCTCAGAAGATTACTTGACAGACTATGTGTGTCGACCTGATTTCAACTTGTGTCGACGCAACTGTGACTTTGTCCTTCAAAAGCTTATTGGACAGATTATGTGCGTCGACCTAACTTGCAATATGGGTCGACGTAACTATGACTTTGTTCTTCAGGAGCTTATTGAGCAGACTATGTTGTTGACCTGACTTGCAATATGTGTCGACACAACTGTGACTTTGTTCTTCAAGAGCTTATTGGGCAAACTATGTGCATCGATTTGATTTTCAAGTTGCGTCGACGCAGCTATGACAAAGTTATGTAAACCTGTATACATGAAGTGTGAACCATCAAAACATGTCATTATCATCAAAATATGAAATATGAAGTATCAAAAACATGTTGTTTAGTCATCATTATAATATGTACAATATGCCATCATCAAAATCAAAGTATGAGTGTTTAGACATCATCAACAACAAAATGTTTTAGTCATCATTAAATTCATCATCAAAATATTAAATACACACTCTACACAACATTCTCCCATTTTTTGATGATGACAAAATAAATGCTCATACTTTTTTTCCTCATTCGTTTTCTCCCAAATGCTCATTCTTTTATTCCCCCATAAGCCTATAAGCTTATGCTTTTTCTCCCCATTTTTGACAACATAAAAAAGATAGACGTGAAATATAAATGGTATGAGATCAATGAATGAATTTATGGAAAGGAATGTTTAGGAATAATCAAAATGAGTGAGTCAAAGTGACATTGACAGATGGAGAAACTATGGTATTTTTCCGATGGCTCAAACCACACATACACAAGCTAGATCAAATTCCTATAAGATTAGATCCTCTAGCATAGATCAGATCCACTCAAACACATACACACTGAAATCAACACAAAACACTTGTACAGATTTCACAAACACTCAAAAACAGATTGAGATGAACACTCCAATAGAAATAAGTAATAGAGAGATGAATTAGATGTTCCTTGTTGAAGATGATTTGTTGGAAGCTTGAATTGAAGGCTCTTGAGAAGATTGGATAGAGTTATTCTTTAATTCATGATACTATGTTTCAGATCTAGATTTGCGGAGTAATTCAAATCTGAATTGCTGCTATTGAGTTCTTCTACAGAAGGTAAGCTTTGTGCTTCTGCTCTTGCATTATCTTCCTCTTCAACCTCCTCTCAAATCTGATACTTCTTCTTTGCTTTGCAGCTTTTGCTTCGCACGATCGCTTCTTCTTTCTCTACTGCTCTTCTCTTTGATCTACTGCTCTTTCAGCACTCGCACTCTCTCTCTCTCTCTCTCTCTCTCTCTCTATATATATATATATATATATATATATGCTTGGCCTTGCACTCTACATTCTCTGTGATGGATGCCTCCTTCAAATGAGACAACAGGCTTTTTATTACTTCAATGCACTCCCTTGTACATGGGAGACATGTGCACAGAAACCTAGAGTTCACCCAAAGGTGCCATGTATCCATAAGTCCTTCTCCTCATTGCCACTTGGATGAAAGGGTATTTTGGTAATAAAATATTCCCCCATAATCTCCAAGGATAAGTCATACCTTTTTGTAATTTATCCCCTTTTCATTTATGAATTTTCACTCGAGGTGCGTCAACACATGTTTGCATGTGTGTTGACGCAACTGACTTTGTTCATCAGAAGATTATTGGACAAACTATGTGTGTCAACCTGATTTCAACTTGTGTTGACGCAACTATGACTTTGTCCTTCAGAAGCTTACTGGACAGACTATGTGTGTAGCGGTCCTCACCATTCAAACTCGTTAACCTAATAATGAGCTAGACCCGACTCCGCCTCCCGCGAACGAGCCGTAGCCTCGCAAGGGATATCATTCACATGTCCATAGAAATATAAAAGAAACACCTCAAATATATATAAGATTCCACATCTCACAAATATTTACATGAAATATACATAGCCAGTCTTCAACTAGAGTGAAATATATAGTACAACAACCTGGGGCATACCCCGAGGTGAACAGAAAGTAAAGATTACACTGCTAGAGGTGTAGGCCCAACTCCACTACAGTACAGCTCCGAACTAGATGAGGATGGGAAGCCTCCTACTCTCCGTCACCTGAAAGGAGTAGGAGTGAGCCTCACAAGTCAATGGCTCAGTAGGGAAACACCCCCAAAAGTCGTACAAAACCAAACTCACAAAGTAAAGGAACAAGAAGTTATACTAGGCAATTTATAGTGCTACCTATGCATGATATAAAAACTGTAAATAACTAATATCTCAAACTATTAATAGAAATCAACCCTTAATAAATAAATGGCAAACCTCATTCAAGTGTACTAGCTAGAGTAGAGTAATGCCACACTTAGGTCACGAAGACTAGTTCGCGACACCAGCAAGTAATCTGGACAAACCACACAGGACTACCTCTTAGTCTCGCAACCACGGACGAAAGGTCCAGCTACCGCTCCACCACAACAAGGTCAAGAAACTGTGGAGACCAACCAACACCACACCTGTGGACCACACCACCACAGGCCCCCTCCTTGCACCTTTATGGACTTCAGCCCGAGCTCCCTAAAGTGAGGCACTGGGAAAACAAGACTAGCTAGGGCCCATTATGTCTACTGGTGTCTGTGCCCCCAACCACGAGTGCGCTACAAGTGACTAAACCCAAACTCTCACAAGTCGCTGTCCCTCTGCCGTCTTTCCCTTAGCCAGACGTACAACTCTACACAAGAGTGAGGGTGTCTAGGAAGACAACACAGACCTCGACAATACACATAGTACCGAGACAAACCCTGAGCACTAACATGCCTGGCTCACACAAAACATGGGGTACCAGACTAGAGAGCTAACCATGGTAGGCGTCGTGCTACTCGTCTTGTACTCACAAACCAAGCAAACGTGGCATTCCTCAATCTCAACACGTGCCAATGCACCGCTTATTAACATTACGAATCAGAAATAAAACTAAATGATAATCAGGAAACCCTGCACAAGCTTATAGCCTTTAGAAGCCAGAAGGCGACGAGGTGCTCTGTCGCCTTCAGAACACGACGCCTCGATACGGCGTGTTCTGAAGCATAATGTGACGGGTCCGGCTATCGCATTCTAAATGCGACACCCTAGGCCGTCGTCTTCACAGACAGAGCCCCAACTCTGGGGTTCCATCTCCTGATACCCCACACAAACCATGCAAACATCTATATAGAGCATTTATAAACAGTCTAACAGTTACACTAGCATGCCATCTAACATATAAAACTCATTCCATGGATTAAACATGCTAAACATACTATCTACAATGAGAAACAAGGTGGAATCTCCCTACCTACGCAAAGTACACGAAGAACAGCGACGGTTCGGCATTTCCCCGGCTCTGTACCACGTCCTCGTGTAGAGAGTATGTAACGACCCTCTTCATACCGGTATGATTATACCAATCCCCGTCGGTACAAAAGACATCATTATAGTGGGATATTAACCCAACACTAAATGATAGGCTGATATGTACATGAATATCAATTGAGTACAGCAGGAATAAAAGAAATAACTCGTTCTCATTCCATCATCATCACATCATTCCATAGTCTATATAGCAAATGAAAATGACAAAGTCCACATTATTACATTTCCAAAAGAAATACATTGCCTATTACATTGTCCATACGAATTTTTTTTTTTTTTGTTCATACTATGAAATCAAGCAACTAATAAACGGCCTCCACAAGCAACTACTCCTCGTCCTCGGGGACGCTCCTCGCTATGCCTTCCTCGGGTACAGAAACACCCGTCTCACCTGTACGCCGAAGCAAGTATTACTCTAAAAGACCCAGCAAGCAATCTAAGGACACAACCTTACACATATCACACACATGCTAAACTATTAAACAATAGGGAAACACATGCTATCTTCTAAACCATAAACAAATTACATGGCACATGCTTTATACAATTACTACAAACATAAACCACCTAAACATGTTTTAAACTAACACATGCTCATTCTAAATCATGGATAATAACATACACCTACACATGTTTTCTACACATAACATATCACATGATTCATGATTCAAGCACTAATCATATCATTGCATAATTTTACCAATTTAGAAATATCTAACCAATTTTACATGCAATTATATCACTTTTTCACACATTTAGCTTGCTGTTTTGACATGAATTAAACACAATCATATGAATTTATATTTATTCACTTGCTATCTCATTCATTTAACAATTCAGTGTGCTCATCTTTCACATTGCATAGTTCACATGTTCACATACACTACTACATAGATGTTATTAAACTATATAACATGATACTAAACATGATATTTTATTTAACATATTAACACATGAATGATATGAATATATGCATTTTCGCCTTGGTTTTCATGCACACTTTATACTCTCATTAACGTTTACTCTCCCTTACACATCATTTCACACATTTTTCACATAGTTTTCTCTTGCACTTTTACTTATCACATGTCACATCACTTGCACTTACCACGTGCCACATTCACATGTCACTTTACACTTTATTCACATTTTTATACTTAAATTACCGTGACACATAGTCCTAACTACCATCTAGAGGACGCACGCACCCATATCACATAGCACATAGCACATAACACTTCATTTAACACACACTCGCCACCTAGGCAAACTAGTGGTGAATCTTGGTAACTGTGCAGACCGGGAGAACCCCTCTCCACCCTATCCAGTGGTACTTATCCACCTCTAGGATTTCAATCTGTTGTCCACGGATATCACATAAACGTTGAGCCTTCCAATAGAGACTTTTCTACAGTAGGGCTCTCAGACCTCTATGGTAGCTGTGTCAATCTCGGCTCAATCTTACACATTCACTTTATCATATTTTATCACATTGTTTACACATTTCACATGTACTATTTAACCATTTTACATGCATTACTTAACAATTGCACATGCGTCAATTTACCTAACATGGAGCTACTGTTTCACAATGAAAATCAGATCATTACACAATCCTAATCATGTTGCTAATCACTACATTACACATAATTAAACTTAAACATGCTCATTATGTCAATTATCATTGTTAAACTAATAACAATACCTAATGTTATCAGAACAATATGAAGCTTTTATCATAGGCTTCACATAGAGTACATATCACATGGCTAAATTTTCAGATTTTTAAGAATAGTATATCTAATTTTAATAATTTAAACATATTTCAGGCATATTTATCAAGAAATTCATTATCACATTGTTCACGGTAAAACAGTCATGCCTAGCCATTTTAATACCTGAAGACAGTAATCGTATGATCATATAAAATTTATGCAACCCTAACTTGCAACAAATCAATTTATTTAACATTAAACACAGATAGATCATGCTCATTTTTCAATTACAGGAATTACCCTAATTTCTATCATGCTCAGAAAATAAATAAATCCTCATGGTATAACCTACTGACTATACTGGAACAACCACAAAATTTACAACACATACAAGCAACTAGAAGGTTGGAAATCATCACACAGTCATGGTACATAAAGTTCTGTGAAAATCAGAAGAAGTTGGCGTCAAAGGCCTTGCTGCCAACATAGGTTAACGACAGACTATGTTGCCGTTTACCCAAGAACTTGGCGGCACACAAGTGGCTGCCAATCTTCTGTCTGTAGATGTGCAGACAGAACGCTGAAAACTTGTAGAAATTGGGGTTCAAGGACTCGAATAAAATTCCACCAAAATACTGGGACCTAGGGGACATGTATAGGGATGAAACCTATCGATCACTTGCTTGAGTATAAATCTAAAACGATCTAGGTTCTTCGGTGAAGCCCTCCTCGGCCAAGCCAAGAGGGTGCTCAAAACTGCTTCAGATCCGGTCCTTCTTGTTGATGTAGGTTGATCCTCGGAGTTGGGGTTGCTTCCTTAATGTATGATGATTCTTCCAGTCGATGCAGAACGCCAGAGGACTCCTCCAGTTGCTGGATCCAGCTCTCCCAAGGTCGGGTTTTCTCACAAAAAAGCCCTAGGTTCTCTAAAACCCAAAAAGACCTAAGTCGGCCAAAAACTCAAGGTTTTATAAACTAGGTGGGTTGGGATACACATTAGAGTAGGTTTCCTTCCATTAGAGCTAGGTTTCCAAAACAAGAACCCGGAGAAATGCAACGGTTTCCAAATCTGAAATCACCATAAAACCAGGAAATAGACGTCAACATTTGCTGCTGCTAACAGGGAGTCAGCGTCCATCGATCTGGACGTCAACTTCATCTGGCCATGCAGTCAACGGCATGCATATTGTCGTCAACATGCAATCAACGTCACTTTATGTTGATGTTAACTGGCATTTCGGCCAGAACCCAGAAATACATCAAAACAACTATACTTATACATCATAACAACTTACAAAAAATAGATAGATATCTTATGCACAAGATAAACACACATATGTATATATATATGTACACAACATAGTTACATACAATATGCATGGAATAACTAAATACAATATGCACATCAATAATTAGGTAATACATGCACATTTAAATATATTACATGCATAGAAATAAACTCATATACACCTACAAGATGTATAGCAATAATTACATATTATATTCACAACATTACTTAAATACAATATGCATAGGATTTAAATAAGTACAATATGTACAAAATTATCTAAGTACTTATTTTCACAGAAATAAATATATACATACATATGCACAAATTTATTACACACACTATGTACATGAACAAGTAAACATCACATCCATAGAATATAAAATGAACAAAAATTCAGGGGTCTCACAGAGTATGCCAGAACCAACTCTACAACCTCAAATCGCCCAAAAACCACCTGCAAAAACCCTCTTCTGGCCGAGCAGAGCTTTCTGAGCTCTGTTTGACTGACCTAAGTTCTTAACCCTACAGAGTTAAGAACGCGACGCACCTGGCTGTTGCGACAAGAACGCGACGGTATGGGCCATCGCCTTCTCACCGCTGACGTTAGTCGGCTACCCTACGCGCGCCACACGGAGGGCATGTATCCAAATGACCCTAAACAGCGGAAACGTGAACGCAATGACCTGAATCATCGCGTTCAGAACACGACGTTCACCCCCGTCGCGTTCACAGATAGAGAACTAGTGGGCATCCTAGGCCCGAGTTCTCTGCCCACAGTGCCCAAACAACCTACGGAACACTCCAAACACAAGCCAATGGCCACACACTGGCCACCAAAACTGATAAACCTCAGTCCGAACGATCACTACACTACATTACTATCACCTAAAAAAAATTTCATCCTCAAAATTTAAGAAGAAATGTTGACATAAAACTTGCAATTAAATATGCATGGTACTATCACCTAAAAGAATTTAAAAGCTTACTCAAATAAGTATGGATACGCTTTCATCATTTCCTCTGCCAATTCCCATGTGTCTTCTCCACCTTGTATGTTTTCCCATCTGATTTTTACTAGATCAATCTCTTTGTTTCTCATCTTTTGGTTTTGTTGTTCTGTATTCTGTACTGGATATTCTGGCATTGACATATCTGGTTTCAAATCATCTTGGGTGTAGCTGACTATCTGGGAGGGATCCTGAATGTACTTTCTCAACATAGAAACATGGAACACATCATGTGCATTTGTAAAGTCTACTAGAAGATCTATTCTGTATGCTGTCTCACCAATTCTTTCTAAAATCTGGAATGGACCAACATATCTCGGGCTCAATTTACCTCTTATGTTGAATCTTAATACACCTTTTGTAGGAGAAACGTTTAGAAATACATAGTCATCAACTTCAAATTGCAATGGTCTGTGCCTGGTATCTGCATACCTCTTTTGACGACTCTGGGCTGTTTGAAGCTTTTCCTTAATAAATTTGACCATTTCTGAGCACTGTTGAATCAATTCCAGTCCCATGATTTTCCTTTCACCTACCTCATGCCAATTCAATGGTGTTCTACACGGTCTTCCATATAGAGCTTCATATTGTGCCATTCCGATACTTGTATGGTGACTGTTGTTATAAGCAAATTCTACCATGCCCAAGTGGTGCTCCCAAGTACCTCCCCATACTAAACAATAAGCTCTCAACATGTCTTCTATGGTTTGCATTGTTCTATCTGTTTCTCCATCTGTCTGCGGATGATAGATTGAGCTATACCTCAATTCAGTACCAATGACTCTTTGTAGACTTCTCTAAAAACCTGATGTAAACCTCGGATCTCTATCTGAGACAATTGTCACTGGAATTCCATGCAATGGCACTATTGTGTCCACATACAATCTGGCTATGTTGAAGCAACTTTCTCCAAGTCTTCAGAAAATTAAGTATTTTGATAAAATAAATATTTAAATGAAAATTTTGCGTCTACCATGATAAATTCTCAAATATATATATAGATATACTACAAAATTTCTAGACAGCTTCAATATCCTGAAAGACCAAATTTTTTCTAAGTATACAACTTTATACTGTATTCGACTCATGACTTCGACTCATACAGTCGAACGTCTTTATACTATATTCGACTCATGACTTCGACTCATACAGTCAAACGTCTTTATACTGTATTCGACTCATGACTTCGACTCATACAGTCGAACATCTTTATACTGTATTCGACTCATACAGTCGAATGCCTTTATACTATATTTGACTCATAACTTTACACTTCATTTGACTGTCGATTTTCTTCTGGAATCGAAGTACACTATTCTTCATAAATCGAATCATACTTACTTCCTGAGTCGAATTACCTATTCTATTGATTTCGACTACACTGTCAGCTGTGGTACCTTTGTTAGTTCTAAATTGTCATTCCTGGTTGTAAATTCTTCTCAAGCATAAAATCGATGACATATTTCATGTTGCTTATCATATACATTTAAGATCGTACAAGACTATTATTTTAATATATTTTCTGACAAAGATTCAGTTCATTCACATATTTATATTCCTGTAAAAAATATTTCTCTGAAATATACTTCTGGTTTTGATGTCCTTTGCCTCAATCTATTCCTTCTAAAAAGACTCAAAGCATTTATGAAAAAATCAGGCGCATGGTATCTGACCATCTCACCTACCACTGACAGACCCATACCTCAACTTTTTGTCTGTCTGCCTTATTTTCCGAAAGGACTAAGAATACTAGGTTCCATACTATTTGTTGTACTCCACTTACTCACCTACCACAAAGGTATGGATATGCTTTTGTCTTTGTCTTGTCCTTGCAAACAGGCATTTATTAGAGCACATGTTTTAAGCATGGGTTGCTCAGCTCAAGTCTCAAAGAGCTTATCTTCTAGCTGTGACAACGGCTCCTACTTTTAAAGACTTTGGAAAGAGGCAAAAATTCAAGACCCTGTGGATATAAGTCCCAAGATCCAAAGGATCCCCAAAACTCTCCTCAAACGGATAGTATGTAACAACCATCTTAGTCCAACGGCTATCTTCCTCAAACGACTAGTTTTTGAAGATTATAAAGAGATGCAGAAAAGCTCATGAATAACAACAATTTTTTCAAGTGCGCAAAAAGAAATTCCTTCAAGCCATCTCTCTGAAAAGCTCATCTTGCAAGCTTTCTAAGTTTTCCTGTTCAGCCTCTGTGTGAGAGCACATCTTCAGGAATTTCTGTTCTGAAGATCTGTTTGTTGGGTGGCAATTGTAATTGCTCCTTCTTTTGAAGTCCACCCAAGTAGCTTCAGCTAGGATTTAGACTGCACTTCTCTTCATTCAATCCTGCTGGAAAGTGTGTGTTCTGTGCTCATCTTTGAGGCAAACACACAAGGTTTCTTGTTCTGTTATTTCTGCAGAAGTTTTTCTGCCTTACCCCTCTTGTGAAGGGAAGGCCTTTGGCATAAGGCAGTTGTGTTTACCCCTGTTTAGGGAAGACTTGCTATGAAGCAAGTGGGTGTTGTAATTACCTCTCAAGGGTGAGAGAAGGCCAAATCTGTTTGGCAGTTTAGTGAAAAACTCAAGTGGTTGGCTTGAGGACTAGATGTAGGACTTCTATGTAGGAAGGGCCGAACCAGGATAAATCTCTTGTGCAATCTTCTGTGTGATTGTTTCCGCCAAGTTCTTTCACTTGAATCACACACATCACACCAAGCACTAACATATCTATTTAGTGTTGTGATTTTCAGAAGAATTTTTGAAAAGCAAGAAAAGTCCTATTCACCCCCCCTCTAGGACTGTGCATTTGCCATTTCGATCCAACAAGTGGTATCATAGAGAAGGTCTTCTCAGAAGAATCTAAAGATTTGAGAAGAAATGGCATCTGAAGCTCACAACTATGAAGGCCAATCAGTTTCAAGACCACCATTCTTCGATGGTGAAGATTATCAATACTAGAAGATGAGAATGGAATGCTTCATCAGAGGAGCAGACTACGACTTTGGCAGGTAATTGAACAAGGTGATTATGAAATAGTTGGAGTAACTTCCACCTCTGCTGGTTTATCTATTGCTGATAAGAGAAATATGTCCTTAAATTATAAAGCCAAAAATTATCTTTTCTGTGCCTTATCTAAAAGAGAATTCAATAGACTCTCAGCTTGTAAAACAGCAAAAGAAATGTGGGATAAATTACTGGTAACCTATGAAGGAACTGATAGGGTTAAACAAACCAGAATAGATATACTAGTATCTCAATATGAGCAATTCAAAATGCTTCTAAGTGAAAATATAACACAAATGTACAACAGATTCTCAAACATAATTGTAGGGTTAAGTGCCTTAGGGAAAATCCTAACCAATGAAGAAACTGTTAGAAAAATACTACGATCTCTAACCAATGTATGGACCCCTAAAGTTACAGCCATAGAGGAAGCCCATGATCTCACTGAATTGTCCATTGATAAGTTAATAGGCTCCCTCATGGCACATGAAATAAACATGGAAAGATTTTTTGAAAGCTCTTCAAAGAAGAAAATTTCAAATGCTCTAAAGATTGCAGATTCTTCTTCATCTGAAGACTCCAAAGAAAAATCAGATGACAGTGATGATGAGGCTATGCTCTCAAGGAAATTACAAAGAATATTAGCTAAGAAAAAGAAGTTTGGCTCAAGAAAGTTCTTCAAGAAAGATAAAAAGAAAGAGCCAACCTGCTATGAGTGCAACCAGCCGGGGCATTACAAATCTGAGTGTCCCAAACTCAAAAAGAAGGACCAAGCAGAAAAATCTGAAAAGAAGAAGGGAAAAGAAAAGAGATTCAAAAAGTTCAAAAAGAAAGCTATGGCAGCAACATGGGACAACGAAGATGCTACCAGCTCAGACTCCTCCAGCTCAGAATCTGAAGAAGAAGAAAAGGCAAATCTAGCCCTCATGGCAGGACTAGAACAGGTAAATTCTGAAACATCTTTTACTTCCTGCTCAGAATCTGATTCAGATAGTTAGAGGATGCCTTCAATGAACTTTATGAAAAATATAAGTCGGTTGTAAAACAAACAAAAATAATCAAGCTAAATTTGTTAAATCAAGAAAAGAGCAATACCTTTCTTAAAAATGAGGTTGAAAGGATAAAGAAAAATTCAACTGAAACCAAAAGAGCTAATGAACTATTATGTGAAGATTTGAAAAATAAGAATAACAAGATATTAGAATTAGAATCAAATCTAAGAGAACTGAAGAATGAAGAAAAATGCAAGAAGAAAATAGTTATCTAAGAGCCACTTTAGATAAAATAACTACTTGCAAAACTTCATTATTTGTAAATCTGAAAGGTGCAAGAAAAGGAAAAAGGAAACATGGAGTAGGATACACACCCCCACAAAATGAAGAACATATTATTTATCCTAAAATATATCCAACTCCTAAATTTGTAAAAGAGGATGATATAAAAAGTACCAAAACGGTAAATCAACATGCTTATGCACAAAAACAGAAATACAATAGAAATATACACAAGAAGAATTCTTTCGATTTATGCTGTACACATTGCAACCAACTAGGTCACACAGTTAGCACGTGCACTACTAGAAACTTAAGATGGATTCCTAAAACTAACCATCAAGGACCCAAGAAAATTTGGGTACCAAAAGTTAAAACTTAGCTTTATTTGCGGGTCAGCTAAGGGCATCCAAATGGTATTTGGATAGTGGATGCTCAAGGCATATGACAGGTGACAAGAAGCTATTTACAAGTTTTAGAGAAGAATCTGGTCAAGTTACCTATGGTGACAATGGAAAAGGAAAGGTGCTAGGGTGTGGAACTATTGGTACTAAAGGAAGAGATTTAATTGAGGATGTCATGTATGTAGAAGGTCTCAAGCACAACCTAATCAGTATCAGTCAGTTATGTGATAAGGGTCATTTAGTAAGTTTTCAGAATGATAAGTGTGTAATTTGAAGGACAGCAAAAAGGTGTTTGAAGCACAAAGAGTAAAGAACCTGTACACTTTGCAATTAGCAGAATTAAAAGAAATAAATCTTTGTTTGGCTACTACCAAAAGCGAAGAAGCTGATTTGTGGCACAGAAGACTTGGTCATGCAAGCACTTCAGTAATCAAGAAATTATTAAAGCATGATCTGGTTGAGGGTCTTCCCAAGATGAAAATTAAAAAATCTGGAATATGCTCAGCATGTGCAAAAGGAAAATAGACCAAGACCTCATTTCAGTCCAAGACAATTGTTACAACTTCCAAACCTCTGGAATTGATTCACATGGACCTATTTGGACCTATGAGGACAGTCAGCCTTGGAGGAAAAATCTATGGCTATGTATTAGTTGATGATTACTCAAGATATACTTGGGTGTCTTTTCTAGAAGCCAAATCTGAAGTTTTCAAGCCTTTCTGAAATTCAGCAAAATTGTTCAGAAGAATAAAAAATTTCAGATTACCAGTATTAGATCTGATCATGGAGGAGAATTCAAAAATGAAGAGTTTCTGGAATTTTGTGAAGAAAATGGTATTGAACACAATTTCTCAGCTCCCAGAACACCTCAACAAAATGGTGTAGCAGAAAGGAAGAACAGAACATTGCTGGATATGGCCAGAACTATGCTAAATGAGTATAATTTACCAAAGTACTTTGGGCAGAAGCAGTAAATACAGCTTGCTACATTATCAACAGATGTATGATCAGACCCATCCTGAAGAAGACTCCTTATGAATTATACAAGGATAAGAAGCCCAACATTAGTCATCTTCGACCTTTTGGCTGTAAGTGTTTTATCTTAAACAATGGTAAAAATAACTTAGGAAAATTAGATGCTAAAAGTGATGAAGGTTTTCTGCTAGGATATGTCTCTAAACCAAGAGGATACAGAGTGTTCAATAGAAAGACATTAACGATAGAACAAACTGTACATGTTTTGTTTGATGAAACTAACCCCTCTATCAAAAGAATAGAAGAAGAGGAAGATGGTGTTGATAATATTTGCAGGGATCTTGAAAAGACTTCTCTTGAAGAAGAACAAAACAAAGATGAAGAATCAGAAGATCCTCCACTAGAAGATCTTCAACAACAAGAAGTATCACAAGAAGGACTACCTAAAGAATTAAGGTACCACCGGGATCATCCTAAACAAAACATAATTGGTGATCCTTCTAGTATAAGAACAAGAGGTATGCAAGTTCCAAGTGATTTCTCTGCTTTAGTTTCACAAATTGAGCCTAAGACAATCAATGATGCACTGGGTGATGAATCTTGGATCCTTGCTATGCAAGAGGAACTAAATCAGTTCCAACGCAGTAAAGTTTGGACACTTGTGCCTAGACCTTCTGACCATCCTATTATTGGAACCAGATAGGTTTTTAGAAACAAAATGGATGAATCAGGAGTAATCACCAGGAACAAGGCCAAACTTGTGGCTCAAGGATACTCCCAAGAGGAAGGCATAGACTTTGATGAAACCTATGCTCCAGTTGCTAGATTAGAGGCAATCAGAATTCTATTAGCATATGCTTGCTCTCTTGATATTAACTTATTTCAGATGGATGTTAAAAGTGCTTTTCTGAATGGTTTTATAAAAGAAGAAGTGTATGTTGAGCAACCTCCCAGATTTGAAGATACTAAAAATCCTGATCATGTTTTTCGTTTAAAGAAGGCACTGTATGGCTTGAAACAAGCTCCAAGGGCTTGGTATGAAAGACTAAGTGCTTATCTTATATCACATGATTTTGTAAGAGGAAAAGTAGATAGTACTCTGTTTATCAAAAAAATTTCAGATGAAATCCTAATTGTACAAATTTATGTTGATGATATTATCTTTGGTTCTACT
This sequence comes from Colocasia esculenta, assembly GCA_014218235.1. Classification (NCBI taxonomy): domain Eukaryota; kingdom Viridiplantae; phylum Streptophyta; class Magnoliopsida; order Alismatales; family Araceae; genus Colocasia; species Colocasia esculenta. The sequence goes on along the minus strand of CM024766.1, from coordinate 83,911,051 downwards.
GATGAATCACTCTGCAAATTCTTTGAAGAATTGATGCAAAGTGAATTTGAAATGAGCATGATGGGTGAACTAAATTATTTCCTTGGATTGCAAATCAAGCAAACCAAAGAAGGGACTCACATATGTCAAACCAAATACATCTCAGATCTACTGATCAAGTATGGATTTGACAAATGTAAGCCTTTAGGTACACCTATGAGCTCAGACATTAAGCTAGATAGTGATCCCCTTGGTAAAAAGGCAGATCAAAAAATCTATAGAGGAATGATAGGATCACTACTCTATCTCACTGCAAGTAGGTCAGACATAATGTTCAGTGTTTGTTTATGTGCAAGATTTCAAGCTGATTCAAAAGAATCACATGTTCTTGCTGTTAAAAGAATTTTTAGATATCTTATCAATACAAGTAAATTAGGTTTATGGTTTCCCAGATGTTCAGAATTCAAGTTAATTGGATATAGTGATGCTGACTACGCTGGATGCAAATTAGACAGAAAAAGCACCAGTGGTACTTGTCAACTCCTTGCAGGATGTTTGATATCTTGGTCTTCCAGAAAACAAAACTCAGTAGCCTTATCCACTACAGAAGCTGAATACATTGCAGCTGGAAGTTGTTGTACTCAACTACTATGGATTAAGCACCAATTGGAAGACTATGGTCATCAACTTCAAGAAATCCCAATGCTGTGTGATAATACAAGTGCAATCAATCTAACCAAGAATCCAGTTCAGCACTCAAGAACAAAGCACATTGAGGTTAGACATCACTTCATCAGGGATCATGTAAGTAATGGAAACATCTCTCTTGAATTTGTTTCTACAGAAAATCAATTAGCAGATATTTTTACAAAGCCTCTACCAGAAGATAGATTTACATCTATTAGAAGAGAAATTGGTATGTGCAATCCTGATTAAATGTTTTCCTAAATTATCATGCTTGAAGAATATTTTTTTTTATCCTGAATTTTTCTTTAAGTAAAAGATCGACTGATACATTCGATTCATGAAGAGTCAAGGCATTCGACTCATGTTAAAAATTGTCATTCGACTGATGCAGTCGAATCCTTAAATCGACTCACTTAAGTTCCTGAAACGTCTTAACATTTAAAATTCTTTAATTAACACTCAATCAAGGCATGTCTCTTCGCAACTCAAATCACGACCTTTCATGAAGAGATGGTCGTCATTCGACACTTATATAAATATCCCCTCGTTTCCTTAAGGAAACACCCATTTGAAATCTCTCCTCGACTGCTCTGTCTTCTTCTTCGCGCCTTCTTGCTCTCCGGCGAAGAAACTTCAGAAGCCCTCTGCTAGACCTCATCCTTTCGAGAAAAAGGTAGGATCTTTAACTCTTTTCTAGTATATCTCCTCCTCCTCTAAAGGTCTCCTAAGTTTCCCTTTCGTCCGTTTGTCTAGATGGCATCTTCTAGGGCTGAAGACTCCGTCCAACTCACCTCTGACTAACTCCAACACCTAGCCAAGATTCCCATATGTTCCGAGAAGTCCGTTGAGTTTTCTCATCTGAGTGGCAGTCTAGCATGGGTAGAGGAACCCCTTGCAGACATGGGATGGACCAAGCTCTGTCAGATTTCAGAACCTTTTGTCGCTAGTGCAGTAAGGTCCTTTTATGCTTCTCTGAAGATTTCAACTGGAAACACCATTGTAGGGTATGTTAAAGGAATCAGAATCACCATTTCTGAGGAATATCTTGTGGAGCTATTGGATTGTCCTAATATCGGACACTGTCTCAGTGAGTTTATTCCCTTAGAGAAACAGAAGTTAGGGATTATTGGGAATCTGGGGACTCTGTGCAAGAGAGGTCTGCAAGTAAATGAGCTATCTGCGGAGAAGAGGTTGATTCACAGTATCATTACCAATATCATAACCCCTAGAGCAGGTACCCATTCCTCCATCACAACCAGAGATGGAAATCTACTCTTCTGGGCTATTCAGAGGCACAGAGTCAACCTTCCAGCAGTCATTCTTGAAAAAATGATAGCAGCAAAGGACCTACAAGAGTCTCTCCCGTATGGGTCTTTGCTTACCTTGATCTTTAAAAAATTTTCTGTGGATTTGTCTGAAGAAGTGCCTGTGAGCACCAGAGAGAAGATTGGACTCATCACTCTTAGAAGGAGTCACTACTCCTTAGTTGGAAAGAAGCAGAACTTGTGGTATAAGGACTCTGTTCCGGAGTGTGAACATGAAGTGTATCCAGATGAGAAGTTAGTCTCTGTGCTCACCCAGGACATTCCTATCACAAGTGTTCAAATTGAAGCCCCAGCAGATCTAGCAATCTCAGAAATGTTTGTTCAGCCTCCTTCACCAACTATCCCTCCACCAGTCCAAAATGAAGAAGTTTAGTTTCCAGCCTCCTCCTCTCTTAATGAGCAAGATGCTCCCTCTGAAACTGTACATGAAGTTTTGAAAGATCTCAGAGGAAAGTGAATCCTGTCTGAAGATGTTCCTGTCCCACCTATGGAACACATGTTTGAAGAGAGAGAGCCTTCTTACTCCCCTTCTCAATTTGAGACCCGGCCAAGGTCTCAGGGGGAGAGTAGCAACAGCCTTAGCTCAATTCTGGAGCTTGTTAAATCCCAACAAGAAAATCTGTCTATTCTTCATATGCAAGTTGAACTGATCGATGTCAAGTTTGACAGTTTAGCTGATGAGGTGAAGCAGATAAAAGAGCTTATGCTTCAGTTAGTGTGCCAGCAGGGCACTCCCAAGCCAGCAGGGCCTTCCCCCTCACAGCAGCAAAAAGAATCAGCAGCTACTGCTCAAGAGCCACAGCACCAAGAGTCAACTCAAGAAAAAGATTCTGAAGATCAAGTGCTTGAGCAAGTAGTAGAAAAGGATCAAGAGATCCAGGCTGACCAGCAGCCCCTATCCGATGAACCCCAGCAGAAGCAAGAGCAAGCTCCCAAGCCTCCACTAGCAATAGTTGTTTATCAACCTCCTGAGGAGCAGCATCAAGAGCAGCAGCAGGAGTCAGTGGCTGATCAGCAGCCAGGTGTAGCAGCAGTTGAGGAAGAGGGATCCCTAGGAAAAAGACCTCTTCAGGCCTCTGAATCTCTCACCTTCAAGAGAAAGGTTAAGAGAAGGCTAGTGAAAGATGGCCATCCTATCCGCCCTTCTCCTTCTTCCAGACCTAACTCACCTGCCCCTCCTGTCATTAACCCTCCAGAAACCACTCCTGCAGCACCCTCATCCTCTGCTCCCTCCACCTCAATTCTTGAGGTCTCATCTCCAGATATGCCTTCTCCAAGCATCCCAGTAGATCCACACTTCAAAGATATCCAATTTTCTATCTACCCTTTGCAATACCAGCCTAAGCCTCTCAAGGAGGTAGCAATAACCTTGTCTACCCAACCTCCTCAGTTTTATTCATCTCTGCCAACTATTCCCAAACCTGGCTCTCAGCAAACCCATTTACAAATCATTGAAATGGTTCCCAGTCTCCAATTACCAGCTTCCTGTGGTCCTAATTTAGGAGACAAAGCAGCTCTACTCCTTCCTCCATTTTGGTATGCCTTTGTCTACCATTCTTCTCAGTTCATGGCTCTATTCAGAGAATATCTTCAAATTAGAGCCTTTCTTGAAATCCACAACATGCCAGGTTTCACTTTTGAACACTGGCTTCCATCTCTGATCAACACTTCCCAAGTTTCAATCTCTGAACTTCAGGTGGTTTCTCAGAAGAGCCACTGTCTGACTCCTCAAGCGTTTGTTGATCTTTACCCTGAAGAAGCCATGAGATTTCAAGAAGCCCAATCACGAAACCACCATCTCAAGATCTATACACATATCTCTCTCCGGTTTCATGACCTCTTTGCCACTCTTCTCAGAGAATCTCAGGCCAAATTTACTGCCATGAAAGCCTTTAATTTTGAGAGGTTCAAACTTGGTCTGCATGATGTCTCAAGAGGACAATATGATATGCTCATCAGAGGTCAAAGGGCAGTGGTTCCATCAATGTCAGCAGCTTTATTACTTGATCTCCATCCACCCCTTGTAGGAGCAGTTCTCTATAGAGGTTCCTTTGCTAATACCCTCTACAACAGATTCCTTCGGATCTCCACAAGGTTCAAGATCAAGTACAAGTCTAAGCTTAGCTTTCAGAGGTTCATCTTTCTTCACTTACCCAAATTACAGAAGAACCTTCTTGACCTCCAACTAAGCTTCACTGAATCCGAACGGTTCACTCATGATCAGTGGGAGAAAGCTTATCCAGATCATCATGTTAAGTGCCAGAAAATGAAACTCACTCTGAATGAGTATCACTCCAAGAGCCTCCTCGACTTGAGAAAGCACATAGGCCTTAAATGGGCACACAAATATTTGTACTATTATCAGGCCAAGGATGCAGCTCTCTCGTCTGGTCTCCATTGGAACATCACTATGCATGAGTTCCTATCTCTAGCAGTCACCAAGAAGTTTACTCCCCTTCAAATCAGATATGTAATGGATCCGGAAAAGGCTAACCTCAAGCGCGCCTTTTACAGAAGACGCCACATCAAATCTCTGAAGAAATTACCCTTCACCGGTCCTACCTACAATGTGGATCCTTCAAAGTTTGACCACATTTTCCCATCCAATGAGCTAAAGCTTTGGAATCTTATAGAGCCATTCTTGGCTAAAATTCCCCCAGCTCTTTATCTTCCTAGCTCTGGCAACAACTGAAAACATTGTATTGTTTTTCTTACTTCTGAAAGTTGTATAATGCTTAAACACCTTTTTTGGTCAAAGCATTTACTATCTTCTCCTGTCTTTTGCATTGCCTACATTAATATCCTTTATGTTAATGCCACAAAGGGGGAGAAAAGACAAGGTAGCTACTCAGTTTCTTTTAAAAATTTGTATCAAACAATTTATATGCGATTCAGGTTATCAGCTACCATTTAAAGATTTTTGTCATTAACAAAAAGAGGGATAATTGTTGAAGCAACATCCTCCAAGTCTTCAGAAAATTAAGTATTTTGATAAAACAAATCTTTAAATGAATATTTTGCGTCTACCATGATAAATTCTCAAATATATATATAGATATACTATAAAATTTCTAGATAGCTTCAATATCCTGAAAGACCAAATTTTTTCTAAGTATACAACTTTATACTGTATTCGACTCATGACTTTGACTCATACAGTCGAACGTCTTTATACTGTATTCGACTCATGACTTCGACTCATACAGTTGAACGTCTTTATACTGTATTCGACTCATGGCTTCGACTCATACAGTCGAACGTCTTTATACTGTATTCGACTCATGACTTCGACTCATACAGTTGAATGTCTTTATACTATATTCGACTCATAACTTAACACCTCATTCGACTGTCGATTTTCTTCTTGAATCGAAGTACACTATTCTTCATAAATCGAATCATACTTACTTCCTGAGTAGAATTACCTATTCTATTGATTTTGACTACACTGTCAGCTGTGGTACCTTTGTCAGTTCTAAATTGTCATTCCTGGTTGTAAATTCTTCTCAAGCATAAAATCGATGACATATTTCATGTTGCTTATCATATACATTTAAGATCGTACAAGACTATTATTTTAATATATTTTCTAGCAAAGATTCAGTACATTCACATATTTATATTCCTGTAAAAAATATTTCTCTGAAATATACTTCTGGTTTTGATGTCCTTTGCCTCAATCTATTCCTTCTAAAAAGACTCAAAGCATTTATGAAAAAACAGGCGCATGGTATCTGACCATCTCACCTACCACTGACAGACCCATACCTCAACTTTTTGTTGTCTGCCTTATTTTCCGAAAGGACTAAGAATACTAGGTTCCATACTATTTGTTGTACTCCACTGACTCACCTACCACAAAGGTATGGATATGCTTTTGTCTTTGTCTTGTCCTTGCAAACAGGCATTTATTAGAGCACATGTTTTAAGCATGGGTTGCTCAGCTCAAGTCTCAAAGAGCTTATCTTCTAGCTGTGACAACGGCTCCTGCTTTTAAAGACTTTGGAAAGAGGCAAAAATTCAAGACCCTGTGGATATAAGTCCCAAGATCCAAAGGATCCCCAAAACTCTCCTCAAACGGATAGTATGCAACAACCATCTTACTCCAACGGCTATCTTCCTCAAACGGCTAGTTTTTGAAGATTATAAAGAGATGCAGAAAAGCTCATGAAGAACAACAATTTTTTCAAGTGCGCAAAAAGAAATTCCTTCAAGCCATCTCTCTGAAAAGCTCATCTTGCAAGCTTTCTAAGTCTTCCTGTTCAGCCTCTGTGTGAGAGCACATCTTCAGGAATTTCTGTTCTGAAGATCTGTCTGTTGGGTGGCAATTGTAATTGCTCCTTCTTTTGAAGTCCACCCAAGTAGCTTCAGCTAGGATTTAGACTGCACTTCTCTTCATTCAATCCTGCTGGAAAGTGTGTGTTCTGTGCTCATCTTTGAGGCAAACACACAAGGTTTCTTTTTCTGTTATTTCTGCAGAAGTTTTTCTGCCTTACCCCTCTTGTGAAGGGAAGGCCTTTGGTATAAGGCAGTTGTGTTTACCCCTGTTTAGGGAAGACTTGCTGTGGAGCATGTGGGTGTTGTAATTACCTCTCAAGGGTGAGAGAAGGCCAAATCTGTTTGGCAGTTTAGTGAAAAACTCAAGTGGTTGGCTTGAGAACTAGATGTAGGACTTACATGTAGGAAGGGCCGAACCAGGATAAATCTCTTGTGCAATCTTCTGTGTGATTGTTTCCGTCAAGTTCTTTCACTTGAATCACACACATCACACCATGCACTAACATATCTATTTAGTGTTGTGATTTTCAGAAGAATTTTTGAAAAGCAAGAAAAGTCCTATTCACCCCCCCCCCTCTAGGACTGTGCATTTGCCATTTCGATCTAACAGGCTAATCTATCCATAGTCCATGACATACTCACAGCCAACAATCTGCATACTTTAGTTAATCTGTCCACAAAAACCCAAATTCCATTGTGACCTGATGCTGTTATGGGTAAACCTACTACAAAATCCATAGCTATGTCATCCTATTTCCATTGTGGAATAGGCAATGGCTGCAATAATCCCCCTGGCCTCTGATGCTCTTCTTTTACCTGCTGACATACCAAACATCTTGATATAAATTCTGCTATTTCCTTTTTCATGTTCGACCACCAAAAGTGTTTTTTCAAGTCTCGATACATTTTTGTGCTGCCTGGATGAATAGTATACTTGGACTTGTGAGCCTCCTCTAATACGTTTTGTCTCTCCTCGGCTTCCGCTAGAACATAAAATCGGACTTTAAATCGAACCACACTGTCATCATCAAGTGTAACCTCTTCCATTCTTACAATGTTTCGAGATTCTCATCTATTTTCCGTGCTTCTACTATTTGCCAATATGGTGAAGGTTCCACTGCACTGTTAGCTAACACTGCTCGCTGCTGATTGTTTGGTGCAAATAGTGAATTCTCTGCTACATCTTCATATAATTTCCATTCTTTGATCATCATATGGCTCAAGACTGCCTTTCTGCTCAGTGCATCTGCAACAACATTGGCTTTACCCAGGTGATATGCTAAGCTGAAATCATAATCTTTCAGGTACTCCATCCATCCACGCTGCCTTAAATTCAAATCTTTATGTGAGAAAATATACTTTAAGATTTTATGATCTGTAAAGATTTCAAATCTCTCTCCATACAAGTCAGGCCTCCACAATTGCAATAACCACTGCTGCCAACTCTAAATCATGTGTGGGGTAATTCTCTTCATGCTGCTTTAGCTGTCTTGATGCATATGCCACTACCTTTCCATGTTGCATTAATATTGCTCCCAATCCTCTTCTGGGTGCATTTGTATATAACACAAAACCTCCGCTGCCTGATGGCATTTCCAATATGGGTGCTGAAGTAAGCCTTGTCTTCAACTCTGCAAAGCTTCATTGATAATCTGAAGACCACACAAAGGGGACTCATTTCCTGGTCAATCTTGGCAAAGGTGCTGCAATCTTTAAAAAATCCATGATGAATTGTCTGTAGGATCCTACCAAACCAAGGAAACTTTTGATTTCTGATTCTGTTTTCGGCTCTTCCCATTTCATAACAGCTTCAACCTTAGTTGGATCTACTGCTACACCTTCTTCTGAAATTACATGGCCTAAAAACTGAATTTCCTTTAACCAAAACTCACATTTACTGAACTTAGTATACAACTGGTGATCCCGCAAAATTTGTAATGTAATCTTCAAATGTGTTGCATGCTCTACCTTTGATGCTGAGTACACTAATATATCATCTATGAATACCACAATGAACTGATCCAAATAAGGGTGAAATATTCTATTCATCAAATTCATAAATGTTGCCGGTGCATTGTTCAGTCCAAATGGCATAACCACAAACTCATAGTGTCCATATTTGGTTCTAATTCTTCCTTAATTCTCAGCTGATGATATCCTGATCTCAAATCAATCTTGGAGAATAGCATGGCTGACTGTAACTGATCAAACAAATCATTAATCCTAGGAAGTGGATACTTGTTCTTGATGGTGACCTTGTTCAATTGACAGTAATCTATACACATTCTCAAACTGCCATCTTTCTTTCTGACAAACAATACCGGTGCTCCCTATGATGAGTGACTGGGTCTGATAAAACCCTTCTCCAACAATTCCTACAACTGCTTTTTCAATTCATTCAACTCTGTTGGTGCCATTCTATAAGGTGCTTTTGAAATTGGCATATTGTATGGCTGCAATTCCACTGTGAAGTCCACCTCCCTATGTGGACCTAACCCTGGCAATTCTTCTAGGAACACATCTTTAAATTCCTTAACCATGGGTACCATTTCTATAGACTTCCCTAACTTGTCACGTCCCGAGAATTATGCAGCAGATATAAATTATTTGGAAATAATTCGAGTCGATATCCCGAGACGTGAACAGTCGGTAAATAAGCCTCTGGCTAGCACACACTAAATGTATAACAACATACATCATCATAGGGCCCAAATATTGAACTCAATGTAAATTGTATTTAAATCTCATATTCATCTCAGAAGAACTAGTACAGGACTAAGACTCAATAAAAAGGGAAATTACATTCATTCCTCACTTCCTACTACATGAGTCTAACACTCAAAGCAAACTACTATCACTAGACTCATAGTTGGAACACTCTTCACTCGGACGCATTCCCATCCTCGACTTGCTCTTCCTCTTGAACTTCATAGCCACCTAGATTGGGTAAAAGTAGGGGATGAGCAAACTAGCCCAATAGGATTTATATCTCAATGTGCGGGTAATGATATAAGTGATTAACAATTTGGAACTAGGTAAGCACGATGAATGTCATGATATGCATGTGCGAATAAAACTCGTTAAAACATGATACATAGAACAAGCTAGATAGAGTGATCATGATAGAACAAGATCTAGAACAAGATGACAAGATAGAACTAGTAATAGATCACTCTTTACAAGCACGCAAGATTTTACTTGATGTCAATAGTTTTCAAGAACGCAAGATATCACTAATTGCAATAAATGCATGATGGCCATATCACGCAATCAAGCAAGCAGGCACGAGCACGATCATGTAACACTAATCAGGCACGTAGACACTAATGTACACCAAGAAAAGATCCATCACGAATGTACACTAGGACACGTGTATGTGGTTATTGTATCTATCATTCAACACGCACGCACGACTCCCAACGCAGATGCAACGCCAATAATCATTATACCCCATGGTTAACAGTATATTTATGACTCTCCGTCATTGAGGCTAGACTGGAGCCCTTGGACACTCGTCGTGTCCGGTCAGCATCTCACTTAAATTTTAAATGTAGATACCCACAGTCATTAATAATGGCCAATGAGAGTTTCAATAAGTAAGCATGTGTAATGTCATGTTCATGATGATGATGAGAACTAGTAATAAGTAATTGAACATGATTTCATGATAACAATAGTCAAGAGATAAATTTGGCAGCATAACGGTACGATTTATACTTTAGTTCAATCTTTACATTAATGGCTTTAGTCTAGATTGTCAATCACACTCACGAGAACAAGAAGAGAAAGGAAGTGCATGCTATCTCCAGGGAACTTCAATGGTACAACCAACTCGTCGGCCATGTGGGAATCCATGGTCAGAGGAGATTTACGAAGGCCTTAGAGAAAAGGTCACTAGTCTACCGATTTGGAATGACCGGTAGAGAGCTTCCAAATCCCCAAGAAAGAGCTGCCTAGAAGTGCAAGTGTGTAGTGATGTACGCGTGTCAATTCATAATCCATCGGTCTCAAACTCGCGGAAAACACTTAACATGATGGCATGCAATGAACAATGCATTTAACTACTCATGGGTTTTCAAGATTTTAAGATAATAATTATCATTTTAATCAAGCTAGAACAGTAACAAGAGCGAATCACAAGTTTCATGAATGATCAAGTCATTAAGAGAATAATTAGAATACTTTTCATGTAATTATAGTTTTTAAATGGGTTAATTACTTTTAAGCTATTAACAATCATCATGTAATGACCGGACCCAAGACATGCAATTTACACATTAAATACCATATTAAACCGACCTCGGTTATAGCGGTAAGTTTTGCAAAAGAAATAAGTGGGGTTTCATGCAAAATTCTGAGAACGTGACGCACCCGAGTAAGGGTCGCGATGGGGTCGGGACAGAACGCGACAAGGGTATGTACAGAACGCGACAAGGCAGTCAGATCAGGCAGAGAGATAGCGATGGCGCGCTCGTCACATTCATAATGCGATGGGTTTGCTGTTGTGACAAGACCTCAGAATGCGGCCTATCGGGCCGTCGCGTTCACACGGTCTGCGCCTGAATCTGACAGAGAAAAGACATGTTCTTGCATTGCGGTCCAGGTCTGCCTTATAATGACACAGGGGGCTTCAAAAATAGAGAACAAATTGTACCGTGCATGAAAAATCACGAAACTAGTTTTAAACCAACCTAGACATGCAAGGGTATCTCCAGTAAATCGTAATTAGAAAACAATGATGGTTTCGATAGACTTTAATCAAGTCAAACATGAGGTATAGAAAACTATGGACAGTTAAATGCAAGATTTGCTTTGCAAGGTATGATGCCAAAATAATTAGGGTTTTTAGGACAAACGTCTCATCATGAAAGTTGTTGGGAATATGGAATAGATGCAGACTATGATTTTTAAATAATTTTAAACGACCTCGAGGTGCATGATAATTCGACACAACGTAAAAGCCAAGTGCAACCTGAAAACGTAGTATCATGCAGCGACCCTCTTACCATGATTATAACTCTCTAACTGTTGACATTTAAATAAAATGTTCAACATAACACATGATGAGGGCAACTAGTAGAAAAACTTTCATGTTGTGCATTTGCTCTAATTCAGTTTTGAATTGCATGCAACAAATCATGATCGGGAAAAGCCCTGACAGTGCGCGACTTTGGAAAAACGCTTATAATTCAAAATCTACTCATTGGAATTTGATGAAACCAGTGGGAAACGAAAGTTAACTTGATTCGCTACACATTGGTATAGTATATGTAAGGTTTCGCTGGAGAAAACCTACCTTTTGGGTTGAAGAAGTTCCATTTTTCCAGAAAACCCGTGTTCAGACCACTTGGAGGAAACACTTAATACTCCGTGTATACTGCATTGAATTTGGGCATTCTACTTGGGTTAGAATGTAGACTTGATCCTCTTTCCAGGGGTATAGGCCTTGCAAGGTTTGGTTATGGTTTGACTCACCTTTGGTCAACTTCAAGTGGACGGTTTATGCAGGTCACAACAGACGAGAAGGGGAAGAAGAACAGCTTGGTGTGGGCGATCTCCAGCTCCCCAGCTGCCAAGAACTCCTCCACACGACCCCAACAAGATGTAAACTCGTCCCCAAGGGTTTGGTGAAGAGTATTTAAGCAATCATGGTGTTTAGGAGTCCTATTGTGACTAGGAAAGAAGAGTTGAGGTTTTGGCTTGTTAGTTTCCTAATTTGAGGATTTCTTCCTCCATTAGAGTGTGTGAGGCTTTAGGAAACCTCCCACCCTAGTTAAGAACGAATTTGGGTTGTCAAGAATGCATGTTTCTATCCCAATTCAACTCAAATTGCCTCTTTCTAATTTCAGCATATTTAGAGTTACGAATTTCCATGCATTTTCTAGCTTTATTTGATTTTTGGGCCAAATGTTATCCATTGGACCAATTATGATAATGGGTCATCAATATATAATGTTGGAAGTCTCCCCAACATTTTTATTTAATTTATGGTTGCACGGTATTTTTGTGTTAACGGTTTTCCGACTTGTTTCCTAATTTGGATAATCGGTCACAATAACTCTTACACCTAGTCCAAATGATTTTTATTGACCCAAATTTATTGATGGGTCATTAGATGATATTATTTGAAGTCCGTATATGATTTTTATTTAATTTTCTGACTCATCCAAGTACACGTGATAATGATTTTTCGACTTATTCATGAATTACGATAATAAGTCGCGAAACACTTTAAACTTGGCTAATCTGATTTTTCTTGGCACAAATTTGTTTGTGAAACATTTAGTAATAATGTTTAGGGTTGATTTATAATTTTTACAGAAAGTTCCGATGCGTTTTAGCACATATGATAATGATACGTATGTTTAAATACTCTTGTATTATGGAAATTATTTATTTTCATTTATTTAAAATTTTTTGTAATTAAAATTTCCGGGGTGCTACACCCTCCCCCACTTAAGAGAATTTGGTCCCCAAATTTATAGATCATTAATTGGCTTTTGATAGTTATGATCATTGAGGTTGTTTCGAATTTAATTCCTCTAACTTGTTTCAACATTGCGGATGCTAGTCCAACATCTACACCTATGGCCACCCGTACTATTCCTTTGATTCCTTCCACTCCTATTTCATCCATGGTTGTTATGTTCCATCTTAATCCACCAGATGAACTATGGTATAACTACTAGATTATTCCTTTCCAATTTCTCCTTAATGATCTCCCCCACTTAGAAATGGACTAACAAGAAAAACATCATAAGATTAGTCTAGGGGTCCAGAAATCTTGCCCACTCTAGCTCAGCTACATTTGGCAGATGGGCCGATGTGGCCTTCCACCATGCTCGGGCATCCTTTGTAAACTGGAAAGTGGCCAGTACCACCTTCTCCTTGTTAGTGCATTGCATCACTTGGAAAATTCGTTCATCTCCTCTTGCCAATTCTCTGCCTCGTCTGGGTCAGGGGATCCAAAGAAACGAGGAGGGTTTAAACTCCTAAAATTCCGGTGCAGATCACCGGCTCCATTACTAGCTGCAGTAGCCTGATTTCCAGCCTGAACCACATTTTGTAGGGCCTGGGTGAGTCCTGCCACAGTGTCTTGCATAGCTTGCCACTGGTTGTGAACCATTGCGGTTGAGTGAGAGAGTTATGAGGGTTCCTAAGAAAAGGATGGAGATCAATTAATGTCTCTAGATATATTATAAGAGTCCATGGGTAGGAGTGTCTAATTCTTTCTAGCATATACCCAGTCTCTACCCATTCTCACCAGGTACTATATTTAAGTTCCATGACCTAGGTTCCATAGGTATCTCCTAATCCTGAGACATATATCCTATTTGGATTTCCTAGGCTCTGATACCACTAAACTGTCACGTCTCGAGAATTACGCAGTGGATATAAATTATTCGGAAATAATTCGAGTCGATATCCCGAGACGTGAACAATCGGCAAATAAGCCTCTAGCTAGCACGCACTAAATGTATAACAACATACATCATCATAGGGCCCAAATATTGAACTCAATGGAAAATGTATTTAAATCTCATATTCATCTCAGAAGAACTAGTACAGGACTAAGACTCAATAAAAAGGGAAATTACATTCATTCCTCACTTCCTACTACATGAGTCTAACACTCAAAGCAAACTACTATCACTAGACTCATACTTGGAACGCTCTTCACTCGGATGCATTCCCATCCTCGACTTGCTCTTCCTCTTGAACTTCATAGTCACCTAGATTGGATAAAAGTAGGGGATGGGCAAACTAGCCCAGTAGGATTTATATCTCAATGTGCAGGCAATGATATAAGTGATTAACAATTTAGAACTAGGTAAGCACGATGAATGTCATGATATGCATGTGCGAATAAAACTCGTTAAAACATGATACATGGAACAAGCTAGATAGAGTGATTATGATAGAACAAGATGACAAGATAGAACTAGCAATAGATCACTCTGTACAAGCACGCAAGATTTCACTTGATGTCAATAGTTTTCAAGAACGCAAGATATCACTAATTGCAATAAATGCATGATGGCCATATCACGCAAGCAAGCAAGCACGCATCAGCACGATCATGTAACACGAATCAGGTACGTAGACACTAATGTACACCAAGAAAAGATCTATCAAGAATGTACAGTAGGACACGTGTATGTGGTTATTGTATCTATCATTCAACACGCACGCACGACTCCCAGCGCAGATGCAATGCCAATAATCATTATACCCCATGGTTAACAGTATATTTATGACTCTCCGTCATTGGGGCTAGACTGGAGCCCTTGGACACTCGCCGTGTCCGGTCAGCATCTCACTTAAATTTTAAATGTAGATACCCACAGTCATTAATAATGGCCAATGAGAGTTTCAATAAGTAAGCATGTGTAATGTCATGTTCATGATGATGATGAGAACTAGTAATAAGTAATTGAACATGATTTCATGATAACAATGGTCAAGAGATAAATTTGGCAGCATAACGGTACGATTTATACTTTAGTTCAATCTTTACATTAATGGCTTTAGTCTAGATTGTCAATCACACTCACGAGAACAAGAAGAGAAAGGAAGTGCATGCTATCTCCAGGGAACTTCAATGGTACAACCAACTCGTCGGCCATGTGGGAATCCATGGTCAGAGGAGATTTACGGAGGCCTTAGAGAAAAGGTCACTAGTCTACCGATTCGGAATGATCGGTAGAGAGCTTCCGAATCCCCAAGAAAGGGCTGCCTAGAAGTGCAAGTGTGTAGTGATGTACGCGTGTCAATTCATAATCCATCGGTCTTAAACTCGCGGAAAACACTTAACATGATGGCATGCAATGAACAATGCATTTAACTACACATGGGTTTACAAGATTTTAAGATAATAATTATCATTTTAATCATGCTAGAATAGTAACAAGAGCGAATCACAAGTTTCATGAAAGATCAAGTCATTAAGAGAATAATTAGAATACTGTTCATGTAATTATAGTTTCTAAATGGGTTAATCAGTTATAAGCTATTAACAATCATCATGTAATGACCAGACCCAAGACATGCAATTTACACAATAAATACCATATTAAACTGACCTCGGTTATAGCGGTAAGTTCTACAAAAGAAATAAGTGGGGTTTCATGGAAAATTTGGAGAACGCGACGCACCCCAGTAATGGTCGCGACGGGGTCGGGACATAACGCGACAAGGGAATGTACAGAACGCGACAAGGCAGTCAGATCAGGCAGAGAGATAGTGATGGCGCGCTCGTCACATTCATATGCGACGGGCTTCCTGTCGCGACAAGACCTCAGAACGCGGCCTTTCGGTCCATCGCGTTCACAGGGTCTGCGCCTGAATCCGATAGAGAAAAGACATGTTCTTGGATTGCGGTCCAGGACTGCCTTATATTGACATAGAGGGCTTCGAAAATAGAGAACAAATTGTACAGTACATGAAAAATCACGAAACTAGTTTTAAACCAACCTAGACATGCAAGGGTGTCTTCAGTAAATCGTAATTACAAAACAATGATGGTTTCGATAGACTTTAATCAAGTCAAACATGAGGTATAGAAAACTATGGACTGTTAAATGCAAGATTTGCTTTGCAAGGTATGATGCCGAAATAATTAGGGTTTTTAGGACAAATGTCTCATCATGAAAGTTGTTGGGAATATGGAATAGATGCAGACTATGATTTTTAAATAATTTTAAACGACCATGAGATGCATGATAATTTGACACAATGTAAAAGCCAAGTGCAACCTGAAAACACAGTATCATGCAGTGACCCTCTTACCACACTTATAACTCTCTAACTGTTGACATTTAGAAAAAATGTTAAACATAAGACAGGACGAGGACAACTAGTAGAAAAACTTTCATGCTGTGTGTTTGCTCTAATTCGGTATTGAATCACATGCAACATATAATGAACGGGAAAAGCCCTGACAGTGCGCGACTTTGGGAAAACGCTTATAGTTCAAATCTACTCATTGGAATTCGATGAAACCAGTGGGAAACGAAAGTTAACTTGATTCTCTACACATTGGTATAGAATATGTTAAGGTTTGGCCCGAGAAAACCTACCTTTTGGGTTGAAGAAGTTCCATTTTTCTAGAAAACCTATGTTCAGACCACTTGGAGGAAAATGCTTAATACTCCATGTATACTGCATGGAATTTGGGCATTCTACTTGGGTTAGAACGTATACTTGACCCTCTTTCCAGGGGTATAGGCCTTGCAAGGTTTGCTTATGGTTTGACTCACCTTTGGTCGACTTCAAGTGGATGGTTTATACAGGTCGCAGCAGACAAGAAGGGGAAGAAGAACGGCTTGGTGTGGGCGATCTCCTGCTCCCCAGCCGCCAAGAACTCCTCCACACGACCCCAACAAGATGTAAACTCATCCCCAAGGGTTTGGTGAAGAGTATTTAAGCAATCATGGTGTTTAGGAGTCCTATTGTGACTAGGAAAGAAGAGTTGCGGTTTTGGCTTGCTAGTTTCTTAATTTGAGGATTTCTTCCTCCATTAGACTGTGTGAGGCTTTAGGAAACCTCCCACCCTAGTTAAGCATGAATTTGGGTTGTCAAGAATGCATGTTTCTATCCCAATTCAACTCAAATTACCTCTGTCTAATTTCAGCCTATTTAGAGTTACGAATTTCCATGCATTTTCTAGCTTTATTTGATTTTTGGGCCAAATGTTGTCCATTGGCCCAATTATGATAATGGGTCATCAATATATAATGTTGGAAGTCTCCCCAACATTTTTATTTAATTTATGGTTGCACGATATTTTCTTGTTAACGGTTTTCCGACTTGTTTCCTAATTTGGATAATCGGTCACAATAATTCTTACACCTAGTCCAAATGATTTTTATTGATCCAAATTTCTTGATGGGTCATTAGAGGATATTATTTGAAGTCCGTATATGATTTTTATTTAATTTTCTGACTCATCCAAGTACGCGTGATAATGATTTTTTGACTTATTCATGAATTACGATAATAAATCGCGAAACACTTTAAACTTGGCTAATCTAATTTTTCTTGGCACAAATTTGTTTGTGAAACATTTAGTAATAATGTTTAGGTTTGATTTATAATTTTTATAGAATGTTCCGATGCGTTTTAGCACATACGATAATGATACGTATGTTTAAATACTCTTGTATTATGGAAATTATTTATTTTCATTTATTTAAATTTTTATGTAATTAAAATTTCCGGGGTGCTACATAACTCAACTAAACTAACTGAAGCAAGATAAGCTACACACCCAGCATTGATCAACCTCCTAGCCCTAAGTGCAGAAATAATAAGCTTAGGAGTATAAAACGACATACCTTGGAATTCAACCACAGCTCCACTAGGTCGACAAAATCTAACTCTCTTCTTCCTATAGTCCACCACTGCCCCATAAGCTTCTAGCCAATCCATACCCAAAATCACATCATATTCTTTCAACTATAGTGCATACAACCTTGCTGGCAACTGATTTCCTTGTACTATTATTGGAACTTCATCTAAATAACAAGAGGTGAGCATAAAACCACCAGAAGGAACCTCCAAAACTAACTCATACTGTCTCTCCTCTAAAGGATGAACCATGCTATCCATAAATTCTTCAGAAATAAATGAATGTGATGCACCTAGTTCAATCAATACTCTAGCAGAAAATTCAAAAAGTGGTAATATACCTTCAATCAGGTTGGATGCCTCCGCCTGTGCTCTAGTAATAGCCATAACCCGTCCTCGTCCCCTCTAGAAAAGTGGACCTCTACCTCACTCTGCTATTGGCTGCTGGAATGACTGTTCCTGCTGCTACTGTGCCCCTCCACCATAACTATATTCTCGAGGATGCAGACAATTTCTGGCGAGATGCCCTGGATACCCACAATTATAACACCTGAAACCTTGAAAAGCTGCGGGCTACCCTGCTGTGCTCTACTGTGACTCTTCTAGAACTGGCCTAAGACCTCGGCCCTGCTGAAAACCCTACTGGAAACCCTGCTGCCTACGACCACCTCATCCTCTGAATATCATCTTTAATTTATTACCCCACTTAGCAATTCCGGATGATGATGATGCTTTCGAGGGTGTCTTACACTTGATAATACATGTGGATTGCTGTGGTAGCCGGAAGCTACCTGTCCCTTCTGACTGCCTAGCTTGTACTGTCCTTTGAAGAATAGCTACCCTCTGCACTGCTTCCTCCACCGTCCTGCACATAAGGGGAATCACCACATCTTGTAGCTCTGGCCGCAATCCTCGAATAAAATATTCCACCATCATAGCATTATCAGTGACCACATAGGGTACATATATGCTTAGTGCCATCAACCTCATCTGATATTCCAATACTGACAAATTTCCCTGCTACAATGTCCAAAATTGCTCTCTCTTTGCCTGTTGTATTTGGACTAGAAAGAATGTATCATTGAATACCCCTAAGAACTCTAGCTAGGTGATGGTGTCCTCTATTTTTTCAGCAAACACAGTCTGCATCTTTAACCTCCACCACTCCTGTGCAAATCTCCACAACTGGTATGTAGCGAGAATCACCCTATCATCCTGTGGACTATCATGGTAACAAAAACTCTCTCTATCTCGTGTACCCAGTGCTCTGCCATATCTAGGTTTGGGCCTTCAGAGTAAGTAGGTGGCTGCAACCGCAAAAACCTCTCCACTAGTGTCGTAGACTTCTCTACACTTGCTGGTCGTGTTGGTACTGCTGGAAGTACAGGTACAACAGGTGCTACCTCGACTCTCGGTGGTGGTGGGGGTGGTGCCACTGGTACTGCCTCCTCTATAATCTGGGGTGCCATAGCTGCTGGCTGTACCGGTGCCTGCTGATCTAATCTCGTACGAATCTCTGTAATACTCTCCCATAACCTCACAATTAACTAATGTGTAGTCTCCTCTGGCTCATCTCCTCCACCTCCCCAATCGCTCGTATCTGCCATTTCTGATCCTACACATACATCATTCCAACCACATAACATGCAAACAAATGAATACAAAACTAGAACCAACTACCAGCAGTGGACTATAGTAGAGACCAGCCTATGTAAATTTCTGATTCCTTTATATTCACACGGACCTTGCTCTGATACCAATTGTAGTGGTCCTCGCCATCCAAACCCGTTAACCTAATAATGAGCTTGACCCGACTCTGCCTCTTACGAACGAGCTGTAGCCTCGCAAGGGATACCATTAACATGTCCATGGAAATATAAGAGAAACACTTCAAATATATATAAGATTCCACATCTCACAAATATTTACATGAAATATACATAGCCAGTCCTCAACTAGAATCAAATATACAGTACAACAACCTAGGGCATACCCCGAGGTGAACAGAAAGTAAAGATTACACTGCTGGAGGTGTGAACCCAACTCTGCTACAGTGTGGCTCCGAACTAGATGAGGGACAGGAAGCCTCTTGCTCTCCCTCACCTGAAAGGAGTAGGAGTGAGCCTTACAAGTCAGTCGCTCAGTAGAGAAACACCCCCAAAAGCCGTACAAAACCAAACTCACAATGTAAAGGAACAAGAAGCTATACTAGGCAATTTATAGTGCTACCTACACATGATATAAAAACTGTAAATAACTAATATCTCAAACTATTAACAGAAATCAACCCTTAATAAATAAACGGCAAACCTCGTTCAAGTGTATGAGCTAGAGTAGGGTAATGCCACACTCAGGTCACGAAGACTAGTTTGCGACACCAGTAACTAACCTGGATAAACCACATAGAACTACCTCTCAGTCTCGTACCCATCGATGAAAGGTCCAGTTGCCGCTCCACGACAACAAGGTCAAGAAACTGTGGAGAACAACCAATACCACAATTGTGGACCACATAAAACTAAACAATAATCATGAAACCCTGCACAAGCTTATAGCCTTTGGAAGCCAGAAGGCGATGGGGTGCTCTATCGCCTTCAAAACACAACGCCTCGATACAATGCGTTCTGAAGCTAAACGCGACAGGTCTGGCTGTCGCATTCTGAACGTGACACCCTGTGCCGTCGCCTTCACAAATAGAGCCCCAACTCAGAGGTTCCATCTCTGGATACCCCACACAAACCATGCAAACTTCTATATAGAGCATTTATAAATAGTCTAACAGTTACACTATCATGCCTTCTAACATCTAAAACTCATTCCATGGATTAAACATGCTAAACATGCTATCTACAATGAGAAACAAGGTGGAATTTCCATACCTACACGAAGTACACGAAGAACAACGACGGTTCGGCGTTTCCCCCGCTCCATACCACGTCCTCGCAACGAGAGCATGCCGAAACCAACTCCACAACCTCAAATCATCCAAAAATCACCTGCAAACACCCTCTTCTGGACGAGCAGAGCTTTCTGAGCTCTGTTTGGCCGACCTAAGTTTTTAACCCTACAGAGTTAAGAATGCGACGCACCTGGCTGTCGTGAAAAGAACGCAATGGTATGGGCTGTCGCCTTCTCACCACTGACGCCAGTCGGCTGCCCTACGTGCGCCACATGGTGGGCATGCAGCCAAACAACCCCAAATAGCGGCAACATGAACGCGACGACTTGAACCATCGCATTCAGAATGCGACGTTCACCCCCATCGCGTTCACAGATAGAGAACCAATGGGTGCATTGGGCCCGAGTTCTCAGCCCACAGTGCTCAAACAACCTGTGGAACACTCCAAACACAAGCCAAAGGCCACACATTGGCCACTAGAACCGATAAACTTCAGTCTGAACGATCACTACACTACAATGTGTGTCAACCTGACTTGCAATGTGTGTCGACGCAACTATGAATTTGTTCTTCAAAAGCTTACTAGGCAGACTATGTGTTTCGACCTGACTCGCAATGTGTGTTGACACAACTGTGACTTTGTTCTTCAAGAGCTTACTGAGCAGACTATGTGTGTCGACCTGATTTTCAACTTGCGTCGACGCAACTATGACAAAGTTGTGTAAACCTGCATATATGACGTGTGAACCAACAAAACATGTCATTATCATCAAAATATGAAATATGAAGTATCTAAAACATGTTGTTTAATCATCATGATAATATGTACACTATGTCATCATCAAAATGAAAGTATGACTGTTTAGACATCATCAACAACAAAATGTTTTAGTCATCATTAAATTCATCATCAAAATATTAAATACACACTCAACACAACACCAACAACATACCTCAAAACCCTAAGGTAGCACAACGACAGATAGAAACGAATACAGAATAGTCGTAGGTGAAACCCTCACCAAGACAACAACAAATGGTTGTGGGAAACCTCACCAGAAGACAGGGCAACTAAGCAACGCACCTCATCCCAGAGGGCAACACAACATGTAGTGCCCTAGATCTTTTGCTGGTTTGAATTATGCAATTGTGCGTATGTGTTTCAGCATCTAATTTTGAACTGTAAATTGTTGAACTTAACGTCAAGGTTTACTGACGTTGACTACATTATACAGCATGATCGATTGCCATCTATTGGCTGTTAACGACAGGAGATTGTGTTGTTTATGTTTTTCTAAAATATTTAGTTTTTCAGCCAAATCTTTTGACGGCATGATCGATTGCCGTCTACCTCATGGTCGACGACAACATATGTTGACGTTAACCTAACTTGCCAGTTTTGCTGCTACCGATCCGGGGAGAAACGATTAGTCATTTTCATGGCATTTAATCGATGGATCGGGACGTTTTTGGTTCAAGGGTCAGGATTATAGCTTACATAAACGGTAGGAGTCTTTATAAGACTCAGATTTGGCCTTTAGGAAAGGGTTTTTCCACTGGTTCAGAGGTGAGAAAAGAGGGCCGAAGGAGGAGTTGCTGTGTGACGAATTGTGCAGATCGAAGCAAGCTGGACAGTGGGAGAACTTGAAGAATCGTGTGCAGAAGGATCTCCAAGCGTGAGTGCGGTTCTGGAGGATGGATCTGGCGATTGAAGATGGTCAAAGAGACTGCCTTGTGGCCAAGGCGGGCATCTTCAACTTTTTCCTCGTGACTCCAGAAGGAAGGTTAGAGGCAAGTAACATGGGGGAATGGTTTTGAATAGTAGACTCTATAGATTTATCATTTTTATGGATTTTTAAACCCATGAATAAAAGAGTAGGATGGGGTTAAAGTTCCATTATTTCATGTGTATTTTCTGGGTTTTCTGACCGGATGAACTCAACGTCAACATCAACCGCCGTTTATTTTATGTAAACGTCAAGGTATTGGACGTCTATATATATATATATATATATATATATATATATATTAACGGCATTATGTGCCGCCGTCAACTGATGTTAAGGATAGGATATGTTGACGTTAACCTATGTAAACGACAACATACTTTGTCGTTAAGTTCATCAGTGTTGTTTTTCTGCAAATCTGATTATTGTTATAAATTGTGATCTATGCATGTTTAGGGTTTTTCAGTTAGGCTCTATTCTATGTAAATTAGTAATGTTATACAACAAGAGTGTCATGGCAATGTTGTAGGGGCTATGCATAGTTTTTTTAAAGATTTGTTTTGATTAAGTAAGGAGAAAGTGAAATAGTTACAAGCTTAATCCATGTTATGATGCTATGACTGAGAGTTTGTACTGCTGTTAGATGGAATTACAGACCCATCATGCTCAGTTTTCACACAGTAATTGTATGATTCATTTACACTTTATGCCTTGTTAATTAGTCCAAGTATAGGAAAAATAATCCTAAGAAATGATACTGAGTTTATAAAAATGTGAAAATTTATATGTGTGAGGCATGACCAGGAATAGAATTACGGTCAAAATTTCAGAATTTTCTGAACACTGTACTTTATGTTATAATTTTCTGAATGATAATAATGTACATAGAAATCAATAAATGGGAGAAAGGGGACATGAATGTTGAATTTTGATATAATCAGTAAATATAGTATCATGATAGGTTGTTGTACTATGGAATGATGATTTTAGAAATGAGAAAATGTGTTGTATAATCTTGCATTGTTGTCTTGCTAATTATGCATGATTTTATGAAAAAGCATGATGGAATTTCATGTAGGTATTAATTGCATGAAAACATGTTATTAGATTTCTGAAATGAGGTAACAAAGAGCACATTTTTCTCTCTCTAGATTTCTAGAGAGAGAAGCTCTGAGATTTCGGTAAGGCCTGGTGGCATCTGGGTTGCCACCACCACCCTTCTGGCGGTGGGTGGCCGGCCTATTGTGGTGGTTTTTCTACTATGTTGGCCATGGAATCCGTGAAGGAACCTGCTGATACAGGGCTGGTGCAGAAGAAGATGTCCTTCACTCAAGCTCTCTCGGAATCCTTGAGCACCAAAAAGGTGGTTATGTAGGTTTAACCACCAGCTTTTACTGATGCTGGTGCACCGGTAGTGTTTTTCTCTTATGAAGAAATCTTGAAATCTGAAGAGGTTTTGAAAAGGGCGATCATTGTCAAATGCTCTTACGGTAGGCCATCTATCCCAGATATTAAGTCTTGTATGTCTCTTAGGCTTGGACTCAAATCCGACTTCATTGCTAGTGTCCTTAACCATCGTCATCTTCTGCTTCATTTCGAGTCTGAGGAAGACTTTCTTCTGGTTCTTCTTCGTAAGAGTCTGTATATCAAGGGTTATTTGTTCAGATTCTTCAGATGGTTGGCTTCTTTTGATTTTGATAAGGATCCTTCTATGATGCCTATCTGGGTTGGTTTCCCTGGTTTCCCTGTCAGCCTGTATAACGAGGACTGCTTGTGCTCCATTGCAAATAATTTGGGTTAGGTCCTACGTATTCATGAAGCTACTCTGGCCTGGACTCAAACAGTTGAAGCTTTAGTTTGTATTGATGTGGATATCGCTGCTTCCCTCTAAGAAATAATCTAGATTGGTTATGGTAATTAGGGTTTCTGGAAAAATATTAATTACCATAGGGTTCCTCCTCTGTGTAAGTTTTGTAATCGCATTGGCCATGGTGGAGAATCTTGTCATAAGAAGCACAAGACCAGCCTACCAAAATAGGATACTCAAGATCCTAGTGCACCTGGGGTTGCTACCCCATCTATTAAGGAATGGAGGCCTGTTCGTGGAACTAAAAACAAGAATTTTGTGGTTACTTCAGTGGTTCCTATTAGTAATGCTTTTGAGCGTTTGAGGGAAGGTATTGTTTAATCTTTGGATGATTTCCAGGTCACACCTGTCACCCAGCAAGATGAACCTGGTGTGGTTCCGTTGGATGATCATGTTGCAGGTAGTGATGTGGTTCCTATTAAGCAGCCCTGCATCCTGCTCAACCCAGCTCCAGTTGTGTAGTTGAACCTAACCACCAGAAACAGTCGACTTACGTCGATAGCTTGCATTCCGCTCAGCCCAGCTCCAACTGTGTAGTTGAACCCAACCACCAGAAACAGTCGACTTACATCGACAGTAATGATCCTCAACCTGTGCATGGCGTTATTACTGCTATTGGCCAGGAGCCATTCATGGAGAGTAATGGTGTCTCTGCCGCGCCGCCACCTTTGCCGGCTCTGCATGGCAGTCCGGTCGTCGGAGAGGTGGAAGATGGTAAGTTTCCTACATTTGTGGCTGGGTCTTCTGATGGTAGCCCAGTTGCCAAGTTACCTTCCATGGAATTATTGAAATCTCTGGTTTCTTTAAGGGCAACTACCGAGAATCTCTTAATGCCTCATGTTGAAGTTACTAAAGAACGTGGTACTCTTTTAAAGGATGGAATCTACACTAGATCTAAGGCTAAGGCTACCACAGTCCATTATGGGTATGACTCTTCATGATGAATAATTTATTATTCTGGAATATTTGGGATCTATTTAACCTGGCCTCTAAATGTGCTCTTAAGTTGTTGGTGAAGAAGCATAGCTTGCATTTCTTGGCTATTTTTGAACCGAAAATGGACTTATGTAAGGCATCTCGTCTCTACAATTATTTGCATATGGACTATTTTGTTGATGGCATTTAGGAGCATTCCAAGATTTGGATTTTTTGGAATAAACCTTTCTCTTTTAAGGTGTTATCTTATTCCACTCAGCATGTTTTGGGTTTGGTTATGAAAGATGACTCTCCTCTGCTTATGGTGTCCTCTATTTATGCTAGCTGTGACCTCATTGATAGAAGAACTTTGTTTGAAGACTTACTAGCTCTTACCTATTCAGTGAATGTCCCTTGGTTAGTTGGGGGCGATTTTAACTGTATCGCTCAGAACACTTAGAAGAAAGGCGGTCTTATGCCTAACACCACTTCCATTCTTTAGTTCAACGCCTTCATTTCTGCTTCAGGTTTATTGGACGTTGGGTTCAAAGGTTCTCCTTACACATGGTCTAATAATAGGGTTGGTAGCCATGCTATTAAGGCTCGCCTGGACAGAATGCTTGTTGATAACCAGTGTAATGTGACTTATCCTGGGTGTAGTGTGCAACATCTCACTCGTGGCCCCTCTGATCATGCCCCTTTCCTTATTAACTTGCATAATATTTACTCACAGCTGACTCGTTTCATCTTTCAGAATATGTAGACTAACCATGATACTTTCCTAGATTGTGTTAAACGTACTTGGACAGGTGAGGACATGTGGTATTCTAATCCTTTTTACAATCTTCAAGATAAGCTTAAGGTGGTTAAGGTCTCTTTGAGACATTGGAACAAAAATGTGTTTGACCATATTGAATGATAACATTAAGAAGGCTGAGGAGCAAATTGCCATTAGCAAGTAGATCTTTGATGCTTCCCCTACTTTGGATAATCGTTCTCATCTTAATGAAGCCAATGCTAACCTTCGGCAGATCCTTCATTGCCAGGAAATTTTTTGGTGTCAGAAATACAGAATTCAATGGCTGGAAGAGGGTGATAGAAACACTACTTTCTATCATGCGACAGTCCAGAGTCGGCGGAGCAGAAATTTCATTCATAGGCTGAAGATTCATGAGGCTTAATGGTGTGATGATCAAGTTAAGCTTAAGTTTGAGGTTGAGCAGTTCTTCACTTCTTTGCTGTCTTCTGAAGAGCATACCATTGATAATAATCTCCTTTGCTCGATCCCCCACCTTATTTCTGAAGAGGACAACCAAATGCTTACTGCTACACCTACTGCTGAGGAAGTTAGGCTGACTGTTTGGAGCATGAAAGGTGATAGTGCTCTGGGTCCAGATGGGTTCACTGTAAATTTTTATACTTCTTGTTGGGATTTTATTGGTAACGATGTGCTTGAAGCTGTCTGTGGTTTCTTTGCTGGATGCCCTCTTCTGAAGGGTGTTTCCTCTTCCATTATTGCTCTTATTCCTAAAGTGGATAATCTTACCAGTTACAGCCAATATCGCCACATTAGTCTTTGCAACTTCTGTTATAAAATAGTGTCTTCTATCATTTGCAATAGGCTCACTTTGGTTTTGCCGGCCATCATCTCCATGGAGTAGGGAGCTTTTGTGAAAGGTAGGAATATCATGGATAATATTTTTTTGGCTAGACAATTGGTCGCTGATCTGGGTAGGAAAATTCGAGGGCACAATGTTATCTTTAAACTTGACATGATGAAAGGTTATGACAGGGTTGAATGGGATTTTCTTTTGGTTGTTCTCCGCATGTTTGGCTTCTCTTCTAGATTCACTTCTTATGTAGCCATGCTTATTTCAAACTACTGGTTCTCTATCTATTCAATGGTTCTCTGTCTTATTCAATGGTTCTCTTACTGGTTTTTTTAAGATTTCCAGAGGTCTGCGTCAAGGTTCATTGCTTCAGTAGGTGGGAGTCTATGTTCTCCTGGCTTTTGTATCATAGAGCTGTCCCTATGGATGATCGTATTACTGAGTGTGGAATCCCGCTTCCCTCTCGTGTTGTTGTTGCAGATGTCCTCGTGTTGAGGACATGAATCATCTTTTTATGCAAAGTGATTTAGCTAAGGGCCTTTGGCAATGGGTTTCTCCTCTTCTTCCTACTGGCCAAGGTTTTCATATGAATATCTCTCTTCGTCTCTGGGAAATTATTAAGTCTTGTAGTCTTAGAAATTCTCATGGTTTTATCACCATCTACTGCTCCATGCTGATTGTCTGGGAAGTTTGGAAAATTAGATGCAAAATGTAATTTGAGCAAGCTAAGAGTTCTAGTAATCTCCTGCACCAAAACATCCATGCGCTTGTTGCTACTGCCATTGATAAAATGGTGTTCCAAGATACTGCCACGCCTCAGCAAATGGAAGCCATTTTGGAGCTTGGTTTCTTTGTTAAACCTCCTGTTAAGTTGTGCAAGCTGGTTAGATGGATCCCACCTTTGCAAGGTCTTGTGCTGAACGTTGATGGTGCTAGCAAAGGTAACCCGGGCCCTTGTGGGGGTGGTGGTCTTGTTAGAATTTCTTATGGCACTGTGGTTCTTGCCTTCTCTATTTTTATGGTGTCGGTTCTAGCATTCTTGCTGAAGCTCGAGCTATGTGTGATGGTGTTCAGCTGGCTGTGGAGCATGGTATTTTCATCGCTGAGATTTTTTCAGATTCTTTGACTCTGGTAAATTCTTTCCAGACTGGTGTTGCACCTTCTTGGGATTGCTATAGATGGTGGAGGGTTGTGTTGGATTTTGTTCATCAACATGGTGTTAGAGTCTCTCATGTTTATAGGGAAGCCAACTAGGTGGCGGATGCCTTGGCAAATTTTGGTTGTTCTAAGCACTGTTATGGGGTTTTTAATTCCTCTACTCAGCTCCCTCGCCCTTGTTTTCCTACCCTTATTAGGGATCGTTTAGGGCTTGGGAGCTTTAGAGTACGTTGAGTTTTTTTTCACTCAGGGGTATGCCCCGCAGTCTTTGTATTTATCATCTTTTTATATATACATATTTGTGTAGTAGGTTGATTGCCTGAGGGAGTGGTTCCATTTCACCTTGCTTGGGTGGAATGCACTCGACTGGTTGCTGATCCTATTGCACCTTTTAAAAAAAAAAATCTGAAATGATATGGCCAATAAGACATTTCTATTATAGAGATGCCTACATGGAACTACACCATAGAATGCCCCTATGGTTATGGTTCACCTACATGAAATTGACTACAGGAATTCGTGGGCAACAGATTGAAATCCTGGAGGTAGACATGTTCTACTGGTTGAGGTGGGGAGGACTTCCCCATGCTTTGTCTTATTACATGATGAAATCCACATGTTATATGAATTGTTTTCCTCTAAATGATAAGTAACCATCCTATGTAAAGAATGATTGACAAATGATTTTGAGTATGTTGATAGGTAAGAGCTATATTGTATCAAGGATAAGTAATTGGATATGTTATCATGTTTTAAAAGTAATTATATGATAAATCTTGAACTATCTTTCCTTGTTGCTTGCTGGGTCTAGTAGACTCACACTTGATTAACATTTTAGGAGAGGTTGAGGACACCGAGGAGTTAGTCCATTCTGACTTTGAGCGTGAGGACGTGGAGGCTTAGTTCTTTATATTGGGAGTGTGTTTGAGTGACTATGTATGTGAGAATAAATTATAAATTGAACATTGTGTTATTCCTAGACTTATGAACTGTCATTACTTTGGACTACTGTAGTTCTTCTTTTATGCTTTAGACTTGGTATTTGAATACAATGTTGATGGAAAAGCAAATTTCATAATCCATTGCAAACTTGTTGGAATTTAATTGTCATTTGTGTATAACTCAATCTTAACCGATAAATGATCGATGTTTCCACTATAACACTACTATTGGATCCGATGTGAGTTGGTACAATTGTACCGGGTCTAAGAGGGGTGTTACAGAGATTGGTATTAGAGTGTTCCAGGTTGAGCATGTACATAAATGAAATATCAACAATGTATTCATATCCTTAAGTCAGCATAAAGAATTAGTCCAAGATTTTGTAGAATAATAGGTTATCATAACAAATGCTTGTTTTGTAGACTATGGCTACTCGTGGTCATAGAGGAGCAGGCTTGGCCCGAGGTGATAAGCCAGCTGGAGGTTCATAGGCTCTAGCTCAGTAGGCGCCAGATCAGGTAGGCGTACCATTTCCACCCCGACCACCACCCGTGGACTATAGAGCATTGATGCAGGGACTTGTGCACGCGATGCAAACCTAGGCACAGATGGCAGCTGCCTTGCAAGCGCAAGTGCAGGCCCAGGTTGGTACTTAGGAAGTAATTAATAGGTTGTTGATTTAAAGAATCCAACTAAGGACTCGACTTGGATGTAGGCACAGGTACCTGCTCATGAGGCAGGCATTGGAGGTGCAACAATGATGGAGCGGTTTAGGCGGATGACTCCACCATTCTTTAAGGGGGAGAGTGATCCAATCATGGCGGAGAGTTGGTTGTGTGAGACGGAGAGGATCTTTCATGCTATACGATGTATGGAAGAGGAACGAGTGACTCTGGCCACTTATATGCTAAAGTAAGGTAGATTCTTGAAGTGTTGTGTGTTGCCCTTAGTACATCCTTAGATTTATCTACCTTCTTTTGCAGGAGCGTGCCGATGTGTGGTGATCATCAGTACTACGCACACAGTTCGGGGATGGAGCTATTGAGGTTGCATGGACCGAGTTTGTTCGCCTGTTCAGAGCAAAGTATATTCCAGGGCATGTGCAAGATTGCATGGAGTAGGAGTTCTTGACGTTGAACCAAGGGTCAATGAGTATGCGCCTCACATAGTAGTTGACGAGCGGAGGAAAGTGAAGAAATTTGTCATGGGATTAAAGCTGTCTTTGAGGACTAGACTAGTGGCTTTTGGGCATCGTTCGATGGATGAGGCATTGTCTGCAGCATGCATGGAATAAGCAGAGATAGAGGTGTATCTGGAGAAGAAGAGGGCTTCTTTGAAGAGGCTTGGATCAGCATTTCAGCAGTAGGACAAGAGAAAGAAGACTCCAGTGTTTTCGCCCAGGGTAGTAGTACCAGCAAGAGTGGTTGCATCGACTACGAGCAATGGTATAGTTGCGGAGAAGCCTCTGTGTTCTCAGTGTGGGAAACGTCATGAAGGATATGTTTGTTGGGTGACTTCGGGTAGGTGCTTGAGGTGTGGTGACAAAAACCACAAGATCCATGATTGTCCGAAGATGGCACAACAGACTTGAGTAGCAGCGACACTAGCAGTAGCTAGACCAGCATCGAGAGCTGCAGGGAGACCCAGGGGCCAGGCCTGATTTTTTGCTTTAGTGAGAGATGAGGCTGAGTTGGCAAAGCACGTCACAGAAGATATGGTTTTGATTATGGGTATGCATGCTCGTGTTTTATTTGATACTAGTGCTATGTATAGTTTTATCTCCGAGATGTTTGCAAAGGTCTTAACGAAGGAGTCTGTTAAAGTTCTTGAGGTCATGGAGGTTCTGTTATCTGTTCACACCCTAGCTGGAACAATGTTGACTGGGCAGTGCTTTCTTCTCCTCATGTGTGTATCGAAGAATGAGATTTGCCTGGTAGTTTTTATCTGTTAAAGCTAAAGGACTATGATGCCATTTTGGGCTTAGACTGGCTCGAGGAGCATTACGCCCTTATGGCTTGTAGGAAGAAGATCATTATTTTTTGGATTCTTGGTGAAGATGAATTTTTCCATCCGTTACCCAAGAATATGACGGGTAAGTTTGTGATCTCAGCTTTAATGGCAACCCGGATGTTGAACAAGGGTTGTAGTGGTTTTCTTGCTAGTGTTGTGATGTCTGTGGATTCGAAGAAGGCACTGACTGTAGAAGATATTGAGGTTGTTCGGGACTTCAGTGATGTATTTCTCTAGGACTTGTCTGGTTTGCCACCTGAGAGGGAGATTGAGTTCGATATTAAGTTGGTACTTGGTACTGCACCTATATTCATTGCTCCTTACCATATGGCACCAGCGGAATTGGCAGAATTGCGGAAGCAGCTTCAGGAATTGCTAGATAAGGGTTTTATTCGACCAAGTGTGTCACCTTGGGGAGCACCTGTACTCTTTGTGAAGAAGAAGGATGGGTAGATGAGGCTGTGTATTGACTATCGTAAGCTGAATCAGGTGACTATTAAGAACAAGTATCCTTTGCCACATATTGATGACTTGTTTGACCAATTGTGTGGAGCTTCTGTGTTTTCTAAGATTGATCTTCATTCTGACTATCATCAACTCTCAATCAATCTAGAGGATTCTTCTAAAACGGCTTTTAGGACAAGATATGGCCATTATGAATTTCTGGTCTTACCATTCGGTTTGAGGAATGCTCTAGCTATTTTCATGGATTTGATGAACAGGGATTTTTGGCAGTATCATGGCTCTTTTGTTGTGGTTTTGATTGATGATTTGTTGATGTACTTGCCTGATAAGGAGTCTCACCGAGAGCATTTGAAGATTGTGCTTGAAGTCTAAAGAATGCACAAATTGTATGCCAAATTCAGTAAGTGCAATTTTTGGATGGAGGAGGTTCATTTCTTGGGACATGTCATATCTTAAGATGGTGTTTCTATGAATCTGGCAAAGGTGGAAGCAGTCCTAGATTGGGAGACACCAAGATCATCTACCGATATCAGGAATTTCCTTGGTTTGGTAGGTTATTATAGACGATTAATAGAGGTGTTTTCTTCTATTGCGGTTACATTGACAAGGCTGACAAGGAAGGGAGTTAAGTTCGAGTGGACCGAACCTTGTGAAAGAAGTTTCCAGGAGCTGAAGACTCGGTTGACTACAGTGCCAGTGCTTGTGTTGCCCAATGGTGTGGATTCTTTCTCTATCTATATGGATGCATCGAAGATTGGGCTTGGTTGTGTTCTAATGCAGGGTGGAAGGGTTGTTGCGTATGCTTCTAGGCAACTTAAGGAGCATGAACGCAACTATTCGACTCATGATTTGGAACTTGCGGCGGTGGTCTTTGCTTTGAAAATCTAGAGGCACTATCTATATGGAGTGAGATTTGAACTTTTCTCTGACCATAAGAGCCTTAAGTATCTGTTCTCCCAAAAGGAGTTGAATCTGAGGCAACAGAGGTGGATTGAGTTCTTGAAGGATTTTGATTTTGAGCTTACCTACCACCCAAGAAAAGCTAATGTAGTTGCGGATGCCTTAAGCAGGAAGAGGCAGATGTTGCGCCAGGATTGGAAGATGTTGGAAGATGCAACGGGTTCATTGGCTGTTCTGGAACTACAATTTTGTAGCATGTTCTTGGCTGAGTTGACCATTAGATCTTCTGTGCTTGATAAGGTTCTTGCCTTGCAAAAGGATGATCCACTATTTCAGGAATTGGTTGGGAAATCTGGTATAGTAAGAGATGAAGATTGTGTGATTCGTCTGAATCATCGGGTATGTGTCCATAATGACGTGATTCTGTGAAAGGAAATTCTGGAAGAAGCTCACCAATCGCAGTTCTCTATCCATCCAGGCAGTGGAAAGATGTATCATGATCTGAAGCGTTCTTTTTAGTAGTCTGGCATGAAGCGGGATGTTGCAGATTTTGTGGCTAAGTGTTTGGTTTGTCAGCAGGTAAAGGCAGAGCGTCAGAGACCTTCAGGTTTAATGCAGAAACTAGATATTCCTTAGTGGAAATGGGAGTAGATAACGATGGACTTTGTGACTGGCTTGCCTAGATCAGTTTGAGGGAATGACTCTATATGGGTGATTGTTGATAGATTTTCAAAGTGTGCTCATTTTCTTACTATGAAGAAGAAGCAGTCTGTGGAGAGCTTGACCAGGCTGTACATAGATGGTATTGTGAAGTTGCATGACATTCCAAAGTCGATCATCTCATATCATCACCCGAGGTTTACATCTCGATTTTGGTAGAGTTTGCAGTAAGCTTTTGGCAGTCAATTGAAGTGGAGTTCAGCATTTCATCCACAAACGGATGGACAGTCCGAGAGGACTATTCAAACATTAGAGGATATTCTTAGGGCTTGTGTTTTTGATTGGAGAGGGGATTGGGAACGCCACCTAGCTCTTGTGGAATTTGCATACAATAATAGTTTCCATTCGAGTATAGGTATGGCGCCATTCGAGGCATTATATGGGAGACCTTGTAGATCCCCATTGTGTTGGGAGGAGTCAGGAGATCAACATCTTGTTGGACCAGAAGTAGTACAAGCAACTTCGGCGAAGATCCAGTTGATTGTGTAGAGATTAAAGGCAATGCAAGATCATCAGAAGAGTTATGCGGATTTGAGGAGGAAGGACTTGACTTTTGAGATAGGAGATCATGTTTTTCTCAAGGTTTCACCAACCAAGGGTATAGTGATATTTGGGAAGAGAGGTAAGTTGAATCCTAGATTCATTGGTCCTTTTGAGGTGTTGAGAAAGATGGGGAAAGTGGCATACCAGTTAGCTTTGCCACCATCCTTAGTAGGAGTACACCCAGTTTTCATGTATCCATGTTGAGGAAATATGTTCGAGATACGGCACATGTGATTAGCTATGAACCAATGCAGTTTCAGCCAGATTTGTCCTATGCAGAGCAGCCTATAGAGATTCTAGATCGAAAGGTTCAAGAATTGAGATCTAAGTCTGCGACGACCCTCCTTATACCGGTACGATTATACCAATCCACGTCGGTATAGTGAGTCTCATCACAGTGGGACATTTACCCAAGCACTAACACACATGATTGAGATGTACACAAATATGAATACAGAGTAGCGAAAGTAAAAGAACTACTGTCTTCTCATTTCATCATCCACATTAAACATACATGATCCATATAGCAATTTAAGGAACTAAGTCCACATAATGAAATACAAAATTTAAATTACATTGTTCGTCCACAATTTACATAAGCTTCAATTACATAAGTCTCAATTACATACTATGAAAAAGAAAGTACAAGTCGATAATTCACCAAAACTACTCTCCTCGCTCGGAGTCGCTCTCAACTGTCTCCTCCAAGGAAGTAGGGTCACCTGCTAAACCTGTACGCCGAAGCAAGAGTGAGTCTAAAAGACTTAGCAAGTAATTCCATACACATCATACATTCATACATCACAAGTAAGTCCTACATTCAATTTCATTAAGTCAAAACATATAGCATGGTTGAAACAATGATAAGAAACAACATGTCATGATATTTCTACATAATTCACAACACATGATACAGGGTTTAGGTCATTCCAAATTAAAATACCTACCACATGCTTTCCACTTATCTATCCACATGAGAGCTACATTCACCATTTAAGCTACAACATGATAGCAATTTAGCATAGGATTTTCACACACATAAAAGAAAATTACTCCCAACATGGATTCTACATATTTTGCACATGTAAAACATTGTTATAAACACATTAAGGTTGCTGTTTTGACATGAATCCCACATTTTCATAACATGAATCACAATTTCACATTCTAACACATTTGTTTCACATGTTTACACAATTGCAAACTCACATTGTTTACTTTTACACATTACACATATACACATGTTCACACTACACAATTTGTACATATACACATTCACATTTTCACATTTAGATGCCGTGACTCATAGTCCAAACCACCACTAGAAGGACACATTCACATCACATAACACATAACACATAGACGCCACCTAGGCAACACAGTGACGGCTTTTGGTACTCCGCAAATCGGGAGAAGAACTCACCCTAACCAGTGGTACTTGTCCACCTCCAGGATTTCATCCTAATGCCCATAGGATTCTAAACACATTGAACTTTTCCGTGGGGACTTTTCCACGGTATAGTTCCACAGCCCTCTATGGAAGCAGTGTCACACATGGCACATTTTACACATTTTCCTGTTTATTATACTCATAGTTCTCACACAATTGGACACATGACTTACATTTCACCACTTAGTACATGATTCAGTTTTTCCCTAACATGATGCTACTGTTTGACAGAGTTTAAACACTCAGTAATTTACACTAATCAGGTTGAAAACACATAATCAAACCATAATCATGATAACATGCATTAATAACTCATTTTCACATGGAAAGTTCACAATACAACCTTCTGTTACCCAAATCTCATGAAATATTAACCACACACTGTTTGCAGGGTTTAGACCACTCATGCAAATTTTCACATTTTTTTGAATTACACAGAATTTACAGAAAATGAAACACTCATTCACATGCCATTAATAATTCAGTTATCATGGAGCACAACATAAATGTCGGATTTGACAGTTCTCAGACCTGTACCTAACATGCACATTATCACAAAAAAAAATTCCTGAATTAATCTCACATCATACTATTTACTGTGATTTTTACATGACCCTACACATGCTTTCTAATTTCATTACCGAATTTGTAATAAATCACATAATCATGGGAAATTTTCCAATTTTGCAGAGCATGGGCTGACATACATACACATGGTCTAGAAATATTATGGCATTCAAATTCCTCACGAATCATGTGAACAGTAGACTAACACAACCAAGGTCTCATCTAACATGCATTTCACATAAACCTAGCAATTTATACTAATTGCAGAATTACATAAAAGTCTCACATCACATTCCATTATCTATATTACATAACACATAACATTTACAATATATCCTCATGCGAAAAACTTTGGAAATTAATCATATATAAGGAAGAACAGCTCACTGTTCTGTCCTGAAGAATTAAACGGCAAAGGCTAGCTGTTCAAATGGGTTAACGGCAACATCGTCTGCCGCCAAGTGAATAGCTTAACGGCAAGAGATCTTGCCATTAAGTTCCTGTATGTGCAAAAACACAGACCGAGCTCTAAAGAAAGGGTGAATGTGGGGGATTCAGGACACGAGTAAAATCCCATAAAATATCTAAGACCTACTGGACATATACATGCATCACGGGGATGGGTTACTTGCCTTTAGAAAAATCTCCAAGGGGATCTAAATGGCTGTCGAAGCTCTCCTTGGGCAGTGCCAAGAAGCCTCCAAAATCCTCTTGCTCCGGGTTCCAGGTTGATCTCCACTGC
The DNA here is from genome assembly GCA_014218235.1 of Colocasia esculenta. Classification (NCBI taxonomy): domain Eukaryota; kingdom Viridiplantae; phylum Streptophyta; class Magnoliopsida; order Alismatales; family Araceae; genus Colocasia; species Colocasia esculenta. The sequence continues at coordinate 83,874,918 of CM024766.1, read as the reverse complement.
AGGCCGGGGCCGGGGAAGCCTTCCTCTATGTCCAGACTTCCTCCTTGACGCAGTAGATCACCGGAAGGAGCCTCTGGTCGCCGGATCAAAGCCTCCAAAGTTCAGGTTTTTCTCTTGTTCTCACAGCTAGGGTTTTCTCTGCATGCAAAGAGCCAAGAGAGCTCTTCAAGGTTGCACAGAGTGGTAGTTTTATAAGGTAAGGCTTGAGGTCTCACGCAGGACTAATGGGAGAGGTGAGAGCCGTTGGGGACATCTGCCCAATCGATGAGCAAGCCCAACCCGAAATTTCGGGGTTTGCTGCGCACAGAAAATCAGTGAAGTAGACGTCCACATCCATGGCCGTTTACCTCATAGTTGACGTCCATCTATATGGACGTTTACTCAACATGGACGTCCATCCATGTTGACGCCAATTTGCTCTTCGGCCAGAGCATTAAACCATGCAGAAAACCCTATGTACACTATGTATATGCATGCAATACATATAGTATAATATACACACTACTACACCATGCAATCATCCACTATTTACAATTAATTTACACATGCACACGTAGGTACACCTAGCTAATATGTACATAGTTACCTATATATGCACACATGATATTTACACACAAGCACGAATCCATACATGATATCAAATAAAAGGACAAAATGTTGAGGGCCTTACACCCTCTCCCCCTTAAGGAAACTTCGTCCTCGAAGTTTAAACAACACTGCTCGAACAAATGAGGATACTTCTTCCTCATCGCATCCTCAAGCTCCCAAGTAGCCTCCTCTGGCGAGAAGTTCCACCATAGAACCTTCACTGACGTAATACTCTTGTTCCGGAGATGCTGGACCTTCCGGTCAAGAATAGCTACTGGTTGCTTCACATACGACAGATCTGGCTGGATCTCCACTGGCTCGTGACTAATAACATGAGACGAATTTTGAACATACTTCCTGAGCATAGATACGTGGAAAACGGGATGAACACTAGCTAAAGCCGGTGGCAAAGCTAGCTCGTAAGCCACGCTACCTAAACACCTGAGAATCTCATATGGGCCAATGAATCTGGGACTTAATTTTCTATGCCTGCCAAACCTGACGACAGCTCGAGTAGGTGAAATCTTCAAAAAGACATGCTCACCCACCTCAAACTCCAAATCCTTCCTCTTGTTGTCGGCATAACTCTTCTACCTATCCTGTGCCGCAACAAGCCTCTTCTTGATAAGCTGAATCTTATCCGAAGTCTCCTGAACTAACTCTGGACCGATCAACTGCCTATCGCCGGCCTCCTCCCAACATAAAGGAGATATGCAAGGCCTTCCATACAATGCCTCAAATGGAGCCATACCAATGCTCGCATGAAAGTTGTTGTTATATGCGAACTCCACAAGAGGTAAATGGTGCTCCCAATCATCCTTCCAATCCAGCACACACGCCCTCAACATATCCTCGAGCGTCTGGATAGTCCTCTCAGACTGTCCATCTGTCTGGGGATGAAATGCCGAACTGAGCTTCAGCTCCGAACCTAAAGCATCCTGAAGACCCTTCCACAACCTCTAAGTAAATCTTGGATCTCGATCTGAAATGATCAACTTCGACACACCATGCAATCTAATAATGCTACTGACATACAATCTAGCCAAGCTCTCTACTGACTGCTTCTTCTTCATAGGAAAGAAATGCGCAGTCTTCAAGAATCTATCTATGACTACCCAAATCGAGTCATTACCCCGTCTAGATCGAGGCAAACCCGAAACAAAATCCATAGTGACAGCTTCCCACTTCCATACTGGGATCTCCATCTTCTGCATAAGACCAGATGGTCGCTGTTGCTCGGCCTTCACTTGCTGGCACACTAAACACCTAGATACATAATCCGCTACATCTCTCTTCATGCCGAACCACCAAAAGGACCTCTTCAAATCCTGGTACATTTTAGTGTTACCCGGATGAATAGAGAATCTCGACCTATGAGCTTCTGCTAAAACATGCTCACGGACATCTACCATGTCAGGGACACACACTCGGTGGTGGAATCTAATCACGCCATCCTCATCACGAGCGATGCCTGCCTTGCCTACTAACTCTTGGAGTTTAGGGTCGGCTTTCTGTTGCTCGATCATCTCATCCAACACTGAAGACCTAAGGGATAACTGAGCCACAAAAGCCTGACATAAGGGCTCTAACTCAGCCATCGCACATGCCGCATCCTCCAACTTCTTCCAATCCTGCTAGAGCGAAGACCTCCTCCTGCTAAGAGCATCCGCTACGACATTCGCCTTTCCTGGATGATATTGAAGATCGAAGTCGTAGTACTTGAGGAACTCAATCCATCTCCTCTGCCGTAAGTTTAGTTCCTTCTAGGAGAAGAGATTCCTCAAGCTCTTATGGTCAGTGAGCACCACAAATCTTACACCATAAAGATAGTGCCTCCAGATCTTTAGTGCATGAACCACCGCCGCAAGCTCCAAATCATGAGTTGGATAGTTACGTTCGTGCTCCTTCAATTGGCGAGAAGTGTACACCACTACTTTTCCTTGCTGCATTAGTACACAGCCTAAGCCAATCCGAGATGCATCCGTATAAATGGCAAAACCTTCAGCACCACTAGGTAATACCAATACCGGGGTGGAAGTGAGTTTAGCCTTCAATAATTGAAAGTTACTCTCACATGTCTCGGACCACACAAACTTTACCCCCTTTCTGGTAAGCTGAGTCAATGGGGCGGCGATGGATGAAAATCCCTCAATGAATCGCCGATAGTAACCAGCCAAACCAAGAAAACTACGAATCTCCGAAGGGGTCTTGGGGGTCTCCCAATCCATAACTGCCTGGACCTTTGCTGGATCAACTGCTACACCAGCACCGGAGATAACATGCCCAAGAAAATGAACCTCGCCCAACCAAAAATTGCACTTGCTGAATTTTGCGTACAGCTTGTGCTCACGAAGAATCTCTAACACTACCCTCAAATGCTGACGGTGTGTGGCCTCATCCGGAGAGTAGACCAACACATCATCGATAAATACCACAACAAACCTATCTAAGTACGGCCTAAAAACCCTGTTCATGAGATCCATGAACGCTGCAGGGGCGTTGGTCAATCCGAAAGAAGGACCAAAAACTCATAATGTCCATAACGGGTTCTAAATGCCATCTTGGACACATCCTCACTCCTAATCCTCAACTGATGATAACCAGATCGCAAATCGATCTTGGAAAAGACTGATGCATTTTGCAGCTGGTCAAACAAATCATCAATACGAGGTAAGGGATACCTGTTCTTCACTGTCACTTGGTTTAGCTTTCTATAATCGATGCATAACCTAAGTGATCCATCCTTCTTCTTTACGAATAAGATAGGTGCGCCCCAAGGAGAAACACTAGGGCGAATAAATCCCTTAACTAGCAATTCTTGCAACTGCTTCCTTAACTCGGCTAACTTCGCAGGTGCCATCCGATATGGAGCCTTCGAGATAGGAGAGGTGCCCGGAAGCAACTCTATGGTGAACTCGATCTCTCTATCCAGTGGCAATCCAGACAAATCATCGGGAAAGATGTCTGGAAAATCCTACACTACCTCGATCTCTGTAAGAGTAGGTGACTCACTAGCCTCGGGTACTAACACTACGCTGGCAAGAAAAGTGTCACAACCCTTGTTTACCATGCGCATCGCCTTCATGGCAGAGATGACCAACTTTCCCGCCAAGTTTCCTGGCAAGGGATTAGAGAACTCGTCCTCACCAGGAATGTGGAAAACAATCCTCTTCCAATGAAAATCTACTAACGCATAGTGCTCCTCTAGCCAATCCAGACCAAGAATAGCATCAAAGTCTTTCATCTTTAGCAAGAAGAAACACCCATCTAAAACCCTATCCTCAATACACACAGGTAACGACGGAATACACTTCCCAGTCGATACCGTACCCGTGGGTGTGTGTACAGACAACGGGACTTCCAAATCCTCAGACTCTACGCCTGACTCTATAGCTAACTGCCTAGCGAACTGCTCGGAAATGAACGAGTGAGTGGCACTCGTATCGAACAAAACCCGAGCGTGCACACCTAGAAGTAAAACCGTTCCTTCGGTGACATGCTCTGCCTGCTCGGCATCCTCTCGTGCTAGGGCAAACACTCGAGCTGGAGCTCGAGGCCTTCCTAGTCTTCCTGTAGCTGGCACTGCTGCTGCTACCGCTGCTGGGGTTGGCGCTCTGCGCTGGACTCCCTGCTGAAGTCTCGGACAATCCTTGACCTTATGGTCGCTGCTCCCGCACTTCAAGTATTTTCCCGCTACCATCCAACACTCCATACCACCGTGTGTCTTCCCGCAATGGGAACACTCCTTCTTCACACCAGGGGAACGTTGAGAAGGTAGCTGAGTACTGCTGGCTCCCACTGGACGCTGTGGTGTCTGGTACGTTGCCTTTTTCTTATCCTGCCGCTGGAGAGGGGCTGCAGGTCTCTTCTGCAAAGCTTTCTTCTCCTCTAGGTACTGCTCCATTACACCCTCCTGCCTACAAGCAGCGCTAAGGGCCTCGTCCAAGGTACGATGATCAAAAACTACTAGCCTCGTCCTCAGTGATGGCTTAAGGCCCATCACAAACTTCATTGCCTTCCTGCGCTCATCAGCTACTATGTGAGGTGCATACTTAGATAACTCAGCAAACCTGGCCTCATACTCGAGTACAGTCTTGGAGCCCTGAGTCAAGGAAAGGAACTCCTGCTCCATCCTGTCCTGGATATGCTCGGGGACGAACTTGGCCCGAAAGAGCCTCACAAACTCGTCCCAAGCAACATCAATAGCACTGTCCTCGAATCGGGTACGCAGTAAGGAAGCCCACCACACATCAGCTCTCTCCTGCAACACAACCTTCATAAGCACCAACTAACAGCTCTAGTTTAACAGGGTAGCAAACATATAAAACTAACACATACCTGTTACATATAGGTGGCTAAAGTGACCTTGTCCTCGTCCGCACACCTAACAGCCCGGAAGATTTTCTCGATCTCCCTCATCCAGCTCTCAGCTAGTAATGGGTCGCTCTCCCCCTTAAAAGATGGTGGCAACATCCTCTTGAATCTTTCCATGATGGAGGGTCCACCATGGTCCTGAGCCTGGGGAACTGGAACCTGGGCCTGCTACAACAGTCAACAAGCAATGCATATTCAACACAACATCATGCAATTAAATAAAACAAACTACTTTTATTTTATTATTCCAACCTGAGCCTCCATCTGAGCCTGGAGTGCAGCCTGGGTGTGGGCCTGCGTCTGCATGGCCTGCACTAGACCCTGCATGAACACTCCATAATCCACAGGTGGCGGTGGGGGAAGTACAGGACCCTGAGGTGCCGGGGCCTACTGCTCAGTCTGCCCCTCATGCCTAGGCTCATCTCTCCTCTGCTCGCCATCGCGAGTAGGTACACCACCACGTCTACCGCGTGAAGCCATAAGCTACAATTAATTTAATCACTATTAGAAACAACATTATTTAGTCCCTAACCAGTTTCTTATCTATCTTTCATTCATTATTAATCAATTCTACACATGTGGACAACTCTATAAAGACTTAGCATGTAATGGAGATGATGACTTATGTATATTTATGTACGATCTCAACTGGTTTTGCTCTGATACCAATCTCTGCGACGACCCTCCTTATACCGGTACGATTATACCAATCCACGTCGGTATAGTGACTCTCGTCACAGTGGGACATTTACCCAAGCACTAACACACATGATTGAGATGTACACAAATATGAATACAGAGTAGCGGAAGTAAAAGAACTACTGTCTTCTCATTTCATCATCCACATTAAACATACATGATCTATATAGCAATTTAAGGAACTAAGTCCACATAATGAAATACAAAATTCAAATTACATTGTTCGTCCACAATTTACATAAGCTTCAATTACATAAGTCTCAATTACATACTATGAAAAAGAAAGTACAAGTCGATAATCCACCACAACTACTCTCCTCGCTCGGAGTCGCTCTCAACGGTCTCCTCCAAGGAAGTAGGGTCACCTGCTAAACCTATACTCCGAAGCAAGAGTGAGTCTAAAAGATTTAGCAAGTAATTCCATACACATCATACATTCATACATCACAAGTAAGTCCTACATTCAATTTCATTAAGTCAAAACATATAGCATGGTTGAAACAATGATAAGAAACAACCTGTCATGATATTTCTACATAATTCACAACACATGATACATGGTTTAGGTCATTCCAAATTAAAATACCTACCACATGCTTTCTACTTATCTATCCACATGAGAGCTACATTCACCATTTAAGCTACAACATGATAGCAATTTAGCATAGGATTTTCACACACATAAAAGGAAAATACTCCCAACATGGATTTTACATATTTTGCACATGTAAAACATTGTTATAAACACATTAAGGTTGCTGTTTTGACATGAATCCCACATTTTCATAACATGAATCACAATTTCACATTCTAACACATTTGTTTCACATGTTTACACAATTGCACATTCACATTGTTTACTTTTACACATTACACATATACACATGTTCACAATACACAATTTGTACATATACACATTCACATTTTCACATTTAGATGCCGTGACACATAGTCCAAACCACCACTAGAAGGACACATTCACATCACATAACACATAACACATAGACGCCACCTAGGCAACTCAGTGACGGCTCTTGGTACTTCGCAGACCGGGAGAAGAACACTCCACCCTAACCAGTGGTACTTGTCCACCTCCAGGATTTCATCCTAATGCCCATAGGATTCTAATCACATTGAACTTTCCCGTGGGGACTTTTCCACGGTACAGTTCCACAGCCCTCTATAGAAGCAGTGTCACACATGGCACATTTTACACATTTTCCAATTTATTATACTCATAGTTCTCACACAATTGGACACATGACTTACATTTCACCACTTGGTACATGATTCAGTTTTTCCCTAACATGATGCTACTGTTTGACAGAGTTTAAACACTCAGTAATTTACACTAATCAGGTTGAAAACACATAATCAAACCATAATCATGATAGCATGCATTAATAACTCATTTTCACATGGAAAGTTCACAATACAACCTGCTGTCACCCAAATTTCATGAAAATTTAACCACACACTGTTTGTAGGGTTCAAACCACTCATGCAAATTTTCACTTTTTTCTGAATTACACAGAATTTACAGAAAATGAAACACTCATTCACATGCCATTAATAATTCAGTTATCATGGAGCACAACATAAATGTCAGATTTGACAATTCTCAGACCTGTACCTAATATGCACATTATCACAGAAATTTTTTCCCTAATTCATCTCACATCATACTATTTACTATGATTTTTACATGACCATACACATGCTTTCTAATTTCATTACCGAATTTGTAATAAATCACATGATCATGGGAAAATTTCCAATTTTACAGAGCATGGATTGACATACATACACTTGGTCTAGAAATATTATGGCATTCAAATTCCTCACGAATCATGTGAACAGTAGACTAACACAACCAAGGTCTCATCTAACATGCATTTCACATAAACCTAGCAATTTATACTAATTGCAGAATTACATAAAAGTCTCACATCACATTCCATTATCTATATTACATAACATATAATGTTTACAATATATCCTCAAGCGAAAAACTTTGGAAATTAATCATATATAAGGAAGAACAGCTCACTGTTTTGTCCTGAAGAACTAAACGGCAAAGGCTATCTGTTCAAAGGGGTTAACGGCAACATCATCTGCCGCCAACTGAAGAGCTTAACGGCAAGAGATCTTGCCGTTAAGTTCCTGTCTGTGCAAAAACACAGACCGAGCTCCAAAGAAAGGGTGAATGTGGGGGATCCAGGACACAAGTAAAATCCCATAAAATATCTAAGACCTACTGGACATATACATGCATCACGGGGATGGGTTACTTGCCTTTAGAAAAATCTCCAAGGGGATCTAAATGGCTGTCGAAGCTCTCCTTGGGCAGTGCCAAGAAGCCTCCAAAATCCTCTTGCTCCGGGTTCCAGGTTGATCTCCACTGCAGGCCAGGGCCGGGGAAGCCTTCCTCTATGTCCAGACTTCCTCCTTGACGCAGTAGATCACCGGAAGGAGCCTCTGGTCGCTGGATCAAAGCCTCCAAAGTTCAGGTTTTTCTCTTGTTCTCACAGCTAGGGTTTTCTCTGTATGCAAAGAGCCAAGAGAGCTCTTCAAGGTTGCACAGTGTGGTAGTTTTATAAGGTAAGGCCTGGTTTCTCACATAGGACTGATGGGAGATGTGAGAGTTGTTGGGGACATCTCTCCAATCGGTGAGCAAGCCCAACCCGGAATTTTGGGGTCTGCTGCGCACAGAAAATCAGAGAAGTAGACGTCCACATCCATGGCCGTTTACCTCATAGTTGGCGTCCATCGATATGGACGTTTACTCAACATGGACGTCCATCCATGTTGACACCAATTTGCTCTTCGGCCAGAGCATTAAACCATGCAGAAAACCCTATGTACACTATGTATATGCATGCAATACATATAGTATAATATACACACTACTACACCATGCAATCATCCACTATTTACAATTAATTTACACATGCACACGTAAGTACACCTAGCTAATATGTACATAGTTACCTACATATGAACACATGATATTTACACACAAGAACGAATCCATACATGATATCAAATAAAAGGACTAAATGTTGAGGGCCTTACAAAGTCTATTCCATTCGTGAAAGTATTGTGGAGGAATTTCTCACGTGAAGAAACAACATGGGAACTAGAAGAGAGGATGAAGAAGCAATATCCGTCATTGTTCGGTAAGTGTTTTAACTCAATCTTCGAGGACAAAGATTATTTTAAGGGGGAGAGGGTGTAGTGCCCTAGATCTTTTGCTAGTTTGAATTATGCAATTGTGTGTATGTGTTTCAGCATCTAATATTGAACTGTAAATTGTTGAACTTAACGTCAAGATTCACTGACGTTGACTACAATAGATGACATGATTGATTGCCGTCTACTGGCTATTAACGACAGGAGATTGTGCCATTTATATTTTTCTAAAGTGTTTAGTTTTTCGGCCAAATCTTTTTATGACATGATCGATTGCCATCTACCTCGTGGTCGACGACGACATATGTTGACGTTAACCTGACTTGCCAGTTTTTTCTGCTACCGTTCTGGGGAGAAATGATCGGCCATTTTCATGGCATTTAATTGATGGATTGAGACGTTTTTGGTTCAAGGGTCAGGATTAGAGCTTAGACAAAACTGTAGGAGTCTTTATAAGACCCCGATTTGGCCTTTAGGAAAGGGTTTTTCCACTGGTTCAGAGGTGAGAAAAGAGGGCTGAAGGAGGAGTTTCTGTGCAGCAAATTGTGCAGATCGAAGCAAGCTGGATGGTAGGAGAACTTGAAGGATCATGTGCAGAAGGATCTCCAAGTGTGAGTGCAATTTTGGAGGACGGATCAGGTGATTGAAGATGGTGAAAGAGACTGCCTTATGGCCAAGGCAGGCATCTACAACTTTTTCCTTGTGACTTCAGAAGGAGGGTTAGAGGCAAGTAACATGGGGGAACGGTTTAGGATAGTCGAATCTATAGATTTATCATTTTTATGGATTTTTAAACCCATGAATAAAAGACTAGGATGGGGTTAAAGTTTTATTATTTCATGTGTAATTTTGGGTTTTCTGACAGGATAAACTCAACGTCAACATCGATCGCCATTTATTTCATGTAAACATGAAGGTATTGGACGCTTATATATATATATATATATATATATATATATATATATATATACAGCTATGTGCCGCCGTCAACTGATGTTAATGACAGGATATGTTGACGTTAACCTGTGTAAACGACAACATACTTTGCCTTTAAGTTCATCCGTGCTGTTTTTCTGCAAATCTGATTATTGTTATAAACTGTGATCATTGCATGTGTAGGGTTTTTCGGTTAGGCTATGTTCTGTGTAAATCAGTATTGTTATACAGCAGGAGTGTCATGGCAATGTTGTAGGGGTATGCATAGTTATTTTTTAAAGATTTTCTTTGATTATGTAAGGAGAAAGTGAAATAGTTACAAGTTTAATCCATGTTATGACATTATGATTGAGAGTTTGTACTACTATTAAATAGAATTATAGACCCATCATGCTTAGTTTTCACACAGTAATTGTATGATTTATTTACACTTTGTGACATGTTAATTAATCCAAGTATACAAAAAATAATCCTAAGAAATGATACTGAATTCAGAAAAATGTGAAAATTTATATGTGTGATGCATGACTAGGAATAGAATTACTCTAAAAATTTCAGAATTTTATGAATACTGTACTTGCTGTTATAATTTTCTGAATGATAAAAATGTACATAGAAATCAATAAATGGGAGAAAGGGGACATGAATGTTGAATTTTGATATAATAAGTAAATGTAGTATCATGATAGGTTGCTGTTGTACAGTGGAATGATGATTTCAAAAATGAGAAAATGTGTTGTGTAATCTTTCATTGTTGTCTTGCTAATTATGCATGATTTTATGAAAAAGCATGATAGAATTTCATGTAGGTATTAATTGCATGAAAGCATGTTATTAGATTTCTGAAATGATATGGCCAATAAGAAATTGCTATTATAGAGATTCCTACATGGAACTATGTCATAAAATGCCCCTATGGTTATGGTTCACCTACATGAAATTGACTACATGAATCCGTGGGCAACGGATTGAAATCCTCGAGATAGACATGTTCTACTGGTTAAGGTTGGGAGGACATCCCCTGGTGTTGCGCAGTAACGAAGACTTCATCACTATTTTGCCTAGGTGATAAGTGAATGTTACACTCTACATGATATCTATTAATAGTGGGGCTATGTCTAGGGAACTATACCTACATGCTACTTGATATTGACTACATGCTACATGATATTGACTACATGCTACATGACATTGACTACATGTTACAAGATTTTGTCTATATGCCAAGCCACATGATATTGTTTAAATGCTTTGTCTTATTACATGATGAAATCCACATGTTATATGAATTGTTTTCCTCTACATGATAAGTAACCATCCTATGTAAAGAATGATTGACAAATGATTTTGAGTATTGTATCAAGGATAAGTAATTGCATATGTTATCATGTTTGAAAAGTAATTATATGATAAATCTTGAATTGTCTTTCCTTGTTGCTTGCTAGCTCTAGTAGACTCACACTTGATTAACATTTCAGGAGAGGCTGAGGACACCGAGGAGTTAGTCCACTCTGACTCTGAGCGTGAGGACGTAGAGGCTTAGTTCTTTATATTGGGAGTGTGTTTGAGTGACTATGTATGTGAGAATAAATTGTAAATTGAAAATTGTGTTATTCCTAGACTTATGAACTGTCATTATTTTGGACTATTGTAGTTCTTCTTTTATGCTTTAGACTTGGTATTTGAATACAATGTTGATGGAAAAGCAAATTTCATATTCCATTGCAAACTTGTTGGAATTTAATTGTCATTTATGTATAACTCAATCTGAACCGATAAATGTTGGATTTTTCCACTATAACACCACTATTGGATCCGATGTGAGTTGGTACAACTGTACCGGGTCTAAGAGGGGCGTTACAGAGATTGGTATCAGAGTGTTCCAGGTTGAGCATGTACATAAATGAAATATCAACAATGTGTTCATATCCTTAAGTCTGCATAAAGAATTAGTTCAAGATTTTGTAGAATAATAGGTTATCATAACAAATACTTGTTTTGCAGACTATGGCTACTCGTGGTCGTAGAGGAGCATGCTTGGCCTTAGGCGATGAGCCAGCTGGAGGTTCACAGGCTCCATCTCAGCAGGCGCCAGATCCGCCAAGCGTACCATTTTCACCCCCACCACCACCCGTGGACTATAGAGCATTGATGCAGGGACTTGTGCACGCGATGCAGACCTAGGCACAGAGGGAAGCTGCCTTACAAGTGCAAGTGCAGGCCCAGGTTGGTACTTAGGAAGTAATTACCAGGTTGTTGATTTGAAGAATCCAACTAAGGACTCGACTTGGATTTAGGCACAGACACCTGCTCATGAGGCAACCATTGGAGGTGCAACGATGATGGAGCGGTTCAGGCGGATGACTCCAACTTTCTTTAAGGGGGAGAGTGATCCAATCATGGTGGAGAGTTGGTTGTGTGAGATGAAGAAGATCTTTCATGCTATACGATGTATGGAAGAGGAACGGGTGACTCTGGCCACTTATATGCTAAAGGTAAGGTAGATTCTTGAAGTGTTGTGTGTTCCCTTAGTACACCCTTAGATTTATCTACCTTCTTTTGTAGGAGTGTGCCGACGTATGGTGGTCGTCAGTACTATGCACACAGTTCAGGGATGGAGCTGTTAAGGTTGCATGGACCGAGTTTGTTCGCCTGTTCAGAGAAACGTATATTCCAGAGCATGTGCAAGATTGCAAGGAGTAGGAGTTCTTGACGTTGACCCAAGGGTCAATGAGTATGCTAGAGTATGAGGCTAGATTTGCAGAGCTGTCGAAGTATGCGCCTCACATAGCAGTTGATGAGCGGAGGAAAGTGAAGAAATTTGTCATGGGATTAAAGCCGTCCTTGAGGACTAGACTAGTGGCTTTTGGGCATCCTTCGATGGATGTGGCATTGTCTGCAGCATGCATGGAAGAAGCAGAGATGGAGGTGTATCTGGAGGAGAAGAGGGCTTCTTTGAAGAGGCCTGGATCAACATTTCAGCAGTAAGACAAGAGAAAAAAAACTCTAGTGTTTCCTCCCAGTGGAGTACTACTAGCGAGAGTGGCTGCACTGACTACGAGCAGTGGTATAGTTGGAGAGAAGCCTCTGTTTTCTCAGTGTGGGAAGCGCCACGAAGGAGACATTTGTTGGGTGACTTTGGGTAGGTGCTTGAGGTGTGGTGACAAAGACCACAAGATCTGTGATTGTTCGAAGATGGCACAGCAGACTGTAGCAACAACAATAGCTAGACCAATACCGAGAGCAGCAGGTGGACCCAGGGGCCAGGCCCAAGTTTTTGCTTTAGCAAGAGATGAGGCTGAGTTGGCAGAGCATGTCACAGAAGGTACGGTTTTGATTATGGGTATGCATGCTCATGTTTTATTTCATACTGGTGCTACGCATAGTTTTATCTCTGAGAAGTTTGCAAAGGTCGTAATGAAGGAGTCTGTTATAGTTCCTGAGGTCATGGAGGTTCCGTTATCTGTTCACACCCCAGCTGGAACCATGTTGACTGGGCAACGCTTTTCTTCACTCCATGTGTGTATCGAAGAACGAGATTTGCCTGGTAGTTTTTATCTGTTGAAGATGAAGGACTATGATGCCATTTTGGGCTTAGACTGGCTCGAGGAGCATTACACCCTTATGGATTGTAGGAAGAAGATCATTATTTTATGGATTCCTGGTGAAGAATTTTTCCATCCGTTACCCAAGAATATGACGGGTAAGTTTGTGATCTTAGCTTTAATGGCAACCCAGATGTTGAACAAGGGTTGTAGTGGTTTTCTTGCTAGTGTTGTGATCTCTGTGGATTCAAAGAAGGCACTGACTAAAGAAGATATTGAGGTTGTCTAGGACTTCAGCGATGTATTTCCCAAGGGCTTGTCCAGTTTTCCACCTGAGAGGGAGATTGAGTTCGGTATTGAGTTGGTACCTAGTACTTCACCTATATCCATTGCTCCTTACTGTATGGCACCAGCGGAATTGGCGGAATTGCGGAAGAAGCTTTAGGAATTGTTAGATAAGGGTTTTATTCAATCAAGTGTGTCACTTTGGGGAGCACCTGTACTCTTTGGGAAGAAGAAGGACTGGTCGATGAGGCTGTGCATTGACTACCGTAAGCTGAATCAGGTGACTATTAAGAACAAGTATCCTTTGCCAAGTATTGATGACTTGTTTAACCAATTGCGTGGAGCTTCTGTGTTTTCTAAGATTGATCTTTGTTCTGGCTTTAATCATGATAGCATGTGAGCGTCATGCACACATCTTTTAAATAATAAAATCACGTAAATGTTATCAAAAGTGTATTAACATGAAGTTATTGTTCATAACAGAGCTTTACAATTAAATCATGATTATAGAGCATGACTAGCAAGGTTTAATTGACATATTAAGGTTCTGGACTACATAGTGAAATTGCGACGGAGGTATCTGTCGCGTTCAAATTGCGACGGGGGTACAGGTCACGTTCAAAAGAATCGATTCAAGATAATAGATTGATTCTTTGAAAGGTGACGTGGTAACCTGTCGTGACCATGGCAGTCAGTCCATAATCGCGACGTCAGGGTCTATCACGTTTAAGGCAATCGATATGGGACAACAAGACGCAACGCAACGGATCATCGCGTTCATGACGCAGCGTGGCCTAGTGTCGCGACCTGGATGAGAACGCGACTGATCGGGCCATTGCATTCTCAGAGATCTTGGCCGAGCCCAAAAGGTGAAATGGTCCAGCTTGGGTTGCGGTCCAGTCCTCCAAGGACTTGACACAAGGATCTTTAAAAATTAATATTAAATCATATACATGATGAAAAATCACAAAATCAATTTTAACGAAACTAGACTTGCAGAGGTATCAACAGTAAAGAGTAATTAGGTTTCTAACATAGTACAAGCATGTTATTAATAGGTTACTTCACGATGAACCAAAAATCTGACACAGTGGTGAAGAACAATTTAATTAGAACAGAATACTTGATAGAAATTGGGGAAAAGTATGTCATTAGATTCCTGACATCATGTAGCATGTACAATAATAGTTTTAGGGCACGAGATCAAAAATAGACAAGGATTTAGGTTGAACATGTGGGGTCAGGCACATGTTCTTAACAAAACTTTGAGCATGAAATACTCATAAACAACATGATGGGAATTGGGGAAAACATGGGGCTTTTGTAGCTGGGATCATAGACTAACTAGGGTCGAGTTTAATTTACTTTTTCTTGAGAGATTGTCTATCTTTGAGCGCTTTAGTTCCTAGGGTAAGATCACGAAGATGCTCCTTCTAAGCCTCCTTCTCCCTTGATTGCTTCGTCCAAATGCCTCTCTTTCTCATCCTCCAAGCTTCAAAAAGTTAATAGGGTTGGCTAGGGACGAAAATGAAGTGTATTTGTATGTTAAAGGTTGCCAAATCTCCTTAAACTCTTTCTTTTCCTCAAACTCTGAATTTCCATAATTATCTACCCTTTATTCTTGCATTTATCCTTCTATTGGCTTGTGGTGGGCTCTAGATCCATGGCCAACTAGTTAGGATAGAGTTAGGACTCTTTTTAGGATTTTTATGAGTCATATTAGTGATTATCTTGACCTTTTTTTATTGATTAATTATTTAGGTACGAATTTAGGCCTATTTATCTCTAATCCAACATTGGGCTTTTGCTTTGTGACCCAATAACTCATGTTTGAACTTTAATTATAACCCAACACTTGTTTTTGCTTAATGGGTTTTAATTTATTCACAATTATTTTAATTTAAATTTATTTATCTCAATTTAAAAATTGAGAGTTGCTACATCCTCCTCCTCTTAAAAAGAAATTGGTCTCCAAATTTATATGATCATATGAGGAAAATGTCTTACCGAATAGGTCCGGATAATTCTGTCTCATGGTTGATTCTGGTTCCCACGTGGCTTCTTAGACTCCATGGTTGTTCCAGAGTACCTTTACCACAGATATAGATCAATTCCGTAATTGTTGCATCTTCTTGTCCTGTATTCCGATTGGCTTCTCTTCATAAGTCATATCCTTGTGCAACATTATATCGTCGAAGCAAATTATATGCGATGGGTCGTACATATACTTCCTCAACATAGACACATCGAAGACGTTGTGTACGGTGGAATATTGTGGTGGTAATGCCAGACGCTAAGCCACTTCACCGACTCTCTTGAGTACTTCAAAAGGACCAATGAACCTTGGCCTTAACTTGCCTTTGATCCCAAATCTTTGGAATCCTTTGGTTGGGGATACTTTGAGTAGCACATGATCTCCAATCTGAAACTCTAGGCCTCTTCTTCTTTTATCAGCATAGCTCTTTTGCCTAGATTGGGATATTTTGATTTTGTCTCTATTGAGTTGAATGTCTCTACTAGTACTTTGCACTAAGTCAGGTCCCAACCATTATTGTTCACCAACTTTATTCCAGCATACTGGAGATCTGTAGCTTCTACCATATAGTGCTTCAAATGAAACCATCTTGATACTTGTTTGGTAGCTATTGTTGTATGCAAACTCCATCAATGCTAGTTGCTCATTCCAGTATCCTACAAAATCTATAGTACATGCTTGTAGCATGTCTTCCACGATTTGATTCGTCCTCTCAGTCTGCCCATCCATTTGTGGGTGAAAGTAGTACTAAAGTTGAGTCTAGTACCAAGTGTAGCTTGAAGTCCTTTCCAAAAGTGAGAGGTAAACCTTGGGTCACAATCAGAAACTATGGATAAAGAAACTCCATGTAATCTTACAATCTTGTTTACATACAATGTGTCTAACATGTCCACACTCCAGGTACCTTTGATTTCTAAAAAGTGTGCGGACTTGGTTAGTCAGTCTATTATGACCTAAATAGCTTTGAGTCCACCACGAGTTTGGGGTAAACCCATGATGAAGTCCATGCCAATGCTCTCCCACTTCCGTTCTTGTAAGGCCCTCGAATTTTGTTGCATTATTTGTATTGCATGTGAATACTTCATGTTTGTGTATGTACGTATGTAAATAACTACGTAAGTACTAGTTAGTATACTTGTGTATGCATGTGTATAATTAGTTGTAAATAATGTATGAATGGTATGATGGTAGTATGTACATGATAGTATACATAATGCATGTATATATGTATAAGTCGTGCATGGTTTATGCATGTTTTAGAGTTCTGGCCGAAGGCCAGCTTGGCGTCAATATCAATGGACGTTTGTGTTGTGTAGGCGTCAACCATATGGACGCCAACACTAATCCCAACATCCAGCGATGTGGACGCTAATTTCTCTGACCTGCATGCGTTGCAGAGCCGGATTTCCGGGAGCAAGCTTGCTCACCCATTGGGGAGCTGTCCCCAATGGTCTGAAAGCTTTCTTGTCCGACCTGCGTGAAAGGAGAGCTCCTCTCCTATTTACAAAGCCTCTTCTGCAACCCTCAGCCCTCTCTTGACTCTCTTTACAAGAGGAGAAGAAGGAGAAGAAGAATCCCTAGGAAATCTATAAGAAAACCCCACTTTTGCAACCTTAAATCCGGCGATCTGAAGCTTGTTCCGGCCATCTACCACGACAAGGAGGTAGCTGGGACATCGAGGAAGGCATCCCCGACCTCGACCTGCTGTGGAGATTGCTCAAGAATCCGGAGGAAGGCATCTTTGGGAGCTTCTTGGGACTGCCCAAGGAGAGCTTCACTGCCACCTTTGATCATTCTGGAGATTTTTGGAAGGCAAGTAACCTACCCCTATCGTCAATGTAGATGTCAAGTAGGGTTTTATCATTTTTATGTATTTTTCCTCGTGTCCTAGATCCCCCATTCTTCTTGATTTTTGGAGTTCGGTCTGTGTTTCTGCACAAACAGGAACTTGGCGTCAATGCCCTTGACGCCGAGATCCCTGTGTGCGTCCAGCGATCTGGCTGTCCACTCCTGGAATGGCCGGAGACCGCCGTTAAGTTCTCTAGGACAGAACAATGAGCTGTTCTTCCTGATATATTTGATTAATTTCGATGTGTTTTCAATGAGGATATATTGTAAACTTATTATGATATGTAATATGGATGTCTGAATGTGTGGTGAGATCTTTGTAATTTCTGTGATTTGGCATAAATGGTTTTATTGTGGAGAATGTATGCATGATGAGACCTAGACCATGTTCGTTACGGTTTGTGCAATTCATGTGGAATTGGATGCCCTAAATTTTTCTAGACCAAGAATGGGTGAATCAGTCCATGCTCTAAATTTTTGGGAATTTTCTCCATGTTCCTCTGATTTATTGAATTTTCTGAAATGGAATTAGAAAAACATGTGTAGGGTTGTAAAATCTCCAGTAAATTGTGTACTGTGAAATAAATTCATGAAAATTCCTGTGGTATTGTGTATATTGAGTTCAGGGCTGTGATCTATTAAAACTGAAATTTTATGTTATACATCCTGATAAATTGAATTTTGAATAATACAGGAATCTATGTTAAATTTTCTGCAATTGCATTTTGGATCATAAAAATGTGAAAATTTTCATGTGGGATCCTAAACCCGAAATCAGCATGTGGTTAAATTCTCAAGTCATTTGGACAAATATACCATGCAATATGAATTTTCCATGCAAAAAATGGGTAATTAATGCATGCCATTGTGAAATGATTTAATTTCTGTGTAATCCAACCTGATTAGTGAAATTTCTTGAATGATAAATTCTGTCATCTGTAGTGGCATGATTAGGAAAAAACAGAGTCAAGTTGCTAATGAGAGAATGAATGAGATGTGAGTGTCATGTGTAAAATGTGTGTAAAAACTGATGTGTAATGTGTAAAAGTGTGCCAAGTGTGACACTGCTTCCATAGAGGGTAGTGGAACCGTATCAGGGAAAAGTCCCCTTGAGAAGGTTCAATGTGTTGTGATCCTAAGGGCATTAGGATGAAATCCTGGAGGTGGACAAGTACCACTGGTTAGGGTGGAGACTTGTCCTCCCGGTTTGCGCAGTCCAAGAGTCGTCACTGTATTGCCTAGGTGACGTCTATGTGTACGTGATGTGATGTGTCCTTCTTATGGTTGTTTGGACTATGTGTCACGGCACTAAAGTGTAAAATGTGAATGTGATTGTGATTATGTGCAAATTGTGTAGTGTGAACAATGTGTAAATGTGCAATGTGTAAAAAGTGAAGTATGTGAATTAGAAATTGTGTAAAAATGTGAAACCAAAATGTGAGATGTGAAATTGAAAACCCATGATATGATGATCTGAAATCATGTTAGAACAGCAACATAAATGTGGTTATGATTTTGTGCTATATGTGTACAATGCGTAGAACCCATGCCAGGGACAATCCTTACTTATGTGTAAACCATTCCATGTGCGTATGCCCTCACGTTGTGGTTTGAATGAGAACATAGCTTTCATGTGTTAGATTGTAAAATGTTAAACCACATCAAAACAGCAAGCTTAAAGCATGTGAAATGGTTATGTGCATGTATACGAATGAGTAGTAACCATGTTAGCAATGTTTTCTTTCATGTATGTAAGCTAGTCATGCTAGATTGCTCTCATGTTTTAGTTTAGTTGAAAGTAGAACTTTCATGTGTAGGAATGATTAGAGAGCATGTGATAGGAGATTTTGATTTAGAAAATCTGAAAGCATGAATCATGTGTTTAATAAGTAGAATCACCATGATAGGTTGTTAATTTCCATCACAAGCATGCTACATGATTGTGTCTTGTAAATGTGTATGTAAAACCTGCTACGACATGTACATGTATGGTATGTGTAGAGTTATTTGCTGAGTCTTTTAGACTCATTACTTGCTTCGGCGTACAGGTGTAGTAGGTGACACACCTTTGGAGGAGACCGTGGAAAGCGACTCCGAGCGTGGGGAGTAGCTAGTTTGGTGGAGCTTAGTTGTGACATTTTGGCATTTTGATGTATGTAATTGAAACATTGTATTCGCACTATCATGAAACGAAATGTTTAAGTGTGGACAATTATGTATTTGATTTTCAGCAATGTAATTATGTGGACTTTTAGTTCTTTAAATGTTATTGCAATCATGTATGTTAAATGTGGATGATGAATGAAATGAAGACAGTGGTTCTTTTACTTCCGCTACTCTGTTCTTATATTCACGTGTATCTCAGCTGAATGTTATTGTTGGGTAAATGTCCCACTGTGGCAACGTTCACTATATCGACGTGGGTTGGTATAATTGTACCGATATAATGAGGGTCGCCACAGAGATTGGTATCAGAGCAACCGGTTGAGATTGCACAGGAATATACATAAGTCATCATCCCCATTACATGCTAAGTCTACGTAGGAATGTCCACATGTGTAGAATTGATTAATAATGAATGAAAAGTAGATAAGAAAATGGTTAGAAAACTTAGTAACCTAGCTAATGGTGGCTGAAATTTATTACAGCCATGGCTTTGAGAGGTAGGCATGGTGGAGCGCCGGTTCGTGAGGACGAGCCGAGACGTGACGAGCGGGCGGAGCAACAGGCCCCGGCACCGCAAGGTCCTGTACTTCCCCCACCGCCGCCTGTGGATTATGGAGTATTCATGCAAGGTCTGGTGCAAGCCATGCATACGCAGGCTCATACCCAGGCAGCACTCTAGGCACAGTTGGAGGCTCAGGTTAGACTAATAAAATGATTTATAATCTGTTTTATTTGCTTATGCGATATTATGTTGATTGTGAATTGCTTGCTGTGTACAGTAGTAGGCTCAAGTACCAGCTCAGGACCATGGTGGACCTTCTACCATGGAAGGATTCAAGAGGATGTTGCCACACTCTTTTAAGGGGGAGAGAGATCCATTGTTGGCAGAAAGCTGGATGACGGAGATAGAAAAGATCTTCCGAGCCATGATGTGTGCAGATGAGGATAAGGTCACATTAGCCACCTACATGCTATAGGTATGCTTTAGTTTATATGCTTGTATGTTTTGTTAAGTTAGATTTGTTTAGATGGTGCTTATGAGCGGTGTACTGCAGGAAAGAGCTGATGTATGGTGGGCTTCATTGCTGCGTACCCGGTTTGAGGACGGAGCTATTGATGTTGCTTGGGACGAGTTCGTGAGGCTCTTTCGGGCCAAGTTCGTCCCCGAGCATGTTCAAGATCGGATGGAGCAGGAATTCCTCTCTTTGGCTCAAGGCTCCATGACTGTGCTGGAATATGAGGCAAGATTTTCTGAACTCTCTAAATATGCACCTCATATCGTGGCAGACGAGCGCAGGAAGACAAAGAAATTCGTGATGGGCCTGAAGCCATCACTGAGGACGAGACTCGTGGCGTTTGACCACCGCACTTTGGACGAGGCCCTCAGCGCTGCTTGTAGGCAGGAGGGTGAGATGGAGCAATACCTTGAAGAGAAGAAGGCTTCACAGATGAGACCTGCAGCTACGTTCCAGCGTCAGGACAAGAAGAAAGCGGTGTACCCGACACAGCAGCGATCCGTGGCAGTCGGCAGTTCTCAGGTACCTTCTGTACGTTCCCCTGGTGTGAAGAAAGTGTGTCCCCACTATGGGAAGACACATGGTGGTACCGAATGTTGGATGATTACGGGAAAGTGCTTGAAGTGCGGAAGTAGCGACCACAAGATCAAGGATTGTTCGAGACTTCAGCAGGGAGTCCAGCGTGGAGCGCCAGCCCCAGTAGCAGTAGCGGCAGCAGTGCCAGCTACAGCAAGACCAGGAAGGCCTCGAGCCCCAGCTCGAGTGTTTGCCTTAGCTCGCGAGGACGCCGAGCAGGCGGAGCATGTCACTGAAGATATAGTTTTACTTTTAGGTTTGCACGCTCGGGTTTTGTTTGATACGGGTGCTACTCACTCATTCATTTCCGAGCGGTTCGCTAGGCAGTTAGCCCTAGAGTCAGGTGTAGAGTTGAGGATTTAGAGGTCCCTTTGTCTGTGCACACCCCTGCGGGTACGGTATCGACTAGGAAGTGCATTCCGTCGTTACCTGTGTGCATTGAGGATAGAGTCCTAGATGGGTGTTTCTTCTTGCTAAAGATGAAGGACTATGATGCTATTCTTGGTCTGGATTGGCTAGAGGAGCACTATGCGTTAGTGGATTGTCGCGGAAGAGGATTGTTTTCCGCATTCCTGGTGAGGACGAGTTCTCTCATCCCTTGCCAAGGAACTTGGCGGGAAAGTTAGTCATCTCTGCCATGAAGGCGATGCGCATGGTAAACAAGGGTTGTGACGCTTTTCTTGCCAGCGTGGTGTTAGTGTCAGAGGCTGATGAGTCACCTACTCTTGCGGAGATTGAGGTAGTGCAGGATTTTCCAGATGTCTTTCCTGATGACTTGTCTGGATTGCCACCGGATAGAGAGATAGAGTTTACCATAGAGTTGCTTTCGGGCACCTCTCCTATCTCGAAGGCTCCATATCGGATGGCACCTGCGGAGTTAGCCGAGTTGAGGAGGCAGTTGCAAGAGTTGCTTGATAAGGGATTTATTCGCCCGAGTGTTTCCCCTTGGGGCGCACCTGTATTGTTCGTCAAGAAGAAAGACGGGTCACTTAGGTTATGCATTGATTACAGAAAGCTGAACCAAGTGACTGTGAAGAACATGTATCCCTTACCTCATATTGATGATTTGTTTGACCAGTTGTGAGATGCATCAGTCTTTTCTAAGATTGACTTGAGATCTGGTTATCATCAGTTGAGGATTCAGAGTGAGGATGTGTCCAAGACGGTGTTTAGAACCCGTTATGGACATTATGAGTTTTTGGTCCTTCCTTTCGGATTGACCAATGCCCCTGCAACGTTCATGGATCTCATGAACAGGGTGTTTAGGCCTTATCTAGATAGCTTTGTCGTGGTGTTTATTGATGATGTATTGGTCTACTCTTCGGACGAGGCCACACACCGTCAGCATTTGAGGGTAGTGTTAGAGGTTCTTCGTGAGCACAAGCTGTACGCTAAGTTCAGCAAGTGCAATTTCTGGTTGCGCGAGGTTCATTTCCTCGGGCATGTTATCTCCGGTGCTGGTGTTGCAGTGGATCCAGCAAAGGTCCAGGCAGTTATGGATTGGGAGATTCCCAAGACCCCTTCGGAGATTCGTAGTTTTATTGGTTTAGCTGGTTACTATCGGCAATTTATTGAGGGATTTTCATCCATCGCCGCCCCTTTGACTCAGCTTACCAGAAAGGGAGTGAAGTTTGTTTGGTCCGAGAAGTGTGAGAGTAGTTTTCAATTGTTGAAGACTAAGCTCACGACAGCCCCAGTGTTAGTCTTACCGAGCGGTGTAGAGGGTTTTGCTATCTACACGGATGCGTCTCGGATTGGTTTAGGCTGTGTGCTAATGCAGCAGGAAAGGGTAGTGGCTTATGCTTCTCGTCAGTTGAAGGAGCATGAGAGGAACTATCCGACTCATGACTTGGAGCTTGCAGCAGTGGATCATGCACTAAAGATCTGGAGGCACTATCTTTATGGTGTCAGATTTGAGGTGTTTACTGACCACAAGAGCTTGAAATATCTTTTCTCCCAAAAGGAACTAAACCTGAGGCAGAGAAGATGGATTGAGTTCTTGAAGGACTATGACTTCGACCTTCAGTATCACCCTGGAAAGGCGAATGTCGTAGTGGATGCTTTGAGTAGGAAGAGGCCATCTCTCCAGCAGGATTGGAAGATGTTGGAGGATGCGGCTTGCACGTTGACTGAGTTAGAGCCATCGTTATGCCAGGCTTTTGTAGCTCAGTTATCTCTTAGGTCCTCGGTTTTGGATGAGGTGATCGAGCAACAGAAAGCCGACCCTAGACTCTTAGAGTTAGTGGGCAAGGCAGGCATTGCTCGTGATGAGGACGGTGTGATTAGATTTCATCACCGTGTTTATGTCCCTGATTTGGTAGATGTCTGTGAGCATGTGTTAGCAGAGGCTCATAGATCGTGATTCTCTATTCATCCAGGTAACACTAAGATGTACCAGGATCTGAAGAGATCCTTTTGGTTGTCTGGCATGAAGAGGGATGTATCGGATTATGTATCCCGGTGTTTAGTATGCCAGCAAGTGAAGGCCGAGCGACAGCGACCATCCGGCCTTATGCAAAGGATGGACATCCCAGTGTGGAAG
Source organism: Colocasia esculenta (assembly GCA_014218235.1). Lineage (NCBI taxonomy): Eukaryota > Viridiplantae > Streptophyta > Magnoliopsida > Alismatales > Araceae > Colocasia > Colocasia esculenta. The sequence continues at coordinate 83,851,116 of CM024766.1, read as the reverse complement.
TGGGAAGCTGTCACTATGGACTTTGTTTCGGGTTTGCCTCGATCTAGAAGGGGCAATGACTCGATTTGGGTAGTTGTAGATAGATTCTCGAAGACTGCTCATTTCTTGCCTATGAAGAAGAAGCAGTCAGTAGAGAGTTTAGCTAGATTGTATGTTAGTAGTATCATTAGATTGCATGGTGTACCGAAGTCGATCATTTCGAATCGAGATCCGAGATTCACTTCGAGATTGTGGAATGGTCTTCAGGATGCTTTAGGTTCGGAGCAGAAGCTCAGTTCGGTGTTTCATCCCCAGACTGATGGACAGTCCGAAAGGACTATCCAGACACTTGAGGATATGTTGAGAGCGTGTGTATTGGATTGGAAGGATGATTGGGAGCGTCATTTACCTCTTGTGGAGTTCTCATACAACAACCGCTTTCATGCGAGTATTGGCATGGCTCCATTTGAGGCATTGTATGGTCGGCCCTGCAAATCTCCTTTATGTTGGGAGGAGACCGGTGATAGGTAGCTGATCGGTCCGGAGTTAGTTCAGGAGACTTCGGATAAGGTCCAGCTTATCAGAAAGAGACTTGTTGCGGCGTAGGATAGGCAGAAGAGCTATGCCGACAACAGGAGGAAGGATCTTGAGTTCGAGGTGGGTGATCATGTCTTCTTGAAGATATCACCTACTCGTGGTGTTGTCAGATTTGGGAGGCATAGTAAGTTGAGCCCTAGGTTCATTGGCCCGTATGAGATTCTCAGACGTTTGGGCGACGTGGCATATGAGCTAGCATTACCCCCATCTTTGGCTAGTGTTCATCCCGTCTTCCACGTTTTGATGCTCAAGAAGTATGTCCGAGATCCGTCTCATGTGATTAGCAATGAGCCAGTGGAGATTCAGCCAGATCTATCGTATGTCGAGCAACCAGTAGCTATTCTTGACCGGAAGGTTCAGCAACTCCGGAACAAGAGTATTGCGTCGGTGAAAGTTCTATGGCGGAACGTCTCACGAGAGGAGGCTACTTGGGAGCTTGAGGATGCGATGAAGAAGAAGTATCCCCTTTTGTTTGAGTAGTGTCGTTCTAACTTCGAGGACGAAGTTTCTTTAAGGGGGAGAGGGTGTAAGGCCCTCGAATTTTTCTGCATTATTTGTATTGCATGTGAATACTTCATGTTTGTGTATGTACGTATGTAAATATCTACGTAAGTACTAGTTAGTATACTTGTGTATGCATGTGTATATTTAGTTGTAAATAATGTATGAATGGTATGATGGTAGTATGTACGTGATAGTATACATAATGCATGTATATATGTATAAGTCGTGCATGGTTTATGCATGTTTTAGAGTTCTGGCCGAAGGCCAGCTTGGAGTCAATATCAATGGACGTTTGTGTTGTGTAGGCGTCAACCATATGGACGCCAACACTAATCCCAGCGTCCAGCGATGTGGACGCTAATTTCTTTGACCTGCATGCGTTGCAGAGCTGGATTTTCGGGAGCAAGCTTGCTCACCCATTGGGGAGCTGTCCCCAACGGTCTGAACGCTTTCTTGTTCGACCTGCGTGAAAGGAGAACTTCCTCTCCTATTTACAGAGCCTCTTCTGCAACCCTCAGCCCTCTCTTGACTCTCTTTGCAAGAGGAGAAGAAGGAGAAGAAGAAACCCTAGAAAATCTGTGAGAAAACCCCACTTTTGCAACCTTAAATCCGGAGATCTGAAGCTTGTTCCGGCCATCTACCACGACAAGGAGGTAGCTGGGACATCGAGGAAGGCATCCCCGACCTCAACCTGCTGTGGAGATTGCTCAAGAATCCGGAGGAAGGCATCTTTGGGAGCTTCTTGGGACTGCCCAAGGAGAGCTTCACCGCCACCTTTGATCCTTCTGGAGATTTTTGGAAGGCAAGTAACCTACCCCTATCGTCCATGTAGATGTCAAGTAGGGTTTTATCATTTTTATGTATTTTTCCTCGTGTCCTAGATCCCCCATTCTTCTTGATTTTTGGAGTTCTGTCTGTGTTTCTGCACATACAGGAACTTGGCGTCAATGCCTCTGACGTCGAGATCCCTGGTGTGCGTCCAGCGATCTGGCCGTCCACTCCTGGAACGGCCAGAGACCGCCGTTAAGTTCTCCAGAACAGAACAGTGAGTTGTTCTTCCTGATATATTTGATTAATTTCGATGTGTTTTCGATGAGGATATATTGTAAACTTATTATGATATGTAATATGGATGTCTGAATGTGTGGTGAGATCTTTGTAATTTCTGTGATTTGGCATAAATGGTTTTATTGTGGAGAATGTATGCATGATGAGACCTAGACCATGTTTGTTACCGTTTGTGCAATTCATGTGGAATTGGATGCCCTAAATTTTGCTAAACCAAGAATGCGTGAATCAGTCCATGCTCTAAATTTTTGGGAATTTTCTCCATGTTCCTCTGATTTATTGAATTTTCTGAAATGGAATTAGAAAAACATGTGTAGGGTTGTAAAATCTCCAGTAAATTGTGTACTGTGAAATAAATTCGGGAGAATTCCTGTGGTATTGTGTATATTGAGTTCAGGGCTATGATCTGTTAAAACTGAAATTTTATGTTATACATCCTGATAAATTGAATTTTGAATAATACGGGAATCTATGATAAATTTTCTGCAATTGCATTTTGGATCAAAAAAATGTGAAAATTTTCATGTGGGATCCTAAACCCGAAATCAGAATGTGGTTAAATTCTCAGGTCATTTGGACAACTATACCCTACAATATGAATTTTTCATGCAAAAATGGGTAATTAATGCATGCCATTGTGAAATGATTTAATTTCTGTGTAATCCAACCTGATTAGTGAAATTTCCTGAATGATAAATTATGTCATCTGTAGTGGCATGATTAGGAAAAAATAGAGTCAGATTGCGAATGAGAGAATAAATGAGATGTGAGCGTCATGTGTAAAATGTGTGTAAAAACTGATATGTGTAATGTGTAAAACTGTGCCAAGTGTGACACTACTTCCATAGAGGGCAGTGGAACCGTATCAGGGAAAAGTCCCCCTGAGAAGGTTCAATGTGTTGTGATCCTAAGGGCATTAGGATGAAATCCTGGAGGTGGACAAGTACCACTGGTTAGGGTGGAGACTTGTTCTCCCGGTCTACGCAGTCCAAGAGTCGTCACTGTATTTCCTAGGTGACGTCTATGTGTATGTGATGTGATGTGTCCTTCTTATGGTGGTTTGGACTATGTGTCACGGCACTAAAGTGTAAAATGTGAATGCGATTGTGATCATGTGCAAATTGTGTAGTGTGAACAATGTGTAAATGTGAATGTGTAAATGTGCAATGTGTAAAAAGTGAAGTATGTGAATTAGAAATTGTGTAAAAATGTGAAACCAAAATGTGAGAATGTGAAATTGAAAACCCATGATATGATGATCTGAAATCATGTTAGAACAGCAACATAAATGTGGTTATGATTTTGTGCTATATGTGTACAATGCGTAGAACCCATGCCAGGGACAATCCTTACTTATGTGTAAACCATTCCATGTGCGTATGCCCTCACGTTGTGGTTTGAATGAGAACATAGCTTTCATGTGTTAGATTGTAAAATGTTAAACCACATCAAAACAGCAAGCTTAAAGCATGTGAAATGGTTATGTGCATGTATACGAATGAGTAGTAACCATGTTAGCAATGTTTTCTTTCATGTATGTAAGCTAGTCATGCTAGATTGCTCTCATGTTTTAGTTTAATTGAAAGTAGAACTTTCATGTGTAAGAATGATTAGAGAGCATGTGATAGAAGATTTTGATTTAGAAAATCTGAAAGCATGAATCATGTGTTTAATAAGTAGAATCACCATGATAGGTTGTTAATTTCCATCACAAGCATGCTACATGATTGTGTCTTGTAAATGTGTATGTAAAACCTGCTACGACATGTACATGTATGGTATGTGTAGAGTTATTTGCTGAGTCTTTTAGACTCATTACTTGCTTCGGCGTACAGGTGTAGTAGGTGACACACCTTTGGAGGAGACCGTGGAAAGCGACTCCGAGCGCGGAGAGTAGCTAGTTTGGTGGAGCTTAGTTGTGACATTTTGGCATTTTGATGTATGTAATTGAAACATTGTATTCGCACTATCATGGAACGAAATGTTTAAGTGTGGACAATTATGTATTTGATTTTCAGCAATGTAATTATGTGGACTTTTAGTTCTTTAAATGTTATTGCAATCATGTATGTTAAATGTGGATGATGAATGAAATGAAGACAGTGGTTCTTTTACTTCCGCTACTCTGTTCTTATATTCACGTGTATCTCAGCTGAATGTTATTGTTGGGTAAATGTCCCACTGTGGCAACGTTCACTATATCGACGTGGGTTGGTATAACCGTACCGATATAATGAGGGTCGCCACAGTTCTGGTATGTCCAGGGGGTCTGAGTACACCCGCGGGACATCGGTGCTCCGCCTTGACTTGTTGATAGTAAGGCAGTGCGCGACATGCTCAACTACCTCACCCTTCATGTTGGCCACCAGAATGTTCTTTTCATGTCTTGGTACATCTTAGTTGCACTAGGATGGATAGTATACATGGTCTTGTGAGCTTCATCCATCAGCTTCCTTTCAGTTCTTCATTGTCAGGCATGCAAGTCCTTCCATGAAATAGTAATCTTCTATCCTACGTGATAGAGAAATCTGGTTTATCTGCTATGGTCTCCCTAACACGGATTAGAAAATGATCATTTACTTGTTGATCCCTGATTTTGACATAAATGTCTGTTGTATCCTGATGTTAGCAACCATAACCCGGTCGCTCCTTTGCTCAATATTTATATCTAGTTTAGCGAATTATTCCAGCAATTGCATCTCGCCCATAACTAAGCAAGACAAGGATGCCATAAGCTTCCTACTGAGTGCATCAGTTACAACAATACCCTTACCAAGGTGATACTGAATGTTGAAGTCAAAGTCATTAAGATACTCCAACCATCTTCTCTATCTCATGTTGAGCTCCTTTTGAGAGAATAGATACTTCAAGCTTTTGTGATTTGAGTAGACAATGAATTGTTCTCTGTAGAGATAGTGTCTCTAGATCTTGAGTGCAAAGGCAACTGCCACCAATTCTAGGTCATGGATAGGGTAGTTGACCTCATGAGGCTTCAATTGTCTTGATGAATAAGCTATCACCTTTTCCTCCTGCCTTAAAACACAGCCTAGCTCGATTCCAGATGCATCAGTATAGATTGAGAATCCTACACCTTCGACTGGTGAAGTGAGGACAGGTGTAGATGTCAAACATTTCTTCAGTGTCTAAAAGCACTTCTTACATTCCTTGCTCTAGACAAAAGAATTCTCCTTCCTGGTGAGGCGAGTAAGGGGTACAACTATCTTCGAGAAGTCTTTAATGAACTGTCTGTAGTAACCAGTCAGTCCAAGTAAACTTCTATCTTCAGTCACATTTGTTGGTTGTCCCCAATTGAGTATAGCTTCAACCTTGGAAGGATCAACAGTTATACCCTTTTTGGATATGACATGGCCTAGAAATGAAACTTCTTCGAGTCAGAACTCACACTTGCTTAATTTGGCATAGAGCTTGTTGTCGCACAAGATCTGCAGAGTGATCCTTAGATGGCCGAGTGATCCTTAGATGCTCTTCATGATCTTCTTTAGTCTTGGAATATATAAGGATATCATCAATAAATACCATGATGAAATTGTCGAGGTATGGCTGATAGACGTTGTTCATCAATTACATGAAAGCTGTAGGAGCATTCGTTAGACCAAAAGGCATAACCACAAATTCTTAATGTCCATACCTTCTCTTGAAAGCCGTCTTATAAATATCTTCATTCTTGATCCTCATCTGATGATATCCAGATCTAAGGTCAATCTTAGAGAAATATTTATCTCCAGATATTTGATCAAATAATTCATCGACGAGAGACAGAGGATATTTGTTCTTGATAGTGAGCTGGTTCAACTGCCTGTAGTGGATGCATAGTCTCATGGATCCATCCTTCTTCTTAACAAATAAAATGGGTGCTCCCCAAGGGGAAGTACTCGGTCTGATGAAACCTTTCTCCAACAACTCCATCAATTGGTCTTTCAATTCTTTCAACTCAGAAGGAGACATTCTATAAAGTTGACGTGACACCGGTGCAGCTCTAGGGATCAAGTCGATAGAGAAATTTACATCTCGTTCTAGGGGAATTCTTGGCAACTTCTTGAGGAAGACGTCAGAATATTTTGCACTATGTGTATGTCTACTACCTTGGATACTTTCTTTTCAACAACAATAGCAGCAAGGAATGCCACACATCCTTTCCTGATCATGCCTTGTGCCCGAATGAAAGAGATTAGAGACAAGAGTCTCTTGTGTCTACATCTCCTGAAGGACAACTTAGAGAATTCACTAAATGTAATCTTCCCTCTTCTACAATCAACGATAGCCCCATAGGTGGATAGCCAATCGGCTCCTCATATAACATCATAGCCCATGGACACACCAGGTCGGCTTATAGGTTGAAATCTCCAATCATTACATCGGCTAATGGAAAGTATTTATTCAATTTGGCTTTCTCTCCCAGTGGTGCTGTAAAAGGAAATTCGAAACCCATGGATACAGGTTTAATATTTGGAGTATCACCAAAGTTTTGAGATATGAACAAATGTGTAGCGCTAGTATCAAACAAAACAAATGCTAATTGAGAAAAGACTTGCAGTGCACCTTCAACCACTCCACCATCTTCAATGGTCTCAGTTTCTTGCACAACTTGGAGTCTGCCTTGTCTCTTCTGTCCTCCCAGTTGCTTATCATTTTCCTTCAACATAGGGCAGTCGGGAATGCGATGCTCGTGACTCCGACAGTGTAGGCACGCGCCAACTTTCCTCCAGCATTCATCGGCAGTGTGACTAGGTTTGTCACAATGCTTACAGATAGGCTTGTCTTGAGTAGAGGGGGTAGGGATTTTGGGCTTCCTCTCTTGGCCCTTCAATGATGTTAAATGGCCACTTCTTGCCTTTGTCTGGCTGCTTGAAGGGCTAGGTGCTTGCTCCTTCTTGACAATTCTACCCTTGATGCGATCTATGAAATCGGTCGCATCCTCCAGTAGTTGGGCCTTCTTGACCATGTCGGCATACGTCTGGATGTCGAGTGGTGCCAGTTGTGTGATATATGAGGGCTTGAGTCCATTAAAGAACCACTTTGCCTTCATCCTCTTAGTGCTGATGAGATGATTGGCATATTGTGCCAACCGAGATAATTGAGCTTCATATTCTGCCACTGTGAGGTTCCTCTGTTTCAATGCAGCGAAGTCGGTAGCCTTTCTTTTCTGAACTTGTTCAGAGAAATACTTGGAGTTGAATTCCTCCTTAAACTCATTCCAAGTGAATTGCCCATCTGCCTTGGTGGCTTCCATAAATTCCCACCACACACGGGCGTCTCTTTCCAATTGGAAAGTAGCCAGCAATAATTTGACACCATTTGCACATTGCATGATGCAGAAGATGCACTCAATCTCTTTTAGATAATGCTCGGCCTCATCGAGATCAGTTGATCCACTAAAACGAGGCAGGTTCATGCTCCAAAAGTTCCGATGCAGGTCCTTGGCTTTGCGGTTTTCGCCGCCTTGAGCAACTTGCAACAGAGCTCGGGTCAGACCTTGTATGGTTTGTTGCATGTCTCGCAGTTGTGCATGCTCCGCTGCCATTGCTATATTTCAATTCCCTTCAAAAAGGAAATGATATTTAATAGGTTATAATATCCTTGGTTTGTGCGTGTGTGAGTTTAATTTAACTAGTTAGCCATGATTCTACCCATATCTCACATAGGTAGGATAATTCACTCTAGTCGAGGCGGGTCAATCTAGATCATCCTATACTTAAGAACAACCTAGGCTCTGATACCACAAAAATGTAACGTCTTGACGTGGAATATTGAAGCGATAAATAGTTACATAAATAGTATAGAGCATAAAGTAGTAACCAAACCATTGCACATTTTGGAATAATGCCAAATGAACCAATTTTATTGATAGTACCACTAATCACTATTACATTTGCTAAGACAGAGCCAAAAATATGGTCCCAGAGTATTTTTATTCAAATGGAAATAACTAACTATCTAATACTAAGGCTTGGTTGACAACTCCATGGGTCACTCTTGCGCCTGCTCATCCCCATCCTCATGCATGTGGTGTTCATCATCAAACTCACCAGAAACAAATATAATAAATAGCGCAGGATGAGCGATAATGCCTAGTAGGACAATATATCAAAAATAAGCATGCTTTAAGTGATTAATATCTTAGATAGCAAGATAACTAGAGAGAACGTTCAAGAGAGTAATAGCACATGGTAACAAGGGCACAATAGTATTCTTTAAAAGAATATAGCACAACAAGCATGTTAAAGGATTAGCCATATCACGAGATAGCATGCAAGTCACAATAGCACTTTCATTGACTTTTATCAATCGAGAGAGTATAGTACTTTGTTTTGATTGTCGTCGATTAATCTAGATAGTATAGTACTTTGATGTAATGCTGAACATCCTGATCATTTAACTCCTATAGGCAAATAGCACTTTTGGGCGCACCTCTCAGGACCAGATCAAGCCCTTTATAATGTTGCCTGGCATTGGTTATATTTTTATCTTCGACAATCAGTAGATGGCCAATATAGAGTATCAAGAATAGATAAGAGTAATTGAAGAATAGATGGGAGTATAAAGAGAACGTGAATAGATGATAGAATAAGGAAATAGATGAGAACTATAGGTCCATCCACCTAAAACAACGTTAAATAGGTGATAGTAATAGTTGCACAACACACTTAATTGTGTGCGGTAGTCAGGTAGAAGTCACTAACCACCCACTGGTTGTGCTGTGACCACAGTCCAGAGGATTGGCGTGATGTCAAGGTAAGAGAGAGCAATCTAAGGCCATTGGATCATGCTGATCCCTAGGGATATCATGGGTATTGATGGTACAACCTGCTCATCGGCAATGGACGTCTGCCAAAGCCAAGGAGTCTTACAGAGGCCTTGAACAAGGAGTTCTTGGCCCAATCAGGAGTCCAGTCAGGAGTATTCCCAACAGAGAGGTCGTCCAAGTCAAGAAAAGTGTGTACACAAATGTTTGTCCATCATGCCTTGAGTGCTCAAAGGCAGAGAGACGCGATAATGATATTAAATTGAGCGAATAAAATGAAGACAAGTCCATTTAAAATAGTAAGTGAATTTACATGAATAATTGTACTTAATTACTAGATATATTATTGAGTAATTTATGTAAGGTTTCATGGGAAAAATTCATGTTTGGTGTGTGCATGTGAGAGGAAATCAATCATAGCATCATGCACACATCTATTAAATAATAAAATCACGTAAATGTTATCAAAAGTGTATTAACATGAAGTTACTATTCATAATAGAGCTTTACAAGGCTTAAATCATGATTATAGAGCATGACTAGAAAGGTCTAATTAACATATTAGGGTTCTGGACTACACAGTGAAATCGGGACGGGGTACCTGTTGCGTTCAAATCGCGACGGGGTTACAAGTCGCATTTAAAAGAAATGTGACAAGAAATGTGACGCGGTCTACTGTCGCGACTTGGATGAGAACGCTACCAATCGGGCCGTCACGTTCTCAAAGATTCTGGCCGAGCCCAAAAGGTGAAATGGTCCACCTTGGGTTGCGGTCCAATCCTCCAAGGACTTGACACAAGGGTCTTCAAAAATTAATATCAAATCGTATACACGATGAAAAATCACGAAATCAATTTTAAACGAAATTAAACTTGTAGAGGTATCAACAATATGGAGTAATTAGGTTTCTAACATGGTACAAGCATGCTATTAACAGGTTACTTCATGATGAACCAAAAATCTGACATAATGGTGAAGAACAATTTAATTCAAATAGAATAATTGATAGAAATTAGAGAAAAGTATGTTATTAGATTCCTGATTGTTGAACCACTCTTATATTTTACCCTTATATTTTGGTGATAACAAAACTTATGATTAATTAAATATATTTAATATCATGATTTCCTAATAAATATAAATTTATTGAACTATCGCTGTGTGATCTGCATTGAAAAGCAAAATTGATGTCTATTCAATATACATCAACTTCAGTTCAAAGTGCCACATCGATTTCATAAGTGAAATAATGATTTTGGTCTTACATTGATTTCATAAGTGAAACAATTATTTGATCTCTGTAACGATTTCATAAGTTAAACAACGATTTGATCACTGTAATGATTTCATAAGTGAAACAACGATTTGGTCACTGTAACGATTCGGTAAGTGAAACAACGATTTGATCGCTACAACGATTCGTTACAACTTCAACATCAATTTACTTTCACTAAAACAATGATTTGATCAAACAACGATTCCAACTTAAACATCGATTCTGTTGAAAACATCGATTTCATCAGAACATGGATTTTGTTCAAACATCAATTTCAACTTAAACATCAATTTTGTCCAAACATCGACTTCATGTAAACATCGATTTCCCTTATATTCAGATGTTTCAAATGTGTTTGGCGTCTAATGAAAATTCCAATTTATTTCATTTGCGTAATCTTCTATCTCTCTGACAGAAGATCTTTTTTATCTCTCTAGATCTCTTCTTTTCTGTCAGACAAAAAGTGCTTACCTACTACTTCTGGGTGACAGCAGGAAACATAGAGGTATGAGACTTTTGACAGAAATACTCTTTAATCTAAAACACTTTCTTCTATGCTTACAGATCTCGAAGACCTTCAAGTGGCTGACAGTCTGAAGAAGAAGAATAGAAAGATTAGCAATGACTAGAAGAGCTCCAATGGATCTATTCAAAGCCTCTCATATAAAAGATGAAGTAAGGCTGAAGAAGAACAATAGAGCTTTCCTGAAGATCTTTAAAGGAGTATACATCCAGTGAATAACCTGAACTCCAGATACACTCAAAGGAAAAGACAGAAAGAGCCCGAGCCTAAGAAGAAGTGCTCAAGCATCTGAAGCCTCCAAGCTTCAAGCTCCTTCTCCTCTCTTCACTCTCTCTCTGTGCTCATTGTAATTTTTGGGGAGAGTCCTTTGCTGAGAGTTTTTGGGTTAGAGTCCATCTTTGTAAAACTCTCAGTTTTGTTCTTTCTTTTCTAAGAAAGATTTCTATCTAGCTGTAGGACTGTATATAGTATAGAACCTAGCTAGGGGTTTAAGTCTAGCAGAACTGCACTGGGGTTTGTACTAGGAGGTTGGCTTCTTTACCTGTAAAAGAAGTGGGCTACCTTCTTGCCTGGGAAAGAGAAGAAGACCAGCTGGGGTGCTGGATGTTGTATTGTCCTTGAGGGAGACTATACCCTTGGTTAGTAAAATCCCAAGAGATTGCTTGGAGACTGGACGTAGGACTTTCATGTGGGAAGGGCCGAACTAGAATAAATTCCTTGTGTGATTGTTTATTTGCTTCCGCACTGCTACTCTCTATCACACTCAACTAACCAAACTTTCAAGTGATAATTTTCTGTGTTTAAGTTTCTGTTTCAGATTTCAGAAAACCTATTCACCCCCCCCCCCCCTTTCTAGGTTAGCTTGTTGTCGTACGAAAAGGGCCAACACTGACATCATGTAGCATGTACAGTAATAGTTTCAGGGCACGAGATCAAACATAGATAGGGATTTAGGTTCAATATGCGGGGTTGGGTACATGTTCTTAACAAAATTTGAGCATGAAATACTCATAAATGACATGATGGAAATTGGAGAAAATATGGGGCTTTCGTAGCTGGGATCATGGACTAACTAGGGTCAAGTTTAATTTACTTTTGCTTAAGAGATTGCCTACCTTTGAGCTCTTTAGTTCCTAGGGTAAAATCACGAAAATGCTCCTTCTAAGCCTCCTTCTCCCTTGATTGCTTCGTCCAAATGCCTCTCTTCCTCGTCCTCCAAGCTTCAGAAAGTCAATAGCGGCTAGGGACGAAAAGGAAGTGTATTTGTGTATTTAGGGTTGGCAAATCTCCTAAAACTCTTTCTCTTCCTCGAACTTTGAATTTTCATAATTATCTACCCTTTATTCTTGCATTTATCCTTCTATTGGCTTAGGGTAGCCTCTAGATCTGTGGCCAACTAGTTAGGATAGAGTTAGAACTCTTTTTAAGATTTTTTATGAGTCGTATTAGTGATTATCTTGACCCTTTTTATTTATGAATAATTTAGGTACGAATTTAGGCCTATTTATCTCTAATCCAACATTGGGCTTTTTCTTTCAGACCCAATAACTCATGTTTAAACTATAATTATAGCCCAACACTTGTTTTTGCTTAATGGATTTTAATTTATTCACAATTCTTTTAATTCAAATTTATTTATATCAATTTAAAAATTGAGAGTTGCTACAACCGCTCACAAATCCAAAGACACATAATGTGAGACCCGGCCCCCTAGGGCCCTTAGCCCTATCCTATTGGTCACGACGGACCACTTGGTTACGACATTGTCACGCCAGAGGAGCCGGTCGCAACATGGTTTTAGTCGCGGCACACCTGGCCGTCGTGTTCTGGTTACGACGGGGGTGGGCGTCGCGGCATCTGAACGCGACGCGACTGCTTTTTGACCATTCTGACCACTGTCCTTTCTGTCAAAATGGCCTTGTCGGGTGTTAGGTGCGTATAGTGTTGACGCGACCTAGTAGGCCGTCGCGTTATGATTTTCCAGGTCTTCGAGGTTTGACCGCCTTTTGGTGTCACGTCGGGATCAGCGATCGTGACATGTTTGATGATTAGTCCATCCCCATATATAATTTTATTTATTATATATCATTTTAGTGATTAACAATACCTTAACCAATATTTTCTAACAATCTTTTCTGACGTTCATCCACAGGAAATAATGCAAGCAAAATCTGTAAGTTATTCTCACACTGTTATTTAAAGTTCAGAGCATGCATTTCTTCTAAGTGCACATTGATTTCCTTGATAGAACATCGATTTCATAAGTGAAATAACGATTTCGGTCTCACATCGATTGCATAAGTTAAATAACGATTTCGGTCTCACATCGATTTCATAAGTGAAATAACGATTTCGGTCTCACATCGATTTCATAAGTGAAATAACGATTTCGGTCTCACATTGATTTCTTAAGTGAAATAACGATTTCGGTCTCACATTGATTTCATAAGTGAAATAACGATTTCGGTCTCACATCGATTTCATAAATGAAATAACGATTTCGGTCTCACATTGATTTCATAAGTGAAACAACGATTTTGGTTGCACATAGATTTCATAAGTAAAACAATGATTTGATCGATGTAACGATTTGTTAAGGAAAATAACGATTTGATCGCTGTAACAATTCGTTAAGGAAAATAACGATTTGATCGCTGTAACAATTCGATAAGAAAAACAACGATTTGATCAGTGTAACGATTCGCTATCTCTTCTAGAATGATTTGATCGCTATAACGATTTGCTTTCACTTAAATAATGATTTGATAGCAAACAACGATTTGCCTTTACTTATATAACGATTTGGTCGCAAACAACGATTTGCATTGACTTAAACAACGATTTACTCAAACAACGATTTGCTTCTACTTGAGCAACGATTTGCTCACACAATGATTTCACAAGTAGAACAACGATTTCATCAACACAACGATTTCCTTATCATTAACAATGATGTCACCTTATATACATGAATCACATCGATTTCACCATGGATTTCATTTATGTACATATCATTAATTTCATGTTTACATCAACTCTCTTCACAACGATTATGTTTTGAATGTATTGTCATACACTTTTAATATTATTATCCTTCCAGACAAATTTGAAAATATCTATTCTCTATGATATTCAAATACATTTTCAAACACCGTGGAGTTCAAGTCATCCCGCATATATCTTTATATCTTGCACCATGTAACATTTATTGTGACTGAACACTTCTCTGCATGTCACATATCTGTGTGCCTTCTATACCTATGTTTCTATTGCAAACACTTTTCAGGGTGACAGAATGGCATTTCTATTTTGATGTATATCCTTATAGCATGTCTTCTAACGTTGACTGACAGCATAGAGACAGTCTAGCTGTCTGTGCCTTAGTATTTATTACGTGAAGGTCTTTGCCAGTACCAGATCTCACAACATTGGACAACCTGAAGAGAAAGATATCTAGATGAATCTTCTCCTTGCGTATTTGTCTTCCAGAGCATTAAATGACTACAGGCTTACCTGTTCCACACTTCAGACCATGCAATCTAACGTGCTTCAAACTTAGAGACAACAGACACTTCAACGAACACCTCAACGGATATATTTTTCAAGAGAAGATATATAGAAGACTGATGACACCATGAAGAAAACAAGACACGGATACACACGAGATACACACCTGGAATCTGCAAAGAACTTGCGATCATTAGCAAAGAGAGAGCTCATTCGTTTCATTCCAAAACCTTTTTGCTCTCAACTCTCCTTTTCATTTGCTTACCCATTGGAGAGCTTTTGTAGTTCTAAGAGATTTTCTTGTGGAAAATCTTTGTCTCTCAGACATTGCCTCAGATCAAGCAGTTTCCTATAAGCTTGGTCTAGGGGCCATTCGCCTTTTTACACAATTCTCTGTGTGTTCCTCTTCGGCTGTGAAGAGAAGACCTGTTGGAAACTGGTGGTTGTTATTCCCTTCATTGAGGAAGGAAGACCTGTGTATCAGGTGGTGATTTGTACCTCTTCAGGGATAGAAGAGAAGGCCAGCTACTGCTGGATGTGTAAGAGTCCTTAAGGGGAACAATACCCTTGGTTAGTAAAATCTCAAGTTGTTGCTTGGGGACTAGACGTAGGACTCCTTGGGATAGGAGGTCCGAGCCAGGATAAAAATCTCCTGTTGTTGTGTGATTACTTGTTTGTCTTAACTCTCACTAACACTAACTATCTATCTTAGTGTTTTTCTGTTAGGTATTTTTATTGATAGGTTTTATTCAAAAAGATTTTTAGCAATCCATTCACCCCCCCCCCCCTTGGGCTTGCTATCTGGGAAACAAGTGGTATCAGAGCCAAGTCTCTTCAAGAAAGAAGATCTCACGGTCTGAAGAGCAAAGATAAATAGCAGCTCAAGGGTATGTAGAAGGTCAGTCTGTCAACAGACCCCCTCTATTTGATGGTGAAGACTACAACTACTAGAAGACTCGAATGGAGTTCTTTCTTGTATGTCTCGATTTCCAACTTTGGTCCATTGTCGAAGAAGGAGACCTTGTAGTACTCAACAGTAGGGAAAATTGGATAGAAGAAGACAAGAAGAAGATAACCCTAAACAGCAAAGCCAAAAGTATACTATGCTATGCATTAGTAAGAAAGAGTTCAACAGAATCTCAGCATGTAAATCAGCTATGGAGATGGGGGAGAAGCTCAGAATCACATATGAAGGAACATACAAGGTAAGAGAGACAAGAATAGACATCCTAGTATCCCAATATGAAAATTTTCAGATGCAACTAGGAGAGTCCATCACTCAAATGTATAGCAGATTCACTGACATCACAAATGGATTGGCTGGGCTTGGAAAAACCTATGAGATTGAAGATATGGTGGAAAAGATACTGAGATCACTACCAGCCTCATGGGCTCCAAAGGTGACAGCCATAGAAGAAGCCAATGACCTAAAAAGAATGTCACTTGAGAAGCTCATTGGGTCATTAATGGCCCATGAGATAAACATGGAGAGGCTTGGAGAATCCTCTAGAAGGAAGAAGCATAGCAACGCACTGAAGGCTACAAAAGGCAGCTCAGAAGAAGAATCAGAAAATGAAAGAAGTGATGAGAACATCGAAGATGAGGAAGCTCTTCTCTCCAGAAGACTACAGCAAATTCTGGCCAAGAAAAAATATTAGTCAGGGAGAAGATACTTCAAGAAAGGGAAAGACTTCAAGAAACCTGAAGTCAAGGATGTTAAGAAGTCAGAACCCATTTGCTACGAATGCAAAAAACCTGGACACATCAAGGCAGAGTGTCCAAAGCTGAAGAAGACAGAGTTCAAAAAGAAGGACAATTCAAATAAGTTTAGAAGGTATAAAAAGAAAGCCATCGCAGCTGCATGGAACAATGAGAGTGACTCAGACAGTGAGTCAAGCTCCAGCGATGAAGAAGAAGAAAAAGCCAACTGGGCCTTCATGGCAAGTGTGGATAACAAGGTAACTTCTGACTCATCTTTTACTTCATGTAATGAATTTAATTCTGATAGTTTAGAAGACGCCTTCAATGAATTATACAGTAAGTATAAAGATGTATGCAAGCTATTAAAAACCACCAAAAAAAGTCATGCATGCTTAGAAATCACAAACTCAGATTTAAAGTCTGAAATTGAGCAACTAGAAAAACAAATCTCTGAATTAAAAAGAAGAAATGAATTGTTATGTAAAGATCTAAAAGTTAAAAATGAACAAATAACAAATCTAGAAAACCAGGAAACCTTAAGTAAACTTAAAAAGGAAGTTGACACACTAGCAAAAGATAATGATCATCTAACTAACACAATTGAAAAATTTACAAACGGAAAATCATCTCTAATATTAAAAGGAGCAAGAAGATCTGGTAAGAAAAAACATGGTTTAGGATATATTCCACCAGATAATGAAGAAACCATCATACATCCTAAAATCTATCCAACACCAAAATTTGTAGTTGAACAAAATACTGAATATAAATCTAACATTAAATATAGACCAATTAAAATAGTAAATAATATATCATGATGTAGTCATTGCAACAAGTTAGGACACATTAAAATAACTTGTACAACTAAACACTTAAAGTGGATTCCTAAAAGATAAAATGAGGAAACTAACCAGCCAGGACCCAAATGAACTTAGGTACCTAAATCTTAAGTGATTTATTGCAGGGAAACCTTAGAGCATCAAAGTGGTACCTGGACAACGGGTGCTCAAGGCACATGACTGGTAACAGAATATTATTTTCATACATCAAAGATGAAGAAGGAACAGTAACATATGGAGATAATGGAAAAGGTTCAGTGATCGGTTGTGGATCAGTGGGGAGTCAAGATAGAACGCTCATAGAGGATGTCTTATACGTCAAAGGACTCAAGCACAATCTCATAAGTATCAGCCAGCTATGTGGCAAGGGTCACCAAATCAAATTTCAGGAGTCTAAGTGTCTAATTATGAAGGATGGTGCAATTGTGTTCGAAGCCAGCAGAGAAAAGAACTTATATGTACTGCACCTAGAGGAATTAAAAGATCAAGATGTTTGTCTAGCAGAAAATAAAGATCAAACTGCTGAACTATGGCATAGAAGACTGGGTCACTGCAGCTTGGATGGAATTAGAAAGCTCATCAAATGAAATCTAGTGGAAGGTCTGCCCAAGATAAGCTCAAGAATAGAAGGTGTTTGTGCACCATGTGCAAAAGGCAAGCATGTAAAATCCTCCTTCAAATCAAAGACAGTGGTAACTACCTCCAAACCTTTGGAATTGCTTCATATAGATTTGTTTAGACCAATGAGAACTACCAGCCTAGGGAGGAAAGAATTTTGGTTTTGTAATAGTAGATGACTATTCAAGATTTATATGGGTATCCTTCTTAGAGCATAAAGAGGATACTTTTGAAAGCTTTGTGAAGTTCAGTAAGTTAGTTCAAAAGGACAAGAAGTTCAGCATAGTAAGCATTCGTTCAGATCATGGAGGAGAATTTCAAAATGATAAGTTTGCATAATTTTGTGATGATTAAGGAATAGAGCACTTCTCAGCACCAAGAACACCTCAGCAGAATGGAGTAGCTAAGAGGAAGAATAGAACTTTGTTGGATATGGCCAGAACCATGTTATCAGAATACAATCTTCCAAGATACTTCTGGGCAGAAGCTATCAACACAACTAGCTATATTATAAATAGAGTTATGATCAGGCCCATCCTGAAGAAGACCGCATATAAATTGTACAAGGGAAGGAAGCCAAAGATCAGTCACTTCAGAACATTTGGATGTCCATGCTTTATCCACAACAATGGTAAGAGAGATATAGGTAAGTTGGATTCCAAATCTGATGAAGGAATCTTTATGGGGTATGCTTCTAAGCCCAAAGGTTATAAAGTTTTCAATAAACAAAGTTTATTAATTGAACAAATTGTTCATGTTATTTTTGTTGAGTCTAACCCTTCCTCAAGAAAGGAAGTAGATAGTGATGATGAAAATGTAGAAAATCTATCCAAGAAACTGAAAGATACATCCATCAAGGATAATGAAGATCCACCCTTGGAAGAGCTACATTAAAAAAAAATTACACATGATGATCTTCCAAAGGAATGGAGATACAAGAAGGATCACCCAAAGGACAACATCATTGGAGATCCATCAGTTGGGGTAAGAACTAGAGGTAATGATATCCCTTGTGATTATTTAGCATTTGTGTCTCAAACTGAGCCTAAGACAGTCAATGAAGCACTGTCTGATGAATCTTGGATTCTAGCCATGCAAGATGAATTTAATCAATTCAAGAAAAACCAAGTTTGGTCCCTTGTTCCTAGACCATCAGATCATCCTGTGATTGACACGAAATGGGTGTTCAAGAACAAATTGGATGAAGCTGGTGTTATCACTAAAAACAAGGCTAGACTGGTAGCTCAAGGCTATTCCCAAAGGGAAGGCATAGATTTCGATGAAACCTATGTACCAGTAGCTAGACTAGAGGCTATTCGAATTTTACTTGCTTATGCATTTACATTGGATTTAAAACTTTTTCAAATGGATGTAAAATCAGGTTTTTTAAATGGATATATAAAGGAGGAAGTCTATGTAGAACAACCTCCTGGTTTTGATAATGTAGATTTTCCAAATCATGTTTTTAAATTGCATAAAGCATTATATAGTTTAAAGCAAGCACCAAGAGCATGGTATGAAAGACTTAGTGCATTTTTGTTAAACTATGGTTTTATCAGAGGACAGGTAGATAGTACATTGTTTATTAAATCAAAAGTCAAAAGTATATTGCTTGTGCAAATTTATGTAGATGATATAATATTTGGATCTACTGATGAATCCTTGTGTAAGTATTTTGAGAAGCTTATGCAGGGTGAATTCAAGATGAGCATGATGGGTGAGCTCAACTACTTCCTAGGATTACAAATCAAGCAAGGCAAAGAGGGTACACATATTTGTCAAGCAAAATATACCAAAGAATTATTGAAGAAATTCAGGTTTGTCAATACAAAACCACTGTCCACTCCAATGAGCACATCCACCAGGTTAGATAGTGATAAAGAACGTAAGAAGGTTGATCAAAAACTTTATAGAGGTATGACAGGGTCATTGCTATACTTAACAGCTAGTAGACCTGAAATTTTATTTAGTGTATGCATGTGTGCAAGATATCAGGCAGATCCTAAGGAATCCCACTTAATTTCTGTTAAAAGAATTTTTAGATATTTAGCTAAAACTCATGATCTAGGTCTGTGGTATCCAAAATCATGTAAAACTTGCTTAGTTGAATATTCTGATGCTGACTATGCTGGATGCAAGGTTGATAGAAAAGCACCAGTGGTAGTTACCAATTTCTTGCAGGATGCTTGATTTCATGGTCTTCAAAGAAGCAAAATTCAGTAGCTCTACCAACAGCTGAAGCTAAGTACGTAGCTTCTGGGAGCTGTTGCACTCAACTCCTATAGGATAAAACAACAACTTGAAGACTATGGATTGCACATCAAGACCATCCCATTGCTATGCGACAACACAAGTGCGATAAATCTCACCAAAAATCCAGTTCAGCACTCCAGAACAAGACATATAGAGGTTAGATATCATTTCATTAGAGATCATGCAGCTAATGGCAATATAAATATTTCTTTTATAGATACTTTAAATCAATTGGCAGACATCTTTACAAAAGCCTTACCTGAAGAAAGATTTACGTCTCTTAGAAGGGAATTAGGCATGTATAATTTGTAATAGATACGTCTGCATGAATCTGAAATAATAAATTTCAGAATAATATTTATCCCTCCTATCTTAAGTTAAGTGAATTCCTTATTTCTTGTAGAATACATTCTTTATTATTTGCATAATCCTCTCCTCTTTTGTCGTTATTCGCATTTATTGCTCTGTCGTTTCAAAAGCGCCTTTATGTCCTGCCGTTAAGGCCCGAAATCCATGCCTTATCGTTTTCATCTCTCTCTCTTCTCGTTCGACTTGCCTGAAGCGATAAAACCCTATCGATTCCAAACCTCTCTCTGTGTGATTTCAAAGAATCTCTCTGTTCCCCCTAAGATTTCTTGAGGGCTTCTATTCCATTCCTTCCCATGATCCTCCACAAACTTTCCTTGTTCTTTTTCAAGGCGGCTTCTGGGAGTTTCGGCACCGTTGGTGGTTACAACATCATCTTCCTCACAGCGGAGCAGCAGGAAAGGTTTGTAGCAGTAAAGACCAAGTTGTGTGGCAACAAAGCAGTAGATATTGTAGATTTAGAGAAGAATGTGATGCATAATATCGTGGAAGCCATAGAAAGTATGAAATGGTCGAGAATGGTCAAAGTTTCCGAGTCAAGCTATCCGGACTAGTCAAGGTGTTCTACACATGCCCGAAGGTAGAAGAAGATGGGTCCCTCTCCTCCTCAGTAAAAGGTACACCTATCCACATCACCTATGATCTATTGGAGAGGCTTTTTGGTGTGTCTACCATTGGTCGCAGTGGGGCAGACAGTGTAGATATTCATGCCAAGGGGCTAGGCATTATTGGAATAGAGTACAAATTAAAGGATGGAAAGATAGATATCAATCAGCTAAATGCGTTCAATAGGAATCTTCACTTCATAGTCTGCCAAATTCTTGTACCAGGAAGTGCCACTTTTCAACTTGCCCTAAAGTTGATTCTGATATGATGTTTTGGCAATTCAAAATCAAGATATTAATATGGCTCAAGTGATTATTGAGAGAATGAGATTTACTACAGAAATGATATGGGATAAGAAAATCAAGCTGAATGTATCTCTCCCATATGCTCATTTGCTGACAAGGATATTCAAGCATTTCAGTATTGATTTGAACAGAGAAGTGATGGAGAAGATGGGCCAACCTATTCGATCTAAGAACCTAAAGAAGAGTTGATTTTCACTAGTAGGGGGTGTTTGGACAAAGACCACCATGGCAGAAGGAGAGGCTATTATAGGTGAAGCTACTATAATCCTAGAAATTCCAGTTGTCCTAGAAGAGGAAAAAGAAGCCAGACTTGAAGAACCAGTGGCAAGTGCTAGAAGAATAGAACAGATTGATCCTAAGCACATTCAGTCCGTTGGGCAGCCATCTGAGGTTGAGACCCCCTCGACAATTATTGCATCTGTAATTGAAGAAGTGTTGGAAACTGTTGCTAGTATTTAGGGGGAGCAAGAAGAAATTCATGAAGAAATCCCTCCCAATTTTCCTGCTGAAATTGCAAGTGTGGAAATTGACCAGAAAGCAGTTGTTGCAAAAGATGTGGCACCAGGCAACACAAAAGAAAATCTTGCAGAAAATATTGTTGTAGCAAGTTCAGAAGATGTGGCACCCGGCCACAAAGACGATGTTTAGATGAAGGATGCTCCAGCTCAGGGGGAGCATGTGGTTGAAAAGGAAGCAGAAACGCAGGGGGAGCCCAAAATGAATGCCCCTGTTGATCAATTTCAAGAAGGCCTCATTGCAAGTTCATTTGATTCTAATGATAATGTTGTTGTGGAGCCTGTTAGAGGCCCAGCAGTGAAAGGCAAGGGTGTGGCCTCAAAGATCCCATTTCTTACTATAGAAAGGCACACCACAGATCCAAGAAGAAGAAGCTAAGAGTGAACTTGAAGCCTATAATTGACAGATTAAATGCTCAGGGAGAGATGTTGTGCTCCTTGCAAAATGAAGTGTCTTCAATTTTCATAAGCCAAAGCACAGGAGCTAAGGAGATTGGAGCAGTAAAAGATGAGCTCTGGGGATTGAAGAGTGAGTTGGGGAGCCTAAAGCACTTAGTAGCAGATCTTTCAGATTTTGTGAGGGCGCAATTGTCTATTTCTGCCCCTCCTGCTCCCACTCAACCCATGCTAGAGGGCAGCTCAGGGCCTCTAGGGCCAAGGAATGAAGAAGAAGTTCGGCCACTAGGGCCTTCTAAAGAAGCAGTCAGGCCATCAGGGCCCAATGTGGTTGAGGAATCCAGTCAGTTTGAGCCTGCACAGGAAGCATCAGGGCCACTAGGGCCATCAGTTGAGAAGTTAGGGCCTCCAGGGCCAGTGGTGGAAGAGTTTGGGCCATCAGGGCCAGTGGAATCCGAAGCAGAGCAAGTCAACATTGAAGATCCAGTAGAAGCTGTTGTTGTGCCCCCAGAGCCTCCTATCTCTTCACCTCTTAAGACTCCAGCTCCTCCTTCTCCACCTTCTTCATCCACTGCACCTCCAGCCCCTGCCACCTTCAAACAACCATTTCCAAAACACATCTCCTCACCTGCACCATTTCCTATTACCTCCTCTTCTTCTCCTACTTCCTCCACCTTTATTCCTCCTCCTTCTATTTTTGAGAACCCTCCAACATCATCTTCTTCCGCTGGACCCTCATCATCTGGTCTATCCTCTGCTGGACCATCTGTCCCACCTCCTCCTACCTCTTATTCTACTCTTCACCTACCCACTCCACCCTCATTCATAACTCTCATTCCGGAGGGTGCTCGAATTCTGGGTGTGGTCATTGAGGACATCAAAGATGAGTTTGAAGAAGCAATTCTTTGCTCAGTCCTCTCCCTTTCTTCTCATGTTCATAGGACAGCTCTTCTAGTCCTGCTCCTAAAAAGAGGAAAGTCTCAAAGGACCTTGTCCTCTCCTCTGAACCCCGTTTTCCACCCCTTTGGTTCTCCCTTTCTGTTGAAAATAGAAGGAGATCTGTCTATTCTGAATTCCTACAGAAATGCATTTTTGCCACAGTTTGTGGCCTCCCTCACCTCAACCTTACAGACCACCTCCACATTGTTCTCCCTCTTTCTCCTCTATCTAAAGCTGATCAGTCCAAAAAAATTTCCAAGGCTGAATCTAAGACTGAAGATCAGTGGGCTCAGGGCCATCAATCCTTATACAAGAAATTCATACTTGCAAGATCTGACAGATTTCCTCCCAGAGACCACCCTCTCACACTGAGTGAGTGGTTTATCATTCATCATAACAATTCTTGGGGTCCTTTGATCCAGAAGGAGATCAAGCTGGTCAGATACTTCCAAATGTTCAATGATTATTATTACTGCTGGAGCAAAGAGGTTGGCTCAGGCTGAGTAGCTCCCAAGGGATGATGGCGCATTGCACAAAGTGTTTCCGAGCTCCGACCTGCAAGACCACTGAGAGACCTCGGTGGGGAAAGACTCCGACGATCAAGTCAGTTCGGGAGGTCGGAGAAAGAGAGTTTGTGGGCTAGTAGTTATGTACCTTTGTCTGAAGGATATCTTTCTATTTTATAGAGTTTCCACAGACCGGATTACCGGGAGTGGCTCGTGGATGACGCCTATGAACTCGCCCTTGATTTCCACGGGCCGGGGTCATAGGCGGCAAGTGTAGCTGGACAGACCACGGTTACTCTGGGCCAGCTAGCACACGCGGTCCGTAGGCATGAACTTCGGGTCCTTGCCTTAATAGACTTCCCCCTTACGGTCGTGCGGGCCAGAACTAGGAAAGTCCATGCCGACGTATTCCACCGAGGACAGTGAAAAGATTCAGCTCGACTGAGAGCTTGGGCGGAAGGTCCCGCGGTTTTTAGCTCGGACGACAGATTGAGGCCAGTTCGGCGGACGAAATGCTATCTGGATGAGCCCCCGAGGACCGACCTGTATCATTGGCCCCTCAGCTTTTGCTCGAGACCTCGTCCCGTATTCGAGGAGAAGGTGTTTATGAGGATTATGGAGGCCATGCGCCACTGTACGTTCCCCTGTGCTTGCTGACTTGGTTCGCGATCTGTGGTTGAGACCTCTTAGCCTATGGGATGGCGACACGTGGGTTGATCTCGTTGTCCCGATATGGCGATGACCCATAGCCGTTGGATCATCGTGGTCCTGAGGCCCCATAAATAGCGCAGTCGGTGCCAGAAAGAGGTCCTTACCTTCGCGTGTGAACTACATCGTCTGACGCGGCCGATCTCCTGAGTGTCTGAGGACTGTCTGGGCATTCTTGCCAAGCTTCCGTTTGCGTGCCTCTATTCCGGTTGTTTCGTACTAGTGGTAAGCCATGGGCTCACCCTCTGGCTCAGCTGCCTCCTCCTCATCTTCTACTTCCTCCTCTTCTTCTGCTGGGTACTCTCCTTCTGAGAGTACCTCTGGTAGGCCCTCATTTCCTTGCCCTGCTCCCATCCAGGCGGGCTCTCCTGACGCCCAACCGTCGGATACTGCCGACGAGTTCACCCCCACGGTATCGCTTGGGACGTATGTGCCCAAAGTTTCCTCGGCTCCCCCTTCGGGCATGTGATGGGCGGCTGACTTCGTGGCCGACGCTTCCACCAAGATTGACAAGGTGACCCTTGAGTGGATCATGGACCATCCTGGCTTTGCCTTTCCCCCTGACTTCATTGTCTACACTACCCCCGAGCTCTGAGCCCATCACATGATGGAGAATGGATTTTGTCTTTACTCGGAGGTGATCCGAGCTGGTGTCCGAAACCCTCTTCATCCTTTTCTCCTTCATCTTCTCCTCTACTTGGGGGTTGCCCCTTCTTAGTTGGCCCCCAACTCTTGGAGGTTGGCCGTTGGTTTCTTGGTTGCATATGCCAAGGCCAAGGTTCTGCAGAGCATCCGCCTCTTCTTCTACTGCTTTTCTATCAAGGTCTCGGGAGATTGGTTGTACATATCTCCTCGGTCGGGCTGCCATTTCCTCAGTCGTTTCCCCTTCTCTATCCATCACTAGAAGAGGAGTTTTTACTTCATTCACAGCTCCGAGGAGTGGGATTTCTCTACCACTTAGTCGGCCATCAACCCTCATGACAAGGCTTTTCGGCCTCCGTCCGACATGAGCGATGCCGAGCTCTCGAGTTTTGAGTCGTTGCACGACATGAGCCCTCTGCCGCTCTGTTCGAGCTGATCCGGCGGGCTGATATAGGTATGATCTTTAGGGGGTTTTTTATTTATTCTCATTATTTGCTTTTGCTTACCGAACTGACAACAATTCTTCTTCTTGGCAGAAATGGCCGACAGGAATGCTTCTGTGCCGGAGGAGCAAGAGGAAGCCTACTACTCAGCCCTTACCGCCTAGCACTTCTCTGCTGGGGGAGGTAGGTGGAAGAAGAAGATAGCTCGGGAGAAGAGGCCCGCTAAGAAGGCCGATGTCCAGATCGTGGACCCCCCAACCCCTTCTACCGTGAACGTTGCTCTACCTGTGCCAATAGCTGTGCCCATGACCTTGACCAAGGCCACAACAGAGAAGCCAACCAAGCGAGCTCGGCCATCCAAGCCATGATTTAAGGGTACTTCGAGTGCTGCCTCACCATCTCGCCAGCCGAGCCTTCCCTTGGCCCCACCAACCGGGCCGAGCCCCTTGGAGTGGGGTCGGATGTCCACTCTGGCCAATGCTACTTCCCGAGCAACGGCGATGAAGTCCCCTGAGATCGTCGACGAGCTGTTTCAGGGGCTGCATCATCACTTGGGCATGCTCGTGGCCCTTCTTCAGCAGACGGACCAGATTCGGGTGATGACTGAGGGTCGCTTGCTCGCTATCGAGGAGAAGATCGCCAGCCTCGAGGCAAAGAACGTCAAGCTAAAGGACTCGATCGCTGCTGAAGCCACCCACGCCAGCAAGTCTGAAGACCGGGCTGCCGCGCTTGCCCATGGGCTGGACAAGATGAAGGCCTTGATGAACGTGGAGAAGGCGGCGCGGGAGGCCGAAAAAGTGGAGCGGGAGGCCGAGGTCAAGGCCCACGAGCAGACGAAGGCTGGGGTTGCTCAGCTCATGGCCGATGAACACAGAAAGGCTATTTTCGAGTACAAGAAGTCTGACGTGCACCTTGACCAGATAACCCGGCCTATTTCGGGATGGTTACAAGCATTGCCTGAAAACAATGGCCAACGCATATCCCGAGCTAGACCTGACCTCCGTGTGGCCTCCCGATGCAGACAATGATGAATCCGATGAGGAGGTCGGGCAAACCGAGGCCGGAAAGACCGATTTGGGCACCTCTACTTCAGCTCCTGCAGCCGACCCCCTTTAACCGCTTTTGTAATTGAAGTTGCCACTGAGCTTTGATCAGTGTGTTTTTGTAAGACCTTCCTTTGGCCATCAGGCCGTTTTTGGTAATACAGTTAACTTTCCGTTCTCGTCTGCTCGCAATGATTTGAGGCAATCGTGTCGCCGACATAATCTCGTGTGAGTTTAGAGTGCCGAAGCAAACTCGTTAAAGACTCGTAGTGCCGAAGCGAACTCATTAGAGACTTAGGAGTGCCGAAGCGACCTCCTCGGGGGCTCAGCCAGATAGCATTTCGTCCGCTGAACTGGCCTCGATCTGTCGTCCGAGCTGAAACTCACGGGATCCTCCGCCCGAGCTCTCATCCGAGCTGAATCCCTTCACTATCCTCGGTGGAATACATCGGCATGGACTTTCCTAGTTCTGGCCCACACGATCGTAAGGGGTAAGTCTGTTAAGGCAAGGACCCGAAGATCATGCCTACGGACCGCGTGTGCTAGCTGGCCCACAGTAACCACGGTCTATCCAGCTACACTTGTTGCCTATGACCCCAGCCTGCAGAAATCAAGGGCGAGTTCATAGGCGTCATCCACGGGCCACTCCCGGTAACCCGGTCTGTGGAAACTCTATAAAATAGAGAGATATCCTTTAGATAAAGGTACGCAACTACTAGCCCACAAACTCTCTTGCTCCGACCTCCCGAACTGACTTGATCGTCGGAGTCTTTCCCCACTGAGGTCTCTCGGTGGTCTTGCAGGTCGGAGCTCGGCAACACTTTCTGCAACGTGCCATCATCCCTTGGGAGCTGCTCGGCCTGAACCGACCTCTTTGCTCCAGCAGCAACATTTGGCACTGTCTGTGGGAAAATGCTACTAAAGGTCGGTATGGCTTTCCCCACCCCCCACCTTTAGTTGAACTCAACTAAGTGTGGAAACTGAAAAGCCCTCGTGGCATCACCTATGATCAGTAAAGGGGGCCGATAAGAATCATACAAGATTGCCCCACGAGTTCTTCCAGAGAACAGATAAAGAGAGGAGATGACAAATTGTTTAGATCATCATCCTAAGCGAATATCTTACTCTATGTAATTTGTGTGATCGTGCTTATGCACACGCTGAGCTAAACCTACTGTGCAATGAAAGACCTCGGTGCGAGGCCAAGATGTGCAGGTCGGATAAGTCAGGAACCTGCTCTATTTGTTGTGATTTATCAATGAAGTTATATTTCTTTTGAATGTGTACGATTTGATTATGATTGAAAAGATTAAACATGGCCAATTGCATTGTGGCATCGTGATTTGTTATCTCGTGGGGTCTCGATTTGTCTTGAAAACAAAAAGGAACAAGACAGAAGACGTGGACGTCATAGTTCGCTAGACGAGGTCACTTCAGCACTCTCCTAGAACTGAGAGATGACGTCTGACGTGAATTGAAGGCGTGGTCGCTTCGGCATACGCAAGACGTGGACATCGTAGTTCGCTGGACGAGGTCGCTTCGGCACTCTCCTGGAACTGAGAGACGACGTCCGACGTGAATTGAAGGCATTATCGCTTCGGCACACGCAAGACATGGACATCGTAGTTCACTAGACGAGGTCGCTTTGGAACTCTCCTGGAACTAAGGGACGACGTCTGACGTGAATTGAAGGCATGGTCGCTTCGGCACATGCAAGACGTGGACGTCGTAGTTCGCTGAACGAGGTCACTTCGGCACTCTTCTGGAACTGAGAGACGACGTCCGACGTGAATTGAAGGTGTGGTCGCCTAGGCACATGCAACAATGAGGACGTCGTAGTTCGTTGGACAAGGTCGCTTAGGCACTCGTCAGGAATAGAGAGACGATGTCTGACGTGAATTGAAAGCGTGGTCGCTTTGGCACATGTAAGACGTAGATTTCGTAATTCGCTGGACGAGGTCGCTTCGACACTCTCCTAGAACTGAGAGACGACGTCCGACGTGAATTGAAGGTGTGGTCGCCTCGGCACACACAAGACGTGGACGTCATAGTTCGCTAGACGAGGTTGCTTAGTCAATCGTCAGGAACAGAGAGGTGATGTCCGATGTGAATTGAAGGCGTGGTTGCTTCGGCACACGTGAGGCATGGACATTGTAGTTCACTGGACGAGGTCGCTTAGGCACTCGTTAGGAACTGAGATGATGTGCGACGTGAGCTAAAGATGTGTTCACCTAGACGCAATGAACATTAACAAATGATTTCTCTCGTTCCACGACACGTTGAAAAGATCTGACCGACATATTAAGGACAAGCTCTCAGATAGTCAGACAACAAAAGGTTCACAAATTTCTATTGATAAAAAGAGAGGGCATAGTGTTCGGAAAGGTGCCATATAGAAACATGAGGAAATCAGTCCACGACGACATCGTTGATGCCAACCTGAGCCTCGTTGCAAAGCACGGTGGGCTCGTTGGCTATGACGACCTCGGAGGCTGTCTCCAGAGCACTTTCGACAGCTTTGTCTAGAGCGTCGTCGATGACAGCGGCGAGGCCCTCGTCCCTGTCGTCGGCGTCTGTTTCCTCGTCCTCCTCTGCATCAAATGTGACCTCGGAATGGTCGATGATCGGAAAGTGTTTCCCAATATGCTTGGGGTAGAAGTCATACCCTTGCTTGAAAAGCTTGACGACCTCGGCTTTAAGTTCGTTAGATTCCCGATAGTCGGCAATGGCGTCGTCAATTGCGCTCTTTCGCTCCTCGGCAACCAGTTGTGCGGTCTCGGATTTTGTCTTCTCATTGGCCTCTTGCTCCGCCTTGAGGGCCTTCTTCTCGTCCTGGAGTAGCTTGTCTGCCCTCTCGGCCTCCTCGGCCCTCAGCTTTTTCTCGGCCTCGAGCTTGGCCTCGACCTCGACTATTCGCACTTTGGCGAATGCTCGGGAAGACTCAACCAGGAGCAGAAGCATCCCAAACAATGACAACTACTCTTGAGTAGCCCTGTAGAAGTCCTCAATGACCTCGTTTGATTTCTAGGCCAATGAGTGGCCCTTGACTCTAGCTGGTACCACTTGTCGGCCCCACTCCGTGATGCTGAGCTCTCTCGACTAACTAGGCGACGTCGGGAGACAAGAGTATGGGGTAATGACCTCGATCGATGCTGGAGCAGGCCGAGAATGTTTGGATGCCCCTTCTCTGAGGAATGAGGGGCCGGGTGCGATGAGGCAATAGTTGGGATGACGGTCTCAGCCAGTCGGCCGCGCTTCACGCCTCGGCCGACACTTTTTTTGCCTCTTGACAGAAGCTCGCACGTGGCCATCTCGAAAAGTAGAACGTTGCTCCTCGCCTTCACTGGCAGCGCTGACCTACCCTTGTCGGCCATCGCTGAAAGGGAAGATCAATTAGTTAAGTAGAAAGAATTAGACGACAACTAGAGAAAGAACGTCGAAATTAAAAATAGACCTCAGATAGCCTCAACTATGAGCTTGAACAGCTTCTCGGAAGGCTCGAATAGGTCAGGAGGCTCCACCACCTGCAGAGAGTCAAACTCTGAGAGCTTGGAGGCAACAAGATTTGGTGGCCAGAAGGTTTTGTCACGGAGGTTTATGGCTGACCAAGTGGTCAGGAAGGGCCACTTGGTCCGAGAATGAACAAAAATGAAGCTCCTCTTCCAGTTATGGACAGAGGAGGGCACTCGGCCAAGAATTTGCCGACCTGACCGGGCTACAAAGTACAGCCAATCTCCGAAGGCTTTTACGAAGAAGAAGTGAAAAAATAGGCACGAGGTCGAAAGGACCTCGGGCATAGGACAGACAGCTAAGAAGCCGACAACCGACCTCCAGGAGTTCGGGGTCAGCTGTGATGGAGCGACTCCCAGCTTGACGAGAAGAAGAATAATAAAGGGATAGTGGGGCAGACGGAAGCCTGCTAGGACTACCTCGGAGTAGATACAGACTCCCCTCGGCATGGAATAGTGGGCACGGAGCTGATTGGAAGAGTAGATGGTAAAGTCCTTGGGGAAGACGAGACCTGGATGATTCCTCACCCATTGTAAGGTCTCTTCATCGACCTCGCACTGAGCGTCAACTACTGTGTTCGCTTGCCGACGAGATCCCGAGGTGTGAGAAGAAGGCTGTCTGGGAACATAGTCACCAGGACCAACCTCCAAATCGAAAGATTCCTCAGCATGATCCAACGCTTGAGTGTCAGACCGAGCACCCCTCAAAGCCGTCCTTTTCATAGGATGGGGAGAGTCCTCTCTGGAAGGATCCGAAGCAATGAAGCTCTCGGAAGGAGAACCTCTAGACAAGGAAGGAGAGGGACTATATGAGGTAGAGCTCATGGCTTACCTCTGAAGGGAAGAAGCAGAGAAGAGACGAGTGCTCGAACTACAGCTCAGAGGTCGTCGGGATCGTCGGCTCGTCGGCTGGTCATCTAAGAGCTGCTCGTGCGCAAAAGCAAGAGTAGTTTTTCGGCAGCAGACCCCACTATTTATAGCGCCTGGGTATGAATTGAATCCAATGGTGGACATCTATCTTCGAAAGCAATGGTTGAGATTTGAGCATGTGGTGCAACTGGATTGGTTGAGGAACATCTCATCGGATCCAGACAGGACCGCTCGACGAGGATCGCCATGATTGAGCACGGGAGTCGAGAAGGCAACGTGACGGCTGGCACGCCGGACAGTGGTCAAGGTGACATTCGTTGCAGGGCAGCTCTGACAGCATTATGATGCATCTTAGTGGCAGGGCGGCATCTGATAGCGAGATGACGTGGCACAGAGAGGTCCACGTCAGCAAACGTAGGTGGTTAGGCACGTGCCCTCAACGAGTAGATTCAGCTTCACCTCGGCCCAGTTCCTGTCCCAACGTGAACCTGGGGGCCAATGATACAGAGATATCCAAGCCGGTCGGTTGGGTTCCTGCCATCAGCCGACCTCCACGAAGGCAAAGGTCGACGACCTTTATCACTGACAGAGCATTAACTAACCGACTTTTAAGGTTGGATCAATGAATGCACTTTGATCCTCGGGCTTCGTAGCAGCTCAGCCGTAGATGACCTCTTTGCTCGGACGGAGCCGACCTGGTGTCCGACGTGCTCGGGCATTCCCCAAAGTGGTCCTCACGTGACCAACAAGAGAATAAGGTAAGGGCTGAAATCGCGGAATCGACAACTACGGCTTTTAAGACCACGGTCATGATGACCTAGCAGGGCGGTGGCAACTTCCAATCCGATGTTAATCACGGAAACCCCCAGCAAGATTGATGGGGTCGTCCTGCTGTTACACAGATATCCTAGCACTATATAAGAGGCAGACACTCCACAGGCACAGGTACGCTGTTCTACCCCCAGCTAGGCCATTTTACTCGGCTAGCGACTGACAAGAGCGTCGGAGTGTCTCCCTGCCGAGGTCTCTCGACGGGCTTTGCAGGTCAGGTCGGGAGCTCATGACCAGCGTCAGACGTCGGCCAAGCGCTCCTCAATGGAACTCATCGGCTTGATCATCTCGGCTCACTCTTCGACGAGAAGCACCTCAGTGGTCACCTCGGTCTGAGCCGACCTATGTTACAATTACCGTAACAATTATAGATATCTCAACAATCTGCCAGAGGTTCAGCTTGGGCAATTTAGAGGAGCCATAGCTTTATTCAGATCAGAAAATCCAGTCAACACCTCCATCCAAGTGGATTTTGCTACCCTGAAGATGCCGGAGAGTGTATTCCTCCCTAGCCTTCATTACTTGGTAGTGGACTCTGCAGTGGGTCCCATCATCTTCGAAAGGTTTGCTAGGGTCATGGGCAGGATCCAAGTCCAGAAGGGCAATCTCCTTACTTTCCATAGATTCTTGTTCCGGGAGTATCACAGTGGTCATATCAAATCTGTTGTGCTAGCTCCCCTCCTATCTGAATGTGAAAGGCTGTCTCTATCAGAGTGGGAAAAGCATTACCCTCAAGCTACTCAGCAGCTTTTCAATCTGAATCTTTCTCTAGCTAGGTCAAACAAACCCACTTTATCTGCTGATGAGTTTCTAGATCTAAACTCTATTCACCTACTTCAAGATCTGTTTGCTATTTGGGCTCAGAGGTACTAGATTTATGTACCCATGAAAAAGGATCTGAAGAAGTAGCATATCTTCTACCCCATATCAATTGATCAGTTCTTGCAGCATGCCAGCTTTGGCACATCCTGTTCTTACAAGATGTCTCTTGGTAAGGATGAATATGCCAATTTCTTGGAACCTCAGAGGCAACCACACATCCAGCGAATGGTTCCTGTTATGGGGCCTTCCTACACTATTGCTTGGGGTGCATTTCAACAATATTTTGAAGAGCAGGAACTCAAGGCTTGGCCAATCATCACTCGCCATGCCTCTCTCTTGTCACCTGCGTTCTATATCTCTGTACCCCCCTCAGTAATCCAATATAATGGTTCTTTTGCCTCCCATTTATCTTTTCTCTATTCTTTCTTTGTCTCTTTGTATGTCTTTTTTCTTAATGACAAAAAGGGGGAGAAAATAAAATATTCTGAAACACATTCCTTCAATTTATCAAATTTATCTAAATTTAGACAGCAAATTTATTTAAATTCATTTTAGTACTTTACCTTTTTATGTTATGTTTTATCATCACCAAAAGGGGGAGATTGATGATCAGTCCATCCCCATATATAATTTTATTTATTATATATAATTTTGGTTATTAACAAAACCTTAACAAATATTTTCTAACAATCTTTTCTGAAGTTCATTCACAAGAAATAATGCAAGAAAAATCTGTAAGTTATTCTCACACTATTATTTAAAGTTCAGAGCATGCATTTCTTCTAAGTACACATCGATTTCCTTGATAGAACATCGATTTCATAAGTGAAATAACGATTTTGGTCTCACATCGATTTCATAAGTGAAACAATGATTTGGGTCTCACATCGATTTCATAAGTGAAATAACAATTTCGATCTCACATCGATTTCATAAGTGAAATAACGATTTCGGTCTCACATCGATTTCATAAGTGAAATAATGATTTTGGTCTCACATTGATTTCGTAAGTGATACAACGATTTCGGCCTCACATCGATTTCATAAGTAAAACAACGATTTGATCGTTGTAACGGTTCGTTAAGGAAAACAACGATTTGATCGTTGTAACAATTCGTTAAGGAAAACAATGATTTGATCGCTGTAATGATTCGATAAGTAAAACAATGATTTGACCGGTGTAACGATTCACTATCTCTTCTAGAATGATTTGATCGCTATAACGATTTACTTTCACTTAAATAACAATTTGATAGTAAACAACGATTTGCCTTAACTTATATAACAATTTAGTCGCAAACAACAATTTGCATTCACTTAAATAACGATTTGCTCAAACAACGATTTGCTTCTACTTGAACAACGATTTGCTCACACAACGATTTCACAAGTAGAACAATGATTTCATCAAGCCAACGATTTCCTTATCATTAACAACAATGTCACCTTATATACATGAATCATATCGATTTCACCATGGATTTCATTTATGTGCATATCATTGATTTCATGTTTACATCAACTCTCTTCACAACAATTATGTTTTGAATGTATTGTCATACACTTTTAATATTATTATCCTTCCAGACAAATTTGAAAATATCTATTCTATATGATATTCAAACACATTTTGAAACACTGTGGAGTTCAAGTCTTCCCGCGTATATCTTTATATCTTGCACCACGTAACATTTATTGTGACTGAACGCTTCTCTGCATGTCACATATCTGTGTGCTTTCTATACCTGTGTTTCTATTGCAAACACCTTTCAGACAGAACGGCATTTTTATTTTGATGTATATCCTTATAGCATGTCTTCTAACGTTGACTGACAGCATAGAGACAGTCTAGCTGTCTATGCCTTGGTATTTATTACGTGCAGGTCTTTGCCAGTACCAGATCTCACAACATTGGACAACCAGAAGAGAAAGATATCTAGATGAATCTTCTCCTTGTGTATTTGTCTTCCAGAGCATTAAATGACTGTAGGCTTACCTGTTCCACACTTCGTACCATGCAATCTAACGTGCTTCAAACTTATAGACAATGGACACTTCAATGAACACCTCAATAGATATATTTTTCAAGAGAAGATATATAGAAGACTGATGACTCCATGACAAAAACAAGACACGGATACACACGAGATACACACCTGGAATCTGCAAAGAACTTGTGAGGATCATCAAAGAGAGAGCTCATTTGTTTCATTGCAAAACCTTTTAGCTCTCAGCTCTCCTTTTCATTTGCTTAGCCTTTGGAGTGCTTTTGTAGTTCTGAGAGATTTTCTTGTTGAAAATCTTTGTCTCTCTGACATCGCCTCAGATAAAGCAGTTTCCTACAAGCTTGGTCTAGGGGCCATTCGCCTTTTTACACAATTCTCTGTGTGTTCCTCTTCGGTTGTGAAGAGAAGACCTGTTGGAAACAGGTGGTTGTTATTCCCTTCATTGAGGAAAGAAGACATGTGTATCAGGTGGTGATTTGTACCTCTTCAGGGATAGAAGAGAAGGCTATCTACTGCTAGATGTGTAAGAGTCCTTAAGGGGGATAGTACCCTTGGTTAGTGAAATCACAAGTTGTTGCTTGGGGACTTGACGTAGACTCCTTGGGATAGGAGGTCCGAACCAGGATAAAAATCTCCTATTGTTGTGTGATTACTTGTTTGTCTTAACTCTCACTAACACTAACTATCTAACTTAGTGTTTTTCAGTTAAGTATTTTTATTGACAGGTTTTATTCAAAAAGTTTTTTAGAAATCCATTCACCCCCCCTCTGGGCTTGCTATTTGGGCAACAATGTTTGCTGTCACATCGGCTCGACCCGTCGCGTCTCTGGGCCCATCGGTTCAAAACCGAGGCCGGAGCCCATTTCCCCCTCTCTCCTTCCTTTCCTCTCTTCTTCTTCTTCTTCTTCTTCCTTCCCCCGAGCCCTTTGGTGTTCTTGGCTTGTTCGTGGTGCTCGTGGCGGGGAGGTGACGTCTCCTTGGTGTAGGCGATGAGCTCGTAGTGCTCAGAGCAAGGAAAAGGTGGCCATTCCAATGTGAAGGCCCCAACGGGTCGGCTCTGCTCCTTGAGGTGGGGACTCCTCGTTCTCCTCTTGTCCTAGCATGCCCCCCTTCCCCTTGAGATCGTTGTTCCTTCGTGGTTTTGGGGATTGTGGGGTGTGAGGTCCATGCTCGTGGTGAGTGAGGTTTCCGTCGAGTGTAGATTTCATTGTAATGCATGCTTTATGAGGTTTGAGGGTGGTTTGCTTTGATTAGAAGTTTCTACAGAATTTCCCATGCTCCCCTCCCCCTGTGGATGCACTTTTGTGTGGTTTTGGAGTGGTCCTCGGGAGGGTTGTCGTGGGACCCCTCTCGACTGAGGTCGCGACCGATTTATGCCGCCGCGACATCATCGCGACGTCCTATGGTGTCGCAACATTGTCGCAACCGGCCTTGGCATCGTGGCAATGTCGTGATAGCCTGTCGCGTCACGACAGCCTGTCACGTCGCTACAGTATCAGACACAGGTAGGTTCTTACGGAGTTCCATTTCCGTGGAGTCTTTGCCATTTTCCAGTTCTTTCTGTACCCGTGGCACTAGTGCTAGTTCCTAGTTCGGTCCTACACTAGTCGTTCACCTGGTCTAGGGACCTGCGAGCTTGTCCCTGTTGTGTCCCTGGTTTTGTTGATGTCATAAATCAAGTAAAATGTCATAAATGACTAACACAAGTTATATGTATCACAGGAACATTCATAAAGCTAAAGTCATCTCATTTGCATCAAAGGAAAAGTTACTAAAGTTCAGTGTTGTTCATAAGGTCGACTCTTCTCAGAGGTAAGGTCGACACTCAATGAGGTTTCAGTAGCACTGTCAATAAAGAGTATTAGATCAGGTCGACTCTACTCGAAGAACAGGTCAAGTCTAATTGTTTTTCTAGCTAGCGCTGAAGGGAAGGAATCGGGTAAGGTCGACACCAAATGTGGATCAGGTCGACACCAGTCATTTTCCCAATGAGCCTTGTGAAGAGAAGTGTTGGTTGAGGTCGACTCCATCTGCGGATGAGGTCGACTCTACCAGTCTATCAGGTCGACTCTGCAGGAATGTCAGGTCGACACTATCAGTAGATTAGGTCGACACTATGATGCTATAAGGTCGACTCTACATCACAAACAGTCTGTCAGAATCAAAGGTTCTTTGGATAAGGTCGACTCTGGAGGGCATAGAGTCGACTCTACTGAGGACTTTACACTGATCCTATTAAGTCACATGAATGTGTGTCGACTCTATAACTTGGATGCGTCGACTCTACAACACTTATTCTACAGAGAATTTGCTAGCGCATAAGTGATGGGCACGTGACCCAAGGTTCAACGTTTGGGGCTTCAGGTACACGTCACATGGTTCTAGAAGATACCATCTTTTGGCGGCAAAAGGATCTCCCAAGTTTTGGGGATTTTGTTGAGGGGCCCACTGAAAAAAAAAAATATTTCGTGAATCAGATCAAAAAGGCTAGACGTCCTCTACGGTTAGAGATTGCGCACAGAAGAAAAAGATTAAAGATCTAAGAGTGCAAAAAGGAGCAGTGAGCAGAGCTTGAGTTCGAAAAGAGCAGGCGTCTTCGGAACAGAGAATTGATCAAGGCAAGAGGTTACTAGATAGTGCATTCCTCAAATATGAAGACCTGCTGCTGAACATCTGGAATAGAGGATCGAAATTTTTCTTGGATTCGGAGGCAAATTGATCATGTGGAGAAACCAGAAGAAGAATTTGATGAACTCAAGAATGAACAAGTTGCAATTGGAGCTCAGGGAGTTTTCTGACCAAATCTAACTCCGGAGCAGAGTGTTTGATACCTCTAAACTTCTTCAGACTACTGTTTCATTTGTGTTCTTTAATTTCTTCAAGACATTACTCTGATTGGTTGTCTACTTCGATTAGAGTAGACGAAGTTGATCCTACACTTGCTGTGTTTGGATCTTGAGATTTGGGTCAAATCTTGAAGCTGTGAATCAGCGAATTGTTTAAGCTATGCATCAGTAGTTGTGAAAAAGCTGTGAATCAGCGGCTGTGTGAGAGTCTCACACATTTGATCTTTTAGTGAAGCCTTACTAGTTTAGTGAGGGGTGGACGTAGGTCTCCACACTGGAGGCGAACCACCTTAAAAATATCGCTCGCACTTGTGTGGTTTGATTCTCTCTGTCTAGATTGTTTTCATCGGATCAGTTCATTATTTTGAGGTTTTAATTTTCTAATCGGTGTTTAAATTGGTGGATATCTATTCACCCCCCCCCCCCTCTAGATATTCCTTCTACACACAACACGTGGTATCAGAGCTAGGCTGTCCAATTCATTTGGTTTTACAACCAGAAGAGTTCTGTGTAATATGGAGGCTAGAGGTTATATTGCTGAAGGTCATTTTGTGAATAGACCTCCTTACTTTGATGGTACTAACTATGCATACTGGAAAACTCGTATGCATGTATTTCTGCGAGCACAAGACCATCAAATATGGAGGGTGGTAAGTAATGGATCTTATGAGCTGTCTGAGGATGAAGGGAAGTGGACTCAAGAGGAGATCAAGAAGTCAAATGCAAATTGGAGTGCGATGAACATCATGTAGTGCTCACTCCATCCAACAGAGTTCTCAAGGGTATCATCATGCTCAAGTGCTAAAGAAATCTGGAATCGCCTCATGGTAATCTATGAAGGTACGTTAGAGGTAAAAGAAACAAAAGCAAATATGCTAGTTTCAGAATATGAGGCATTTAAAATGAAGCATAATGAAACGATTTTGAAATGTATGTGAGATTAACTCTGTTAACAAATAGATTAAAGAATCTAGGGAAAATTTATACATAAAAAGAACTTGTTAGGAAAATCCTTAGATCTTTAACTCCCATTTGGCACACCAAGCAATAGTAATTGAAGAATCTATGTAGCACCCCGGAAATTTTAATTACATAAAAATTAAAAATAAATGGAAATAAATAATTTCCATAATATCATAGTATTTTAACATATGTATCAATATCGTATGTGCTAAAACACGTAAGAAAATTCCGTAAAAATTATAAATCAACCCTAAACATTATTACTAAATGTTTCACAAAGAAATTTGTGCCAAGAAAAATCAGATCATCCAAGTTTAAAGTGTTTTGCGACTTATTATCGTAATTCATGAATAAGTCGTAAAATCATTATCACACGTACATGGATGAGTCAGAAAATTAAATAAAAATCATATATGGACTTCAAATAATATCCTCTAATGACCCTCAAGAAATTTGGTTCAATAAAAATCATTTGGGATATGTTTGAGAGTTATTGTGACCGATTATCTAAATAAGGAAACAAGTCGGAAAACCATTAACACGGAAATACGACGCAATCAAAAATTAAATAAAAATGTTGGGGAGACTTCCAAATTATATATTGATGACCCATTATCATAATTGGGCCAATGGGCAACATTTGGCCCAAAAATCAAATAAAGCTAGAAAATACATAGAAATTCGTAACCATAAATAAGCTGAAATTAAAAAGAGGCAATTAGAGTTGAATTGGGATGCAATCATGCATTCATGGCAACCCAAATTCGTGCCTAACTATGAGGGGAGGTTTCCTAATGCCTCACACACTCAAAGGGAGGAGGAAATCATCAAAAATAGGAAACCAAACATGCCAATCCCGAAACCCTCCTTTCCTAGTTATAATAGGACTCCTAAACATCATGGTTACTTAAATACTCTTCACCCAAACCCTAGGAACGAATTTAGAACTTGCTAGGGTCGTGTGGAGGAGCTCTTGGTGGCTGAGGAGCTGTGGAACGACCACAAGAAGCCGTTCTTCTTCCCCTTCTCGTCTGCTGCGACCTGCACAAACCATCCTCTTGAAGTCGACCAAAGGTGAGTCAAACCTAAACCAAACCTTGCAAGGCCTATACCCCTGGAAAGAGGGTCAAGTCGACGTTCTAACCCAAGTGGAATGCCCAAATTCCATGCAGTATACACGGAGTAGTAAGCGTTTTCCTCCAAGTGGTCTGAACACAGGTTTTCTCGAATAATGGGACTTCTTCAACCCAAAAAGTAGGTTTTCTCGGGCCAAATCTTAACATATCCTATACCAATGTGTAGATCATCAAGTTAACTTTCATTTCCCACTGGTTTCATCGAATTTCATTTAGTATATTGTGAATTATAAGCGTTTTGCCAAAGTCGCGCATTGCTAGAGCTTTTCCCATTCTTAATATGTTGCACATATTTCAAGACCGAATTAGAGAAAACTCATAACATGAAAGTTATTCTACTAGTTGTCCTCGTCAGGTTTCATGTTGAACGTTTTGTCTAAATCTCATTAGTTAGAGAGTTATAAGCATGGTAATAGGGTTGCTGCATAAAACTACGTCTTCAAGTTACCCTTGGTCTGACCTTGTGTTCCCCGTGATCAAAACCTATCGAAACGGTCTTTATTGTTCAATTACTATTTACTGGAAGTAACCTATTATGTCTAGGTTATTTTAAAACTGGTTTCGTTATTTTTCACGCACCGTGCAATTTGTTCTCTATTTTAGAACAACCCTATGTCAAAAGAAGGAAAGACAGGTACGCAATCCAAGGCACTATCCTTGCTCTGTACGAGCCAGGCACAGACCCTGTGAACGCGACGGCCCGATATGTCGCTTTCAGAGGGCTGATTGCGACATACCCCTTGTCGCTTTCTCAAGGCGACATGCGCTCTGTCGCTATCTACCTGCCTGATCTGACATCCCTGTCGCGATGCTTACACACCTGTGTCGCCTTCTGGGCCCGACCTGTCGCCATCCTTACATGAGCTTGTCGCGATCTGACCCCGACTTGACAATACCCTGTCGCCTTCCTTATATGGCTATGTCGCGGTCTCAGGATTTTTACCAGAAACCACGTGTTTTCTTACAAAGTTTTCCGCACATACCCGAGGTCTGTATAAATGTGATATTTGCTGTGTAAGTTACCTGTCTTGGGTCAGATCATTACATGATTGTTGTTTAATGGCTTAAAAGCGATTAACCCATTTAAAAAGCTTTAATTACATGAATGCTATTCTAAGTGCTCCTTAAATGTTATGATCCATTCGTGCTACTTGTGATTTAATCTTCCTACAGTTCTTCCACGTTTAAATGATAATGGTTATCATAAAATCTTGCAAACCATGATTAGTTAAAGTGCATAGTTTTATTCCATGTTATCTTGTCAAGTGCTTCCTGCGAGTTTGAGACCGATGGTTTGTGAATTGAGACACGCGTACCGCACTACACACTAGCACTATTAGGCAGCCTTTCTTGGGAAATTGGAAACTCTCTACCGGTCATTCCGAATCGGTAGACTAGCAACCTTTTCACCAAGGCCTCCGTAAATCTCCTCTGACCATGGATTCCCACATGGCCGACGAGTTGGTTGTACCATTGAAGTTCCCTAGAGATAGCGTGCACTTCCTTTCTCTTCTTGTTCTCGTGAGTGATACTTACAAACTAGACTAAAGTCATTAATGTAAAGATTGAACGAAAGTATAAATCATACCGTTATGCTGCCGAATTTATCTCTTGACCATTGTACTCGTAAAATCATGTTCCATTACTTATTACGTGTTCTCCTCATCATCATGAACATGACATTACACATGCTTACTTATTGAAACTCTCATTGGCCATTATAAATGACTGTGGGTATCTACATTTAAAAATTTAAGTGAGATGCTGACAGGGCACGGCGTGTGTCCAAGGGCTCCAATCTAGCCCCAATGACGGCGAGTCATAGATATACTGTTAACCATGGGGTATAATGATTACTGGCGTTGCATCTGCGCTGGGAAAATCGTGCGTGCGTGTTGAATGATAGATACATAACCACATACACGTGTCCTGGTGTACATTCTTGATGGATCTTTTCTTGGTGTACATTGGTGTCTACGTGCCGGATTAGTGTTACTTGATCGTGCTTGTGAAATCTTGCTTGCTTGCTTGCGTGATATGGCCATCCTGTATTTATTGCAATTTACATGATATCTTGCGTGCTTGTACAAAGTGATCTATTTCTAGTTCTCTCTTGTCATCTTGTTCATCAATCTTGTTCTATCATGATCTCTCTCTCTAGCTTGTTTTTATATCATGTTTTAACGCGTTTTATTCATACTTGCATATCATTCATCGTACTTGCCTAGTTCTAAAATGTTAATCACTTATATCATTGCCCGCACATTGAGATATAAATCCTCCTGGGCTTGTTTGCTCATTCCCTACTCTTACCCAATCTAGGTGACCATGAAGTGCAAGAGGAAGAGCATGTCAAGGATGGGAATGCGTCCGAGTGAAGAGCGTTCCAAACATGAGTCTATCTATAGTTAGTTTATTTTGAGTGTTAGAACAATGTAGTAGGAAGTGAGGTAGTATGTACTTTTGCTTTTATTAAGTCTTAGTCCTGTATTAGTTTATCTGAGACAAATATGAGATTTGAATACAATTTATAATTGAGTTCACATTTGGGCCCTATTATGATGTTGTGTTGATACACATTTAGTCCGTGCTAGCTAGAGGCTTATTTGCCGACTGTTCACATCTCGAATTATCGACTTGAATTCTTCGAATTAATATCCACTGCGTAATTCTCGGGACGTGACAGTTTAGTGGTATCAGAGCCTAGGAATACCAAATAGGATATATGTCTCAGGAATAGGAGATACCTATGGAACCTAGGTCATGGAAATTAAATACAGTTCCTGGTGAGAATGGGTAGAGACTGGGAATATGTTAGAAATAATTAAACACTCCTACCCATTGACTCTTATAATGTATCTAGAGACATTAATTGGTTTCCATCCTTTTCTCAGGAACCCTCATAACTCTTACACTCAACTGCAATGGCTCGCAACCAATGGCAAGCTATGCAAGAAACAGTAGCTGGATTGACTCAGGCCCTGCAAAATGTGGTTCAAGCTGGAAATCAGGCTGCTGCAAGGAATGGAGCCGGTGATCTGCACCGGAATTTTAGGAGTTTAAACCATCCTCGTTTCTCTGGATCCCCTGACCCAGATGAAGCAGAAAATTGGCAGGAAGAAATAGAAAGGATCTTCCAAGTAATGCAATGCACCAATAGGGAGAAGGTGGTACTGGCCACTTTCCAATTTACTAATGATGCCCGAGCATGGTGGAAGGCCACATTGGCCCACCTGCCTAATGTTGGCGAACTGGAGTGGGCCGGATTCCTGGAGATATTCTAGGGAAAGTATTTCTCTGAGAGAGTCAAGGAGAAGAAGGCAGCAGAGTTTGCCGCACTAAAACAGAAAGGGATGTCCGTGGCTGAGTATGAGACTCAGTTCGCGCATCTTGCCATGTATGCCCCACACCTGGTGGGAACTGAAAGGCTGAAGGCTAACCGTTTCATGGATGGGCTCAGGCCCATGTTCATTGAAAGGCTCGGACCACACAACATTCAAACTTACACTAAGATGGTCCGAAGAGCTCAACTGGTAGAAGACACTATGGCTAAGGTGGAAGGCATGAGGGGGAAGGACATCTCAAAGCCGACCTTTACAAAAAGGGGAGCAGTCGATACAACTGGAACTTTCCCCAACAACAACAATAACAACAACAATAATAACTACAACAACAAAAGGCCAACCACAGGGAAGGACTATGGCATGGAGAAAAAGATCAAAGTAGAAGAAACAATGACAGTGGAGTATTGTAAATTTTGCAACAAGCCTGGGCACCAAGCGGACAAGTGCTGGAAGAAGGCCGGGGCTTGCTTACGATGTGGGAGTCATGAACATCGTATACTGAACTGTCCCATGCTAAAAGACCAAGCTGGAAGGAACCAAAGAGTGGTAAAGCGTCAGGGACGGGTGAATGCAATGACGCAAGTGGAGCTTCCGGAAGGAGGTATGATTGTTAAACGCCTAGACTGATCTTATGTTGTTTTTCTTATTAGTACATTTCTAAGTGGGGGAGATCATTGAGGAGAAATTAGAAAGGGATAATCTAGTAAATATACCATAGTTCATCTGGTGGATTAAGATGGAGTTATAACAACTGTGAAAGGAAAATAGGAGTGGAAGGAACCAAATCAATAATACGGTGGCCATAGATGTAGATGTTGGACTAGCATCCATGATGCTGAAACAAGTTGGAAGAATTAAATCCGAAACGACCTCAAGGATCATAACCATCCAAAAGCCAACTAATGACTTATGAATTTGGGGACCAAATTCTCTTAAGTGGGGGAGGGTGTAGCACCCCGGAAATTTTAATTTCATAAAAATTAAAAATAAATGGAAATAAATAATTTCCATAATATCATAGTATTTTAACATACGTATAATTATCGTATGTGCTAAAACACGTAAGAAAATTCCGTAAAAATTATAAAATCAACTCTAAACATTATTACTAAATGTTTCACAAAGAAATTTGTGCCAAGAAAAATCAGATCATCTAAGTTTAAAGTGTTTCGCGACTTATTATCGTAATTCATGAATAAGTCGTAAAATCATTATCACACGTACGTGGATGAGTCAGAAAATTAAATAAAAATCATATATGGACTTCAAATAATATTCTCTAATGACCCCTGAAGAAATTTGGTTCAATAAAAATCATTTGGGCTAGGTTTGAGAGTTATTGTGACCGATTATCTAAA
The DNA here is from genome assembly GCA_014218235.1 of Colocasia esculenta. Classification (NCBI taxonomy): domain Eukaryota; kingdom Viridiplantae; phylum Streptophyta; class Magnoliopsida; order Alismatales; family Araceae; genus Colocasia; species Colocasia esculenta. The sequence goes on along the minus strand of CM024766.1, from coordinate 83,807,334 downwards.
TAAGGAAACAAGTCGGAAAACCGTTAACACGGAAATACGACGCAATAAAAAATTAAATAAAAGTGTTGGGGAGACTTCCAACATTATATATTGATGACCCATTATCATAATTGGGCCAATGGGCAACATTTGGCCCAAAAATCAAATAAAGCTAGAAAATACATAGAAATTCGTAACCATAAATAAGCTGAAATTAAAAAAAGGCAATTAGAGTTGAATTGGGATGCAATCATGCATTCATGGCAACCCAAATTCGTGCCTAACTATGAGGGGAGGTTTCCTAATGCCTCACACACTCAAAGGGAGGAAGAAATCATCAAAAATAGGAAACTAAACATATCAATCCCGAAACCCTTCTTTCCTAGTTATAATAGGACTCCTAAACACCATGGTTACTTAAATACTCTTCACCCAAACCCTAGGAACGAATTTAGAACTTGCTAGGGTCATGTGGAGGAGCTCTTGGTGGCTGAGAGCTGTGGAACGACCACAAGAAGCCGTTCTTCTTCCCCTTCTCGTCTGCTACGACCTGCACAAACCACCCTCTTGAAGTCGACCAAAGGTGAGTCAAACCTAAACCAAACCTTGCAAGGCCTATACCCCTGGAAAGAGGGTCAAGTCTACGTTCTAACCCAAGTGGAATTCCCAAATTCCATGCAGTATACAAAGAGTAGTAAGCGTTTTCCTCCAAGTGGTCTGAACATGGGTTTTCTGGAATAATGGGACATCTTCAAGGGCCAAATCTTAACATATCCAATACCAATGTGTATAGCATCAAGTTAACTTTCGTTTCCCATTGGTTTCATCGAATGTCATTTAGTAGATTGTGAATTATAAGCGTTTTTCCAAAGTCGCGCACTGTTAGAGCTTTTCCCGTTCTTAATATGTTGCACATATTTCAAGACCGAATTAGAGAAAACTCATAACATGAAAGTTATTCTACTTGTTGTCCTCGTGAGGTTTCATGTTGAACGTTTTGTCTAAATATCATTAGTTAGAGAGTTATAAGCATGGTAATAGGGTTGCTGCATAAAACTACGTCTTCAAGTTACCCTTGGTCTGACCTTGTGTTCCCCGTGATCAAAACCTATCGAAACCATCTTTATTGTTCAATTCCGATTTACTGGAAGTAACCTTGTATGTCTAGGTTATTTTAAAACTGGTTTCGTTATTTTTCACGCACCGTGGAATTTGTTCTCTATTTTAGAACAACCCTATGTCAAAAGAAGGAAAGACAGGTCCGCAATCCAAGTCACTGTCCTTGCTCTGTACGAGCCAGGCACGGGCCCTGTGAACGTGACAGCCCGATATGTCGCTTTCAGAGGGTTGATTACGACATATCCCTTGTCGCTTTCTCAAGGCGACATGTGCTCTGTCGCTATCTACCTGCCTGATCTGACTTCCCTGTCGCGATGCTTACACACCTGTGTCGCCTTCTGGGCCCGACCTGTCGCTTTCCTTACATGAGCCTGTCGCGATCTGACCCCGACCTAACAATACCCTGTCGCCTTCCTTATATGGCTATGTCGCGATCTCAGGATTTTTACCGGAAACCACGTGTTTTCTTACAAAGTTTTCCGCATATACCCGAGGTCTGTATAAATGTGATATTTGCTGTGTAAGTTACCTGTCTTGGGTCTGATCATTACATGATTGTTGTTTAATGGCTTAAAAGTGATTAACCCATTTAAAAAGCTTTAATTACATGAATGCTATTCTAAGTGCTCCTTAAATGTTATGATCCATTCGTGCTACTTGTGATTTAATCTTCCTACTGTTCTTCCACGTTTAAATGATAATGGCTATCATAAAATCTTGCAAACCATGATTAGTTAAAGTGCATAGTTTTATTCCATGTTATCTTGTCAAGTGCTTCCTGCGAGTTTGAGACCGATGGTTTGTGAATTGAGACACGCGTACCGCACTACACACTAGCACTATTAGGCAGCCTTTCTTGGGAAATTGGAAACTCTCTACCGGTCATTTCGAATCAGTAGACTAGCGACCTTTTCACCAAGGCCTCCGTAAATCTCCTCTGACCATGGATTCCCACATGTCCGACGAGTTGGTTGTACCATTGAAGTTCCCTGGCGATAGCGTGCACTTCCTTTCTCTTCTTGTTCTCGTGAGTGAGACTTACAAACTGGACTAAAGCCATTAATGTAAAGATTGAACGAAAGTATAAATCATACCGTTATGCTACCGAATTTATCTCTTGACCATTGTACTCGTGAAATCATGTTCCATTACTTATTACTTGTTCTCCTCATCATCATGAACATGACATTACACATGCTTACTTATTGAAACTCTCATTGGCCATTATAAATGACTGTGGGTATCTACATTTAAAATTTAAGTGAGATGCTGACAGGGCACGGCGTTTGTCCAAGGGCTCCAATCTAGCCCCAATGACGGCGAGTCATAGATATACTGTTAACCATGGGGTATAATGATTACTGGCGTTGCATCTGCGCTGGGAAAATCGTGCGTGCGTGTTGAATGATAGATACATAACCACATACACGTGTCCTGGTGTACATTCTTGATGGATCTTTTCTTGGTGTACATTGGTGTCTACGTGCCGGATTAGTGTTACTCGATCGTGCTTGTGAAATCTTGCTTACGTGATATGGTCATCCTGCATTTATTGCAATTTACATGATATCTTGCATACTTGTACAAAGTGATCTATTTCTAGTTCTCTCTTGTCATCTTGTTCATCAATCTTTTTCTATCATGATCTCTCTCTCTAGCTTGTTTTTATATCATGTTTGAACACTTTTTATTCGTACTTTCATATCATTCATCGTACTTGCCTAGTTCTAAAATATTAATCACTTATATCATTGCCCGCACATTGAGATATAAATCCTACTGGGCTAGTTTGCTCATTCCCTACTCTTACCCAATCTAGGTGACCATGAAGTGCAAGAGGAAGAGCAAGTCGAGGATGGGAATGCGTCCGAGTGAAGAGCGTTCCAAACCTGAGTCTATCTATAGTTAGTTTATTTTGAGTGTTAGAACAATGTAGTAGGAAGTGAGGTAGTATGTACTTTTGCTTTTATTGAGTCTTAGTCCTGTATTAGTTTATCTGAGACAAATATGAGATTTGAATACAATTTATGATTGAGTTCACATTTGGGCCCTATTATGATGTTGTGTTGATACACATTTAGTGCGTGCTAGCTAGAGGCTTATTTGCCGACTGTTCACGTCTCGAATTATCGACTCGAATTCTTCGAATTAATATCCACTGCGTAATTCTCGAGACGTGACAATCTAGAAATTTGTCCACAACTATTGTTGATGAGTTAATTGGTTCACTAATGACTTATGAATTGGGATTGAAAAGAAGTGAGGAAGATATCAAGAAGAAGAAGCCACTTGCTCTCAAGGCAAGTCCCAGCACTAAGGAAGTTACAGAAGAAAGCGAGTCATCTACTTCGGAAGATGAGTCAGGTGAGTTTGCACTAATTACAAGAAAATTCAGAAAATTCCTGAGGAAAGAAGGTAAGGGTTTTCTGAAAAAGAAATCACAGTCAAATAACTTCTCAAAGCCCAAACTGAATCTGAATAAGAAATCTGACAGAATAGTTTGCTATAATTGCAGGAAACCAGGACATGTGAAATCTGAATGTTCTGAATCTCTGAAGAAAGCTCAACCCAAATGGTTGAAGAACAAACAAAAATCTATGGTTGGGACATGGAGCGAAGAAGAAGATGATGAAAGAAAGCTCCGTAGCCGAGGAAACATAGTAAAAAAAATGTGTGATGGCTAGAGGAGAAGAAGGAGATGAAGAAGAGGTAAGCTCTCCTTTCAAAGATTTTTCTCTAAATGATTGGGAGCATGTGTACTTTGAATTGTTAGATCAATATGATGAACTTAAAAAAGAAAATAAAATGCTTAAAAGAAAGATAAATCATTTTGTTCATAACACTTCAGTGAAAGAGAAAGAAAAAGAACTGATTCAAGAAATCAATGTTCTAAAAGAGACTGTTAATGAATTGAAAATTCAAAATACTGAAAGTGTCAATGAAATAACTCTTGCTTCTGAAAAGAATGTTGCTCTAAATAGTGTGAACACTAAAATGAGAAAAGAACTTGAAATTTTGCAAAAAGAGGTGACTAAAAGACAGGAAGCATTGGAGAAGTTTGTGAGTGGTGAGAACAACCTTGAAACTTTGCTTGGAACCAAAGTTAATTTCAACAAATAAGGGTTAGGCTTTAATCCTTCAAAGAAGAAATAAATAGGGTTGAAACCCATCACATTTACTTCTTCAACAAATTTAGAAGCTTCCACTTCAACAAAACAAGTAAATGGAAAGAACACTAAAAATTTTGAGAAAAGAGAAACAAAAAAAAATTCTAGCATTGGAAAGTCGAACAAAAAGAATAAAACAAGTGTTGGAAGTAAACCAATGCCACAAGTGAATAAGAATTTGAAATCACTTGATTGGATAGGTCGACACTATGCTTATGATAGGTCGACACACTCATACACAAGACCACATAATATGGGCAGATGGACTCATGATAGGCCAACACCTTCACATGTTTGATTTCACAATAGATGGACACATAGTAGGTCAACACCTACTTACATAAAATCTCAAAACATGTCAAGTTGGAATTATGCAGGTCGACACTATCCCAACAGAGTGTCGACACATCTTTATGGTTTTTCTAAATCTAATCAATCTGGATATCCTAAAAGGTTTAGCAGTAAAAATATTTTTTGGTTTCATCCAAGAAACACTGGTGGGAGGTATGAAAGACAATTCATGAAAATGAAGAAAAACAATGTTTCAAAATTTCCTGAAAACAACAGAAAAAATAAAAATCAACATGAAATCAGGAACATAATCAAACCCACAATGAAGAAGCAAGTCTGGATTCTGAAAAATATGTCGTCTTGTGTACTTGATCTGGGTGATATGAAGGGACCCAAATGTACTTGGGTTCCAAAGAATTTTCTTTGATTATGTTTACAGGTATGTCTTGCAGCCAAGAACAAGAAGTGGTACGTTGATAGTGGCTGTTCAAGACATATGACTGGAGACAAAGACAAATTTTGTCTTCTGTCTGAAAAGAAAGGTGGTCATGTGACTTTTGGTGGAAGCAACAAAGGTAAGATTGTTGGTTCAGGTAAAGTTGGTAGAAATCCTTCTAATTCGATTGATAATGTACTTTTGGTGGAAGGATTAGAGTACAACCTTTTGAGCGTAAGCCAACTGTGTGACAAGGGACACAAGGTAATCTTTGACTTTTTTGGTTGTACAATTTTTGAACCGAATTCAAATTTTATGAATTTTTTTGGAAAGAGAATAAACAATGTTTACATGGTTGATTTGGATGAACCTGAAAATACCAATCTATGTTTAACTGCCAATAAAAATGATCTTGCATGTTTATGGCATCATAGACTAGGTCATGCTAGCAACAACATGTTACATAAATTGGTTAAATTCAACATGGTGAAAGGTTTACCTGAAATTTCTTTTAAACAAAACTTGAAAATCTGTGAAGCATGCACACAGGGTAAGCAAACTAGAAAATCTTTTTTAAGTAGATATGAAAGTCAATTCTCCAAACCTTCTGAACTTATTCATATGGATTTGTTTGGACCCACAAGGACAAACAGTCTAAATGGAAAAAGGTTTGGGTATGTTCTTGTTGATGACTTTTCCAGATTTACTTGGGTTTTCTTTCTTGCTCACAAGAGTGATGCCTTTATGGAATTTCATGATCTTTACAAGAAAATTGTTCAGGAAGGAAAGTTTAAAGTAATTTCAATCATGTCTGATCATGGTGGTGAGTTTGAAAATGTTGACTTTGAATAACTTTGTAGGGAAGAAGGGATTTCCTACAAATTTTCATCAGCAAGGACTCATGAGCAGAACGAAGTTGTAGAGAGGAGGAACTGAACATTCGTGAAAATGGAAAGAACAATGATGATTGAGAGTGGACTGCCAAGAAAATTCTGGGATGAGGTAGTAAACACTTCATGTTACATTATAACTCGTGCAATGGTAAGGCCTCTTAGCAAAAAGACTCCCTATGAACTGTTGAAAGGTAAGAAACCTTCCATTGCTCATTTTAAAGTGTTGGGTGCAAAATGTTTTATCCTGAATAACAATAAAAATGACTTGGACAAATTTGAACCCAAAAGTGATTTGGGGATCTTTCTTGGCTATTCTGATCATTCAAGAGCATACAGAGTTTTTAATGTAAAAGATCAAACTATTGAAGAATCCCCTCATATCACATTTGATGAACTTGATGCTAATCTGTACAGGGAGAAAGAAAATGGAGAATTTTTGGAAGAAGAAAAAGCAAAAGACAAAGAAGAGAAGGAATCAGCAGCAAAGAGAAATTCAGAAGATTGCAATGAACAAGAGTCAGCAGATGTAAATGAAGAAAGAGATCAGTTGAACCTAAGGATGTTAAGGGATCATCCTCAGGAAAGTATTATTAGTAATTTACTTGATCCTTCTAGGACTAGATCTCATTTTAAGATAATCTCTGAACTTGATCAAATGGCTCTTGTTTCTCAAATCGAACCTAAAAACATTGAGGATGCCTTAAAAGATGTTTTCTGGATTAATGTCATGCAAGAAGAACTGAATCAGTTTGAAAGAAACAATGTTTGGCATTTGGTTCCAAGACCTTCTTCTCAAAGTATTATTGGAACTAAATGGGTTTTCAGAAATAAAACAAGTGAAAATGGCAATATAATCAGAAACAAGGCTAGGCTTGTTGCAAAAGGCTATAATCAAGAGTTTAGAATAGATTTTGAAGAGTCTTTTGCTCTGGTAGCTAGGCTAGAAGCAATTCGGATCTTGCTTTCTTTTGCATGTGCTCATGGCATTAAATTAGAGCAAATGGATGTAAAAAGTGCATTTTTGAATGGTTTGATTAAGGAGGAAGTTTATGTTGAACAACCTCCTGGATTTGAATGCACTGACCTTCCTAATCATGTGTTCAAATTAGACAAAGCTTTATATGGCCAAAAGCAAGCTCCCAGGGCATGGTATGATCGGTTGAGCTCATTCCTTACAGGTAAAGGGTACTCAAGAGGTAAGGTAGATCAAACTCTCTTTACCAAAGTTCAAGGAAAGGACATCTTTCTGGTCCAAATCTATGTTGATGACATTTGTCTGCACCCATTTTCTCATAGTTAATGGGCTGTGAGTGGGCTACGGCCCAAGAAAGAACCAAGACCAACAGGTTGATGCGGCAGTAAGTAAAATGGCATGAGGAGTAAATATTCAAGGAAAGGAGGGGCTGTTATGAAAGGGTAACCCAACCACCTCAGCCCTGCCCTTTTAAAAAGCAACTTTTCCCATGCAGCCAGAGCATCGCAACCGGCATCGGGGAAAGGGCGGAAGAAGTTTCCAGACGGCGCAGTTCTCTTAGAGGAGGAGGAAAGCAGCAGGAAGGGAAGGGGAATCCGGCCGGGTCCTCCTGGGGACTGTGTGTGCAGTATTGGTTAGAGAGAGAAAGGTGAGGGTAGAGCAGGTGGTGGGAGATCAGCCCCGTTCTTCTGATTGTTTCCCTCTTCGTCTCCCTCTCTAAAAAACTCTCTACTATTTTACTTGTTCTATGCTATAATTCACCTCCCAAGGATGTATTCCTGATGGAATTCATAGCATGGGATGGTTTTGTAAAGGATTTGGTTCCCACAAGAGATTAATAAATAGCATCTTATGTCTGCATGCTTTTCTATTTCCATTTCTCGTTTGTAGTGATGTGTTTAATTCCCCTGCTTCTTCCTTTGTCAATTTCCGTATGGTATAAAGTAGCTTTCCCTGTGCAGCGAGTTGGGTGGCTTGGTCCCAATATCGCTCACAGAGGATCTGAGCAAGGTCTGTGGGTCTCCTTAGCCCCATAAGTTGTGCGCTTGTTGACAGCAATTCGGCGATTCTTAGTTTCACTCTACTGTTGATTTCTTGTTTAAGCGAAGGTCTCCCCTGTCCATTGTTCATCTTTATCGGGTTCAAATCGCATCGGCAATCCCATATGTTCCTGGGTTGGGTGGAGTAATAATGCCCATACATTGTGTTCAGGGATACAAAGCAGTAGCCCGCTGTCTACGTCTAATATCCTATCGTTAGACCCTCACCCTTCCATGTGAGGAACGCTAACTATTCAATAGAAGAATGTTTTCACTTTATCCGAGACTATCCGATTTGCTATTTCATGCCTTTTTTTGGAAGAGATTTTCTGAAATCCCATGTCGTGTCCTTCCCAGTGGATGTTGAATCTCTGAACGGCGGCCTTGCACAATGCCGCCGTTTAGCCTTCTTCTCCACAATTGGCCCAACAATTTTCACTTATCTGCTCTGCCATTAAACCGTACATTTCATCCTACCTGTGGCCCGCAATTACCCCTCTTTCCTCATGCAAATTCGGCAGTTTTACTACCGCTAATCTCCACCGGGAGCTTAAACAGCGGCCTCTATGAAGGCCACCGTTCAGCCCTGGGAAGCTGCTGTTTAATGATTTCCACCCAATTAAACACTGTAGTTTGCAGTTTGAGGTCGCCCTTTAGCATAATGCCCACTTTGGGGCCCTCCGTTTAGGACTGTTCTTGGTTCGGGGGGGCCGCCATTCAGGATTGTTCTTGGTTCGGGGGCCGCCGTTAAGAACTGTTCTTGGTTCGGGGGCCGCCATTTAGAACTGTTCTTAGTTTGGGGACCGCCGTTCAGAACTGTTCTTGGTTCGGGGGCCGCCGTTTAAGTCTATCTCCAATAGGAAACTTGTTGTTTCAACCCAATTTACTCCTGTTTAGACGTATATGTGATTTGGCAGCTATTACGGCCACCAGCTCGTGAACATATGCTAATAAAAGGGGGTCAAAGAGAAGAATAATACATCATCCCTACGTGAGTTATTCCGGCCTCGGCATATGCCGGTTTTCCCGGGTACGCCTCGGGAACCGGTGCTGTGCGCCATGGTGTTGTTACACTTGGCATCAACATCTTGTTGGCACCATCTCCATCGTGGTGGACGGATGTCATGCACACCCCCCCCCCCAAGACGTGCAAACTAAGGGGAGGTGCTGCCGGATTTTTGTACGAAGCCCAGTGTTCACCTGCTTTTATCAAGGATTTCTAAATACATTTGTGCCGACATGGCCACCGGGTAAATTATGTTGTTATCCAGTGCCAATGGCAAATATCGTGTCGCCACTGTCCGACGAACACTGTTCCACAGGCGTCACCTCGGGCTTGTAGGTGAGCGTACCTGAGTACTACCCCAACATGCGGTGGGCAAGGGTGGTCATCATTAAGTCGATTTGTATGATTGGATTTCTGCTAATGTAAAATTCATTACTTTAGCCGTGATTTTTATTGGCTTGTGTTATACTTATATCTGAGTGTATGAATGAGGCAAATAAACGCCGTCAGATTGCACATCTTTCCATCGACGAACTGAGCATGAGGACAAACAAAATAAACAAATAAAGCAGATAATAGAAATAAAAAGGAAATGAGAAAATCAACGAAAGTTGAATAATAAAGGTAATAAACAAAGGAATGACAGCAAATGAGAAGGATAGTTAAACTGACAGAAAAAAAAGAATAATAATAGAAACGAAGATAGATAAAATTTTAAAAGAAATAAAATAAATAATAGTGAAATAAATTTGCAAATGTGATGGTGGCCTTCTCACTGTGATATTCTGCTTAAAAGACTCATCTTACAAGCTTCCAATGGCCGCCATTCAGCCTCATCGGCGCACACAACAAGCCCCGTCGTTCAGCTCCAACGGCGCAAACCACAATTGCCGTCGTTCAGCCTCAACGGCGCATACCTCAATGGCCGCCGTTCTACCGTTCAGGTTCCTTGCTAATCAACCCGCCTGACGGTTCAAGAATGGTAAAAACCCGATTCAGGGGCCACCGTTTAGCCCCCTTGTTGTTTCAACCCATCCCAAACCAACTCACACGTGCGCCAACTCCCATGAAAGCCACTGTTTGAAGTCACCCAGCGGCTCAAAGAAAAAAACCGGTTCGAAGGCTGTCGTTCAGCCTTTTCTCCCGCACATGCTCCACTCCTACCATGCCATCATCCCATTCCCCATTTCAAACCCACACCTCCTCCATTAAACACACACATGCAAGTACCTACATACCTCCCAGGAGTGTTCCAACTCAATTAAAAAAAAACATGAAACACCCACCGATTCACTTGATCGCCACCTTTCGTATTAACCCATGCACACACTCACGTATAGGCGTCTTTCCTTCCCCTCATTTAATAAACCAAGACAAAAAGAGTAACGAGATTAATGGGATGATAATACATAAACATTTAAAAGAAATGGAATAAAAAGGGCAAACAAGCATGTACAATTCATAAAAAAAGGGGGGAAATAAATCAAATCATCCAAGTAAATTCAATTGTCACAATTTTAAATTAAGCATAAATGCAACATGATCAAATCCAAAAGAATGATTCCAAAATAAACCCAAAGTTAAAAGGATTAAACAACCTTGAACAAAAGAAATCAAGCCGAATAATTCTGGGTTGAGCTCAAATAAACTTCAAACTCAAATAAATCAAGAGAAATAAATTCAAATGAAGAGAAATCTAAAAAAAAATTCAAATAAAAGCCTCACGTCAAATCAAATAATCCAAAGTTAAATCAAACCAAAAGGCCAATAAATAAAAGACAAATCCAATAAAAGATCAAAGATGATAAAATTGCAAAAGACCCAAAAGAAAACAAATTAAAACAAATAACATTGAAGCCAGCTCAACTCCTTAATAATCCTAAAAAAAATGCGTCGAATGTTACCTTTTGATCATCTCGCGTTAGGCACAATTAAATTTACTCTTCTACACATACCTTTTATCAGATATTTCCGCTAATGGTCATGAGACTATTTATTCTGGCGATTAATCAAGGGTTTTCCCTCTTAGAGGGATGTAATTAACGTCGTTGCGCTTAGGCAACGGCGGGATCTTGGTCCCGACCCGATCTCCATTTTCGTTTGATGAAGTCAAACAGTGCGCAAATAGACCCAAAGTCCTTCGACTCTCGGAGGCAGAACATGTTGTCACCTCGGTGACTGGCACGCCTGCGCTCCGCGATTACCGATTCATCTTTCGTTATAGTGACTTGCTTAGTACTAAACGAGACTTGAATTTGTAATACGCGGGAACACACATGAGAACATGATAAATAAAATTTAATTTTAAAATATTGTGATGGATTATAAAAATCCATTTCCACAACATTATATTTGGATCATCAAAATCCTCATTATGTAAGGAATTTGCTGAATTGATGACCAATGAATTTTAAATGAGCTTAATGGGAGAACTAAAATTTTTCCTTGGGTTGCAGGTCATTCAAAAAAAGGAAGGAACGTTCATAAATCAGTCAAAGTACATTCAAGATTTGCTGAAGAAATACAAAATGGAGAACACAAAAGCCATGGCAACCCCAATGAGCACCACTGTAAGTTTGGATGCTAATCTGAGAGGTAACTTAGTAGATCCAAAGATCTACAGAGGTATGATCGGATCCCTACTTTATTTGACAACATCTAGACCAGATATTCAATTTTCAGTGTGCATGTGTGCTAGATTTCAGGCTAGTCCTAGAGAATCCCACATGAGTGCTGCAAAAATAATTTTCAGATATCTTGCAAGAACTCATGAGTTAGGACTGTGGTATCTTGCATCTTGTGAATTTAATTTGTTATCTTATTTAGATGCGGATTATGCTGGTTGTAAATTGGACAGAAAAAAGTACTAGTGGCTGTTGAACCACTCTATATTTTACCCTTATATTTTTGTGATAACAAAATTTATGATTAATTAAATATTAAATAAACTAAATATCATGTTTTTCTAATAAATATAAATTTATGACATTATTGCTGTATGATTTGCACTGAAAAGTCAAATCGATGTCTATTCAATATACATCGATTTTAGTTCACAAAGTGCCACATCGATTCTATTGAAAATATCGATTTGGTCTCACATCGATTTCATAAGTGAAACATGGATTTGGTCTCACATCGATTTCATAAGTGAAACATCGATTTGGTCTCACATCGATTTCATAAGTGAAATATCGATTTGGTCTCACATCGATTTCATAAGTGAAACATGGATTCGCTTCAAACATGGATTTCATAAGTGAAACATCGATTTGCTTGAAAGAACATGGATTTCAAAAGTGAAACATGGATTTGATCACTTAAACATGGATTCCCTTTATATTTCAAAATTTCTTTTGGCATCTAGTGAAAAAGTCAAATATTATTGATTTGCGTAATCATCTATCTTTCTAACAGGAGATCTTTTTGCTTATCTTTCTAGATCTCTTCTTTCCTGCCAATAAAAAGGGGGTTACTTACTACTTCTGGGTGGCAATAGGAAACATAGAGGTATGAACCTTTTTGACAGAAACACTCTTTTATCTAAACACTTTCTTCTATGCTTGCAGACCTCGTAGACCACAAAATATCAGAAGAAAGAGAAGATGAGCAAAGGCTAGAACTCCAACAGATTTGTTCAAAACTGCTCATATAAAAGATGATGCAAGGTGGAAGAACGAATAGAGAGCTTTTCCTGAAGATCTTTTGTGACGGTCCACACCATTCAGACCCGTTAACCCAATAATGTGCCTGACACGACACCGCCTCCCGCGATCGGGCCGAAGCCTCGCAAGGGATATCAGCTACTTGTATCCGTGAAAATACAAAAGAACGTGCTGAACACATAAAAGCTTTCATTGCTCACATATATTCACATGAAATGTACATATTCAGTTCCATACTTAGTTATAATAACGTACAATAGCCTGGAACAACCTCATGGCCCCACAAGTAAGTACATTACTCTGCTGGTGGTGAGGGCCCGACTCCACTACGACGCTGACCCAAACTAGAGGAGGGACGCGAGTCCTCCTTCTCTCCTTCACCTAGAAGAAGAAGGGGTGAGCCTCACAAGTCATTGGCTCAGTAGGGCAACTCCCCCAAAGCTGTAAAACACAATTTATATCAAAGTTGTAAAGCATTTAAAGAAGGTAAACACCTATACATGATGCTACAGCTAAAAGTAAATAAACAACAAATCACACATGAGTTCACAAGCCACAGAAGGGTACGCCACACATAGGTCACAAGCACTGGTTCGCGACACTAGTCACAGACCCAGACAAAGGACACAAGTACACCTCTCAATCTCGCAGCCAAGGATGAAAGGTCTAGCTGCCGCTCCACCTCAACAGGTCAAGAAATGTGGAGACGACCAACCACCACACCTGCGGACTACACTACCGCAGGCCCAAGCCTGACACCTTTAGGGGCTCCGACCGAGAACCCTAAAGTGAGGCACTGGAAGCTAGACTAGCTGGGGACCGGTACGTCTATCGGTGTCCGTCCCCCAACCAAGAGCGCTACAAACGGCCGCACACCCGCAAACACGAGCCGCTGTCCCTTTCCGTCTTTCCCTCAGCCGGACGTACAACTCCACACAGGAGTGAGGGTGTCCAGGAAGACGACACAAACCGGTACTCCTATACTGGGACAAGCCCTGAGCACCCAGTGCTAGGGTAACCAACTGGAGAGGCAACCACGAAAGGCGTGACACCCAACTTGCTATGCACATAAATCCATGCAAAACACCTCGTTAACGATCATCACGTGAGTCGCCATGACCCACACAGACCCTACATTGCCTTGGGAACACTACCCAAGCAACGTGGGTCGGAAACCGGACAGACTGGCCAAGAACTCCTAGAGCTCGGGTGGCCACTTTCTAAACTGCGTCCTACACAGTGGACGTCTTCATGAGGTATAAAAGCGTCAGACTTACCTGCTGCCATTCCACTCTGAATCACGTCGGCCACAAGCTACGCATTCACAAGAACGAGTCCCCTGTACCGAACGCCTTTTAGAGCTCAGAAGCATACCCCGGAATCCTTCAAGAAAACACACACCAAACTACTCCATACACATGTAAAGAAGGATTAAAAGTTGTAAACGTGTTTCTATACATGATCACTATCATGCCCATGCATTCTTCCCATCGAAATCCACCATACACATCGTACACATATCAAACATCGGGAGACACAATAGACACCAGTGTAGAATTCCCCCTACCGAAGCAAGAAATGCAATTTCGACGATAACCCTGTGTCCTCTGCGCTCCGAAGCTCGTCCTCACGCCGGAAGTACGCCGAACGGACTCCGAACGGGTGAATTCACCCCGAAATCGCCCCCAAACCCTCACAGTAATCCCCCTTCAGCTGAGCAATGCAAATGCTCTCCTCGGCCAGGGGTGGAAAGCCATTCTCAACATAAACTGAATCGCATTGGGTCTTCCTGCCGCGTTTAGAAATGCGTCCGACCCCTTCGACGCATTTAAAAGACGACGCCCCTACATGCGCCATGCGGCGCGCATGCAGCGCCGCTTACGTGAAGGCGGTGCGAAATCGCGTCAACAACACGAGATGCAACGCTATTCAAAATGCGTCGGCCCAGGAGGACGCGTTCACTGATGAGAGTCGCGTCCTCTATATTGGACGCGTTCTTAGTGAACCTTCCAGTGGCTGTTTTGGGCTAGGATGCCCAAGTCCCTCAGTCTCCTTCCTGAGCCAAAAAACCTGTAAAAACCACACAGACTTCCAAAAAAACATAATGGGCCATATACTGGCCCCCAAACCCGGTAAACCTCGATTCGGACGTACCGGATATTACATTACTAACACCTAAACAAAATTTCGTCCTCGAAATTAAAGATGTAACTATAAGCAATAGGTGTAAACATATGCAACTAACACCTAAAAAAAACAATGCTTACTCAAACAAGTATGGATACATTGTGAACATCTCATCGGCTAATTCCTAATTGTCTTCGCCACCCTGCCTGTTCTGCCACCGAATCTTTACCAAGTCAATGTCTTCATTTATCAGTTTCTGTGTCCGTCTATATGTAATCATGACTAGATACTCTGGCATGGAGATGTCCGGCATCAAATCATCTTGGGTGTAATTCACAATCTGAGAAGGATCTCGGATGTAACTCTTCAACATTGAGACATGGAACATGTCATGAGCATCCGTAAAGTCGGCCAGAAGTTCCAACCCGTAAGTTGTTTCCCCGATTCTTTCCAAGATCTAAAACGGACCCACAAACCTGGGACTCAACTTGTCTTTTTTACTGAATCTTTGAACACCTTTTGTTGGATAAACCCTCAAAAACACGTAGTCTCCTACCTCAAATTGCAGAGGCCTACGCCGGGTATCCTCATAGCTCTTCTGCCTACTTTGAGCCGTCTGTAGTTTCTCCTTGATGAACTTCACCATTTCTGCACATTGCTGCACTAATTCTGGTCCCATTACCTGCCTTTCACCCACTTCATGCCAATTCAATGGAGTCCTACAGGGACTTCCATAAAGTGCCTCATACAGTGCCATGCCAATGCTTGTGTGGTAGCTATTGTTGCAGGCAAAGTCAACCATGCCAAGATGCTGCTCCCATCTGCCTCCCCAAACCAAACAACATGCCCGTAGCATATCCTTAATAGTTTGAATTGTCCTTTCCATTTGTCCGTCAGTTTGGGGATGATATGCTGAACTATACTTCAATTGGGTGCCCACAACCCACTGCAAACTCCTCCAAAAACTAGATGTGAACTGAGGATCCCTGTCAGAAACAATTGTAACTAGTATGCCATGTAAAGGTACAATCCTATCAACATACAACCTTGCCAAACGGTCCACTGCCCATGACATATTAACTTCTAATAACCTGCACACCTTTGTCAACTTGTCAACAAAAACCCAAATGTCGTTGTGACCTGAGGCTGTCCTGAGCAATCCTACCACAAAATCCATGGAAATGTCATCCCATTTCCATTGTGGTATCAGCAAAGGCTGCAACAAACCTCCTGGCCTTTGATGCTCTGCTTTGACTTACTGACAAATGACACACCTTGCTACAAATTCTGCTATTTCACTTTTCATACTCGGCCACCAGAAATATTTCTTCAAGTCTTGGTACATTTTGGTGCTCCCTGAATGTATAGTGTACCTGGACTGATGTGCTTCTTCCAACACTTTTTGCTTCACACCCGCTTCATTTGCAACATATAACAGGTGCCTGAACAGGACTATACAATCATCATCTATTGTAACATCTTCCATTTTCATGATATCAGCCAAGCTCTCATCTATCTACAGTGTCTCTATAACCTGCCAATACAAGGATGGTTCAATTGTACTGCTGGATAACACGGCTCTCCGATGGCTACTTGGAACAACTAAGGAACTTTCTACCACATTCTCATACAACTTCCACTCCCTCATCATCAAGTGACTCATAACAGCTTTCCTGCTTAAAGCATCTGCTACCACATTTGCCTTTCCTGGGTGATATGCCAAGATAAAGTCATAATCCTTAAGATATTCCATCCACCTCCGCTGCCTCAAATTCAAATCCTTCTGTGAGAAGATATACTTCAAGCTTTTGTGGTCTGTGAATATCTCAAACCACTCTCCATATAAGTAATGCTGCCATATCTTCAATGCAAACACAACCGCTGCCAACTCTAGATCATGAGTGGGGTAATTCTCCTCATGCCGCTTCAACTGCCGGGACGCATATGCCACTACCTTCCCATGTTGCATAAGTACCACCCCAAGTCCTCTCTTGGATGCATCTGTGTAAATCATAAACCCACCTCGGCCTGATGGTAACACAAGAATTGGTGCTGAAGTGAGCTGTTTCTTCAACTCCAAGAAGCTTCGCCTGCAATCAGATGACCATACAAATGGTACTTCCTTCCTAGTAAGCCTCGTCAATGGTGCTGCAATCTTGGAGAAGTCCTCGATAAACCTCCTATAGTACCCTGCCATACCAAGAAAACTCCAAATTTCTGGTACTGTCTTCGGCTCCTCCCATTTCATAATTACTTCTACCTTTGTCGGATCCACTGCAACACCCTTAGCTAAAATAACATGCCCCAAAAACTGTATT
This sequence comes from Colocasia esculenta, assembly GCA_014218235.1. NCBI lineage: Eukaryota > Viridiplantae > Streptophyta > Magnoliopsida > Alismatales > Araceae > Colocasia > Colocasia esculenta. The sequence continues at coordinate 83,790,320 of CM024766.1, read as the reverse complement.
TCTTTCAACCAGAAGTCACATTCACTGAATTTTACATAGAGTTGATGCTCCCTCAACGTCTGCAATGTCACCCTCAAATGAGCTGAAAGGTTTGCGGAATTCCCAATATGGTAATCTAGAAGGGGGGTTGAATAGATTACTGTCAATTAAAACGCTTATCACCTTCTTTTTGTAAGAACACTGACTGTTAAAACAATAGTAGAGTTTTAAGCTAAGTGTGGATGTGTGTGACTTGATTATAGGTAGAAAACAGATTATCAAATGTGCGTAGAGATGCCGTGCCTACCAAACATCTACCGTAAACTCGTGCAAACCACAAGACACGACGATTTACGTGGTTCGGAGTACACAACTTGTGTGTCCTACATCCACGGGCCACACACACACGCAGAACAACCTGCTTATGAGCTAGTTCAACAACTACAACTCACACACACGTGTTATCTGATGTGCAACCACGATCAGATCAACACCCACACGTGAATCAAGCACAAGGACTGCTTGAGACACCACAACACACACACGGATTTGTAAAAGTAGAACAGAGAAGAGTGAGTTGAAGAACAAATCCAGATTGTAAACTCTTCTTGTGAACGTCTGACTGGACTTCAAGCTCCGTCTTGATGATCACACTTTGATGAAGATACTTGAATCTACAACGTTTAGGCTTCACCTCCGCTGGGAAGACTTCTCTTCTCGGTTCTGGGCGGTAGGTTGAAGCAGAGCAGCAGAACAGGTCTTCTCTTGAGAGATTTTTAGGGTTCTTGGTTGGAGGCTGCTTGTGTCCGAGATTAACTTCAGAAAGTTGCTTATATAGTGGTGTTTACATATGGAGAGACGTGGTAATAGGAAACACCAAGTTTAGTAACTTTGAAACTTTTCGTTTCTGAAGATTGTGTACGTCTGTCGACAGGTCACACTTCTACTGTCGATAGGAGCTAACAGTGTTCCAAGTTCAAGAATTCTGGATGTTCGGTGAAAGCCTTCACTGTGTGCATCTGTCGACAAGCGACTTTGTGCTGTCAACAGGCACTTGTTCTTTCAGAACACTGGCTTCTGACTGTATGAATCTATCGACAAGGCCATATGTTGCTGTCGACAGGGGCTTGTCTTCTAGAACACATAGTTGCTGACTATACAGATCTGTCGACAGGGACACTTGATGCTGTCGACAGGTACCTTGTTCTGTTGCTTTTCTTGATCTTTTGAGCTTGACTTTGGTACATGTCTTGTATAGTATCTCTCCTACATGAATGTACTTAGTTAGTGAGATATTAGGAACACATAGAATCAAGTATGTATCAAGTTATTGCATCAGGTATTAAGCTCAATTCACATTGTACATAAACTCAATTAACATTATTCATCATCAAAAACATGTTGTCATTTAAGTTAGAATGTGAACCCAACATTCTCCCTCTTTTTGATGATGACAAAATTAATTAATTAGTGTACAATTGAGTTTCTCCCCCTTTTGACAACATCCAAAAGCATACATCATACACACATGTAGTAGGCAAAGAACAGAGTTTGTCATTGATTGTTCATTAAGCATACACAGTACATGAAGTGCTAATGGAAAGAAGAACAGTAGAAGGGAAAGAGTTTGCATAATGACCATCTAAAAACAAGATAACTTAGAATAGGACAAGACTCAAAGCAAGATAATAGGACTTGACTCAATCCTAGACACATAAACTACCTAAGCATCAGCATCAGCAGGTGGTGTAGGAGCCCGACGCTCAGTAGTAATACTATCCAGGCGGGAATCAAGTGCTGAAATGCTGGTGTCCATTGTGTCCATACGAGCATTGAGTCTGTCAAAACCAGTGGTCATCTGAAGTTGTAGCTGAGCAAGTAGATCACGGATGGAGGGATCAGCATCAGCATGACTAGGAACATCTCCCGGAGCATCAAGGGGCTCAGACTGGGAGTCTTCATCTTCACCCTGATCATCATCTTCATCTTCTGCTTCATTACCATCATCATCAACTGTAGCTGCCCCTTTACCCTTGAGGTCTCGAGTGACAATGCCCTCTACCAGCTTGTAGCCCATTCTCTGAACAGCAGTGAGGTTATAGGAGCTACGGGATTTAAGTGCAGTCAACTCTTCTTTGGGAATTTTAATACCAATGAACAAGAAGAGTGATGTGAGTTGGCAGGCATATGGCATGGATCTCTTGGCACTGCGAATGCAAATGCGAAGGATAGAGACCATGTGGAGGGGTAGATTGATGGGTTCAGCATGGAGGAGTTGATGAAGCAGAGACTTGTGAAGGGAGGTTACAAGTTCTCGGCTACCATCCTTTGGAACGATGAGGGTGGTGAATATGTGGTGAATGAGACAATGAAGTGGAGGGAAGGAGTTGGCATTCATTTGCTTACGATCAGTAGGGTCGTAAGGCTGCAGAGTAATGAGAGTGTGGTACTCTTCGGGGGTTGGATGATGGGACTTGATGTTTATCCCAGTGTTGGGGATTTGCACGGCGGTGGAGAAGAGGTTTGGAGTTATTAGGAAGGGAGTCTATTTCACCTTTGAGTATAACTCACCGCTGCTGGACAAGCGGAGGTTGTTGTAGAATTCGGTCACGGTGGTTGGGGAGTACAGCTTGTGATCGGAGCAAAAAGGAGCCCAACCCTAGACATCAAAGAGAGGCTGGAGTTCGGGAAACATATCCTCCAACGAGACGAAGTCGATGTAGCGGGGATGCATGAACATTGTGAAGGTACCATGGACATTGAGAAGATGAAGAGTAGGCGGGATGATGAGCTCCGATAAACGATCTTCCCAGTGCTTCGTCCGACGCTCGGCAGGTGCCCTGGAGCCCTGGCTAGCTTCGGGAGATCGAGGACGACGATGGGATGCCATCTTCTTGGCCGGTGGAGCCATCAGAGGTTGTAGCTCGATGTAGATGGTGACTAGAGAGAGGAAGGAGACAGAGAGAGGAAGAGAGGGCAGAAGATGTAGGGATCTCTTCTGGTGCCCTGGAGAAGGGTGTTTTTTAGAGAGAGGGAGGGAAGAAGGTGTTTTGGAAGTGTGAAAGGGTGAAAGGGGCGTGGGAACCTTTTATAGAAAGGGTGTGAGAATTTGAAAGGTCGGGTCCCACCAAATCCGCCCTAGGATTGCACCCGTTGGACTTCCAAAAGGATGCATGCCGCCGGCTGTCGACAGGGCCCTAGTGCCTGTCAACAGGGACAGACAGAAAAATGATTTTTTGTTGTTTTTGGCATTTTCTGAATTGGAACATCTGAGTAGTGGTTTATGGAAGGTGTATAAAAGGTTAACACACATTGTAACCTACCATATGCATGGATATGAAAAGCCATTTCATTTTCCCTAATGGTTTAAACATAATACTTAAGGAGTCTTAAGTTAGAGCATTAAGAAAACAATTTACATAAATTGAGTAAAAACACGGTCACCCGTCTTGAGTAGAAACAATGTAGGACAACACAATCCCCATGTTATTAATGGTCAAATGATGCATGAACTACATGTCTAGATTTCAAGATAATCAAAAACATTAGTGACCCTGAGATGTATCACTTTATGGAGGCTTCACACTATTTCAATTTTTCTTTGTTTACAATCCTTGAAAGCAGAGGGAAGAAATGGTAATTAAGAGAGCTGCACACCTTTTGACGTGAGGATAGACATTACACATGCCCGTAACCTCAGTTACTCAGTGGAAGTGTCTATCATACCGTTGGATAGAGTTGATGAGTGAGCTTTTTGACGCGAGGGCAGACATTGGTGATGCCCATGTCCCCGGTTACTCAGCAAAACACATCATTGCTCTATATTCATCCCAAAATTTTGATTGACTTTTGTCCATTTGAATTGTTTTATTTGGAAGTAGGTAGCTTTTCTCCTTTTTTTTTTTTGCTTAACAACTCAAGATCAAGAGATGTATATGATCAACACTCAATACTCGACATAAAGTTCACTGAACATAAGACTCATGAAGTTACTTGAGAACGGTGTTTGCCTACAAAGTAGGTATTCAAGAGAGTTAGGTGTGAATCCCAAAAATAGTTCAATGTTTTCAGAATGATATAGCCTAGACCCAAAAAAGAGTAGTATGTCAAAATCATAATGGTATAGAGAATAGCTTTACTATCATATGAATATGATGTAGTTAAAACATGCATTAACCCCCGATGACACCTTAGATGAAAGAAGTGAGCTTGCTCATGGAGTGGGATATGAAAGAAGAATGATGTTCCTGGAATTAAGTTTGTCTGTCGACAGGTAGAAATGGCCTGTCGACAGATGAACACAGACAGGAAGTTGATGATTCTGGAAAGGCAGAAACTATTCACATCTGTCGACAGATGGAACTGCACCTATCGACAGATCTACACAGCGTGCAGAATCTATGTTATGTGTGGTCTTATCTGTCGACAGAGTTCTTGTTGTCTATCGACAGAACCCAGGCAGAGGCATTTGAAGTTCAGAATGAAGTATTAAATGGGCAAATCATGTGAGGGAATTGTAGAGGCACAAAAGGTGAGTGATTTCCTTCACAATGACGTCCATCTAACCTTTATTTGCTCCCCCATAGTATGTGCAATTGTGTACACATTCATTCAAGAACATCAAGACATTTGCACAACTCAATCAATCAAATAGACACACCAGAGCAAGTGTGAAGGAAATTCATGAAGATATTCAATTGTTCACCAAAATAGTGAATGGGCAAAATGTAAAGATACTAAATCCTCATAGAAAGTAAATGACCCTTTCATGCATCATAACTATGGATACTTGGCGGAGAATGTTTTCTCACGCATAATGAAAGTTTCCAAACAAGCATGACTTGTTCTTCCACAAATCAACATTTGATATACCTCATAGTTGGTGCACATAAGGGACAAATACTTAGTGTCAGGATAAGTTTCATTGCAATTTGCACAATCCCAATTCTCGTCTCAATGTGGTGAATCTATCTTCAGCCAGTGGTTTGGTAAAGATATCAGCCAATTGTTTTTCAGTGGGTATGAAGCTAATTTCCAAGGATTTGTTGGAAACTTCATCTCTCTAGAAATGGTGACGAATTTCTATGTGTTTTGTCCTAGAGTGTTGAATGGGATTCTTTGATAGATTGATTGCACTAGTGTTGTCACATAGGATAGGTGTACATCCAATATCGATGTTATAGTCACACAATTGACTTTTTATCCACAACACTTGTGCCGCACAGCTCCCTGCAGCAACATATTCTGCCTCTGCAGTGGAGAGTGCAACCGAGTGTTGCTTCTTGGATGCCCACGAAACCATGCAACCACCAAGGATTTGGCAATAGCCACTAGTGCTTTTCCTGTCGATTATACATCCAACATAGTCAGCATCAGAATATGAAACCAAGTCAAAGCTACTATCTGCTGGATACCAAAGACCCAAGTCATACGTACCTGAGAGATATCTGAAAATTCTCTTAACTGCAATTAAATGCCTTTCCTTTGGACTAGATTGGTATCTAGCACAAAGGCAAACGCTGAACTGAATGTCCGGTCTACTTGCAGTAAGATAGAGGAGTGAGCCAATCATACCTCGGAATTGTTTGGCATCTACCGGTTTACCTTTCTCATCTTTTTCCAGTTTTATACTTGTGCTCATGGATGTTGAGGCAGGCTTTGTTTGTTCAAAGTGAAACCTTTTTAGTAACTCTTTGACATATTTTTCTTGGTTTACGAAGAAGCCATCCTCCATTTGCTTGACCTGCAAACCAAGAAAGAATTGAAGCTCCCCCATTAGACTCATCTCAAATTCACTGTGCATGTGTTTGGAAAATTCCTCACACATTGAAGGGTTAGTAGATCCAAAAATGATGTCGTCCACATAAACTTGAACAACAATGATGTGTGTGTGAACTTTCTTTGTAAAGAGAGTTTGGTCTACTTTACCTCTTGAGTAGTTTTTGCTTATCAGAAACGTACTTAGTCTGTCATACCAAGCTCGGGGTGCCTGTTTCAAACCATAAAGAGCCTTGTGCAATTTATAGGCATGGTTAGGTTTATCATGATCTTCAAAGCCAGGTGGTTGAGAGACATAGACTTCCTCTTTTATGTAGCCATTCAAGAAGGCAGTTTTGACATCCATTTGAAACAATTTAAACTTGTTTGAGCATGCATATGCTAACAAGATTCTAACTGCTTCTAGCCTAGCTACAGGTGCAAAGGATTCTTCAAAGTCCACACCAAACTCCTGATTATATCCCTTTGCAACCAATCTAGCCTTGTTTCTCACCACTTTACCCTCTTCATTGAGTTTGTTTCTAAAGACCCATCTTGTACCTATGACAGACATTTCAGGGGTTTTAGGAACTAAACTCCAGACATTATTTCTTTGAAATTGTCCAAGCTCCTCATGCATAGCATTAATCCATGAATCTTCTTTTAAGGCTTCTTCAACATTCTTTGGTTCCACTTGAGAGACAAAAGCTAAATGGTCCTGTTCAACTGTTTGATTAACCTTAGATCTAGTTTGAACCGACTCATTTAAGTCTCCTATCACATTCTCAAGGGGGTGATCTTTAGAGTACCTTACGTTGGTGACTGTTGAAGGCCCGGGTGGATCTTGCATTTGAGGAGGTTGTTCTGGAGGAGGAAGTGCTTGAGGTGGTTCAATTTGAGGTTCTTCCTCTTGTGGATCTTTTTCAGGTACATCTTCTTGATTTCTGAACAGAAGAATGTCATCTTCATCATCATACTTGCGAAGGAGTCCACTCTTTGATTTTGAAACAACTTGAGATTTTTCTTTTCCTTTTCTTTGTAGTTCCTCAAGGGTTGTTCCTTCAGTTTCATCAAACCTGTAAGCATTTGCAATGTTAGGCTTGATTTGAGATTCATCAAAAATTACATGTGGAGTTTCTTCCACAGTTCTAGTTTTCAGATTAAACACCCTATAGGCTCTAGAGTGTTCTGAGTATACAAGAAAAATACCTTGATCGCTTTTGGCTTCAAACTTGTCCAGATCATTTTTATCATTGTTATGTATGAACACCTTTGAACCAAAAACTCTGAAATACCCAATTGTTGGTTTCTTACCTTTCAGAAGTTCGTTGGGAGTTTTCTTGAATACTGGTCTTACCATGGCTCTGTTAAGAATGTAGCATGACGTGTTTACCACTTCTGCCCAAAAGGTTCTTGCAAGTTGATTCTCGACCAGAAGCGTGCGAGCCATCTCCACCAAGGTTCTATTCTTCCTCTCCACAACCCCATTTTGCTCTGGAGTTCTTGGGGAGGAAAACAAGTGTTCTATACCTTGGTTCCTGCAAAAATCAGTGAAGGAGTTGTTGTCAAATTCTCCCCCGTGATCAGTGCGGATGGAGCATATTTTGTTGACATTTCCATGCTCAATTTTATTGAAAAATTCTTCAAAAACATTCAGTGCTTCATTCTTGTGAGCCAGAAATTTCACCCAAGTGAACCTAGAGAAATCATCTACAATGACAAAACCATAACGCTTGCCATTGAGACTTAGTGTTCTCGTAGGTCCAAATAGGTCCATGTGCAACAGTTCATAAGCTTTAGAAGTACTTACCGGTGCTTTTGATTTGAAGGATTTCGTAGTTTGTTTTCCCTGTGCACATGCATCACAAAAATTTTCATTTTTATTGAATGGAATTTCAGGAAGTCCACTTACCAGTTTGAGCCTCATGATCTTGTGCAACACATTATAACTAGCATGGCCAAGCCTACGATGCCACAAAGTAAGCTCGTCCTGTTTGTTTGCTACAAGACACAAATCATTATTTTCTGGATCATCTAAGTCGACCATATAGATGTTATTTATCCTTTTTCTAGAAAACTTTAGACTTCCTGTTTCCTTATCAAGAATTTGACATGAATCAGACTCAAAGATAATTTTATGACCCTTATCACACAATTGACTTATGCTAAGCAAATTGTGATGAAGGCCATCCACAAGAAGTACATTGTCTATTGAGTTAGAAGCAAACTTACCAACCTTACCTGAGCCAATGATTTGGCCTTTGTTGTTGCCTCTGAAAATGACTTGACCTTCGTCTTTTTCAACGAGCATACAGAATTTTCCTTTGTCTCCCGTCATGTGCCTCGAGCAGCCGCTATCCAAGTACCATTTGTTTTGATTATGGGCTGCTAGGCATTCCTGCACATGTGGATTAGACAAGAGGTTTTGGTACCCAAATTACTTTGGGTGCCAAGGTATCATTCATGCCAAACAGTAAATGCTTTGGAATTCAAACTTGTTTGACTTTTTGATTTTGTGGATTGTTCCTGCATTGTTTTTCAATGTGCCCAATCTTTTTACAGATTTTGCATGAAGATGGTTTCTTAACAATATTGGGCTTGACATTCTTTGGAGCATGCATTGGTATTTTTTCTTTCTGTTGCTTTGTTAGTTTTCCTTTTGGGCTTGATTTCCAGACCTGTCGACAGCTCTCTTTGGGGCTATTGACAGATCTTGGAATTGTGCCAGCATTAGGCTTCTTTGCCTTGTTTTGGGGTTGCTTACCCTTAACTTGGGTTTTGTTGTTCTTTGTGGGGGTATACTTACTTGTGCTTGGGCTTGATTCAACAAAAGACGTTATCAAATTTTCTCCAATTTTCTTTTGTTTTACTGGTTGGTACCCAAGCCCATGTTTTGGAACAAAAACATTTGACCCTAAGATTGCATCAAGGTTTTGTTTCCCTTTAACAAACCTTGACAAGTCTTCAGATTTTCCCTTAAGATTTTCTTCAGTCTTTTCCAATTTTTCTTTCAGTTTATCATGCTCACCTTGAAGAGTTTCAAAGGAGTTCATTAAATCATCTTTTTCCTTTTGAACTTCTTGGAGTTTAAGTTTCAGGCTATCCATCTCCTCATGGTGAGCTTCCTCATCAATCCTCATCATTTCAATGTCTTTGAGTAATGATGCAACTTGTTCATCATTTTGTGTGTTGTTAGCAAGAGAGTTAACTTTCTTTTTGAGTGCCTTGTTTTCAGATTTAAGTTCACAAAATTTTTCAAACATAACAGTATAAGCCTCTTCCCATTCATCAACTGAATAGCTTTCAAAGAAGATTTACCTCATTTGAGTCCTCACTTCTCGCCATGAGACAGTGGACTTCATCATCTCCGGAGGTAGCTTGACTGTTGTCATCCTCATCTTCATCGCTCTAAGTGGCCAGCATTGCCTTGGCTTTCTTGAACGTGAACTTGTCCTTTTTCAGCTTGTTCTTGAGCTCGGGGCACTCTCCTCTCATGTTCCCTTGCTTCTTGCACTCGTAACACACAATCTCAGAATTTTTGTTAGTATCAAATTTATTGGAAAATTCTTTCTTTTGGAAAGGTTTAGAATTACCTGTACCTCTCCTCTTGTATTTCAGGAATTTCTTGAATTGCCTAGTGAGCATGGCCATTTCGTCATTTTCACTCTCACTAGACGATTCAAACTCATCACTTTCCTGAATGACCTCCTTTTTGGAAGCTGAGGAATTTTTCCTGGAAGCCTTCAAGGCAAGTGGCTTCCTAGGATTTTCTTCAGTTTCCTTTCTTTTCATGTTGATTTCATAGGTCATCAGTGAACCAATGAGTTCATCCAATTTCATTTTTGAAAGGTCCTTGGAATCCTCAATGACAGTGGCTTTGGTGTTCCATGAGGATGGAAGAGACCGAAGAATCTTCCTCACCAAATCACTTTCTGAATATTCCTTTTTCAGACCTTTCAAGCCATTAATGATCAACATGAATCTCGCAAACATGTCAGAGATGGTTTCAGTAGAGTTCATTTTAAACATTTCATATTCGGAAACCAACATGCTTGCTTTAGTTTCCCTTACCTCGGACGTACCTTCATAAATTAGCTCGAGTTTGTCCCACATCTCTTTTGCTGATGTGCACGTGGAAACTCTTGAGTATTCGTTGGGATGGACCGCGCACTGCATCATGTTGAGGGCGCTCTAGTTGAGTGTCCCCTTCGCGATCTGGTCCTTGGTCCAGGTACTCTCGTCCTCAGGAAGGGAATATTCGCCTTTGTGGACTATTTTCCACAGCTCGTAGTTCTGTGCTCTCAGGAACACCTGCATATGATTTTTCCAGTAAGGGTAGTTAGTTCCATCAAAAAATGGTGGCCTGGTCACTGAGTGACCCTCAGCCATGAATCCCTTGCTAGATTCCATTAGACCGTGAATCTCCTGATCGTAAGATCAAACAAGTAAGACAGTAAATCAGAGAAACTCGGCTCTGATACCAATTGAAAGGTTTGCGGAATTCCCAATATGGTAATCTAGAAGGGGGGTTGAATAGATTACTGTCAATTAAAACACTTATCACCTTCGTTTTGCAAGAACACTGACTGTTAAAACAATAGCAGAGTTTTAAGCTAAGTGTGGATGTGTGTGACTTGATTACAGGTAGAAAATAGATTATCAAACGTGTGTAGAGATGGCGTGCCTACCAAACATCTACCGTAAACTCGTGCAAACCACAAGACATGACGATTTACGTGGTTCGGAGTACACAACTTGTGTATCCTACATCCACGGGCCACACACACACGCAGAACAACCTGCTTATGAGCTAGTTCAACAACTACAACTCACATACACGTGTTATCTGATGTGCAACCACGATCAGATCAACACCCACACATGAATCAAGCACAAGGACTGCTTGAGACACCACAACACACACACAGATTTGTAAAAGTAGAACAGAGAAGAGTTTTAGAGTTGAAGAACAAATTCAGATTGTAAACTCTTCTTGTGAACGTCTGACTGGACTTCAAGCTCCATCTTGATGATCACACTTTGATGAAGATACTTGAATCCACAACGTTCAGGCTTCACCTCCACTGGGAAGACTTCTCTTCTCGGTTCTGGGCGGTAGGTTGAAGCAGAGCAGCAAAATAGGTCTTCTCTTGAGAGATTTTTAGGGTTCTTAGTTGGAGGCTGCTTGTGTCCGAGATTAACTTCAGAAAGTTGCTTATATAGTGGTGTTTACATATGGAGAGACGTGGTAGTAGGAAACACCAAGTTTAGTAACTTTGAAACTTTCCGTTTCTGAAGATTCTGTACGTCTGTCGACAGGTCACACTTCTGCTGTCGACAGGAGCTAACAGTGTTCCAAGTTCCAGAATTCTAGATGTTCGGTGAAAGCCTTCACTGTGTGCATTTGTCGATAGGCGACTTTGTGCTGTCGACAGGCACTTGTTCTTTCAGAACACTGGCTTCTGACTGTATGAATCTGTCGACAAGGCCATATGTTGCTGTCGACAGGGGCTTGTCTTCCAGAACACATAGTTGCTGACTGTACAGATCTGTCGACAGGGACACTTGATGTTGTCGATAGGTACCTTGTTCTGTTGCTTTTCTTGATCTTTTGAGCTTGACATTGATACATGTCTTGTATAGTATCTCTCCTACATGAATGTACTTACTTAGTGAGATATTAGGAACACATAGAATCAAGTATGTATCAAGTTATTGCATCAGGTATTAAGCTCAATTCACATTGTACATAAACTCAATTAACATTGTTCATCATCAAAAACATGTTGTCATTTAAGTTACAATGTGAACCCAACATGAGCTGCATGATCTTCTTCTGATGCTGAATATACTAAAATGTCATCTATGAACACCACAATGAACCAATCTAAATAAGGATGAAAGATCTGATTCATTAAGTTCATGAATGTCGCCGGTGCATTGGATAGCCCAAATGGCATAACCACAAACTCATAATGTCCATACCTTATCCTGAATGCCGTCTTGTCAATGTCTTCCTCCTGAATTCTCAATTGATGGTACCCTGATCTCAAATCTATCTTGAAGAACACCCTTGCTATTTGCAGTTGATCCAACAAGTCATCAATGCATGGGAGCGGATACCTGTTCTTTATGGTGACCTGATTCAATTGGCGGTAGTCTATACACATCCTCATGCTGCCATCCTTTTTTCCTACAAATAAAACTGGTGCTCCCCACGGTGAATGACTTGGCTGAATAAATCCATTTTCAAGTAATTCCTATAGTTGCTTCTTTAGCTCCTTCAACTCTGCAGGTGCCATCCTGTATGGTGCCTTGGAAATGGGTAAACTTTCTGGTTGCAACTCTACGGTGAAGTCCACCTCTCGATGTGGTGCCAAACCTGGAAGCTCCTCCGGGAACACATCCACAAATTCTCTAACCACCGGTACCATATCCACTGTCTTACCTGCCTCAACCAAACTTACAGATGCCAAATAGACTACACACCCTGCATTAATCAATTTCCTAGCCTTAAGGGTAGAAATGATAAACTTAGGGGTGTAAAACGACATACCCTGGTATTCGAACACATCCCCTCCTAGATGGCTGAACCTCACTTTCTTCTTTCTGCAATCCACAACTGCCCCATATGCCTCTAACCAATCCATGCCAAGTATCATGTCATATTCTTTCAACTGTAATGCATACAATCTGGCCGGAAATTGATTACCTTGTACCAAAATGGGAACTTCATCCAAATAACATGTGGTAAGCATGAAATCCCCAAATGGTACCTCCACCACAAGCTCACACTGCCTTTCCTTACATGGATGCACCATGTTGTCAAGGAAATCATCAGAAATGAAGGAATGAGATGCACCTGGATCTATCAATGTTCTAGCTGAAACTCAAAAAACGGAACAATACCTTCAATCAGATTTGAAGCCTCCGCTTGAGCCCTTGTAATTGCCATCACACGACCTCGTCCTCCTCCCCTCTGGTAGGGTGTGCCTCTACCCCGCTCTGCTGGAGGTTGCTGCTGCTGCTGATGTTGTTATTATGGTGCCCCTCCTCTCGTTGGATACGGGCAATTCCTTGCTAAATGCCCCAGCTGATTGCAATTATAACACCGAGTTTCTGCAAGTGACCTTGCTGTACTTTGCTGAGATTCCTCCACTTCCGGCTTGTAGCCTTGCCCTTGCTGAAATCCTTGTTGTTTGCCACCTCATCGGCCTTTGAATACCTTCTTTATCTTGTTGCTCCATTTTCTGAAACCTGATAAGGAAGCTCCTCCCGAAGGCGCCTTGCCCTTGCTAACACCTGCCAATTGTTGTGGAAGCCGAAAACTGCCACCACCCAAACTTGACCCGCTAGATTTCCGGGCTTGCACGGTCCTCTCAAGGATTGCTGCTCTTTGGGCTACCTCTTCCACTGAACCACACATCAAAGGTATGACTGCATCTTGCAACTCCGGCCTCAAACCTCGAATGAAGTATTCAACCATCATCGCATTGTTGGTCACCACATACGGCACATATCGACTCAAAGCCATGAACCGCATTTGATATTCCAACATGGACAAGTTTCCTTGCTAAAGCGTTCTGAATTGCTCTCTCTTTTCTTACTGAACTTGCACGGGAAAGAAGGTGTTGTTGAAGACTTCCAAGAACTCGGCCCAAGTGATAGTGTCTTCCGCTGTGCCCAAGAATACCATCTGCATCTTAAGCCTCCACCATTCTTGTGCAAATGTTCTCAACTGATATGTAGCCAATATCACTCTATCTGCTGGAGGGCACCTCATTGTTGTAAATACTCACTCTATCTCATGTATCCAATGCTCCTCCGTGTAGGGATTCGGACCTCCTGAATACGTGGGTGGCTACAAACGCAAAAACCTCTCTACTAGCTGTGTAGACTCCTCTACTGTGGTTGGCCTCACTGGTACCACAGGAGGTAAAGGTACTACAGGAGGTACCTCTACTCCGTAGGGTGGTACTAGTGGTGCCGGTACTACCTCCCCTGCCATGGGCGCGGCTGGCTGAACTGACTACTGGTGATCCAACCGAGTACGAATCTATGTAATGTTGTCCCACAACCTTTCTATCATTTGATGCGTGGTCTCCCCCAGCTCATCATCATCACCTCCACCTCCCCAATCCCTTCGGTCAGCCATTTATAGCCCTGCACACACAAAATTCCATACATAAACATACTGGTATATCATTACAAAAAAGGGCCAACTACCAGCAGAAGACCATAATAAGGAACACACTATGTACATTTCCCACTCCTTCATATTTACACGGACCTTGCTCTGATACCAACTATGATGGTCCACGCCGTTCAGACCCGTTAACCCAATAACGTGCCTGACACGACACCACCTCCCGCGATCAGGCTGAAGCCTCGCAAGGGATATCAAATACTCGTGTTCGTGAAAATACAAAAGAACGTGCCGAACACATAAAAGCTTTCATTGCTCATATATATTCACATGAAATGTACATATTCAGTTCCATACTTTGTCATAATAAAGTACAACAGCCCGGAACAACCCCCAGGGCTCCACAAGTAAGTACATTACTCTGCTGGTGGCGAGGGTCCGACTCCACTACGATGCTGACCCGAACAAGAGGAGGGACGCGAGTCCTACTACTCTCCTTCACCTGGAAGAAGAAGGGGTGAGCCTCACAAGTCATTGGCTCAGTAGGGTAACTCCCCCAAAGCCGTAAAACACATTTTATATCAAAGTTGTAAAGCATTTAAAGAAGGTAAACACCTATATATGATGCTACAGTTGAAAGTAAATAAACAACAAATCACACACGAGTGCACAAGCCATAGAAGGGTACGTCGCACATGGGTCACGATCACTGGTTCGCGACACCAGTCACAGACCTGGACAAAGGACACAAGTACACCTCTCAGCCTCGCAGCCAAGGACGAAAGGTCCAGCTGCCGCTCCACCTCAACAGGTCAAGAAACGTGGAGACAACCAACCACCACACCTACGGACTACACTGTCGTAGGCCCAAGCCTGACACCTTTAGGGGCTCCGGCCGAGAACCCTAAAGTGAGGCACTAGAAACCAGACTAGCTGGGGACCGGTACATCTACCGGTGTCCGTCCCCCAACCAAGAGTGTGCTACAAATGGCCGCACACCCACAAACACGAGTCGTTGTCCCTTTCCATCTTTCCCTTAGCCAGACGTACAACTCCACACAGGAGTGAGGGTGTCCAGGAAGATGACACAAACCCTGATGGAATTCTTGTACCGGGATAAGCCCTGAGCACTCGGTGCTAGGGTAACCGACTGGAGAGGCAACCACGGAAGGCGTGACACCCAACTTGCTATGCACATAAATCCATGCAAAACACCTCGTTAACAATCATTACGTGAGTTGCCATGACCCACACAGACCCTACATTGCCTTAGGAACACTGCCCAAGCAACGTGGGTCAGAAACTGGACAGACTGGCCAAGAACTCCCAGAGCTCGGGTGGCCACTTTCTAAACTGCGTCCAACACAGTGGACGTCTTCATGAAGTATAAAAGTGTCGGACTTACCTTCCGCCATTCCACTCTGAATCGCGTCGGCCACAAGCGATGCGTTCATAAGAACGCGTCCCCTGTACCGAACGCCTTTCAGAGCTCAGAAGCATACCCTGGAATCCTTCCAGAAAACACACACCAAACTACTCCATACACATGTAAAGCAGTATTAAAAGCTGTAAACGTGTTTCTATACATGATCACTATCGTACCCATGCATTCTTCCCATCGAAATCCACCATACACATCATACACATATCAAACACGGGAGACACAACAGACACCAAGGTAGAATTCCCCCCTACCGAAGCAAGAAATGCAATTCCGACGATAACCCCGCGTCCTCCGTGCTCCGAAGCTCATCCTCGCGCTGGAAGTACACCGAATGAACTCCGAACAGGCGAATTCACCCCAGAATTGCCCCCAAACCCTCACAACAATCCCCCTTTAGCCGAGCAGTGCGAATGCTCTACTCGGCCAGGGATGGAAAGCCATTCTCAACATAAACTGAATCGCGTCGGGTCTTCCCACCGCGTTTAGAAACGCGTCCGACCCCTTCGACGCATTTAAAAGACGACGCCCCTACATGCGCCATGCGGCGCGCATGCAGCACTGCTTACGTGAAGGAGGTGCGGAATTGCTTCAACAACAAGGGACGCGACACTATTCAAAATGCGTCAGCCCTGGAGGACGCGTTGATTGATGATAGTCACGTCCTCTGTATTAGACGCGTTCTTAGTGAACCCGCCAGTGGCTGTTTTGGGTTGGGATGCCCAAGCCCCTCAGCCTCCTTCCTGAGCAAAAAAACCTATAAAAACCACACAGACTTCTAAAAACACACAATGTTCCATATACCGGCCCCCAAACCCAGTAAACCTCGATCCGGACGTACTAGATATTACATCTTTGAAGGAGTGTACATCTTGTGAGGAACCTCAACTCCACATACACTCAAAAGAAAAGAGAGAAAGAGCCCGAGCAAAGAAGAAGTGTTCAAGCATCTGAAGCCCTCAAGCTTCAACCTCCTTCTCCTCTCTTCACTCTCTCTGTGTGCATCTTTGTAATCTGGGGGAGAGAGTCTTTTCGCTGAGAGTTCTTTTAGTTGGTTTTCATTTGCTCCAACTCTCAGCTTTGTTCTTTCTTTTATAAAGAAAGATTTCTGTCTAGCTAAGGGACTGTACTCAGTGTAGAGACTAGCTGGGGGTTTAAGTCTAGCAGAACCGCACTAGGGTTTGTACTAGGAGGTTGGCTTCTTGAGCTGTAAAAGAAGTGGGCTACCTTCTTGCTCGGGAAAGAGAAGAAGACCAGTTGGGTGTTGTATTGTCCTTGAGGGGGACTGTACCCTTGGTTAGTAAAATCCCAAGAGGTTGCTTGGGGACTAGACGTAGGACTTGCATGTGTGAAGGGCCGAAGTAGGATAAATTCCTTGTGTCCTTTGTGTGATTGTTCATTTGCTTCTGCACTGCTACTCTCTATCACACTCAACTAACCAAACTTTCAAGTAAAAATTTTATGTGTTTAAGTTTCTATTTCAGATTTTAGAAAAACCTATTCCCCCCCCCCCCCCTAGGTTAGCTTGCTGCCGTACCAAAAGAGTCAACAAGTGGTATCAGAGCGAGGTTCTCTGATCAATCAAGAAGATCCAACGTTCTTAGAGAAGATCCATGGCAGCTCAAGGATTTGCTGAAGGTCAATCAGTCATCAGACTGCCACTTTTCGATGGAGAGGATTACCAATATTGGAAAATGTGAATGGAATGCTTCATTCGAGGCACAGACTTTGATCTGTGGCAGGTAATAGAGGTAGGTGATTTTGTTATTGTTCCTGCTGAAGGCACCACTGTCATTACAGCAGCTGATAAAAGTAAACTATCTTTAAACTTTAAGGCTAAGAACTATTTATGTTGTGCGTTATCTAAAAGGGAATTTAGTAGAGTATCCGCATGTAAATCTGCTAAAGAAATGTGGGATAAACTGCAAATAACTTGTGAAGGAACAAATAAAGTAAAAAAAACTAGGATAGATATTCTTGTTTCACAATACGAACTATTTAAAATGCTTCCAAACGAAAACATTACTACTATGTATAATAGATTTTCAAGCATAGTAGTAGGTTTAAATTCTCTTGGTAAAACTCTTTCTAATGAAGAAACTGTTAGAAAGATACTTAGGTCTTTAACTCTTTCATGGACACCTAAAGTAACTGCTATTGAAGAAGCCTATGGCTTAACCAAACTTTCTATTGATAACTTAATAGGTTCTTTTATGGCACATGAAATCAATATGGAGTGGCTATCTGAAAGCTCATCCAAGAAAAAATTTACTAATGCTCTTAAAGTTGCATCTACTCCTTCCACCTCTTCCTCTTCTTCTAGTTCAAGAAATGCAGGTTCTGAAGACAGTGATGTGGATGATGTCCTATCAAAACTTCAGAAAATTCTCAAGAAGAAGAAAAATAGATCAAGAAGAATTCAAAAGAAAGATAAAAAGGAAAAAGAACCAGTCTGCTATGAATGCAGAAAACCTAGACATCTAAGACCAGATTGTCCTAAACTCAAGAAGACTGGTCAACCAGAAAAATCCAAGAAGCAGCATAAGAAATTCAAAAGAAAAGCTATGGCGGCTGCTTGGGAAAATAAAGAGGCCACAACTTTAGAATCATCAAGCTCAGATTCTGAAAAAGAGCAGGCAAGTCTAGCCCTCATGGTAGGACTAGATGAGGTACATTCTGACTTATTTTTTGATTCATGCACTTATTCAGGGTCAGAGTCTAAAGACTTAGAAGAAGTCTTTAATGAACTTTATGAAAAACATAAAGGTGTTGTAAAAGAATTAAAAAATCTAAAAAATAATATCACTTGCTTAGATAACACCAATTCTGATCTTAAATCTGAAATAGAACAATTAGAAAAATAATTAAAGGAAAGCAAAGATAACAATCATCTCTTGAATGAAAACTTAAAAAGCAAGAACAATTAAAAATTAGAGTTAGAAGAAAAATTAAAAACTCTAACTGAAGAAAATCTTTATTTAAAAGAATCAGTTAGAAAATTAACTAAAGGGAAAACATCTTTAGCCCTATGCTTAAAAGGATCAAAATCTGGAAATAATAAACAAGGTCTTAGATACAAACCTCCTGAAAAAGAAAAACAAGTCATAATTCTTGAAAAATATCCATTACCAAAATTTGTAAAAGAAACCAAGATGTCTTAGAAAAAGGCCCCTATAAAAGAATAGGTTTCCAAAAATTGTGTTCTAGACAGAAATTACAAAGAAAATAAGAACTGCAAAATAAATTATATTCATTGTTGTTCACATTGCAATAAATTAGGAGACACAGTAAATACCTGCGCAACAAGGCACCTAGTATGGATTCCGAAAGGATATTTTTATGCATTTAACCATCAAGGACCTAAAAAGATTTGGGTACCTATTTCTGAATAACTTGTTTGTAGGATAGCCTTGGAGCATCAGGAACAAAGGATGCTTAAGGCATTGATGGCTGTCAGCTCTTCATCCAACTCATATCTAAAGAGGGAAGTAGTCACTAACTTATTTTTAAATTTTAGTATTACTAACAACTATTTGCAACTCTCATTCAGGTGGAGTCTCTCATTCAGGGGGAGCACAGACTAAGGGGGAGTTATTCATTAATGTTAATCATTATTAAACCCCTCAATGGTAAGAAATTTTTCTCAAAGGGGAGAGAATGCATGGTAAGATCTTTCCTTTTTTGTTAGTGATAAAAAGGGGGAGAGTATGCATTATCTATGAATTTTCTGTATTTTTATGCTTTAAGTATTTTTGTCAGAAAATTCTCCTAAATTTTGTCATCACCAAAAAATGAGAGATTGTTGAACCACTCTATATTTTACCCTTATATTTTGGTGATAACAAAATTTATGATTAATTAAATATTAAATAAAGTAAATATCATGTTTTTCTAATAAATATAAATTTATGACATTATTGCTGTATGATTTGCACTGAAAAGTCAAATCGATGTCTATTCAATATACATCGATTTCAGTTCACAAAGTGCCACATCGATTCTATTGAAAACATCGATTTGGTCTAACATCGATTTCATAAGTGAAACATCGATTTGGTCTCACATCGATTTCATAAGTGAAACATCGATTTAGTCTCACATCGATTTCATAAGTGAAACATGGATTTGCTTCAAACATGGATTTCATAAGTGAAACATCGATTTGCTTGAAAGAACATGGATTTCATAAGTGAAACATGGATTTGATCACTTAAACATGGATTCCCTTTATATTTCAAAATTTCTTTTGGCATCTAGTGAAAAAGTCAAATATTATTGATTTGTGTAATCGTCTATCTTTCTGACAAGAGATCTTTTCGCTTATCTTTCTAGATCTCTTCTTTCCTGCCAATAAAAAGGGGGTTACTTACTACTTCTGGGTGGCAATAGGAAACATAGAGGTATGAACCTTTTTGACAGAAACACTCTTTTATCTATGCTTGCAGACCTCGTAGACCACAAAATATCAGAAGAAAGAGAAGATGAGCAACGGCTATAACTCCAATGGATTTGTTCAAAACTGCTCATATAAAAGATGATGCAAGGCTGAAGAAAGAATAGAGAGCTTTTCCTGAAGATTTTTGAAGGAGTGTACATCTTGTGAGGAACCTCAACTCCACATACACTCAAAAGAAAAGACAGAAAGAGCTTGAGCCAAGAAGAAGCGTTCAAGCATCTGAAGCCCTCAAGCTTCAAGCTCCTTCTCCTCTCTTCACTCTCTCTGTGTGCGTCTTTGTAATCTGGGGAGAGAGTCTTTTCGCTGAGAGTTCTTTTAGTTGGTTTTCATTTGCTCCAACTCTCAGCTTTGCTCATTCTTTTATAAAGAAAGATTTCTGTCCAGCTGAGGGACTGTACTCAGTGTAGAACCTAGCTAGCGGTTTAAGTCTAGTAGAACCGCACTAGGGTTTGTACCTGGAGGTTGGCTTCTTGACCTATAAAAGAAGTGGGTTGCCTTCTTGCCCGGGAAAGAGAAGAAGACCAGCTGGGGTGCTGGGTGTTGTATTGTCCTTGAGGGGACTGTACCCTTGGTTAGTAAAATCCCAAGAGGTTGCTTGGGGACTGGACGTAGGCCTTCCATGTGGGAAGGGCCGAACTAGGATAAATTCCTTGTGTCCTTTGTGTGATTGTTTATTTGCTTCCGCACTACTACTCTCTATCACACTCAACTAACCAAACTTTCAAGTAATAATTTTCTGTGTTTAAGTTTCTATTTCAAATTACAGAAAAACCTATTCACCCCCTCTAGGTTAGCTTGCTGCTGTACCAAAAGGGCCAACAGTGGGTATTGCTAATTTTTGGGAGGGTGTTTAGTCTCTTGGGCTTCCAAGAAACAACACTCGGTTGCTCTCTCTACTGCAGAGACAGAATATGTTGTTGCAGGGAGTTGTGACATTTAAGTGTTATGGATTAAACATCAACTTCAAGACTACCAAGTAGATCTTGGATGTGTCCCAATTATGTGTGATAACACTTGTGCAATCAGTTTGGCCAAAAATCCAATTCAGCACTCTAGGACTAAGCACATAGAAATCAGGCATCATTTTTTGAGAGATGAAATAAGCAAGAACTCTTTTGAATAGTATTTTATTGAGACACCAAAACAAATTGCAGATATTTTTACAAAACCTTTATGCAATGAAAGATTTTCATGTCTAAGAATAGAATTTGGTCTATGCTTGCTTGACTCATGATTGATTGCTTGAAAAGTTGCTTGTAAATGTTTTCTTGTATAATTGTTTTTCATGTGATAAAAATTTGCTGCTGGTTGATAATTTTCTTGTTGATTTCTGATAAGAGTGATGAGATGGAAGTTGGTTGAAAAATCATGCTCAGTGGATCAATTAGTCAGTTGAGTTGGATGAAGTGAATTTAGATCATGTGCAGTCTATGAAGGATAATTCTTTCAATTTTCTGAATGCTTGTTCAGACTTAGGTCGACTCTATTGGCAAGAGAGTCAACACTATATTTCTTCATTCTGAACTTTTGTCATTCTTTACAATTCATACTCTTCCACTTCCCCTTTGAAAATAAAATTTTCTTGTTCTTGCAAATAAATTCTTGCTTCTTACATTGCATTGGACTTCTTGGTATATCAAATGGTGATTTGAAGAAGGGCAAGTCAGGCTTGTCTGGACTCTTTCACTATGCATGAGTATATGTCTTCGCCAAGTATCAAAGGTATCTTTATGCAATTGTTGAGGGGAAGTTTTATTCACTTTCCTCCTTGTTTCTAAAGATTCATTTTTTGAGGGGGAGTATTTCCATTGTGGGAATTGTATTTTTGGGCAATTTCTCAGGGGGAGTTAAAATCACTTATACTTTTAAACTCCTTTATCTCTGAAAGTAAGAGAATATGGTTTGTGAATTATCAATTTCTAAGTTTAACCTTAAAATTCTTTGTAAAATTCAAAAGGTTAAATAACACTTGCAGAAATTAATGAATCAAGTGAGAATTGCATTTTATTGAATTCTAAAATTTTCATGAAAATTGGTTACTCTGGTTAGATTTTAAAACATCTGGGCTACATTGTTTTAAAAGTCTTCTTGATACAGAAAATATTCAAGAATTTTCAATAGATAAAGTCTTGCTTGATGACAGAACAATGACTATGCTCTGAGAAACTGTAATTCTTGATAAAATCAGTTGTAAATTGTATGTTATGATGAGCTAGTTAATTGTGTTCAAGGTTTGTAAAAAATTCTGCTTATGCATACTGAGTAACTGAGGATTCTTGTGTCTAACCAACATGTATCCTCATATGAAAAGTTTCACACAACCCTTGAAACAAGATGATTACCCTATTTGAGTAATCAGGAGCTCTGGTGTGTGAAAAGCATGGGCTCTTGCATGAAAAAGAAAGGGAAAATCTGATTGTTCATCTTTTTACAAAAATGCAGAGAATCAGATTAATTCAAGATAAAAAATCTGAAAATTTCAAGCTAGATGTTTTAACTCAATGTATCTTGGCTTGTTTTTTCATCTATCCAAGAGTATCATTTTACATGGTTTGAGTAAGTTTTATAAAATTGCAAGGTTTTCACCTAAAAGATTTTATTTCTTCTGTTATTTTTTCTTATGAGTTTTTCAGTGTTTTTAATAGTTAAACTAAAGTTTCTAATTTTCAAACCATTAATTTCACTAAAATGAGAATAAGGTGAGGAAAGAGCATAAATGCTTTTAACATTCTCAAGATTATCCAAGAATATAGTTTATCTTGGTGTTTTGCTCCTTTCTCAAAAATTATCCAAGCATTTTCATTAACTGTACTTCATAGAGTCTACATTCTTCTTGATAGAGTCGACTCTACACATTGTCTCTTGTCTTCAGAACACGATATTTTTCATTATTTCGTAGGAACACTGTATGGCCTAGGGCAGGTCGACGCTTCAAGCATCGCGTCTCTTGGAAAACCTCAGCTCTAAAGCCCATTTGGCCTCACTTTGAACACATCTGCTGTCATCTTTTTCATTTTCCCCCAAAATCCCTTCTTTGCATTTGCAACTTTCTCCTTCGATTCACCGTCTCTCTGCAAATGGCTCTAAAGATGCAAGCTCGTTGAGGAGGAAAGAGGAAGGAGGTTGTGTCTACGTCATCAGAACGACGCACAAAGGCAAGAAATGATCCTGCAAAGGGCAAAGAGGTTCTGAAGAAGAAGCCATCAATTTTGTCTTTCTTAAGCCGGCGATTTTCTCACCCTCGTACGGCTAAGGAAAAGACATTTTCAAAGGGTAAGAAGAAACAAGAATTTGTCAATTTAAGTAGTTCTGATGAGGAAGATGAAAGCCAACAAGTCTCACAGGATGTGAATCCCCAAGCATCTCTTGAAGGAAACCCTAATGTCCAGGGTTCCGAAAATGCTTCAAGTGTATAGAGATCAGAGGAGCAGGATGGCTCTCAGTCGCAGAACCCTAGTGCCAGCAATACAGAAAAATCTGATGATTTCCAAGAGGAAGAAACACCAAATGACCAAGACGAGGATGAAGTTGAGGATGAGAGTGAACCCGAAAAAGAAGTAAGTGCTAATTTGCAAGGTCAGAATACCATTCAAGCATCTGAATCTGATTCTGAAGAAAATGAGTCTGAGTTTGAAGGTTCACAGGCACCAGATGTAGTTTAATTGTCTACTGAAAATAAGCAAATCTTACATCCCAGGACTATTGACGTTCATGATGAAGGTATGTCTACTATGTTTCCAGAACTTCTAGAGATGTTAGAGTTTCAAGGGTGGACTACCTTTATCAGCATGCATAGGATTTACTATCCAGTCTTAGTTCAAGAATTTTTCAAAAATCTGGTCAGTAAGGAGAATACCCTAGAGTCTAGGGTCAGAGGTATATCTATCGTACTCACAAATGATGATGTGAATAGATGTCTGGACATTCCAAATGAGGGCCATAATCCTCATAATTTCATTTTATGTGCTCATGAGGCCTACCCTTTGATGACTGGACTACCTCATGACAAAGCAAACATCTTCCAGACTAGAGTCTCTACCCTGAATGCCAATCGATTCCCTCCAGTCAACAGAGTTTTACATCATTGGTGTACCACTATCTTCACCCCTCAAGGAGGAGGGAGACATAGGATTACTGGTTTACAAAGATTTCTGATATACTGTTTAAGCAAAAGAGAGAAGGTCAATTTATCCACCATTTTCTGCGAGTTGCTTCATGAAGTGACTAGACCTGAACTGAGAAAAAGTCTGCCATATGTTGCACATTTGTCCACTATTTTTCAGCAGATGAATGTTCCTTTGGATAACACCAAAGTCCAGAAGATTGCAAAGTTCCATACTTATGACTTGGCCCATATTGTCAAGTTCATGAAGTTGAATTTGGAAACTCAAGTGACCAGAGAACCTGCTGCACCTCAAGAAGATGCAAATGAAGTTTTGAATGTGGATCAGCCACAACATGATCAAGATGAGCAGAGAGAGCAGAGATCTCATGATGAAGTTGAAGGAATTCAATTGGATGAAGCATTATATGTCCCTTCACCCTCTCCTATACCTAGATTTGATGATCTAGGTGTAGATCCTCCACATTTTTCACCTGCTCATCCCACTTCCACTGAACCCTTTGTATCTGAGCAGGTCCATCCTTCCACATCTACTGCTGAAAATCCCATTCCACCTCAGTTTTTCACTTTTCTTCAAGATCAATTTGTTGTTGTTAATGATTCTCTAAATCTGTTGAATACAAAAATTGAACAACAGTCATTACAGTTTGAGAACAGGCTAGAAGATATTGAGAGGAAGGTTACTGAGAATGTTGAAAGGCAAGAATAGATTGCAAGATTTACAACCATCAGATCAGATGCTCTGATAAAGACAATTGGGGAAGTTTTCAATTCTGTTGTTTACACTCAAGCAGAGATTTTTGATAAAGTGTAGTCAATTGAAGAAGCACTGCAAAGAAGAGTTGAAAAGCTCAATGACATTCCAAATCTAGTCCAGACAGTTCATCAGATTACTAATAGGATGAACATTCTTAGAGGTTATCATGAAGACATGTCTCATAAACTCAAACTGGTGAGAGATGAGTTTAATCAAGTATGGAAGCTACATGATGTGACTGATATAGCTGAAAGCAATCAAGCCACCTCGTCTACAGTTGTCTCTCCAATGCCTCATGGCATTGATCATGCACTAGTTGTACTTGAGAATCAGTTTGACAAATTGGAAGATTTTCTGAACACCAGGTTCAATGTAGTTCAGTACTATCTACAGGACCACTATGATGATTTGCACATTCGATTGTCCAGAATTGAGAGTAGACTATTCCTGCAGCAGCCACCTCCACCTCCTCAATGATTGCCCATTTTTTGAGTATGTCAAAGAGGGAGACTTCTATCATAGATGTTTGTTGATGTTATGATGTTTTGTTGATGTCGATGTTATGATGTATGTAGTTGTTTTTGTGCTTTGATATTTCATGTAAACTCACTCTTATCAGTAATGAATGAAATCATCAAAGTATGTTTGTGTGGAATGCTCCTGTGTGAACTTGTGTGGATAGAACTTGTGTGGATAGCTTGTGTGGACTGATATCTTTGCATAATAACTTGTTTGTACATGGATTTCATCTAACAGTCCAAACTTCTATGAATAAAATGGTGCCATCATCAAAAAGGGGGAGATTGTTGTGTTCCTAGTTTTGTTGATGTCATAAATCAAGTATAATGTCATAAATGTCTAACACAAGTTATATGTATCACGAGAACATTCATAAAGCTAAAGTCATCTCATTTGCATCAATGGAAAAGTTACTAAAGTTCAGTGTTGTTCATAAGGTCGACTCTTCTCAGAGGTAAGGTCGACACTTAATGAGGTTTCAGTAGCGCTGTCAATAAAGAGTATCAGATCAGGTCAACTCTACTCAAAGAACAGATCGACTCTAATTGTTTTTCTGGCTAGCGGTGAAGGGAAGGAATTGGGTAAGGTCGACACCAAATGTGGATCAGGTCGACACCAATCATTTTCCCAGTGAGCCTTGTGAAGAGAAGTGTTGGTTGAGGTCGACTCCATCTGTGGATGAGGTCGACTCTACCAGTCTATCGGGTCGACTATGAAGGAATGTCAGGTCGACACTATCAGCAGATTAGGTTGACACTATGATGTTGTAAGGTCGACTCTACATCACAGCCAGTCTGTCAGAATCAAAGGTTCTTTGGATAAGGTCGACTCTAGAGGGCATAGAGTCGACTCTACTGAAGACTTTGCACTGATCATGTTAAGTCACATGAATGTGCGTCGACTCTATAACTTGGATGCGTCGACTCTACAACACTTATTCTACAGAGAATTTGCCAGTGCATAAGTGATGGGCACGTCACCCAAGGTTCAACGTTTGGGGCTTCAGGTACACGTCACATGGTTCTGGAAGATACCATCTTTTGGTGATAAAAGGGTCTCCCAAGTTTTTGGGATTCTGTTGAGGGGCCCACTAAAAAAAAAAAAAAAGATTCTATGAATCAGATCAAAAGGGCTAGACATCCTCTACAGTTAGAGATTGCGCACAGAAGAAAAAGTGCAGAGATCTGACAGCGCGAAAAGGAGCAGTGAGCAGAGCTTAAGTCCTAAAAGAGCAGGCGTCTTCGGAACAAGGATTTGATCAAGGCAAGAGGTTACTAGATCGTGCATTCCTCAAATATGAAGACCTACTGCTGAGCATCTGGAATAGAGGATCGAAATTCTTCTTGGATTCAGAGGAAAATTGATCCATGTGGAGCAACTAGAAGAAGAATTCGATGAACTCAAGAATGAAGAAGTTGCAATTGGAGCTCGGGGAGTTTTCTGACCAGTTCTAACTCTGGAGCAGAGTGTTTGATACCTCTAAACTTCTTCAGACTACTGTTTCATTTGTTTTCTTTAATTTCTTCAACACATTACTGTAACATTTCGGGTCTAATTGAAGTTCGGATCTGGTTGACGGCATAGGTGTTGTCGTTGATCAGGGGTTAGCGTCCAGGGGTAGGTCGTTGACCTAGGGGTTGGCGTCCATCGTTGTGGACGTTTGTTGTCAGTTCAGGATTGTTCTTGCGATGAACTTGATGGCAAACGGCCTTGACGTCGACTCTTTGGCGGTTAGAGTAGACGGCTTGGGATGTTAACGTCTACCTGTTGCGCCTGTTGAAATAGGGCAGACCTGTGAGCAGCCATTTCCTCTCCTTTTCCTTCTCTTTTTCTCCTTTTCGATCTTTGTCTGTTTTCACTCGTTCAGGTGATTGGCGGGAGCTTGTAGAAAGACCTTGGTGCGCGAGACAGGGTTAGATCGGGCGGAAAACATCGGATCGGGTGGCGATTTTCGCAAGAAAGCTTCTAGGGGTTCGGCACAAATTGAAGTTTGGTAGGACTTCTTTCACGCTTCAGAGGTAGGGACTCGACCCCTTAGTGTTCTTGTAGTGTTAATTTCATGTTGTTGCGTGTGATTTGCGTGGAAACGTGCTTTAAGGAGGTTTTCCTTTTTGGCCGGGATTTTGAGTGGTTTGGCCGATCCGTGCGATGGATCGTGGTTTCCGGTGTTGCTGTAGTGTAGTGTGATGTGGGGGAGAGTTTCTCCTTCATCATTTCGCTGGTCTGAGGGCTGGATTGCTCTCTTTGGGATCGGCATGTGGCTGTGTCAGCTGCTGGAAGCTGGAGAAGTCAACGTCAAGAGATGTTGACGTTGATCTCTTCAGGCGTGAGGTTGACGGTGTGATCCGTTGCCGTCAATCTCTTGGGGAGGATCTTGACGGCGTGGTTGTTGCCGTTAGGTTCTTCATGGTAGGAGATAAACGACAAGATCGTTTGTCGTCATGTTTGGGTTAACGGCTAGAGTGTGACCGTCTATTCTTTTTAGACGTCCGTTGGGTTGCCGTTTACCTCTTGTTAGCGACAGTCGATGCTGTCGTCTACTTTACCCTTGACGTCAAGCTATGTTGCCGTTTACTTCCTTGTTAGCGACAGTCGATGCTGCCGTCTACCTCAGGTGAGTTCCCAGCAAGCTGTGCTTTCCCTTCTTCCGTGATTTGAGGTGTTAACATGCGGTGTCCACTTGTTAGCACAGTCCGCCAGGTGTAGAGAGTGTCTCTACTTGTGCTCGTATTGTGTTTGACTGTGTCGAGACGTGACATAGGGTTGTCCGTCGGTTGTACGGAGTTTCAGGCGTTGAGTGTGTTCCGTCTGTTGTACGCGCGTTGCGTTACCGTGTGCCCGTTTCTGTTGTGTTTCCTAGGCATGGGTGCGACTCTGTCTAGATGACTAGCGTGTGGTTGTCCTCCGCTAGTGAGCCAGGACGCCGAGTGCGACTCTTTCCTGTGCGTACTCCTTGTGGTGGTTTTGAGCCGGTCTCCGTGGAGCCCCTTCTCTACCGCTAGGTCAGGCGTAGGGGGAAAACCGGTCGTGGACCAGACGTGAGAGAGAGCGTCTGTAGTGTGCACACGTGACTAGGGTTGCGAGACTCTGTGGTTTCAGGACGCTGAACAGCAGACCCTGGTTGAGTCCTACTTTGTGAGTGCTGTGTGAGCTCTTGCGTGTGAGATTGTGTGTGTGCTGTGCTTGTAATGTTGTCGAGCTGGCGAGGTTCCTGTTTCTCTCAGTGCGCTCCTGAGGGAGTTGCGCACTACGTTACCGATTCCTGAGTGTGTGTTGACAGAGTGTGCGCGTTTACTTACAGTTGCTTTCTGTTAGCACTGTTTAGTAGTTCTGTTACTGGTAGGGGTTAGTTGCCCTACTGGGTCTCTTTTTGTGAGACTCACTCCCTTCCCCTCAGGTGGTTCGTCGTCGGCTTTCGAGGTTCGAGGAGCTGTCTCTCTGTGGTTGGTCTCGTCTTGCTGTTGTGAGTAGTACTTTACTCCTGTTCTTACTGTACTCTTACTTTAATATTGTCTCTGAGTTATGCCAGTTTGAGATGTTTTAAATTGTGATGTGTACATTTGTTTATATGTTCTCCTCAGACACTTCTTTTCTTACCCTTTCAAGTTTCGGCTCGTGGGTTAGCGGGTCAGGATTCGGGTTACTGGTTAGTTACTGGTAATGCGGATCTTGGGTCATTACAATTACTCTGATTGGTTGTCTACTTCGATTAGAGTAGACGAAATTGATCCTACACTTGCTGTGTTTGGATCTTGAGATTTGGGTCAAATCTTGAAGCTATGAATCAGCAAATTGTTTAAGCTGTGCATCAGCAGTTGTGAAGAAGCTGTGAATCAGCAGCTGTGTGAGAGTCTCACACATTTGATCTTATAGTGAAGCCTCACTGGTTTAGTGAGGGGTGGACGTAGGTCTCCACACTGGAGCCAAACCACCTTAAAAATATCGCTCGCACTTGTGTGGTTTGATTATCTCTGTCTAGATTGTTTTCATCGGATCAGTTCATTATTTCAAGGTTTTAATTTTCTAATCGGCGCTTAAATTGATGGATATCTATTCACCTCCGCCCCCCTTTAGATATTCCTTCTACACACAATAGTCCCGTGAGAAAGGTTGTTATAGTTTGCCTGGGACCCCCATCCTCGTGCACCTTAGAGGGAGCGTTCAGGGTGACGAGCGTACTCGAGTCACGAACTCTGGAGTAGAGGGGAAAATGATGGTTAGGACAGCGACGTCGAGTCATTTTCAGATCTCTCTTGGTTGGTCTAGGACACCGAAGACAGTCGGAGTTCTACCTGGTGCAGACCAGCGAGTCCTTCTTCTCACTGCCTCGCTCTTTGTGGCCCTGGAACCACCTAGAGAGGCCAGGCATGGGACCATAGTCTGGCCAGACTATGGCGGTTACTATTGTGTTGCTTTGTGCTCCTGCCCCCACTCTGACGAGAGTGGAGGTTTGGGCATGGGTCGAGGGTAAGATGTTAGTGGACGCTCCTGACTGGTTGACTAGTGGTAGTGGTTTCTGTAGCTAGTGTCTCTTATCCAGGTAGGGTTCCTCTGTCTGCGTTGCCAGCCATGTGGTGGTCACGACGTGCAGGTCATACGGAGTTTTCCGACCATGGTGTCCTTCCGTACCGTTGCTAGTTAGTTAGCTTTACTTCCGCGCTTTCCTGTGTAGCTTAGAATATATATAGAACTGCTGTCATTTAATTATTTATATATATATTCTTTCTTGCCTATTAGAGCCAGTAGGAGATTGGTAGTCCCTACTGAGCTTCTGTTGTGAATCTCATCCCTTCTTTTTCCAGGTGAGACCTCTCAGCAGTGGCAGGACGCACGTCGGGCGGAGGAGGCGGGGCGGTAGTCGTCGTCCCCACAGCTAGCAGTGGGTTTCCACCTTCAGTTGTACTTCACCCTCAGAGTATGCCCCTAAGGGCTCTGTCCTTCCCCTTTTTACTTGTACCAGTTGTGTGTGTGGTTGTTGGGACTGTACCTTGAGCGATACGCTGCGGTCTCACTCTTCTTCCTGCTTCCGCGTATGTGCTTCTAGTTCATTAGTTGACGTTTATTTCCTTTACATATTCTGTTAGACTTGTGTTATAGACTTTCTGGGTCCCCGGATCCGTGGGTGGCGACCGCGAAAATCAGGTCCTCGGCTTGGGCCGAGGGTCGAGTTCTCAGGGTCGTTACACATCAGGGTTAGAAGAATAGTTTAGTGAGATATGTACTAAATTTAAATAACTA
This sequence comes from Colocasia esculenta, assembly GCA_014218235.1. NCBI lineage: Eukaryota > Viridiplantae > Streptophyta > Magnoliopsida > Alismatales > Araceae > Colocasia > Colocasia esculenta. Next base: position 83,759,904 of record CM024766.1, on the reverse strand, counting down.
TAACTAGATAAACAACTGTACAATTTGTCCTAAATAAAAGTACAGGTACAAGAAGAAATGTGTAGTCCTTAAGGGGCATACCCTGAGGACTTTCTAAACACAACTCTCAACACACTCAGGTACAAGAGCTCACAACACTCTCTCTCACTGCTACTGACAGTGCACGGAACTATAGTCACCTTTGTAAATTGTCTAATACTGAGCTCCCGCGACGATGAGCCCCTAGCGAAAGAGAGCACGGGGGTGAGCCTCATGAACAAGACCCAGTAGGGATTACCAGTCCCTCACCAACCAGAGCAACAAGAACTCCGAAAATAGAAAACTACATTAAAAGATAGTACAACGAGGAACACCTATAATAGGATACTACAAAGTAGCGGAAAGAGATCAATGCCACGACCACTAACTAGGGTCAGGCCGTACATGACTCCCACAGAAACCTAGGAAGTCAGCACCACACAGAAGCAACCCTCGACACACCCGCCGAGACAAAGGTCTCTTAGAGACCACAGAGTAACTATGTGAGAACGACGTCTCACCACAAGAACTGTCACCTCAGACCTGCATGAGATCAAGGGCCCACAAGCAGAACCACCCCATACCCAGGATGCACCACGAGGTAGGGAAACCACACACCGATGCCGCCACAGAGGGGCACCAAAAAATGGATTACGGAACTACGGTCGGGGCCCACACAAGGCACACAGAGGGAACACGCAAAGTAGAAACCACCAAAAGCACGGGCCAACTTGCGGCCCCAAAAGAGTGAGGCCAGTGAGCCACCATAGAAGCACCACAACACAACAACAACCACAACTTGGCCAAGCTGCAGCCCCATGCCTAACCTTCCTGATGGATCATTGGCAGTAGAGCTTTTCACCTAGAGGGGGGGGGGGGGTGAATAGGTGTTTTTCGTCGTGGAAGACCTTTTAATAATTACTTAAGAACACAAGTTAGTTGTGTTAGTCAATAGAAACCCTAAACCCTAAACCACAAGGAACACATAGATTTTATCCTGGCTTGGATCTTCCTTCCAATAGAAGTCATACGTCTAGTCCCTAAACCAAGCTTAGGATTTCACTATCTTTACAAAGATACAACACACCGGTGCTAACCGGTCTTCCCTTCCACCCAAGGGGAAAAATAAACCGCTAGTTACAACTAGCCTCCCTTTTGCAAGGGGAACAACCCGCCAAAACTACCTTGGCCTTCCCTCTACTAGAGGGGTACAAACCGCCAAGACTACCTTGGCCTTCTCTTTATAAGGGGTGTACTTATCTTTTAACAAGCTCCTTAGATGGAGAACTAGACCTTAGAAGGATTTCAGACTAGAAGAATAAGACATAGAGGTTTTAGTCTGAAGAAAGACATCCTGAGTCTAAGAAGAGAACCTTTACAAGGCGGAACTAAAAGGTTGCTTTCTGCATGCACAGTCACTGCTTCAAGTAGTGCCCATGCAATGTCTGTGGAGAGGAAGCTTGATGCAGCATGCTTGCACCTTTTTCACCCTTGCTCGTGTATGTGCTTATTTCTCTCTTTTGCTTTCTTGTATGTGGCTTGTTATCTCACACTCTAGTTAACAGCTTTCTTTTAACTGTCTTCATATATATATAGGCTTCATCTTTGTAGCCGTTGCTTGATCTTTTTGAATCTAACTGTTGGAGAGATAGTCGTTGCTTGATCTATTCGAATCCATCTGTTAGAGAGAGTCATGCACATTTTCTTTTGAGGGTGACGTGCATGCGATGTGCATGTTTTTTACATTCACACTACTCACACAGTCCTTGATGTTGTTTTGTCTTTAACCTAAAATATACAAGTTCCAAGATATACTAGATTGTCCAGTATGTTAGCTACGGATATATTCATAGGTACTTGAGAGATATTTCAAATGTTGGCAGCTATCAAAAAATTAATGTTCTGTGGAAAAAGGTTCTGCACAGATAGAGTATGTAGCAGGTAGAGATCGTGAGTGCAGATCTGTCAGAGAAACAATATGGAGGTTCTTTTGGAAAATGTTAGAAGACATTTTTCGCAGACTTTGACTCAGTTTTCAGGATAAGGATATTTTTAAATTTATGGGACAGAGCCATAAGATTTTTATACCTGAAGATTATTTTGTAATGATAAAACAAATTTTAAGAGTGATATATTTATATTGCTGATTTATCAAATGTGCCAAGGATTTGTAATTCATAACGTAGTTGTATTCAGAAGTTTGATCATGAGTTTATTAAATAAATATGTCATGAATATGATACAAAATGTTAATGATATATAATTGAGTATATTTCATTTTGTCTGATAAGGATATATTGTTATGACATATCAGAATAGATGAAGTGATCTTCATATATGTAGAAGTAAACTTCGGATATGACGAAGCTGACTTCGGATATGACGAAGTTGACTTCGAATATGACGAAGCTACATTCAGATATGACAGAGTTGTCTTTGTGTATGATGAAGCTAACTTCGGATATGACGAAGTGAATGATCAAGTGAACTTCGTATATCACGATTTCAACATGATCAGTCGAATTAAGATCTTTGTGTCTTACTTCGCATATGACAAAGCTAACTTAAGATATGACGAAGTAAACTTCAGATAAGACGAAGTGAACTTCGGACATGAAGAAGTGAACTTCGTATATCATGATTTCAACATGATCAGTCAAAGTAAGATCTTTGTATTTTACTTTGCATATAACAAAGCTAACTTTAGATATGACGAAGTAAACTTCGGATAAGACGAAGTGAACTTCAGACATGACAAAGTGAACTTCGTATATCATGATTTCAACATGATTTGTTGAAGTAAGATCTTTGTGTTTTACTTTGCATATGACGAGGTTAACTTCAGATATGATGAAGTAAAATTCGGATAAGACGAACTGAACTTCGGACATGACGAAGTGAACTTCGTATATCATGATTTCAGCATGATCAGTTGAAGTAAGATCTTTGTGTTTTACTTCGCATATGACAAAGTGAACTTCGTATATTTCTTTACCAAACGAAGTTATACTTAGAATTTCAGAGAGAATGATTTGTATACCAGAGCATGCTTTAGGGATTCTATCTATGATATGAGGGACATATTGTTACGTCCTAATAAAAAGACTATTTATCGGAAGTGACAGAAAATAGGCACAAAAGGTATGATTAAAAGTAATCATTCATAGCACAATATGCGGAAGTCTTATTACAAAAGTACTCTTCATTACCACTAAAGAGGAGTGGATTGAAACAAACTTAATTAACACATCTCATCTCACACGACTAAACAAAAACAAAAATGGGTTGGGTTTTCTTGACACGGACGGTCCACTCAGTACACATGTCCTTAAACTTTACCCCCATCTGAACTGCCTGAAAAAGGGGTAGGAAATAGTGAGCTAACTAGCCCAGTAAAATTCAAAGGGTGAGTACATGATAGTCAAGACAATGGCAGAACGGATAACAAAGAGGCACAATTAAATGTAAGGACAGTAAGCTTGAACAGTAATAGTGAATCACAAGGCATGTTCAGGTATATAACTCAAAATTGGTGCATTTAACAGTTATATAGAACAGGAATTATGATGACCATAATCAAACAGTAAGTGATGCAATGCCAAACATCCCATTGCCCTTTATCATTCCCGTACGGCCTGTAATGAATTCGGGTGCTCCTCCCAGGACTAGACCAGCCCTATTTGCACAGGCATATCAGTCAAGTGGGGTCCAAGGACCCAATAAATGTCATCATCAGTTAATCATATCTCATAAGGTGTTCAAGCATATGAACTCTCAGGTTGTCAGGTCTTACATACTTAGTTACCGAATACTGGAAAATAGACTCAACGGGGTTTCATACGTAGTTGATAACTTCTCGAATTAGCCAAGGATGAGTGAGGCACACAATGTACGTAAACTTTGCAGTGATAGGATAGTAATTACCAAGATAAATAAGGGTATAGCTTGCTAGGCTATTAGGATGAAGCTTTATCAAGAGATCTTACATGAAAGATTTCTGAAATACAAGTCAGGACAGTAGGTGTCGACAGCTAGGAAGTGGCTATCGACAGATAGCAACAGCCAGAGCTTGGTTTTGTTGGTTCTGAGGGTATCTGTCGACAGCTATGAGCTGGGTGTCGACAGATAGCAGCAGCCCCCAGTAGTTTGAGGTTCTGGGAGACTGGGTCTGTCGACAGCTATGGGCTGCCTGTCTATAGCCGCCAGTTCTCCTTTCAGAATGACTTTGAATATACTTTAAGAACACCAATTATGGAACCTATGGATCAAGGCATGAATTATATCAAATAGAAGAATCTAATGGTAGTTCTCACAGTGATTTGTAAGCTAAACAAGCAAGATGAAATAGGAGGTTTGCAATCCAAACTTGTCTAGCTAGAAACTAAACATAGCGTAGTGCTGAAAGTATAACCTTGATAGCAATGGTTTGTTGGAAGATTCCTACAAGATGGACACTAAATATCAAAGGATTTCATAGATCTAAATCAAGGCATGAAGTACCGAGCATCTGATCAGAAATAATCACACTGTTCTAAAGGTATTGTGACTTCCAATAAGTTCTACTATTATATACAAAGATCAAGGATAGGAGAAGAAGATAGGAATCAGTTTTTAGAGTAGAACAAGATTGTTCTTCTCCCAACAAGAATAAGTGTACCAAAACTAGAAGAAAAACAAAAGAACTACAGGAATAGCAACTTGTCTATTTATCAAGAATTCCTTGCCATGCGTGGAGGATAGAACTGAACCAGAGGGAGATGAATCCTACCTTACTAAGCAATTGAGCTCTCATGTGCTCTTGACAAAAGAGTCCAACCCAGTAGAGGAAAAACTTCCTCCCAAGTTGATGGCTTGCTAGCCATGGCAGTAGCTTCAACAGCAAGTTGACTCCAAGGTAGAAGTATCTACAGTCGCAGCAAGAGCAGAAACAGAAGTAGTTGCGGTAGTTTGTAACTTAGCAAATCCAATACTCCTCTAGAAGCAATTCCAGCATCAAGGAGTAGGGAATGATAAGAACAGGAGCAAAGGTGTGGAAACAAAGGGTGTGAAATGGTGCGTATGAGAGGAGGGAAGTAGTTTTTATAGACCCCATAACTCCCTCATGCAGAGGGCACATCGACCATAAGGTGTGATGGTAAAAACATTTTCGTTTTTACCCCAACACGTAGCTCATGCAGGTTTCCTATGGTTTACACGTAGTTACATAGGTGTTAGCTTTAACCCCTCAATGTGGTGGCCTTCCAAGAGCTTAACACGTAAGCCCCCATAATTCACCAAAAATCCCCACCGTAAATGACCCAAAAATTCAGTTGGCTCCTTAGTTTTGATGTGAACATGTCTAAACAAAGTCCGTTTGTACTAAAATTTCAACCATAGACTAGTGTGATGGTTTTACAAATTATGGTAATTTTAGTTTAATTTGTGGAATTTATTTTACAGTAGGTGAAAAATCACCCGAAAAATGGTTACGTCGACTTAATCTCAAAATCCGTAAGTCAACAAATCCAGATATTTACATCTTTGATATCCCCACATTTTTCTGGAAATTATGGTATTCTCGAATTTCATTTTCGTTACATATTTTCAGTGTCGCCCTGTGGGAGCGCGCACGTCCGAGTACGACACTGGGATAATGTTCATTAATGCTAAATATTCTCAAATATTAATTATTTCATTCTAATAATAATGGTTATGTTCAATAACCTTATTATTCATGTTTTTCTATAAATAAAAAATTTTAGGGGTGTTACAACTCTCCCCCACTAAAAGAAATTTGGTCTTCCAAATTTTAATACATAAGTGGACGATCACTAACTTGAAAATAGTTCTGGATACTTGACCTTGATGGCATCCTCTAGTTCCCACGTTGCTTCTTCTTGTCCTTGCTTGTTCCACTGAATCTTTAATAAAGGAACTTCCTTGTTCCGAAGTTGCTTACTTTTTCGATCGAGGATCTGCACTGGTCTTTCATCATATGCCAAATTTCATTGTATGTCTAAATCTTGGTACTCAATAATGTGTTCCGGATCATATATAGATTTTCTTAACATTGACACATGAAAGATATCGTGTACATTAGACAATTATGGTGGGAGTGCCAGTTGGTATGTCATTTCACCAACTCTCTTCAATATTTCAAAGGGTCCAATATATCTTGGACTCAATTTTCCCTTGATACCGAATCTTTTGATTCCTCTCCGGGGTGACACTTTAAGAAATACGTGTTCCCCTTGCTGAAATTCCAACTCTCTTCTACATCGATCGGCATAACTTTTATGTGGGTTTTGTGCAGCTTTAATCCGATCTTGAACCAACTTGATGATTTCTGTTGTCTCTTGGATCATTTCAGGTCCAAGCATATGCATCTCTTTTAGTTCTACCCAACACAATGATGATCGACACTGTCGACCATATAATGCTTAAAATGGTGCCATTTGAATAGTAGATTGGTAGCTATTGTTATATGCAAATTCCATAATTGCTAAGTGAGTGTTCCAGTCATTTCTGAACTCTAATACACAAGCACAGCACATATCCTCAATAATCTGATTTACTCGTTCCGTCTGTCCATCAGTTTGAGGAAGAAATGTGGTACTAAATTTTAACTTAGTTCCCAATGCGTCCTGCAACTCTCTCCAGAAATGCGAAGTAAATCTTGCATCTCTGTCAGAAATTATGCTCTTTGGAATTCCATGCAATCGCATAATTTCCTTCAAGTACAATGCTGCTAAAATATTAACAGACCATCTAGTCTTTATCGCTATGAAATGAGCTGATTTAGTAAGTCTGTCAATGATTACCCATATATCATCAAGTCCACTTCGTGTTTTGGGTAATCCCACAATAAAATCCATACCAACACTATCCCATTTCCATTCTGGTATCTCAAGTGGTTTTAGTTTTCCCGCCGATTTCTGGTGATCTGCCTTAACTTTCTAACATGTCAAACATTTTGCAATAAAATCCACAATATCCTTTTTCATGTTTCACCACCAGGAATGCTTCTTCAAATCCTGATACATCTTGACAGCTCTGGGGTGAATAGTATAATGTGATCGATGAGCTCCTTCTAAAATTTGCTTCTTGATTTCAGAGTTATCCGGCACACACAATTTGTCCCGAAACCAAAGATTCCCATGAACATCTTCATTAAAGTCAATTCTTGAAGCCAATTTTTCCCTAACTTCTGTCAATGCAGGATCATTGTCCTGTTGCCCTCCAATTTGCTTCAGCAAATCTGACTGCACTGTCAGGTTATTAATCACAATTCTTTCTTCTTGTGTTTCAACTTTCAAGCTCAATGTAGAAAATTCCTCCAACAATTTCCATTCCTTAACTTGTAACCGAAATATCTTGGCCACAGGATTTCTGCTGAGTGTGTCAGCCACAGTATTTCCTTTTCCCGGATGGTATTCAATCTTGAAGTCATAATCTTTGATATACTCCATCCACCTTCTTTGCCTCATGTTCAGTTCTTTTTGTGAAAATAAGTATTTGAGACTCTTATGATCGGAGTACACTATGAATTGATTGTCATACAGGTAGTGTCTCCAAAGCTTGAGAGCAAAAACTACTGCGGCCAATTCCAAATCATGTACTGGGTAGTTCGTCTCGTGAGTCTTCAGCTGTCTCAATGCATAGGCAATAACCCTTCCATCTTGCATTAGTACACATCCCAGTCCAATATTTGAAGCATCGGTATAAACCTCAAATATTTTTCCTTCTATCGGTAAGGCTAGAATTTGTGCAGATGATAGACATTCTTTTAACAATTGGAATGCTTGCTCACAATTCTCATTCCACACAAATGCAGTTCCTTTTCTGGTCAATTGTGTAAGAGGTGAGGCAATTCTAGAAAAATCCCTGACAAACCTCCAGTAGTAACTGGCCATGCCTAGAAAACTTCTAATCTCAGTGAGATTCTTAGGTTGCACTCATTTCTGTATAGTTTCAATTTTTGAAGAATCTACTGATAGACCTTCTTTAGAAATAATGTGGCCTAAGAATATCACTTGCTTCAACCAAAATTCACATTTACTAAACTTTGCATATAACTTATGATCTCGTAATAATTGCAAAGTGATCTGTAAATGCGTTTCATGCTCTTCCACACTTTTAGAATAGATCAGTATATCATCAATAAACACAACCACAAATTGATCCAAATAAGGTCTGAACACGTCATTCATCACACGCATAAATGCAGCTGGTGCATTTGTTAATCCAAACGGCATCACTATAAATTCATAGTGTCCATATCTTGTCCGAAAAGCTATTTTGTGAATGTCATGTTCTTGAATTCTAAGTTGATGATAACCAGATCTTAAATCAATTTTGGAAAAATACTGAGCTCCCGACAGTTGATCAAATAGATCATAAATTCTTGGAAGTGGGTATTTATTCTTTATAGTCAATTGATTTAACTGTCGATAATCTATGCATAATCGCATAGACCCATCTTTCTTTTTTACAAATAATACTGGAGCACCCCAAGGTGAGGTACTAGGTCTAATAAATCCCTTCTCTAATGATTCCAATAATTGCCTTTTTAACTCTTTCAACTCTTCAATTAACATTCTGTTGGGTGTTCTAGAAATTGGTGTAGCTCCTGGTACTAATTCAATTGAAAAATTCACTTCTCTATTAGGTGGTATGCTAGGTAGCTCTTCAGGGAAAACATCAAGAAATTCCCTTACTACCGGAATATCTCCCAATCCCGTGATATCCTGATTTAATAGGGTTACAGAAGTCAAGTATCCGTGACAACCTTTCTGTACTAATTTACAAGCCTTCACTGCTGAAATTATTGGTATTCTTTTGGTTTGGGGTTTATCAAAGGTCATAGAATAAATTTCCTTTCCTAGAAAGGTGACCTACCTTAATAGGCAATCTAAATTAGCATGATATTTGGATAACCAATCCACCCCAAGAATTATATCGTAATCCCACATTTCTAGACATACCAAGTCACCAGACAAATTATGCCCTTTAACTAAAATCTGGCTAGCTGGATAATACTCCTTAAGCTTCTTTCCTTCACTCAAAGGAGTTGCAACTTCAAGTTGTGTAGATAATGGAACTGATTGTATCTCCAGAGATTTAGCAAACTCATAGCTAATGAAAGAGTGTAAGCTCCAGAATCAAACAACACAAATGCAGGTTTTGAGTTTACTAACAATGTACCTTCAATCAATCCGCCCTCCTGCGGAGATTCAGGTTCCACTTCTTGAATGGCTTGCAGTCTTCCTTACTTTACTTGGGGGTTCTTATTTGTTGGTGAGTTTTGGGCATTTGGCAATCCGAGATTCGGTGTTGAGTGCTTCCACAACGGAAACATGCACCCAATTTACGCCAGCAATTCTCAACCTTATGCCCGATGCGATGGCAATGCTTACAAACATCCTTACTCCCTACCAGAGCTTTGCCTGCCTTCTTAGAAGTTTGCTGAACCTTCAGGGTATTCCCCGACTCATACTTCCTTTTTCGATCTGAAGATCCTTCTCTAGATTTCCCTCTAATCTTATCCACAGTTTCATTCGCAGCTTCCAGTGCCAAGGCTCTCTTAACCATTTCTAAATAAGTAGTGATCAGGTGAGGAGTTAGCTGCGTAATAAAATTAGGACACAATCCATTCATAAACCTTTTAGCCTTCAATTTCTCTGTGGCTATAAGATGCGGAGCATACTTTGACAACCGGGCAAATTGGGCCTCATACTCCGATATCAACATCCTTAGTTGCTTTAGACTAGCAAATTCATTTGCTTTCTTCTCCTGAACTACCTCGGAGAAATATTGATCGTTAAACAGTTTCACAAACTCTCCCAACTAACTTGATTTAAATCTTCCAGGGTAGCCTCTACAGTTTCCCACCAACCACGGGCATCACGATCTAACTGGAATGTAGTCAGACAAACCTTTTCTTCTTCTATACACTTAACCATTCTAATTATCCTTTCAATGTCTTTTAACCAATTCTCAGCTTCGTCCGGATCCGTGCTTCCTACAAATCTTGGAGGGTCTATGCTTCAAAAATCCTTAAATAAACTTGTTCCATTATGGTTACTATTTCTGGCTACTGTCTTCATTACTCGATTCAGATCATGCATAGAACTCTCCATCTTCCTCCAACTAGCGTCACCTCCATCCATCACTAAATGGAGAAAGTAGCTGAAACATCCAATAATACACACATTAATTTCACAATCCACCCAAATTTGCATTCATCACATACACATTTTAAGTTCACATAATCACATCATTTCCATTCACTAGTCAAATATTCACATCACTACATATACTCACTGGTTCATAAACTAAGATACTACAGTCTTCTCCTTCCAAGTCTTTCGTATTCACAAAACATCACTTTCACCAACCTCTCACTCCCTATACACATGGGAGTTATATCTACAACCAACATTCAAACAAAAGGAGAGGTTTACAAAAAGACAAGTTGCCTAAGTCCTTTCCTAGCTTTGGGTCAGGTCTACAATGGATTCTACTGACGGTGGTTGTTGTGCTCCTCCGGCTCCGTGCTACAGCTCTCTAGCCGCATCAGTCAACGACTCCCAATAGCCTTCAACTTGATGGAGCAACATATCCTGCCCCAGCCTCAAGTTATCCAGATTGATCATAATTTGGCTCATGGTTTCTAGAGAAGCACAGGGATTGCCCGCCATGAGAGCACCTGCAGTCAAGTTGAGCACTTCTTCCTTAATTAGCAGGTGGGCTTCCCGCTGCGCTTGGGCATATAGTTCAATGTCTTGACGCAGCATTTCCATGGCAGTTACCAGTCTTTCTTGGGCAGTCATATCCATACTGAAATAAATATCAAGTTAAGCATTTTCGTGGTTACAAAATCATACTAACTAATCCCAAGTTTCTACCCCATCTCACCGATTATCCCTAGGTTTATCGAACTAAAGCTCTGATACCAAATTATCTGTCACGTCCTAATAAAAAGGCTATTTATTGGAAGTGACAGAAAACAGGCGCAAAAGGTATGATTAATAGTAATCATTCATAGCACAATATGCGGAAGTCTTATTACAAAAGTACTCTTCATTACCACTAAAGAGGAGTGAATTGAAACAAACTTAATTAACATATCTCATCTCACACTACTAAACAAAAACAGAAATGGGTTGGCTTTGCTTGACACGGACGGTCCACTCAGCACACATGTCCTTAAACTTCACCCCCATCTGAACTACCTGAAAAAGGGGTAGGAAATAGTGAGCTAACTAGCCCAGTAGAATTCAAATCCATAATTCAAAGGGTGAGTACATGATAGTCAAGACAATGGCAAAACAGATAACAAAGAGGCACAATTAAATGTAAGGACAGTAAGCTTGAACAGTAATAGTGAATCACAAGGCAGGTTCAGGTATATAACTCAAAACAGGTGCATTTAACAATTATACAGAACAGGAATTATAATGAACATAATCAAACAGTAAGTGATGCAATGCCAAACATCTCGTTGCCCTTTATCATTCTCGTACGACCCGTAATTAATTCGGGTGCTCCTCCCAGGACTGGACCAGCCCTATTTGCACAGGCATATCAGTCAAGTGGGGTCTAAGGACCCAATAAATGTCATCATCAGTTAATCATATCTCATAAGGTGTTCAAGCATATGAACTCTCAGGTTGTCAGGTCTTACATACTTAGTTACTGAATACTGGAAAATAGACTCAACGGGGTTTCATACGTAGTTGATAACTTCTCGAATTAGCCAAGGATGAGTGAGGCACACAATGTAGGTAAGCTTTGCAGTGATAGGACAGTAATTACTAAGATAAATAAGGGGATAGCTTGCTAGGCTATTAGGATGAAGTTTTATCAAGAGTTCTTACATGAAAGATTGCTAAAATACAAGTCAAGACAGTAGGTGTCGACAGCCAGGAAGTGGTTGTCGACAGATAGCAACAGCCAGAGCTTGGTTTTGCTGGTTCTGAGGGTATCTGTTGACAGCTATGAGCTGGTTGTCGACAGATAGCAACAGCCCCCAGCAGTCTGAGGTTCTGGGAGACTAGGTCTGTCAATAGCTATGGGTTGCCTGTCGACAGCCGCCAGTTCTCCTTTCAGAATGACTTTGAATATACTTTAAGAACACAAATTATGGAACCTATGGATCAAGGCAAGAATTATATCAAATAGAAGAATCTAATGGTAGTTCTCACAGTGATTTGTAAGCTGAACAAGCAAGATGAAACAGGAGGTTTGCAATCCAAACTTGTCTAGCTAGAAACTAAACATAGCGTAGTGCTGAAAGTATAACCTTGATAGCAATGGTTTGTTGGAAGATTCCTACAAGATGGACACTAAATCTCAAACGATTTCATGGATCTAAATCAAGGCATGAAGTACCAAGCATCTAAACAGAAATAATCACACTGTTCTAAAGGTATTGTGACTTCTAATAAGCTCTACTATTATGTATAAAGATCAAGGATGGGAGAAGAAGATAGGAATCAGTTTTTAGAGTAGAACAAGATTGTTCTTCTCCCAACAAGAATAAGTGTACCAAAACTGGAAGAAAAATAAAAGAACTACAGGAATAGCAACTTGTCTATTTATCAAGAATTCCTTGTCATGTGTGGAGGATAGAACTGAACCAGAGGGAGATGAATCCTACCTTACTAAGCAATTGAGCTTTCACGTGCTCTTGACAAAAGAGTCTAACCCAGTAGAGGAAAAACTTCCTCCCAAGTTGATGGCTTGCTAGCCACGGCAGTAGCTTCAACAGCAAGTTGACTCCAAGGTAGAAGTATCTACAGTCGCAGCAAGACCAGAAACAGAAGTAGTTGCAGTAGCTGTGGAACTTAGCAAATCCAATACTCCTCTAGCAGCAATTCCAACAGCAAGGAGTAGGGAATGACAAGAATAGGAGCAAAGGTGTGGAAACAAAGGGTGTGGAAAGGTGCGTATGAGGGGAGGGAACTGGTTTTTATAGACCCCATAACTCCCTCATGCAGAGGGCACATCGACCATGAGGTGTCATGGTAAAAACCCTTTGGTTTTTACCCCAACACGTAGGTCATGCAGGTTTCCTATGGTTTACAAGTTACATAGGTGTTAGATTTAACCCCTCAATGTGGTGGCCTTCCAAGAGCTTAACACGTAAGCCCCCATAATTCATCAAAAATCCCCACCGTAAATGACCTAATAATTCAGCGGGCTCCTTAGTTTTGATGTAAACATGTCTTAACAAAGTCTGTTTGTACTAAAATTTCAACCATAGACCAGTGTGATGGTTTTACAAATTATGGTAGTTTTAGTTTAATTTTTGGAATTTATTTTACAGTAGGTGAAAAATCACCTGAAAAATAGTTATGTCGGCTTAATCTCAAAATCCGTAAGTCAACAAATCCAGATATTTACATCTTTGATATCCCCACATTTTTCTAAAAATTATGGTATTCTCGAATTTCATTTTCGTTACAATTTTTCAGTGTCGCCCTATGGGAGCGCGCACGTCCGAGTACAACACTGGGATAATGTTCATTAATGCTAAAGATTCTCGAATATCAATATTTCATTCTAATAATAATGGTTATTTTCAATAACCTTATTATTCATGTTTTGCTATAAATAAAATTTTTTAGGGGTGTTACACATATTATTTTGTTTATAAGTAGATAATTGTTTGTTTTGTCATCTTCAAAAGTAATGTATATTATAGATTAAATCTTTAAATATGCAATGTATCTATTTTTGGCACAGGTTCAACACTCCCTATGTGGCTCCGGAACCAATGCAGAGTGAGGCAGTGAAAGAAAGGACTACCATGGTCTCACCGAGAAGAAAACACCTCGACGACCTTGGCATCCCGCCCTAGGCAAGAGAGCTCTATAAATGACTCGACGCCGCTATCCACCCAAGCACGCCTACAGCCTAGAGTACTCTCTCACTGGGCTAACGAGAATGGGAGTCCCAGGAAAATGTAAACAACCTCTAAACAGAACAAGTCGTCTAGTGTCGATCACTGGGCGAACAGGTGGGGCAAGCACAACAAGTAGCCACGCCCAACAACTAGCTTGTAACCCATGACAAGCTCAGAGAACACGAGGCACTCACGGACCCTCGAAAGAGTTGTTGACCAACCAAGCCACGCACAGTTCAACCAAAACAAGTCGATACAGCAAACCAGTCACTCTGATAATAATTGATTGGTCACCGACCAATCGATTATTAGATAGACATGACCCACCTAGCACCATCGCCAGGGTACATGGCCACAAAGGTGTCACCCTCAGTCACTGAATGCAGCGAGGTAACCTACCACCTTCCCCACCTGAAGGTCCAAAGGTCAAACCAACCCTGGATCTCCACACCAACACCCCAAACCAAAACCACGAGAAGCACCAATGACTTACTGAGGAAACACAAAAGCTAATGCGTCAGAGGACAAGGTCGTGACATAAACATGTCTAGTCACCTCGTCGAGACAAGAACATGTCATACAGGCCCACCGTGACATGAATGCGTCGGATCGGGCAGATGCCTTTTATGGTAATGCATCGCGCACCGCTAGCACGATACCAAAAGGAAGACAGACCTATAGAATGCACCATCCTAGAGCCGCCCACACACTACAAACAAACCACATGGGGGAGGGGAGCATGGAGAAGCTAGAAAAGCTATCTACAAAACATGAGAAGCTTATAATACACCCGAATCAAGATGGACACAAGCATCCCTACCTTCAAACAAAGAAACAGTCCCATTGGGGCCCTTCTTGTATGAATGGCCACCTCCTCCTCACTCCACGTAGGCCGCACAATGTCGAGCCACCTCACCCTGCCCGAAACACACTAGGGGGAGATCTCCCATAGAAGGGGGAGAAGAGAGAAGAGAGAGGGAAGAAGAGGAAGAATGATTACCGGCAAAGGCCTTAAGCCTTCGGCAACCAGAATGCGTCAGAGCGACCTGTCGCGTTAACAACCTTAATGTGTCAAGATCCACTGCCACGACATCAACGCGTCCGCACAGACGGCCGCGACAACTCGAAAGGTCGTACTGACATGCCTGCCATACTGACCGGTGTCAGATGACCACTTAGAAGACTATCGTGTCTCATTGACTGGGCATGACATGGAATGTAATGATGACTAACGCATCAGACCCCTCTAACACCTCACTAACACGTCACCCACACCATATGCATTAGGCTTTAGTCACCCAAAATCGAAAATGGAAATCTAGGAAGCCGGGGTATTACAATATGGATGGGTCAAGGATGAGGTGATGAATGATTACCTTGGATGGGACGCCGAGCATGTCATCGTCTGACTACATGAAGATGTCCAAGTTGAGGAGAAGGAATTCCTTGTAGTGTGCTTTCTTCTCCTCAAAGAGGAGGGAGCTGACATAAAGGACATGATCAAGATCCCCATCCATCGAGATAGGAGCTAAGTCCTCAATTGGAGCTCCTCGGGCGACGAGAGGTTCCCAACATCGCCCAGAGGTGCGATCGGTGCCTTATCGGTGATCGACTACTTTCCTTTCACCGAGATGACATAACATTGCCTGGACTCCTGTTGGTTCCCAAGGAATTTACCTATGTCGTGCAAAGCCAAAAACTTCGATGGGACAACCCTAAACCGACCAATCAGGCCAGGCACAAGGATGGCATTGTAACCTGGAATGTGCCATCTTGGTCATATGCCTAGGTGTCGCGCCCAAGGCGATGGGCAGCTTGAAACAACCCATTGGTTGGATGGGAACCCCCGAAAATTTGAACAATCATGCTTTGACCGAGAGAAACTAGTTGTGAGTCAAACCCATCAAAAGAAAACATTCATATGATAGAATGTCAGGGACACTCCCGTTATCCACTAAAACTCAGTGAACAGTACAATGGTTCATGGTGGCCGAAAATACCAATGCATCAGTGTGGGGGGTCGTAACCTCTACAAAATCCTCATCTGAGAAGGTGATAACCTCCTCAGAATGTTCATGAGTTGAGTTGGGTGGATGAAGAGTAGGTGTTGGCGCCAGAGGCCATTCGAATTGATGAACCCTCCAAGCATAATTTCATTGGCTTCTGCTACTTTTGCCCCCTGCCATGGGCCCACCAACGATTACATGGATCTCTTGGCCATTTGGCGCACATACTTCCCAAGGTAGTCACTCTTTATCAAGAACTCAATCTCATCCTTGAACCATCATCACTCCTCAGTTGTGTGGCCAGTGTCGCGGTGAAAGTGACAATACTTCTTGGAGTTGTGTTTCTAAGGGTCTAAGCACATTTTTGCTGGCCACCACAAAAATTCTTCGTTCTAGATCACCATGAGAATTTATTTTGGAGATGCGGTGAGGGGAGTGTAGTTGTGTCACGTCCCGAGAATTACGCAGCCGATAGTATTAATTCGAGTCAATATTCCGAGACGTGGACAGTCGGCAAATAAGCCTCTAGCTAGCACGCACTAAATGTATATCAACACAACATCACAATAGGGCCCATATGTTGAACGCAATATAAATTGTAATCAAATCTCAGCTCATTGTATTTCAAATAGAAACTATTACAGGACTAAGACTCAATGAAAGGAAAGTACATAATACTTCTCACTTCCTACTACATGTTCTAACTCTCAAAGCAAATTACTATAACTAGACTCATAGTTGGAACGCTCATCACTCGGACGCATTCCCATCCTCGACTTGCTCTTCCTCTTGAACTTCATAGTCACCTAGATTGGGTAAAAGTAGGGAATGAGCAAACTAGCCCAGTAGGATTTATATCTCAATGTGCGGGCAATGATATAAGTGATTAACATTTTAGAACTAGGCAAGTACGATGAATGATATGCAAGTACGAATAAAACTTGTTAAAACATGATATATAAAACAAGCTAGAGAGAGTGATTATGATAGAACGAGATTTGTAAACAAGATGACAAGATCGAACTAGCAATAGATCACTTTGTACAAGCACGCAAGAATTCACTTGATGTCAAGAACGCAAGATATCACTAATTGCATTAAATGCAGAATGGCCATATCAAGCAAGCAAGCAAGCAAGATTTCACAAGCACGATCAAGTAACACTAATCAGGCACGTAGACACCAATGTACACCAAGAAAAGATCCATCAAGAATGTACACCAGGACACGTGTATGTGGTTATGTATCTATCATTCAACAAGCAAGAAAGTACTCCCAGCGCAGATGCAACGCCAGTAATCATTATACCCCATGGTTAACAGTATATCTATAACTCGCCGTCATTGGGGCTAGATTGGAGCCCTTGGACACATGCCGTGCCCTGTCAGCATCTCATGTAAAATTTTAAATGTAGATACCCACAGTCATTAATAATGGCCAATGAGAGTTTCAAAACGTAGCATGTGTAATGTCATGTTCATGATGATGATGAGGAAAAGTAATAATCAAATTGAACATGATTTCATGAGAACAATGGTCAAGAGATAAATTCGGCAGCATAACGGTACAATTTATACTTTCGTTCAATCTTTACATTAATGGCTTTAGTCTAGTTTGTAAGTCACACTCACGAGATCAAGAAGAGAAAGGAAGTGCACGATATCTCCAGGGAACTTCAATGGTACAACCAACTCGTCGGCCATGTGGGAATCCATGGTCAGAGGAGATTTACGGAGGCCTTGGTGAAAAGGTCGCTAGTCTACCAATTCGGAATGACCAGTAGAGAGTTTCCAATTTCCCAAGAAAAGGCTGCCTAATAGTGCTAGTGTGTAGTGCGGTACGCATGTCTCAATTCACGAACTATCGGTCTCAAAATCACAGGAAACACTTGACAATATAACATGGAATAAAACTATGCACTTTAACTAATCATGGATTGCAAGATTTTATGATAACCATTATCATTTAAACGTGGAAGAACAGTAGAAAGATTAAATCACAAGAAACATGAATGGATCATAACATTTAAGGAGCACTTAGAATAGCATTCATGTAATTAAAGCTTTTAAATGGGTTAATCAATTTTTAAGCCATTAAATAACAATCATGTAATGCTCAGACTCAAGACATGTAACCTACACAGTAAATATCATATTTAAACAGATCTTGGGTATATGAAGAAAACTATGCATGAAAACACATGGTTTCAGGTAAAGTTCTGAGATCGCGACATATCCCTATAAGGAAGGCGACGGGGTCGTCAGATCAGGCAGGCAGAAGGCGACATGGGTACTGTCGCAACCAGAACGCGACAGAGGTACTGTCGCGACCCGACCTCAGAATGCGACATATCGGGCCGTCGCGTTCACAGGGTCTGCGCTTGAGCCTGACATGGATCTGACATGCTCTTGGTTCAGACTACCATGATTTGACACAGGGTGATATTCATGAAACGCCTATATCTCTCTATATGCTTATCTTTAGACAAAACTCACAACATAGAAAATGTCGAGGACATCTATTTAAAGAACTTCTGTGTTGTGGGCTGGGTCTGAATCGGTCTCTAATTGCATGAAATATAGGAAGAACATGGTAAAGCCCTAAACATGCATGACTTCATGGCGACTTACATGTTAGACTTGTAACATGAGATCTACTGATATTTGGATAAAACGTCTAACATAAAAGATGACAAGGACAACTAGTATAAAAACTTTGTTGTTGGGGTTTTAACCTAATTCGTTCTTGAACCTTGTGAAAAACATGAGTAAGTGAAAGTTAAATGCAACCAGAAAACGCAGTATCATGCATGACTCTATTACGAAGTTTATAACTCTCTAAATAATGATCTTTAAGCAAAACATTTAACATGAAAGATTACCATATCGATTAATACAAGAACTTTCATGTTGGAGGCTTGACCTACTTCGGTCTTAAATCTCAAGCAAAACAGGAAGAACCTAAGGCTAACTGCAAACCCGAAAACACAGTATTATTCATGACTCTCTTACGGGGTTCATAACTCTCTAACTAAAGAGTTTTAGACAAAACGTTGAACATTAAAGATGATTGTGACTACAAGTAGAAGAACTTTTATGTTGATGATTTAGTCTAATTCGGTCTCAAATCGTGTGAATAATAAGAAGAACGGGAAAAGCTCTAACAGTGCGCGACTTTGGCAAAACGCTTATAATTCAAAATCTACTAAATGAAATTCGATGAAACCAGTGGGAAATGAAAGTTAATTGATGCTCTACACATTGGTATAGGATATGTTAAGGTTTGGCCCGAGAAAACCTACCTTTGGTCGACTTCAAGAGAGTGGTTTGTGCAGGTCGCAGCAGATGAGAAGGGGAAGAAGAACGGCTTCTTGTGGTCGTTCCACAGCTCCTCAGCCACCAAGAGCTCCTCCACACGACCCTAGCAAGTTCTAAATTCATTCCTAGGGTTTGGATGAAGAGTATTTAAGTAACCATGGTGTTTAGGAGTCCTATTATAACTAGGAAAAGAGGATTTCGGGATTGGCCTGTTTGGTTTCCTATTTTTGATTATTTCCTCCTCTCTTTGAGTGTGTGAGGCATTAGGAAACCTCCCCTCATAGTTAGGCACGAATTTGGGTTGCCATGAATGCATGATTGCATCCCAATTCAACTCTAATTGCCTCTTTTTAATTTCAGCTTATTTATGGTTACGAATTTCTATGTATTTTCTAGCTTCATTTGATTTTTGGGCCAAATGTTGTCCATTGGCCGGATTATGATAATGGGTCATCAATATATAATGTTGGAAGTCTCCCCAAGACTTTTATTTAATTTTTGATTGCGTCGTATTTCCGTGTTAACAGTTTTCCGACTTGTTTCCTTATTTAGATAATCGATCGCAATAACTCTTAAACCTAGCCCAAATGATTTTTATTGAACCAAATTTCTTGATGGGTCATTATAGGATATTATTTGAAGTCCATTTATGATTTTTATTTAATTTTCTAACTCATTCCAGTACGTGTGATAATGATTTTCCGACTTATTCATGAATTACGATAATAAGTCGCAAAACACTTTAAACTTGGTTAATCCGATTTTTCGTTTCACAAATTTCTTTGTGAAACATTTAATAATAATGTTTAGGGTTGATTTATAATTTTTACGAAATTTTTCGATGTGTTTTAGCACATACGATAATGATACGTATGTTTTAAATACTCCGATATTATGGAAATTATTTATTTCCATTTATTTGAGTTTTTATGTAGTTAAAATTTTCGGAGTGCTACAAGTTGTCATAGAGGGACTGCCTGCATGGCAAGTCCCTGTTGTGGCTCCCCTTCTTGCGATCACAGTCAAGACCATGATTGGACTGGCGCCTCTTCCCAAAACTCTGGCCCTGATCTCCATGGTTGGTAGCGAGAGTCTCCTCGCAAGTTGCGTGGGGCTAGGCGAGAGTGAGGAGTTCAGCAAGAGTTGCTAGCTACTAAACTCCCAAAGTGCACTGAGAAAGGCATCATGAGTGCCCTGCATGAGCGCATTCACAGCCAAGGCCACGTCCAAATGAGGAATGCAGAGGGCCTCACTGTGGAACCTCTTTACGAAGTCCTAAAGAGGTTTGCCCTGTCGCTGACAAACAACGAGAAGGTTCTCCGTCGTGTGGGGCTGACACTTTCTGCCGATGAAATTATTGCAAAAAGCCTCTTTAGCTATACGAAGGAGGTGATGGACCCAAGAGCGAGAGCTTCGAACCATGCCTAGGCACTCTCTTTCATCCTTGCTGGAAGGCGCAACACTTGGCTCCATCGGAGGCCCCGTGGAAGACCATATGCGAATCGAAGCTGTGCAAGTGGTCTGTGAGGATTGTTGTCCCGTCATAGGGAGAGATAGACGAGAGCGGCATCATGGGAGGCATGGGGGTGCCTCCAGTATCTCTGGAGAGAAGGGGGAGAGAAAGTCAAGGTCATCATTGACTTCTACCTTACCCTCGGCCTGTTTGACTACGACATCCATTTGGCATGCCTGGTCCTCTAGGTGCGCTCCAGGTCTGATGGAGCTGCCGTGCCAGCTTTGGATTGGAGTCGGTTGAGTTCTCCTGTTGAGAGGTACAGAGGTCGTCTCGCCTAGACCACAAGGGGGATGCAAACGAAGGCTGAACGGATTCAGCCTACTACTCTTGCTCTTGGACGGACGGTGCCTATTGAGCTTGTAGCCCTCAACATACCTCCATGGGGGCTTGGAGTTCCCCTTGGAGCTCTGCAACCTCTTGGGCAGTGGCCAATGTAACGGTTGCCGCATTGCCAAGGGAGTTCTGGTTAAGTGACTCCCACTGGGTATGTTGAGAGCAAGTACAGCGGCTGCTAACACTTCAGTAAGATCCACGTCCGCGAGCGGTAGCCATTGTCGATTCCCACAAAGGGTGCCAAAAAGTGTAGAGTGGTCGGGAGCGACTACTTCTGTCTACAACTTGTGAAACGGGAAGAACCTTGGCCAGTGGATATGAAGGACCTACAAGAATGAAAGAGGACATCAAAAGGCCTCGGTTTGGAGAATCGGGGAAGAACCCTCTAATGTCTAAATTAGTGCATGTTTGACATAAGGGTCTTGAGGGGTTTTGAGTAGCGGAGTTTGCATACCTCTTGTTGAAGGTTCAGATCCCATTAAATAGTCGGTGCTCAGGCAGTTCATCTGCCAGCAGGCTGTAACAGTCCATTAAGGGCTGTAGTTTAGACTCCAATAGAGAGGCGTTGGAGAGATCGTGGCGTAGAAACCGTTTGGATTGTGGGGAGTGACCTTGCCAGGCTTCCGTTATGAGTAGTTACGCACCTCCAAAGGGTGCAGACACTGGCATGGTGAGAGCGGTTATCGTACTAGCGAATGCGACCGACGTGTGCTCGGTGTTCGGGTAGGTGTTTGCTCGGAGATCCTCGAAATGTCCAGGGACACGTGGAGGACGCGTAAGTGCACAGAAGGCCAAAATGGGCTATATTGGGTCTATGGGCCTAATAGACTGGAAATCACCTCCTCACCAACTAATTTGAGAAGTGGGTAATGAGATAAATCAAAATTCAAATTTTAGTGTTCCCAATTTTAGTACTAGATTTAGGTTACATGTCAATTCATCTCCAACATCCAATTAGAAGATCAGATGGCCATTAGGTGTAATAAACCGGGTGACAAGTGAGAAATGCATATTGTTGATCAGTAGCAATTAAAAAGAATAACAATTATTTGTCAAGATTTACTTGTCACTTTTATCTATTATTTATCACTATTTTTAGATAAGGGTGACAAATAGACTTAAAAATATTTATCACCTTTAATAATGGGTAAATTAATTAGAAGTCTTTGACTGTAATAAAGAGATTCTTACTGTAATAGGACTTAACGTATACTGTAATAGGTGATAACACTTATTGTAATGAGTTACAGCTCTGTTAGGGACTAACAAATAAGTCAAAGATCTAATAAGGACTCCTAATTAATTTACCTTTTAATAATTTATTTTTCATCAACAAAAATGACAAATAACAAATTAGAGTGACAAATAATTTGGATCGATAATTGTTACCATCCGTTTGGACAGATAATAAATATTTTTCATTGTTGCTCAGGTTAGATTGAGCTGCATGCAAGAAAACAACTAGTTATGTACTAGTAAAGGAGTTGGTGAGATTAAGCTGAGACTAGACCAACGGATAACCATAGCTTTCGACCTTCAAGGAGTCGAATAGCTTCAGATTGTCCTTCGGAAGACAATTATTTCCCCTCTCAGTGTTGAGCCCGGCCCTTTGTCACATCAACCCACTCTGTGCAAGACACTGATATTAAATGATGGATTGGCTAGTCATCTGTCTTAAGGAGAATCATAAGATTGTGTTTCATTAGCCGGACACTGATCAGTATCGAAACATAATTTACATAAAATTTACCCGGGTAATTACTTCGTTAATTTGACGACCGGGGTAGCGTTTTGGTCAGACATCTTTTAACATCTTGTGATTTCACAAGTTTGTTGGATTTTTCCGCACAATATTATAAATACAGTTCTTCTATTCGGGTGTTGCTAACTGCGATATCTTCATAATCGCAAAAGAATATGTTAAGAGAACCAGAAAAGGAATACCCAATTGGACAGATTAATATTGGCCAATATGTTTATGTTAATCTGAAGCAATTAATACAAGGTGCCCTCGAATTTCTTGTCTTTGACGCTAAAAATTGTGCTGCAGGGGACTCAGCGTTTATTGATCACACCACCACAATCCTGAATTTTGTGTGAGAGAGAACAAAATAACAGAGATCCTGTTCAACAGTTTCAGAAGCACGCAGTAGCGGAGAAACCCTGCAACAGGACGAAGGCGATGGTCTGCGGTGCGAGGTGTATCGGGGAGGAACCATCCACCAAGTTGGGCTCCAAATCTGGGATCTCCAGCGAGCTGGTGAGCGTCAGCGGGGTGCCGTTGAGCAGGACGACGTCGCTGTGGATGTCGCCGTCCCTGGGCCTCAGGTGGTACTCCTCCCTATCCCCCTTCTGCCCATTGGATGACCCGTCTTGGGCGTTCGCCAATGGGTGCGACGTCCCCCCGTCGTTGGCGACGGAGATGTCGAACAAGGTGTCGTTGGACATGTTGATCAGCAGCAAGGTGACCCCGGGCTGCGGACGGAAACACGCAGACCCACCACCATGAGAGAGATGCAAAGCAACTGTGCACAGATGGCTTGGGAGGAGGAGGAATCGTCGGTCTCCATAGGGCTATGTACCTTCGCTTTGGAGCAGTGGGCGTAGGCCCGCAAGAACGGCGAGCCGTCGTGAGACGCAGAGAGGACGGCCGTGCCCATCAGCCGGTGCCATAGCAGAGCTCTGTTTTGGTGAAGCAGAGACAGTGAGGAACAGAAACAAGAGGTACGCATTTAGATGAAATGGCGGTCAATCAA
The DNA here is from genome assembly GCA_014218235.1 of Colocasia esculenta. Taxonomy (NCBI): domain Eukaryota; kingdom Viridiplantae; phylum Streptophyta; class Magnoliopsida; order Alismatales; family Araceae; genus Colocasia; species Colocasia esculenta. Next base: position 83,736,070 of record CM024766.1, on the reverse strand, counting down.
CAACGACAACCATGGTGGCTGGGTTACCCGTAGTAGTCGGGATTGGGGACGAAGGAGGTGGTGTTGAGGATGCCGTAGTTGCCGCCGATTAGAGACTGCCGACAGAAGACCTTGTGGTCGAACGTGGACGTCATGCCGAGCTGATCCAGGTACCTGTTATTTATGTTCACAGGTTCAAAGAAAGCAACAGATGTCCGAGTAACTGGCAGGTGCAAGATGCCTACCAGTAGCCATTGACGAAGGTGTGGGACACGCCTCTGCCACCGCTGGTGAAGGCGCCGCCAGATTCTCCAACCCAGGCAGAACCCCCGGCGCCGTTGCTGTTCAGGGTGACCTCCACGTCGCGGTACGTCCTGGACACCCGGCTCAGGTAAGACGGGTTCTGGATCCGGTCGATGAGGCTGGGGTCGTTGCCGGCGCCAAGGTTGTAGATGTGGTGGGTGATGCCGTCCACGACGCCGGGCCCAGACGTCTGCAGAAACTGGGCGAACCACTCCCGCTCGAAGAAGCCACCAGGGGCCAGGAGCTTAGGCGCGGCCGTGGAGTTCTGGTAGAGCCTCCCGAGGAGCTGCCGCAGGTCGACCACGTCATGTCCGTATTGTTCGGAGTCGACCCTCGCGGCGACGCCGGAACCGCACAGCTCGTTGCCGAGCTCCCACGACTCGACCTGGTAGCCCTTGGAGAGGGTGTAGGCGATGAGATCCTCGGCGTTGGAGGTGTCCCACCGGCCTACCCAGAGGGTGTCTCTGGGTTCGGGCGAGGCCTTGCGCCGGCCGGTGAGGGCGTTCAATCCGAAGGTCACCACGGCCCTGCTCAGGTGCATACACCAGTCCGCCCGAGAGATCATTAGTTAGCGTTAATGATTCACGAGGCGCGCACTCTTCATTGCAGTCGCAGTGCCGCGCAGAGAGATTTTAAATTATTTCTCGGTTTGTGTGTGATGATCGCATACCCTGTTTTGTTTAGGAACTCGTTGAGCTCATCCCATCGATCCACGGGAAGACAACCCTCCGAGAAGCCGAACAGGCCGTCCCCGGTCTTCTGGAACTGGGGGCAGTCTGATGCGCGGCTGCCCACTCCATAAACGACTTGGTCTTGCAGTGACCCTCCCAGCCTGATCCTTAACGAACCGAAAGCTGCATGAACAACGACGAAAGTTGGATTTCAAAATCTATGAACACCCGCACACCCCAAACCATCACATATAGATGAAGATCTTTCTGAAGCCAGCTGAGTTCTAAAACTCATGGATCAAATGCCCTCTGTTCACTGCTAGACATCGGAGTCTATACCTTTGACAGCATTGTAAAGGATAGGATTTTTCAGGTCCTGATAAGAAAGGAAAGCAGAAAATTACGTCAGAGTGAACTTTGCCAAGGAGAACAAGCACATGAAATAGGACAGATCAAACGGCACATGTACTGAACAGTAGATCCATCCACAGGAGACGATTTCTTATCGGCAACATTCCCCTCCAGTATACCAATCGCTTCCCACAAAACGACACTAATCGGCACTTAGGAACCGAGCTAACGAATATATATATATATATATATATGATTATGATGGCCTGCCCATCCCACAAGTTAACTAAAAACGAGCTAAAAGGAGGAGACTCAGACCAAGCACTGTCACATACCAGGTTAAGGATGGACGAAAGCCCCCATGGGCACTGGCCAAAGTCGCATTTCTCCGGTGGCCACCAGTCCAGGGTGGCGCAGATGAAGTTCTCGTCCGTCTCGGCGATGGGCTTCCCAGACGTCACTGTGAGAGTCACCTCCTCTTCTAAGCTTAAACCCAGAGGAGAGAGGATCAGGAAGACGACCGGAATAAGCCTGAGCTCCATCGCTCACTCCCCGGTTAGATTTTGCCAGAGGGAGAGCCAAAGAGACCTGGAGGCCGCTAAAGCTGAAACCAGAACGGAAGCAACAGGTGCCTGGTTGCTGGTATTATGCCTCTCCACTTGTGGACATAAATAGAGAGAGCATCTCCCGGTGGACGTGCCTCTTTGCCCGCTGTCTCTACAACGCTTGTCCAAAGCAGTGTGGAAGCTGTAATTGCTCATTGCCGAGAGGTGTAAGAAACCGGGTAGGGGTCGGATTTGAATCTGCTGGTCCACAGTCTGCATTATTGTAGTCATCTATGTTAATTTCTATTTCCATCATTAACTAAACATTAAGAGAAAAATGGAGAGCGGGATTCTCTGACCGTTCAGAGACCATCTAAAATCATGCGACTTCCTCCTGCATGCTATTGGCCGGGATGCAGGTGAAACTTTTGGAAAGCCCCCCTGCATGTTTTCCAAAGCTGAAACCTTGGCCGCCGATGCGAGGGAGAGAGATGCCATGATAGAGGTATTATGGCCAGAGAATCTGCTAGTTGAAGAATGATGTCGCTAACCTCGGCGGCACCATCCATATTTATTATTGGACTAGTGAATTTTGGATGCCGAAGGCTTGGCATGTAATATGACATCTATTTCATCTATGTTTCTTTTGACCCCCTTCCGTGGGAATCAAACTCAAGGACAGCTTCAACTCTGAACAAAGAACTGATTCAACTGGGTTCGGGCAGAAAGAAGTCAAGAACCTGTTGTGGCAGCTTCTTTTTAAAAATAGGGTTTATATATTGATACGGGGATATCCCTACAGGTTGGCTGAGTTTTAGGGCTCAGCCGACCTCATTGAGGGCATAGGCCGATGTTACGGTAATTGTAACATAGGTCGGCTCGGACCGAAGTGACTACTGAGGTGTTTCTCGTCGAAGAGTGAGCTGAGACGACCAAGTCGATGAATTCTATTGAGGCGCGTTTGGCCGATGAGTGACGCTAGTTCTGAGCTCCCGACCTGACTTGCAAAGTCTGCCGAAAGACCTTGGCGGGGAGACACTCCGACGCTCTTGTCAGTCGCTAGCCGAGCAGAATGGCCTAGCTGGGGGTAGAACAATGTACCTGTGCCTGTAAGGTGTCTGCCTCTTATATAGTGCTAGGATACCTGTGTGTGAGCTGGATGACCCTACTAATCTCGCTGGGGGGTTTCCGTGATTATCCCAGATTGGACGTTGCCACTGCCCTGCCAGGTCATCACGACCGTGGTCTTAATAGCCGCAGTTATCGGCCCCGTAATCGTCGAACCTTGCCTTATTTGCCTCACCTGCCATGTGAGGGACGATTCGGGGCACGCACGTGCACGCCGGGGACCAGGTCGGCCCTGTCCGAGCCTAGAGATTGTCCTCTACCGAGCTCCTATCTCGTCGTCGATCTAGCCAATGCTCTGGGGAACTTGTGATCATGCCGAGCCCACGTCGGCTATGTCCGAGACGAAAGAGTTCACAGCCAAGCATAAGAAGATGGCCCAGAAGATGGCCCAGGGCGTGAAGCTGGTCGGATATATCTGACCTGACTTGTCGGATAGCCAGCTCTCTCTTGTCATAACAAGGAGGTCGACCTATGTCCTTGATGAGGTCGGCCAAGCCGAACCGACCTACTGAGATATACCCATGTCATTGGCTCCCCAGATTCGCGTCGGACTGCGAACACGGGCCGAGGTGAATCTGGTAATTTTTTGCCAAAAGTTCGCATGTGGCCATGTGACTGTGTCAGCCCACGTGGATCGTATGATGTCACCTTCGGTCAAACGCCGCCCTATCACGAAGTCATATCACAACGTTGTCTGAGACACCATGCATTGCGCTGCCGCTTTGTCTGCTGTACGGTGACGTCAACCGTCACAATGCTTCCTCGGCTCCTGCACGCCATCATGGCGCTTCTCGCCGCCCACGTCGATCGGAATCCGAGGTGGAGCCTGGCAGCCAATCCAATAACGCCACGCGTCCAGATCTGAACCGCCATTCACAGCCGATGATTATTCACCATTGGATATGACTGGTCCTCCGGCACTATAAATAGCGGGGTCCGCTGCCGAAAAACTACCATTGCTTTCGCGCGCGAGCACCTTTCAGACGACCAGCCGATGAGCCGACGTTCTCGACGACCTCCGAGCTGTTGTTCGAGCGCTTGCTTGCTTGCGTCTTCCCTTCAGAGGTAAGCCATGAGCTCTACCTTGTACAGTCCCTCTCCTTCCTCGTCTGGAGGTTCTCCTTCCGTGAGCTTCACTGCTTCGGATCCTTCCGGAGTGGACTTCCCCTGTCCTCTGGAAAGGACGGCTATGGAGGTGCTCGGCCCGACGCTCAGGCGTCGGATCACGCCGAGGAGTCTTTCGACTTGGAGGTTGGTCCTGGTGACTATGTTCCTAGACAGCCTTCTTCTCACACCTCGGGATCTCTTCGGCAAGACAACACGGTAGTTGACGCTCAGTGCGAGGTCGATGAAGAGACCTTACAATGGATGAAGAGTCATCCAGGCCTCGTCTTCCCGAGGACTTTACCATCTACTCTTCCAATCAGCTCTGTGCGCATGCCGAGGGGAGTTTGTATCTACTCCGAGGCAGTCCGAGCAAGCTTCCGTCTACCTCTCCATCCCTTCCTTATTCTTCTTCTCGTCAAGTTGGGAGTCTCTCCATCACAGCTGACCCCGAACTCCTGGAGGTCGGTTGTCGGTGTAACGTCGCGTGCTTTTTCGGATCCAAGTGGATCATGTGTGTAATGGTTGTGATGGCTGTTGTGAGGCCAGTGTGAGTTGGCTATGTGGAATGTGTGGTCTGGATGTGTGGTTTGTTTAGGTGAGGAGCAGGTTTTGTGACGGATCGCCTCGGCCAAGCCCGTTAAACCGATAATGTACTTGATCCGAGTCCGCCTCCCGCGAACGGGCCGAAGCCTCGCAAGGGATACCAAACCACAGTCCGTGTAAACATAAAGGAACACACCACATTTCATATATATTTCACAAGTTTACATAGCCAAATTTTCACAAAAACTGAAAAGAAGTACAAGAGCCTGGGGCATACCCCGAGGTACAACTGAAGAAAGTAAACAACTACAGAACTACACTGCTGAAACTACTCTGCTGGAGGTGCTGACCCTGCACCGCTACGACGCGGCCCGGAACTGGACGTCGGACGAGAGACGTCCTCCTCGCTCTCACCTGTGGGGGTAGGGGTGAGCCTCTCTAGTCACTGGCTCAGTAGGGAACTCCCCCAAAACCGAGCGAAACAAACACCACGAGTACGAATAGTAAACAACACCAACAATTAATATAACAACTAAGCAGGTAAGTAAAGCTGTAAAAGTACTCACCGTCTGTCGACTACGAGAAACAACAATAATAATTAAACGGCAAACCAGTACAGGTGTACAAGCTAAAGTAGAGACAGCCAACACGAGCCACGTAAACTGGTTCGCGACACCAGAAACTGACTCGGACAACTAACACAGGTCTACCTCTCAGTCTCGCAGCCACGGACGAAAGGTCCAGCTGCCGCTCCACGTAAAAAGGTCAAGCAACTGTGGAGACCAACTAAACACCACCACCTGTAGACCACACGGTCACAGGCCCATGCCTGGCACCTCCAGAGACCCTGGCCTGGGCTCGCTAGAGTGAGGCACTGGAAAAGGACTAGCTGGGGACCAGTGTCGACTACTGGTGTCCGTACCCCCAACTACGAGCGCGCTACAAGTGACTAAAAACAAACACAAGTGTCACTGTCCCACTGTCGTCTTTCCCTCAGCCGGACGTACAACTCTAACACAAGAGTGAGGGTGTCCAGGTCAGACGACACAGACCTCGACGGTACAGCACAAGTACCGGGACAAAGCCCCGAGCTAACAGCCTGGCTCACAAAGAACCTGGGGCACCCAACTGAAGAGGTAACCACGGTAGGCGTCGTACTACTCGCCACGTACACAGAACCACGTGCACGTCACACACAAACCACGTGAAACCTCACGTAAACCACAAGTAACCACTGGTCCACTACACGTGAACCCAACTGACTCGCGTACACAACGCGCAGTCACCGAAGTAAACAACTAATAGCATACCTTGTATGCTAAACACGTAAACCAAGTGCACTTAGTGCACCTCATGCGTCAACACACATGCATTATCGATAATTATTGTACTTAGTTATTTCTGCTCAAATAGAAGTAGGCGGCCACATCGATTGCCACTTACTGGGAGTCAACGGCAAGGGTCCTGGCCGTTAACCTCCTGGCTGAGGACCTTGGCGACAAGCGATGTTGACGCCAAGTTCTCCGGCCATAAACCCTGCAGAAACCCTAATCCGGCCCTGCGGGTTTTCTAACTGTTCTAACTACTGAAAAACATGCAAATGCGATTCCTCTAGCATGCTAGAACCCAATACAACCCGTTATAACATGATTCGTACAGTAAACTACTCAAACCACCCATTATCCCGCTTGGTGCAACTCTATCCAAACATGGATTATCATGTGGTTCAAGTGATTATGATGTGTTTTAATGTTCCTACGGAGCTACCAGGGTTCGTCCCCTACCTCAGAACGCTTTAGAATCTCCCACGATCTCCTGGTTCACGCCGAGCCCTCCGCGAGCTCCCACGCGAATTGCACCACTCCGCGACGTTTCCTCGCGTAATTCAGCGATGCCACGCGTTCTACGATCGTCCAACTACTCCTCGGCACCTGCTGGAAGCTTCAGAAACTCTGGGGCGCGAAGCTGGGGCAAGAGGGGAAGAGAGTGAGCTGAGAGAACAGCCCTCGGGTGAGCCTATAACCTGCAGAACTGTCAGGTTGGCGTCAACCCCCATGCCGCCAACAAGCACCGCCAGCCTAAACGTCCACCACGACTGCCGCCAAGTTCAAGAAGTCAACGTCCATGAACCTGGACGCCAAAAGTCAACGGCCACACCCTGGCCGCCAACTCAGACAGAACAGCAGCAGGTCCCGTTTCTTTTCAGGACCAACCCTGCTCTTCACCTGCTCAAGCCACGCATCCACACCATACATTCCACACAACCGACTCACACTGGCCTCACAACGGCCGCCACAACCACAACACACACGATCCGCATGGATCCGAAAAGCACGCGACGTTACATTACTATCATCTAAAAAGAAAATTTCGACCTCGAAATTCATAACACAATTCAAAGTTAAACAACTAATAATACACACTTTTACAAGTACTATCATCTAAAAAGAAAATACACAAGCTTATTCAAACAGATAGGGATACCCTTTAGCCATTTCTGCGGCTAACTCCCAGGTATCCTCACCACCCAACCTATTTTCCCATCTCACTTTAACTAGCTCAATTTCTTTATTCCTCAGCTTCTTTATCTTTCGATCTGTGATCTGCACCGGATACTCTGGCATAGTCATGTCCGGTCTCAGGTCACCACCTTGATATCTAATTATTTGAGCTGGATCTTCAATACATTTTCTCAACATAGAGACATGGAAAATATCATGCACATCTGCAAAATCAGCTGGCAAATCCAGCCTATAAGCCACTTCCCCAATTCTTTCAATTACCTGGAAAGGTCCCACATATCTTGGACTCAACTTTCCAGACTTACCAAACCTCATTATACCTTTACTTGGGGAAACTCTCAGAAAAACAAAATCTCCCACCTCAAACTGAAGTGGTCTCCTCCGCACATCTGCATAACTTTTCTGCCTACTTTGAGCTGCCTGCAATTTTTCTTTGATAAGCTTCACTACTTCAGTGGTTTGCTGAATCAATTCAGGACCCACTAATTGCCTTTCTCCCACTTCATGCCAATTCAATGGGGTTCTACATGGCCTTCCATATAAAGCTTCATACGGTGCCATCCCAAGACTGGTATGATAACTATTATTGTAGGCAAACTCAACCATTCCCAAATGATGCTCCCAACTGCCTCCCCAAACTAAACAACAAGCTCGCAACATATCTTCAATTGTCTGAATAGTCCTCTCTGTCTGACCATCTGTCTGGGGATGATAAGCGGAGCTATATCTCAACTCAGAACCAATTACTTTCTGCAGACTTCTCCAAAAACCAGAAGTAAATCTTGGATCTCTATCAAATACAATAGTCTTTGGAATACCATGCAGTGGAACAATTCTTTCAACATAAATATTTGCCAACCTGTCCACTGTCCAAGACATACTTACTGCCACTAATCTGCACACCTTAGTCAATCTGTCAACAAACACCCATATTCCATTATGCCCTGAACTCGACCTTGGTAAACCTACCACAAAGTCCATTGCGATATCATCCCATTTCCACTGTGGAATAGGCAACGGTTGCAATAGACCTCCAGGCTTCTGATGCTCTATTTTAATCTGTTGACAAATAGCACATCTTGCCACAAATTCTGCTATTTCTTTCTTCATATGAGGCCACCAAAAATGCTTCCTTAAATCATGGTACATTTTAGTACTACCCGGATGAATAGTGTACCTAGATTTATGAGCTTCTTCCAGAACTCGCTGCTTCACCTCTCTCTCTGCAGGAACAAATAATCTGCCCCGAAGTCTGACTACACAATTATCATCAATAGAAACTCCTTCCATTTTTACAATTTCAGGTAATCCTGCATCTGCTCTTTGAGCTTCAATGATCTGCCAATATAAAGATGGCTCTACTGCACTGGCAGCTAAAATTGCCCGACGCTGACTGCTGGGAACATACAAAGAATTCTCCGCTACTTCCTCATACAACTTCCATTCTTTAATCATCATCAAATTCATATATGTTTTTCTACTCAAAGCATCAGCTACAACATTGGCCTTACCCGGATGGTAAGCCAAACTGAAATCATAATCTTTCAAATATTCAACCCATCTGCGCTGGCGAAGGTTCAAATCTTTCTGCGAGAAGATATACTTCAAGCTTTTATGATCTGTAAAAATTTTGAATCTCTCGCCATACAGATAATGCCTCCACATTTTTAAAGGCAAATACAACTGCTGCCAATTCTAAATCATGGGTGGGGTAATTTTCCTCTGCTGGCTTCAATTGCCTGGATGCATAAGCTATTACTTTACCATGCTGCATAAGCACTGCACCAAGACCTCTCCTTGAAGCATCAGTATACAGCACAAAACCACCACTCCCTGCCGGCAATGTCAATATAGGTGCTGATGTAAGTCTTTTCTTCAATTCCATAAAACTTCTCTGACATTCACCGGACCACACAAAAGGCACTCCTTTCCTGGTCAGTCTAGTCATAGGTGCTGCAATCTTAGAAAAATCTTGAATAAAGCGCCTATAATAACCTGCCAACCCCAAAAACTTCTAATCTCGGTTATTGTCTTAGGCACTTCCCACCTAGACACAGCTTCCACTTTACTCGGGTCTACTGCTACTCCTTTGGCTGAAATAACATGACCCAAAAACTGAATTTCCTTTAACCAGAATTCACACTTACTGAATTTAGCAAACAGCTGGTTATCCCTTAACAACTGCAAGGTAAACCTCAAATGGCTGCATGCTCCTCTTCAGATGCTGAATAAATTAGAATATCATCAATAAAGACCACAATAAATTGATCTAAATATGGATGAAAAATTCTATTCATCAGATCCATAAAACCTGCAGGAGCATTAGTCAACCCAAAAGGCATTACCACAAACTCATAGTGACCATATCTGGTTCTGAACGCTGTCTTATCTATATCCTCCTCTTTAATTCTCAACTGATGGTACCCGGACCTCAAATCAATCTTAGAAAACACCTTCGCTGATTGCAACTGATCAAATAAATCGTCTATCCTCGGCAACGGGTACTTATTCTTAATGGTCACATCATTCAATTTTCTATAATCAATGCACATCCGAAAACTTCCATCTTTCTTTTTCACAAATAAAACCGGCGCTCCCCACGGGGAATGACTCGGTCTAATAAAACCCTTTTGCAACAACTCTTCTAACTGCTTTTTCAATTCTTTAAGTTCTGCTGGTGCCATCCGATATGGAGCTTTAGAAATCGGCATGGTACCTGGCAGCAACTCAATAGAAAAGTCCACCTCTCTGTGTGGAGCTAAACCAGGCAATTCTTCCGGAAAAACATCAGCAAATTCCCTAACCACGGGAACTGCTTCCATTGGCTGACTGGCCTCTACCAAACTTACTGAGGCTAAATAAGCCACACACCCATCATTTATCAACTTTCTAGCTTTAATTGCAGAAATTAGAAACTTGGAGGTATAAAAAGGCATACCTTGATATTCAAACACTGCACCATTAGGATGACAAAATCTGATCCTTTTCTTTCTGCAATCTAACATTGCTCCATACATCTCAAGCCAATCCATACCCAGAATGATATCATAATCTGACAACTGCAGGGCATACAACCGACCCGGCATCTGGTTCCCTTCAATCATAACAGGAGCTTCATCTATATAGCTCGAAGTGAGTAAGAACTCACCTGAAGGAACCTCCACCACTAACTCACAAGACTTCTCTTCTAAAGGATGAGCTATGCAATCCAGAAATTCTTCGGAAATAAAAGAATGAGAGGCACCCGAATCAAATAAGACTCTTGCTGAATATTCATAAAGAGGTAAAGTACCTTCTATCATATTCGATGCCTCCGCCTGAGCTCGGGTGATAGCCATAACCCGACCTCTTCCTCGCTGCTGCGGTACTCCTCTGCCACGACCTGCCTGTGGCTGCTGGAACTGCTGAGGCTGCTGCTGCTGCACACCTCTGCCATATCCATATTCCCTTGCATAGGGACAATTGCGAATCAAATGTCCCGGCTGATTACAATTATAACATCTATACCCTGGAGGAACAATAGGCTGCCTGGCAGTACTCTGCTGCGACTCCTCCACCTCAGGCCTACCACGGCCCTGCTGCAACTGCTGACGACCTCCCCATCCTCTTCCTTTGCCTTTAAATGCTTGCTTTAATTTCTGGCCCCATTTCCCGAAACCAGATGAAGAAGGTCCTGCTGGTGCCTTGCCCTTGCTTGCACCTACTGTCTGCTGCGGTAGCCGAAAACTACCTGAACCTGATTCACCTGCCTGACGAGTACGGATAGACCTCTCCAAAGTAGCTGCCCTCTGCGCTGCCTCTTCCACTGTCTTGCACATAAGAGGTACTATCGCATCCTGCAATTCCACTCTCAAACCTCTGATAAAATACTCAACCATCATATTATTATCTGAAACCACATATGGCGCATAACGGCTAAGTGCCATAAATCTCATCTGGTACTCTAAGACTGAAGAGTTACCTTGCTGAAGAGTTCGGAATTGCTCTCTTTTTACTTGCTGCACTTGGATCGGAAAGAATGTATCGTTAAATACATCAAGAAACTCCGGCCAAGTGATAGCTTCTTCCGTCCTGCCTGCAAAAGTGGTTTGCATCTTCAATCGCCACCATTCCAAGGCAAAACCTCTCAACTGATAAGCAGCTAATACCACTCTATCCGCTGCCGGACACCTCATAGTCGCAAAAACTCTCTCAATTTCATGAACCCAATGCTCAGCTGTATCTGGATTCGGCCCTCCTGAATAAGTAGGTGGCTGCAATCTCAGAAACTTTTCAACCTGCAACACTGGTTCTTCCGCTAACAACACTGGTGGTGGCACATGAGCTACAAAAGGTACCTCCACTCTCGGCGGAACTGGAGCAACAGGTACAGCCTCTCCATCCCCAGGTGGCACTGCAACCGGTGGTACTGGCGCCTGCTGATCCATTCTTGCCCGAATATCCGTGAGGCTCTCCCAAATCCTTTCTATCATACGCTGGGTGCTTTCCTCCGGATCATCTCCTCCACCACCCCAATCTCTCCTATCAGCCATTTCAGAAATTTTCTACATACACAAAACACCAGACAAAAATCAAAACCATGAATGATCAAAAACCAGGGTCCCTACCAGCAGTGTAAAATGACCAAAATAAGGCTATGTATCCTTTTAATTCCCTTATATTAACACGGACCTTGCTCTGATACCAACTGTGACGGATCGCCTCGGCCAAGCCCGTTAAACCGATAACGTACTTGATCCGAGTCCGCCTCCCGCGAACGGGCCGAAGCCTCGCAAGGGATACCAAACCACAGTCCGTGTAAACATAAAGGAACACACCACATTTCATATATATTTCACAAGTTTACATAGCCAAATTTTCACAAAAACTGAAAAGAAGTACAAGAGCCTGGGGCATACCCCGAGGTACAACTGAAGAAAGTAAACAACTACAGAACTACACTGCTGAAACTACTCTGCTGGAGGTGCTGACCCTGCACCGCTACGACGCGGCCCGGAACTGGACGTCGGACGAGAGACGTCCTCCTCGCTCTCACCTGTGGGGGTAGGGGTGAGCCTCTCTAGTCACTGGCTCAGTAGGGAACTCCCCCAAAACCGAGCGAAACAAACACCACGAGTACGAATAGTAAACAGCACCAACAATTAATATAACAGCTAAGCAGGTAAGTAAAGCTGTAAAAGTACTCACCGTCTGCCGACTACGAGAAACAACAGTAATAATTAAACGGCAAACCAGTACAGGTGTACAAGCTAAAGTAGAGACAGCCAACACGAGCCACGTAAACTGGTTCGCGACACCAGAAACTGACTCGGACAACTAACACAGGTCTACCTCTCAGTCTCGCAGCCACGGACGAAAGGTCCAGCTGCCGCTCCACGTAAAAAGGTCAAGCAACTGTGGAGACCAACTAAACACCACCACCTGCAGACCACACGGTCACAGGCCCATGCCTGGCACCTCCAGAGACCCTGGCCTGGGCTCGCTAGAGTGAGGCACTGGAAAAGGACTAGCTGGGGACCAGTGTCGACTACTGGTGTCCGTACCCCCAACTACGAGCGCGCTACAAGTGACTAAAAACAAACACAAGTGTCACTGTCCCACTGTCGTCTTTCCCTCAGCCGGACGTACAACTCTAACACAAGAGTGAGGGTGTCCAGGTCAGACGACACAGACCTCGACGGTACAGCACAAGTACCGGGACAAAGCCCCGAGCTAACAGCCTGGCTCACAAAGAACCTGGGGCACCCAACTGGAGAGGTAACCACGGTAGGCGTCGTACTACTCGCCACGTACACAGAACCACGTGCACGTCACACACAAACCACGTGAAACCTCACGTAAACCACAAGTAACCACTGGTCCACTACACGTGAACCCAACTGACTCGCGTACACAACGCGCAGTCACCGAAGTAAACAACTAATAGCATACCTTGTATGCTAAACACGTAAACCAAGTGCACTCAGTGCACCTCATGCGTTAACACACATGCATTATCGATAATTATTGTACTTAGTCATTTCTGCTCAAATAGAAGTAGGCGGCCACATCGATTGCCGCTTACTGGGAGTCAACGGCAAGGGTCCTGGCCGTTAACCTCCTGGCTGAGGACCTTGGCGGCAAGCGATGTTGACGCCAAGTTCTCCGGCCATAAACCCTGCAGAAACCCTAATCCGGCCCTGCGGGTTTTCTAACTGTTCTAACTACTGAAAAACATGCAAATGCGATTCCTCTAGCATGCTAGAACCCAATACAACCCGTTATAACATGATTCGTACAGTAAACTACTCAAACCACCCATTATCCCGCTTGGTGCAACTCTATCCAAACATGGATTATCATGCTGGTTCAAGTGATTATGATGTGTTTTAATGTTCCTACGGAGCTACCAGGGTTCGTCCCCTACCTCAGAACGCGTTAGAATCTCCCACGATCTCCTGGTTCACGCCGAGCCCTCCGCGAGCTCCCACGCGAATTGCACCACTCCGCGACGTTTCCTCGCGTAATTCAGCGATGCCGCGCGTTCTACGATCGTCCAACTACTCCTCGGCACCTGTGGAAGCTTCAGAAACTCTGGGGCGCGAAGCTGGGGCAAGAGGGGAAGAGAGTGAGCTGAGAGAACAGCCCTCGGGTGAGCCTATAACCTGCAGAACTGTCAGGTTGGCGTCAACCCCATGCCGCCAACAAGCACGCCAGCCTAAACGTCCACCACTACTGCCGCCAAGTTCAAGAAGTCAACGTCCATGAACCTGGACGCCAAAAGTCAACGCCCACACCCTGGCCGCCAACTCAGACAGAACAGCAGCAGGTCCGTTTCTTTTCAGGACCAACCCTGCTCTTCACCTGCTCAAGCCACGCATCCACACCATACATTCCACACAACCGACTCACACTGGCCTCACAACGGCCACCACAACCACAACACACACGATCCGCATGGATCTGAAAAGCACGCGACGTTACAGGTTTGGTCCTGAAATGAAATAGGACTTGCTGCAGTTGAGTTGGAGTTGGCGGCCAGGGGTGGCCGTTCACTTGTTGGCGTCCAGGTAAGGTGCCGTTGACTACATGAACTTGATGGCATAAGATGTGGACGTTTATGGGTGGCGGTTCTCTAGGCGGCAGAGGGGTTGTCGTTAACCTGTGAATTCTGCAGGTTATAGGGTCACCCGAGGGCAGGTTTTCCACCCTGTTCTCTCTTTCCCTTGCCCCAGCTTCACGCCCCTGCATCCCTAAAGCTTTCAACAGGTACAGGAGAGTGGTTGTAGGATCGTGGGATGTGTGGCATTGCCAAATCGGACGAGGAAATGCCGTGGCATGGTGCAATTGTTGTGGGAGCTTGCGGAGGGTTTGGTGTGAACCAGGAGAATTCGGAAGGTTTACGCGTGTTCGGAGGTAGGGAACGAACCCTGTTAGCTCCGTAGGATCATTAAAACATGACTTAACCACATGAATCTACATGTTTAATGTATTATCGGGTAAGTTGCACCATGCGGGGTATATGGGTTGTTTGAGTAATTTAGCGAATGAATCATGTTGTTTTGAGTTCTTTGGGATTCTTGCATGTCAGAGGAAGTGTTTCTCATATTTTCTTGATGGTACAGAATCAAGTATGCATGTAAAATCAGTTAGGGTTCTGCAGGAACTGGAGTCGAAGAGCTTGGCGTCAACATCGTTGGGCGCCAGGTTCTTCAGTTGGGAACTAGACGGCCAGATACCTTGTCGTTTATATCCATCGACAGAAGTCGATGTTGCCGTCAGCATGTTTTTGTTTTTAAATATTGATATATTGAATATCTGTTGGTAGAAGTGGGCCAACGATTGGGGCACCCATTACTTCGTTGTTTTCAGGGTACGCGTACTGAGTAAGTAGTAGGTTGGTCCTTGTGTTTGTGTAGTGCTTAGTTACTGGTATACTAGTGCATGCGGTTTATGTGCGACTTCCCGTGGTTTGTGTGTCGACGTGCAGTGGTTTTGTGTATCTGTGGCGAGTAGTACGACGCCTACCGTGGTTACACTCTACAGTTGGGTGCCCCAGGTCTTTGTGAGACAGGCTTGAGCTAGGGGCTTTGTCCAGGTACTTGTGTTGTACCATCGAGGTCAGTGTCGTTGACCTGGACACCCTCACTCCTGTGTTTGCGTTGCATGTCCGGCTTGAGGGAAAGACGACAGTGGGACAGTGACACTGTGTTTGCTTAGCACTTGTAGCGCACTCGTAATGGGGGGTACGAGACACCAGTAGAAGTAGAGACCCCAGCTAGTCCTTTTCCGTGCCCTAACTCTAGAGCGTCCGGGCGGATCTTAGAGGTGTAGGCCATGGGCCTGTGGACCGTGTGGAAGAAGCGTGGTGGTGTTTGGTGGTCTCCACAGTGGCCTGGGACGTCACGTTGTTAGCCGGCAAGCTGACCATTCGTCCTCGGGTGCGAGACTGAGAGGTGATGACCAAACTGTCCCCATAATAAATATTTCCATTTATTTATATATTAATTTTGATGATTAACAAAATAACACTAATGGATTTCTTGAGCCTTGAGAACAGGAAGCAAAGAAAAATGAAAGATCAAGACAATCTGGTAAGTCCCATCATTTCTATCCAAGTCCCTGTAACGACTTCTTTGATAAGCAGAACGACTTCCTCTTTGACCGGAACACTCAAATCGTTACCGTAACGATTTCTTTAGAACTCGCAACGACTCTCTAGCCGTAACGACTTCTTTAGACCTCGTAACGATTTCTTTAGAACTCGCAACGACTCTCTAGCCGTAACGACTTCTTTAGACCTCGTAACGATTTCTTTAGAACTCGCAACGACTCTCTAGCCGTAACGACTTCTTTAGACTCGTAACGATTTCTTTAGAACTCGCAACGACTCTCTAGCCGTAACGACTTCTTTAGACCTCGTAACGATTTCTTTAGAACTCGCAACGACTCTCTAGCCGTAACGACTTCTTTAGACCTCGTAACGATTTCTTTAGAACTCGCAACGACTCTATAGTCATAACGATTTTTTACAAACCTGAGAGTCATAACGATCTTTACAACTCGATAGTCATAACGATTTCGCGTAACGATTTCTTATTAGTCATAACGATTTCGCGTAACGATTCTTTATAGTCATAACGATTTCTGCAACGATTTCTTTAGAACTCGCAACGACTCTATAGTCATAACGATTTCTTAAACTGATAGTCATAACGATTTCTTTACAACTCGATAGTCATAACGATTTCGCGTAACGATTTCTTTATTAGTCATAACGATTTCTTGCAAACGTTTCTTTAGAACTCGCAACGACTGCCTGTTGAACGGCTTCATAAGTTATCACAACGATCTTTACAGTTCATAACGACTTGCTATAATTCATAACGATTTCATAAGTTATGAAGTCAGCAAGATTCCTTTATCGAATTTCTTGATGCATCAGTATAATGCTTTTAATAGCGTTGAAAAGTCAAAGTCATATCTTGTCCGTTGACTGCTATGCATTAAATGCTCTCCGATCGTATCTCCCATGCATGCAGACAATATCTTCCATTTCTATGCTACTCTGTCTACGTACTTTTTGGGACAGAAAGGAGCTTTGCTATATACTGCAATATCTGTTCCCTCTCAACTAACAATAGACAGCAGTCCTAGCTGTCTTCTATTTATTGATGATATGCTTACAGATATCTGACAAGACTCATCTGGACAACGTTGGACACAAGATACAAAGTTCTATGTCATCTCTTTGGCGTGTACACCAGGATAAAAGACTGACGATCAGAAGCTTCCTCAGTGACCAGTCTAACGTACACAAGGATAAGAGACAACGGACACATTAACGTTCGAATTTGAATCAGCAGTTTAAATAGAAGACTCAAGACGAAAAGAAGAAAGAAGAGCAACATCGCTTGATTTTAGAAGCAAAAGAAATCCATCTCACAATCTTTAGAACCTTGAAGAAGAGCGAAGCCTCCACTCAAACCAAGTTCTAAGCTCTTAGCTCTCTGTGCTCAAAAGGAATCTTCTCTTTGTAAGAGCCTGTGTGGTCCTTGGAGAGAAAAACCTTGTTAAATCTCTCTCTCTCTCGGGGGCTTAGGAGCTTCAGTGTGTAGCTGGTCAAGCTAGAGTCTGAAGCCTGTTTCCACTCTCTTTCTTATTAGATTGTGTTCCCTTCTGGACGAAGGAAGACCTGGTGGTATCCAGGGTGGTTGGTGTTCCCTTCTGGACGAAGGAAGACCTGGTGGTATCCAGGGTGGTTGTTGTACCCTTCAGGCTGAAGGAAGACCAGTTGAGGCTGGGTGTAAGGATCCTTAAGGGGGATTGTACCCTTGGTAGTAAAATCCTGAGGTATTGCTCAGGGACTGGACGTAGGTCCTGTGGAGAGGAGTTCCGAACCAGGATAAAAATCCTTGTGTCTTGTGGTTGTGTTTTGTGTGATTGTTGTCTTGTTTGCTCTAACTCTGACCTTGTTATTAAGTTGTGCAATCTTTTCAGTAAACAGGTTTTAATCAAAGATCGAAGTTTTAATAACCCATTCACCCCCCCTCTGGGCTAGCTAGCTGGGCAACAAGTGGTATCAGAGCCGTCTCTTCGACAAAGAAGAAGATCCAACGATCTGAAGAGCAAAGATCAATGGCAGCCCAAAGTCACTTCGAAGGTCAGTCTGTCAACAGACCTCCTTTGTTCGATGGTGAAGATTATACGTATTGGAAGACCAGGATGGAATACTTTCTACAAGGCCACGATTATCAAATCTGGTCAATAGTGGAAGAAGGTGATCTGGTCGTCACAAATGAGAAAGCACAATGGACAGATGAAGATAGAAAGAAAATCTCCTTGAACTGTAAAGCTAAGAGCATTCTATGTTGTGCTCTAAGCAAGAAAGAGTTCAACAGAGTTTCAGCATGCAAATCCTCCATGGAAATGTGGGAAAAGTTAAAGATCACATATGAAGGTACAGACAAAGTAAAGGAGACAAGAATCGACATTCTTGTCACTCAGTATGAAAGATTTCAAATGCAAACAGGTGAGTCTATTACCCAAATGTTTAGTAGATTTACTGACATTACTAATGGCCTAGCAAGTCTAGGAAAGTCATATGAAAATGCAGATATGGTAAGGAAGATTCTCAGATCCCTGCCATCTTCATGGACGGCAAAGGTCACAGCTATCGAAGAAGCTAATGATCTTAAGAGAATGTCAGTAGAAAAACTCATTGGGTCTCTCATGGCCCATGAAATAAACATGGAAAGACTAGGAGAATCCTCCAGTAGAAAGAAGCAGTCAAATGCGCTTAAAGCTAATGGGGACTCATCAGAAGAATCCTTAGATAACAGTGAAGATAGCAAAGATAGTGATGATGAAGAAGCCATGCTCTCAAGAAGATTGCAGAGAATCTTGGCAAAGAAGAAGAAGTTCCAGTCTGGTAGGAGGTACTTCAAGAAAACAAAGATCTCAAGAGACCAGATGGAAAAGATCAGAAGAGGAATGAGCCACTTTGCTATGAATGCAAGAAACCTGGACATATCAAGGCAGACTGTCCAATGTTAAAGAAAAATGATCACAAGAAGAGGACAGCTCCAAGAAGTTCAGAAGATTCAAAAAGAAAGCCATGGCAGCTGCATGGGACAACAGCAGCGACTCAGATAGTGAGTCAAGCTCGAGCAGTGAAGGTGAAGAAGCCAACTTGGCTCTCATGGCGAATACCGAGGATAAGGTAACATCTGATTCTTCTTTCGATTCCTGTAATGACTCAGATTCGGATAATTTGGAAAGTGCATTTAATGAACTCTACGATAAGTATAAAGAAGTGTGTAAACTACTTAAGCTAAGCAAGAAAAATATCACATGTCTCGAAAATACCAACTCAGATTTAAAATCTGAAAACGAAGAACTAGAAAAACAAATAGTTGAGCTTAAGAGAAGAAATGAACTATTATGTGAAAACTTAAAAGACAAGAACAGAAAAATCACTGACCTAGAAAAACAGGAAAACTCAGATGATTTAAGAAAAACTGTAAATGAATTAAATGAAGAAAACAATACACTAGCAAGCACCCTAGAAAAATTTACCAATGGTAAAAACTCTTTAATATTAAAAGGTGCTAGGAGATCGGGTAAAAAGAAAAATGGATTAGGATATACACCCCCAGATAATGAAGAAACCATAATATACCCTAAAACATATCCAACACCAAAATTTGTACCCGAACAAGATGTAGCATACAAAGCTGATTTCAAATACATAGAAAAAGTAACTAAGTTATCCTGCTGCAGTCACTGCAACAAGTTAGGACATATTAAAATGACATGCCCAACAAGACATAAAAAATGGATATTAAAAGGTAAAGTTGATGATACTAACCAATCAGGACCCAAAAGAATTTGGGTACCTAAAGCTTGATGTTCTCATTTCAGGTTAACCCTCGAGCATCCAAATGGTATTTGGATAGTGGGTGCTCAAGGCATATGTCAGGCAACAAGAAGATATTTGTTGATCTCCAAGCTGAAGAAGGTACAGTCACCTATGGAGATAATGGAAAAGGGACTGTGATAGGAAGCGGGTCTGTGAACATCAAAGGAAAATCAGTCATAAAGGATGTAATGCTGGTCAAAGGGTAAAGCACAATCTCATCAGCATCAGCCAGTTGTGTGACAAAGGCCATCAAATTCAGTTTCAAGAATCAAAATGCAGTATCTTAAAGGATGGTGCAGTCATATTTGAAGCCTACAGAGAAAGAAATTTGTATGTTCTATATCTCGATGAACTCAAGGATCAAGATGTGTGTTTGGCAGCTAGCAAAGATAAATCAACTGAGTTGTGGCACAGAAGATTGGGCCACTGCAGCTTGGATGGGCTGAACAAGCTCAGAAAAAGAAAACTAGTTGAAGGACTGCCAAAGGTAAATTTCAGATTGGATAGCATTTGCAGACCTTGTGCAAGAGGAAAGCACACCAAGAGCTCCTTCAAATCAAAGACTGTAGTAACCACCTCAAGCCCTTAGAACTACTTCACATGGATTTATTTGGGCCAATGAGGACTACCAGTTTGGGAGGAAAGAATTTTGGATTTGTAATAGTTGATGATTATTCAAGATTCACTTGGGTATCCTTTTAGAGCACAAAGATGACACATTTGAGAATTTTGTCAGCTTCAGTAAGAAAGTTCAGAAAGATCAGAAATTCTCAATGTCTCTATTCGATCAGATCATGGTGGTGAGTTTCAGAATGAAAAGTTTACGAAGTTCTGTGATGATCAAGGAATTGAGCACAACTTCTCAGCTCCAAGGACACCTCAACAGAATGGAATTGCTGAGAGGAAAAACAGAACTCTTTTGGATATGGCAAGATCAATGTTATCAGAATATGATCTGCCAAGATATTTCTGGGCCGAAGCTATCAACACTGCATGTTATATCATAAATAGAGTGATGATCAGGCCAATTCTGAAAAAGACTGCTTATGAACTCTACAAAGAAAAGAAGCCAAAGATTAGCCATTTCAGAGTATTTGGATGTCCTTGCTTCATCCATAACAATGGAAAAAGGGACATTGGTAAGTTGGATGCCAAATCAGATGAAGGCATTTTCATGGGGTATTCCTCTAAACCTAAAGGTTATAGAGTTTTCAATAAACGTTCCTTATTAATTGAACAATCAGTACATGTTATTTTTGATGAATCTAACCCTTCCTTGAAAAAGGAAGAAATTAGTGACATTGATGATGCAGATGTCTTGTCCGAAAAATTAAAGAAAACTTCAATTAAGGACAAAGAGGATCCAACTCTGGAAGAACTGCAGCAAACAGAAATCCAACATAAAGATCTTCCAAAGGAATGGAGACATCAGAAAGATCACCCTCCTGAAAACATCATTGGTGATCCATCTGTAGGGGTAAGAACTAGAGGTAATGTAATTCCATGCGACTATTTAGCATTTGTCTCTCAAGTAGAACCTAAGACAGTCAATGAAGCTTTATCTGATGAATCTTGGATACTAGCCATGCAAGATGAACTAAATCAGTTCAAGAGAAACCAAGTATGGTCACTTGTTCCTAGACCATCCAATCATTCAGTTATTGGCACCAAATGGGTGTTCAGAAATAAACTGGATGAGTCTGGAATAATCTTAAGGAACAAAGCCAGATTGGTGGCTCAAGGCTACTCCCAAGAGGAAGGCATAGATTTCGATGAAACTTATGCACCTGTAGCTAGACTTGAGGCCATTAGGATTTTACTTGCTTATGCATCTGCACTTGATTTAAAACTTTTTCAAATGGATGTCAAATCAGCCTTTTTAAATGGTTTCATCAAGGAGGAAGTTTATGTTGAACAACCTCCAGGTTTTGACGACTCTGAATTTCCAAATCATGTATTTAAACTACATAAGGCTTTATATGGTCTAAAGCAAGCTCCTAGAGCCTGGTATGAAAGGCTCAGTAATTTCTTATTAAATCATGGTTTCACTAGAGGTAAAGTAGATAGTACATTATTTATAAAATCTAAGGTTAAACATATACTTCTTGTACAAATCTATGTGGATGATATTATTTTTGGATCTACTGATGAATCTCTTTGCAAGTACTTTGAAAAGCTTATGCAGGGAGAATTCGAAATGAGCTTGATGGGGGAGTTAAGCTACTTCCTTGGATTGCAAATCAAGCAAGGGAAGGATGGCACTCATATCTGTCAAGCAAAGTACACCAAAGAGCTGTTGAAGAAATTTGGATTTGAAGATGCAAAGCCATTATCAACTCCAATGAGCACATCAACCAGAATGGACAGTGATCAAAAGGTAAAAGGGTAGATCAAAAGAATTATCGAGGTATGATAGGATCATTACTTTACTTAACTGCCAGTAGACCAGACATTTGTTCAGTGTATGCATGTGTGCTAGATATCAGGCAGACCCTAGAGAGTCTCACTTAATCTCTGTAAAAAGAATATTTAGATATTTAGCTAGAACTCATGATTTAGGTCTCTGGTATCCTAGATCTTGTGAGATAAATCTAATAGGATATTCAGATGCTGATTATGCTGGTTGCAAAGTAGATAGAAAGAGCACCAGTGGATGTTGTCAGTTTCTTGCAGGATGCTTAATATCATGGACATCCAAGAAACAAAATTCAGTAGCTCTATCAACAGCTGAGGCGGAATATGTTGCTGCTGGAAGTTGCTGTACACAACTTCTTTGGATAAAGCAACAACTTGAAGATTTCGGCATTCACATCAAATCAATTCCTCTATTGTGTGATAATACTAGTGCCATCAACCTCACCAAAAATCCAGTTCAACACTCAAGGACGAAACACATTGAGGTAAGATATCATTTTATTCGAGACCATGTAGCTAGTGGTAATTTAGAAATTTCGTTTATAGATACAAATGGTCAATTGGCAGATATCTTCACAAAAGCCCTACCTGAAGAGAGATTTACATCTCTTAGAAGGGAACTAGGGATGTGCAATTTGTGAAAGAATTTCTGTGATTTTATTGACATATAAATTTTCAGATAAATGAAAAGTTCTCTCTCCGTTAAAGTTAAACAAAACTCAGTTATCTATATGCTTTGACCGCTTCTGTGTAGAAAGTTGTTTGACTTGTCAAACCTTTTTGTCGCTTTCTACCTTTGCCGCCTTTTGGCGCTCCTCCTGTCATTAAAGTAATATTATTTACCAAATCGCTTTGAGATCGATTCGTCTTCACCTTTACCCTTTTATTCTCTATCTGTTCACCCAAAGCTGATGCCCTAACGATTTTGGGATCGACTCTCTGCAACTTTCGAAGCCTTCTTCTCTTCCCGCGAAGAACTCCTTCGAGAACTTCCGTCCCTTCCATCATCCTCCCTTCCAGAATCTTTTCTTCTCTGCACCCATGGCCGCTCCGTTGATCTCCGGAAGTGTTGGGGCTACAGTGCTGAGTATTTATCCCCAAGGGAGCAAGAAAGATTTACTTTTGTGAAGACAAAGATTTGCGGAAATAAGGCAGTGGATGTTCAGAATCTTGAGAAGAGTGGCATGGCCAGGCTAGTTGATACTCTAAGAAGATCGCAGTGGATGGATGTGGTCACCTTCAGTGAGGTAAGCTACCCGGACTTGGTAAAAGCCTTCTACGTCGTCTGAAGTCAGAAGCAGATGGATCCCTTGTTTCCTCTGTCAAGGGTATCCAAATCAGAATAACCCATGAGCTTTTGCGTGATCTGTTTGGAGTAAAGACCTCTGGATTTAGTGGCATTCACTCTGTGAATGATGAAGTCAAAGGTCTCGGGATTATCGGTCCAGGATTTAAGTTGAAGGATGGGAAGCTTGATATTAATCAGATGTCCGCGTTCAACCGATTGCTTCACTTTATAGTCTGCCAAATCTTAGTTCCCCGTAGTGCTACCTTTTCCTCATGCACTAGGGCAGATTCGGACATAATGTTCTGGGCAATCCAGAACAAAGAGGTAAACCTGGCCGCAGTGATGATTGAGCGAATGATGTTTGCACATGCTCAGTTATGGGAAACAAAGAGCAAGCTGAATGTTTCCCTTCCGTATGCCCATCTTCTGACCAAGATTTTCAAGCACTTTGGAGTAGATCTGTCAGGTGCGGTAGCTGAAAAGATGGGCCAGTCTATAAGGTCCAGAAACCTGAAGAAAAGTGGTTTTTCAGTGCAAGAAGGAGTTTGGTCAAAATCCTCTGTGGCTGAAGGAGAAGCAGTTATTGCAGATATTCCAGAAGCAGTAGAAGTAGAGCAAGCAGATCCAGCAGAGCAAGCTGCAGCAAGTCAATCGAAGCTCAATTGGAAGAGGTGGTCCTGATGAAGAAGTTATGGCAGCAGGCCATTTGAAGAATAGTGCAGATGTTGAGGTAAGCGGACTCAACAAGATGTTGTCTTGGAAGAAGCTCCTGCTCAGGGGGAGCAAGAAAGTACTGAAGTCCCTGCTCCCATTCAGGGGAGCATGCTGAGAGTGAAAGCCAGAGAATGAAGCCTTTTCTGAGAAAACTGCACCTACTCAGGAAAACTCCAGCCTTGGTGATGTTAGTGAAGGCCCAAGTGCAACTATAAATCTTGAGGAGCCTGTCTCTCAGCCAGGTAAGCAGAAAAGAGTTGTTCACAGGAGGTCTAGGAAGGGCCATAGGAAAGTAAAGTTGAAGCATGTTATGGCCTTGTTAAAAGCCCAAGGAGAGATCTTGGCATCAGTTCAGTCTGGCATACAAGGAATTGTTTCAAATCAAGCTTCAACCTCCTCAGACGTATCCTCAATAAGAAATGCAATGAGGTATTTCAATAAAGAAATGTCTGATATGAAGAATTTGCTGGCAATCTTTCAAAGTCTAGTGGTGTCCCTCCTGCACCTACTCAGAGCGGTCCAGCTGAAGTTCCTAGGCCACCAGGGCCTCCAGCTGAAGTTCCTAGGCCACCAGGGCTCCAGCAGAAGTCTCTAGGCCATCAGGGCCCCAGCAGAAGTCTCTCGGCCAACAGGGCCGCCAGTCAAGGGTCAGGGCATCAGGGCCATCAGTTGTAAGGTCACCCGGACCAGTGGCAGCCTCAGGGTCTTCAGGACCCTCTCCTGCAGTCAGAGAAAGTCAGGCCAAAGGAAAAGAGCCAGTGTCAGTCTCCAAGGCCCCTGATACTTCATCTCTTGCCACTCCAACCCTCTCCACACCTTCATCTCCTCCTACTGCACCTCCTGCTCCACCAACCAAAACATCCCATGCCTCGCACCCAACCTTCCTCATCCTCTACTTCCTCTCACCCTCCTTCTCACCTACTCCAGCTCTCATCTCAGCTTCATCTCATTAACTCCTCAACCTTCACCTATTAAAATTCAATCTTCTCATCCTCAACCAACCTCTTCCTTAATCCTAAACACTTTTTCTATCCTCCTACTCCTCCTAATCTGTTATCTTTCCTCCAGTGAAACCTCTGCCTCTTGGTATTTTTGACACCAATGTTCCAGACCATTTTGAAAGGAACACTCTCCTCACCATTCTTTCCACAGCCTCTCACATTCACAGGACTGACCTCCTAGTCCTGTCTTGAAAAAGAGAAAACCTCTTCTCTCTAAGCACTCCTTCTGCTTCTCTCTACCCTCCTTTATGGTACTCTCTTACCTTGATCCTAAGAGAAGATCTACAAAGAATACCTCCAGAAATGCATTCTTTCTACCATTTATGGTATTCCTTTTCTCAACCTCTCCGAGCACCTGGCCATTGTTCTCCCTTTTACTCAGATATCTCAAGCTTTCAAATCCAAAATCTTTGAGGGCACTGAGTTCAAGACTGAAGATCAGTGGGCAGCTATCAAAGGAAACAAGGCTCAGTACTCAAAATACCTGACTGCAAGGGCCGAATCTCTCTCTCAGAGCTCACCCACTCACCTTCTCTGAGTGGTTTATCTTCCAGCACAAAACTCTTGGGGATCCTTCATTTTGAAGGAAATTCGCATTGCCAGAGCTTTCAGCTGTACAGTGACTTCTGCTACTTGAACAAAATTCCAGAAGTTCAGTTTTGCCAGTTCACTCGCAGATTACTGTGCTGCAATCAGAAACCCCTCTCAACCTTCCTCACAGTAGACTTTGTCTCCTTCAAGGTTGATTTTCCAGTTCTTCTGCCGAAGCTGCACTCTTTAGTGTTTGATTCAGATGCTGGGTCTCATGCTTAGATATGTTTGCAAGACAGTTGGGCCGGATGTCCGCCAAGCAGGGCCGATCTCCTTCTTTCTGCGGTTCATCTTCAGAGAATATCACTCTGGCCGCATGTCTTCTCAGACCTTAGCTCCACTCATTTCTGAGTGTGAAAGACTCACCTCATCAGAATGGGAGCTTCTCTATCGGCCTCTTATCAGCAATTGGAAGCTATCAATCAAGATCTAGTCAGTCAGAGGAAGCCTGCTCTTTCTGCCGAAGCCTTTATGGATCTAAATTCCATCGCACCCATACCAGAGCTCTATGCTGTATGGGCATCTAGATATCTGCTTTCTATGCCTTAAAGCAGGATCTGTTAAATCAAAAGATTCACTATCCAATTTCCTTGGACAGATTTCTCCATAGGGCCAGTTTTGGCAAGAGTATACTACAGATTCATTTTGGACAAAACTCAGTATGGAAAATTCTTAGAGCAGCAAAGGCAACTCTACATTCAGAGGAACATCCCTTCCATGGGACCCTCCTTCTCAGTTGCTTCTGGAGTTTTTCTACAACTTTTTGAGGATCTTGAGATCAAGGCATGGGCTGTTATCTCACAGCATGCCTCCTTGTTATCTCCTCTGTATTATCTTTCTCCATCTTAATAAAAATCTTTCTCTCTTCTTTGTCTCACAGCTTATCTTTTTGCCTAATGACAAAATGGGGGAGACAACTAACGTAAATCTGAAAAACATATTCATTTTTGTATGATGTTTAGTATATTTTGTCATCATCAAAAAGGGGGAGATTGATGACCAAACTGTCCCATAATAAATATTTCCATTTATTTATATATTAATTTTGATGATTAACAAAATAACACTAATGGATTTCTTGAGCCTTGAGAACAGGAAGCAAAAGAAAAATGAAAGATCAAGACAATCTGGTAAGTCCCATCATTTCTATCCAAGTCCCTGTAACGACTTCTTTGATAAGCAGAACGACTTCCTCTTTGACCGGAACACTCAAATCGTTACCGTAACGATTTCTTTAGAACTCGCAACGACTCTCTAGCCGTAACGACTTCTTTAGACCTCGTAACGATTTCTTTAGAACTCGCAACGACTCTCTAGCCGTAACGACTTCTTTAGACCTCGTAACGATTTCTTTAGAACTCGCAACGACTCTCTAGCCGTAACGACTTCTTTAGACCTCGTAACGATTTCTTTAGAACTCGCAACGACTCTCTAGCCGTAACGACTTCTTTAGACCTCGTAACGATTTCTTTAGAACTCGCAACGACTCTCTAGCCGTAACGACTTCTTTAGACCTCGTAACGATTTCTTTAGAACTCGCAACGACTCTATAGTATAACGATTTCTTTACAACTCTATAGTCATAACGATTTCTTTACAACTCGATAGTCATAACGATTTCGCGTAACGATTCTTTATTAGTCATAACGATTTCGGTAACGATTTCTTATAGTCATAACGATTTCTTGCAACGATCTTTAGAACTCGCAACGACTCTATAGTCATAACGATTTCTTTACAACTGATAGTCATAACGATTTCTTTACAACTCGATAGTCATAACGATTTCGCGTAACGATTTCTTATTAGTCATAACGATTTCTTGCAACGATTTCTTTAGAACTCGCAACGACTTGCCTGTTGTAACGGCTTCATAAGTTATCACAACGATTCTTTACAGTTCATAACGACTTGCTATAATTCATAACGATTTCATAAGTTATGAAGTCAGCAAGATTCTTTTATCGAATTTCTTGATGCATCAGTATAATGCTTTTAATAGCGTTGAAAAGTCAAAGTCATATCTTGTCCGTTGACTGCTATGCATTAAATGCTCTCCGATCGTATCTCCCATGCATGCAGACAATATCTTCCATTTCTATGCTACTCTGTCTACGTACTTTTTGGGACAGAAAGGAGCTTTGCTATATACTGCAATATCTGTTCCCTCTCAACTAACAATAGACAGCAGTCCAGCTGTCTTCTATTTATTGATGATATGCTTACAGATATCTGACAAGACTCATTTGGACAACGTTGGACACAAGATACAAAGTTCTATGTCATCTCTTTGGCGTGTACACCAGGATAAAAGACTGACGATCAGAAGCTTCCTCAGTGACCAGTCTAACGTACACAAGGATAAGAGACAACGGACACAAACGTTCGAATTTGAATCAGCAGTTTAAATAGAAGACTCAAGACGAAAAGAAGAAAAGAAGAGCAACATCGCGTGATCTTAGAAGGAAGAAAGAAATCTATCTCTCACAATCTTTAGAACCTTGAAGAAGAGCGAAGCTCCACTCCAAACCAAGTTCTAAGCTCTTAGCTCTCTGTGCTAAAAAGGAATCTTCTCCTTTGTAAGAGCCTGTGTGGTCCTTGGAGAGAAAAACCTTGTTAAATCTCTTCTCTCTCGGGGGCTTAGAAGCTTCAGTGTGTAGCTGGTCAAGCTAGAGTCTGAAGCCTGTTTCCACTCTCTTTTCTTATTAGATTGGTGTTCCCTTCTGGACGAAGGAAGACCTGGTGGTATCCAGGGTGGTTGGTGTTCCCTTCTGGACGAAGGAAGACCTGGTGGTATCCAGGGTGGTTGTTGTACCTTCAGGCTGAAGGAAGACCAGTTGAGGCTGGGTGTAAGGATCCTTAAGGGGGATTGTACCCTTGGTAGTAAAATCCTGAGGTATTGCTCAGGGACTGGACGTAGGTCTCTGTGGAGAGGAGTTCCGAACCAGGATAAAAATCCTTGTGTCTTGTGGTTGTGTTTGTGTGATTGTTGTCTTGTTTGCTCTAACTCTGACCTTGTTATTAAGTTGTGCAATCTTTTTCAGTAAACAAGTTTTAATCAAAGATCGAAGTTTTTAATAACCCATTCACCCCCCCTCTGGGCTAGCTAGCTGGGCAACAAGAGGTAGACCTGTGTTAGCT